>BCKH01000002.1:874033-1460796 GCA_001600555.1 Albophoma yamanashiensis
CAGCAAGCCGGTCAGGGCCAGCAAGCCGGTCAGGGCCAGCAAGCCGGTCAGGGCCAGCAAGCCGGTCAGGGCCAGCAAGCCGGTCAGGGCCAGCAGGGTGGTCAGGGCCAGCGCGGCGGTCAGGGCCAGCAGGGAGGACAGGGCCAGCGCGGCGGACAGGGCCAGCAGGGAGGACAGGGCCAGCAGGGCGGTCAGGGCCAGCAGGGAGGACAGGGCCAGCGCGGCGGACAGGGCCAGCAGGGCGGTCAGGGTCAACAAGCTGGTCAGGGTCAACAAGCCGGTCAGGGCCAGCAGGGAGGTCGAGGTCAGGGGGCTGGACAGGGCGGCAACAGTGGGTTCAACAATGCCGCACCGAGCAATGGAACCAATGCTGATACTGGCAATCAGGCCGGGGACAGTTCCAGGGGGCGCGTAAGTAATGGCCGCAACCGCAAAGAACTTGCCAACCGGGGCAATGGTGTTGGTTCGACTCTCATGATGGACACCCGCGACGAAAACAACTCGTTGGAGAAGCGGGCTGAGGTCGTCCAGCGAGCCTGCGACCTCCAGCATAGCGTCTGCGTGGACGCCGTCAACGCCGGAGCCATGAGCGGCACCAGCATCGCTGACTGCGACGGCCAACTCTCGACGTGTGTATCGAATCCGTCCAGCCAACCATGAAAATACGGGCTGGCGACTTGAATACATTACATCGACCTGATTCTTTTCTGTTTTCGACAAAACTTGAACCTTCTGTTGCTGCGACGCTGACTATTATGGCCGCACATAATATCTCCGGCTGGTGCTGTCTACCATTGACGCTGAGTTTAGCACGAACTCGTCCACTCAAGTCCGACTACCCTTTCATTCCGCCCCTGCGCTCGCGCAGAAGGTCTACTGGAGCTAAATGGAGGAATTGGGTGGGAGAGCCAGTGCATTGGTGGGAAGCCAGCCTCGGGGTTGCCTCTGAGTTCTATTTCAATTTGACGCGAGAGATGGGTTTATCGAATCTAGACAGACCTACATGAGGAATATGATTGTTGCTTTTTCACTATCTGTAAATCTACGCAAGTTGTGTCTTTTGCGAAGTCCTGCCCGCGCATCTGCAAGTCATCATTGCCACCGAGCTTCCGTGTCGCGCCTGTGATCCCGTGGCTGCTGATGAAACCTGGTGCCAAATACAAAGGACCGGACACGTTTTCATGCCGGGAGGCGAGCCCTACTGTGGCTAAATGCCACGCTGAGACGCGGCATGGCCGTGGATGGTTTCATGTCCTGGGCTTTTACCCCTTGGATCAAACTCCAGCGTTCCAGAGTGCCGGGACAGGCTGTAGCGTCTTGTGGCACAGAGTACTGACGTTTTGCAGCCAAAGAGCGATGATTGAGGGTAGCCAGGCATCCAGAGACTTGTCTACAAAGTTGGGCGTTCAGTAGGTGGTCCCCAACTTGACAGGCTCGACATCGGACGAATCGGGTCGGGATTGGGCAAGTCGGCTCTGCGACGACTTGGCTCCTGCCGCCTTGTCCTTGGTGTAGTAATGAGAGTGCTCTACACGCTCCTGGCCGTCATGTAAATTATCGTTTGCAGCAAGGCTCAAAGTCTTCACTCATCCTGAATGGCCCGCGGATACGGCCACTTAGACTTTAATCCCCGTGGAGGAGTAGGCGTGTCTATCTTACTGTACTATTGGAAATTATCCGGTGTGTGTATCACGTAGGAATGCAATAGTAATATTCGCACCACATACGTAGTATATATGATAGTAATAGTTAGCGTAGTGCTATTCAACCGTAATTATGGTAGTAATAGTCCTCGTAGCGTAGTAAGGAATTAGCCGTAAAGTCGCTACTATCCTTATTCCGGGAGACTTCTATCCCTCGTGCGTATGTCGAAGAGTATACTATATAGTAGAAATCTCTATAAATATAGAACGCCTCACTACTATTAAATTTGTATAGACCCTTCTATACGATAAAATCTATTGATAACCTCTTTAGATCGTAGAAAAGATTCCCTTTTTATTTTATTTTCCCGAAAATGAAATCTATAATTATTCTTTTAATATCTATCGCTGGAATCGGAATAGCGAGCCCTGATACACCGCTTCATCAAGACTGCAGAAAGGGCTTTAGCTGTCCAAGGGGGGAAGAATGCTGTACGGTGGACGGCGAGTCGGGAGGCTGGTGCTTAGACGAACAGCACTGGCACGAGGTGAAGTACCGAATAGAGACGCTTTTTTGAAATATATACTAACGGATTCCGCAATAGTGCCATGCCTAGGGCTTTTTGCTATGAAGCAGTCTATATAGCCCTTGTGGAGGGGCGTAGACAGGCCAGCTGAGAAGAGAACCGTCTTTTGATGCAGATTAAACCGTCGATAATAACAGAAGTCAGAATGCAGTCTCCATCATGTTAGGGAGAGTATCCAAGCGATCAACGCCTATGTGTGTGAGTGTGCCGTTGCCCAAGTATGCAGCCGCCAAGTCGTTCCGTACACAGGTATGAATGCGCGCCGTCCAGGCCCGACTCAACCGCGCCTGGGACTGAGAACTTATCAGCGGTTTGCTTGGACCGTGGTTGCTCATACGGCATCCTTACCCGCAGCCTTGGGGCGTGACCACGCCGAAGAAGCAGTCGCCCGCGGCCTTTTCGACGATCTGGTCCGCCTCGATCGGGGTGATGACGATGCCCGCGCTCGCAAGCGACGCGGCGGCGGCGAGAACAACAGCAAGAGCCGTCTTCATCGTGCAAGTCGGGTAGAAGGTAAAGCGGTATGTGTACACGATGGTTGAAATGGCCGGCTTCGTAAAAAAACGACAGGCGCGCACGCGCGCAACAGCAGATTCCGGCAAAGAATGGCAAAGAAAATCAATCAGTCAGTCAGTCAATGACGGTGACGGAGGCAAAATGAGGGCGCGGCCGCGGGAGGGTTGGTTTCTTGGTTCTCAGACGGGGCTCGTCGCAGGGGGGTTCCGGTGAGGTTTCAGGATGGCATCGAACGGCGGCGATGCACGCTCCGCGGTGGGTCGGGCGAGGCCGTCTGGGCACCACCTACCATACGCGTGCTCGCGCTCGTACTCGTAGAAACGATCCTGGCAGGGGTCAATTGCATAGTGACCGCAGAGGGGGCAATTAAAAGTTGATTAGCGAGCGCATAAATATGCTCCCATACCAAAACGGAGCGGGCCTGGTGGCACGACATGAAAGAAGTCGTAAGAGATGGGTCTTTCGGTCGGTCCACCGTGTTCAAATTAAGCGCCGGAGACTACCGATTGAAGCCAGTCCCAAGCGCTGGTCCAAATGCCTTCCATCGTCGGCAAATCATGGTGAAAATGTGATCCTTGCGCATCTTGTCGATGGAACTCAGCGCCAGCCAGCAAGGTATCGTACATAGCACCCCAACACTCCTGATTGTACAGTACACTCTGTTGCCCACCTATCTCGAGGCCATCAACTTGCCACGCCGTCGGTAGCGCGTGTTCCGTTACGGACGTCGATCCTCCAGTGCCATCCTTTCATCGCTGTCCGTCCATTATTGCGGCGGCAGCGGCGCGGGCGCCTCGGTGCCGGAGCCGGCGGGCAGGGCCTTGGGTGGCATGAAGAGCGGCATGTAGGTGACGGCCAGAGCGGCGACTGGAAGAGCGCATTAGCATCCATTTCATTCTCAATCGCTTCGAGGGCCCCTATTGGAAAGGGGGAACATGACATACCCGACATGAAGATGGAAAGGTAGCCGGGCGTGGCGGCGTTCTTCTTGGCATCCTGGCTCTCGCCGAGCCAGCTCTGGATGGAAAAGACGACGGCGGCCCTATGCAACGGAGCATCAATTAGCCACGGTTCCCTATTGCCAGGCCAGACACGCATCATCTCGAAACGTAATCGGTCGCGAGTCCCGAGCCGAATCAGCTTGCGACGATGCGTGCGCCACCGGGCCTGCTCGCAGCGCTTCCACCAGCTGCTCTCCAAGGGGCGCCCTTACCACCCGATAAACTTGTTGCGCGTGAACATGGCGGCCATGGGCATCGTCGACGTCAGCGTGGACGAGAACTCGGCCTTGTCCGGCTGGGCGGGCGGCTCCTGGTACGGGACGACTGCGAGGACGGGGGGGCGCACGTTAGCAAATCCGCAGCGCACGGCTTCCGGGGAGTGGCACGGCGCCGAGCGCCAATGGAGGATGGAGGAGACTCACTCAGGTCCGACCGTCGCATGTCCTTGCTGGGCGCCATTGCTGCGTTGTTTCGCTGGGCAGTGATGGCTTGGTGTGGAGAGGGATGGTGGTGCTGAGCTGAGGAAGATCTGGGGTAGCTGTGGGCGACGCCATTCACGGCCGACGAATTCAATGTGGCCCGTGCGGAGCTGGCGCCAACCCAAAGGAGACACAACCTTGAACATCTGGTAACAATTCAACGACAAAACCATGGCAGTGCTCTTCTCTTGTACCCGGGTAAGTTTTTTTGTCAATTTCAATCTGTAGTCTAGCTGTCGTCTGTCCCTTCAAACAGTCCCATTGCCTCTGCCCCTTGGCGTCCAGCGCCACCGCCAACCAACGACCGACCTCCAATCACCAGCGCACTGTATCGAGTCGAGTCGCATGATTGCCGTGTTGAGGCCGCGAGCTTATTCCTTGGGGATGAACGCAGGGTGCATCCTCTCCTCCTCCTGAGGGGTGGACGGAACTTGAAGACCAGACATTTTGATGGTGTTTTGTAGCTGAAACGCGTTGCGCTTGAGTGTTTCTGATGAGTGGTGATATGCTGTTGTGGTGTGATGAGATGACTCGGAGCATTCTGGGCGCGAGGGGGGCTATATATGGACTTCACTTCTGGAGCAAACTTTCTCGGTGGCTACCACGCGTATCGTTGCTCGAGGGATGGCTTTTGTCAGCTTTGAGCAGGTCACGAGGAGTCGCGCGAGGTCAAAGGGCGTTTGTGGCGCTGGCGGGCAGTTCGGTCGCGGTTTTGACAGGCCAGAGTTCGAGATGGATCCAGTTGAACAGGCTGATCTGCTCGTTCTTCGCAAGAGGTTTGCCCGACGGCCACAGTATGATTGCGTTGTTTGATCATTTGTTTGCCCGCGTCCAACACTGCACAGTCGGGTCCGTCACGACAGGACAACGCGCACCCCATCCCAACGAGCCTCATCGACACGAGAGGCCAGTGAAATAAAGCCAGAGTTGGGTCGTCTTTGATTTCATCTACCTACATCACTTTTCGGCATACAAGCTCCATCGCGCCGGTCCCAACCGGCGGCTTGCTGCAGACAAGCGCGACAGCACACCACTGAGGCTACGTACTCGTACGATGATGCTTCGCAACCAACACCGACGCCTCTTAGACCAATTTCAAGAAGGAACCCCGCCCTCGAGCCCTCGCTACTCAACCCTTACAATCACCTTCCAGCCCAGCGCGCCGGCCTCCCGGATCGCACAGGCCAGGCACCCTCTCTTGCGCCTGCTGATGATGGCATTCCACCCGCGGTGAGCGCAGATCGCCCTGACGAGCACCTCCATGTCGGAGCCGAAATGTTGCTTCTGCGACTCGAGGTACATCTGCGAAGCGGCCGAGAAGCTGCCCTTGCGGTCCGCGACGGGCGAAGTTGGGGGCGACGATGATCTGACGCGCTCGAGGGTGGGCGACTGCGGTGTTTCGGCGAAGTTGGTTATGCAGTCGATGATGAGGACCCGGTTGATGTTGGATTTACCGAGGGACGGGTCGACGAGGAATTCTGAGAGGGATGTCCTGGGCTTCAGGATAAGCTCGGAGACGTGAATGACCGTGTAGTTGTATGATTTATGAAGCGGGTGGCCTGCAGAGGTCATTAGCTATCGCATCGTGAAACGCGTGGTCAGGCCGGATACGAACCCATCCTGTATGCGGATCGTGAGCCCTTGCCCAACATGTCCGAGCCAGAAACGTCTATCTTCTGTATGGTCGGGCTAGATGGCGACTTGAGCATCCTGACACGATGAGACGGCGCGCAAGGATGCGCCGTGACAAAGTTGATGTCATAGTTCAGGGGGCACACGAGGTCTTCCTCGGCCTTGCCGTCAATGGACACGTAGAACTTGACACTCGCAGGGTACGACAAGACCTCCGGGTTCTTGCAGCTCTCTGCGGCCGGCGTCGCGATGATCTCGCTGAAAGGCGTCGCTGGCACGGAAGTTGTCGGCGACGAGAGCTGAAGAGCCTGCAGTTCCACGTACACGCCGGGTGGAGGCGTTGAGTACGTGTTTTCGTGGGGGATGGCAAAGTCGGCCGGGAGAACAGAACCTTCGCTTCCGTCGCCGAGGATGGCGGACTCGCGCTCGACCTTCTTCTTCCCCCACAGCCTCGCCTTCTTACCCAAGCGGGCAACGTCATCTAAACGCAGTGTTAGCGCTGGACACGATGGTTCTCCAATGGATATGGAGACTTACCGGCGACGTCGTCAACGTCGATGCTCAACCATCCATCGTCCACCCCTTCGGGCACAACATGGGTCGATATCCACCCCATGCACTCAGCTGCCCCTTTTCCAGCCGCCAGCACGCGGCCAACGATGCAAGATGTGCTCCAGAAGCTCTTTCCCGAGTACACGAAACCGCTGGACAGGTTGGCAAACGGCCCCAGCTTCGCCAGAGCCTCGCTGTCGTTCTCCAGCAACGTGGCCATGAGGTAGTGGCACAGCGACTCGCCCGGCACCATCAGCCCAAAGACGTACGACTTGGTCAGCCAGCCCGATTCGTGGAGTGCAGCCGCTAGCCTCCGCCGCTGCGTGTGCGCACGCGGCTGGTGCTTGCCGAGGTGGCAAGTAACATCCCACGCCCCAAAGTACGACGATTGCCCGGAACCTTGGGAGTTTGAGCTGCGGCGTCGCGCGGGAGTCGCCTCGAGGGCATTCTGGACGTTTTCTGATATCCTAGCCTCGTACCGGTCGATCCCAGGCCACATCAGTTCCCTCGCGAAATGAATCAGCCCGTCGACCTGGCGCTGACCGTGGCGTCCCTGGATCGTGTAGTGATACGGCGTCAACGGAGTCGGGTCGTGATGCCTACTGGACATCTTGCTGACCAATGAAGCCAACCAGCTGCTGGAGCGGCGGGCCGGAGCCGGTCTCGCGGCACCAGCCCCTTCCTCCTTGACGATTTCAATGTTCTCGAGCCAGCTTTGGGCGAGGAGCAGTGACCACTTGACCATCTGGGTCGCGCCTCTCTCGAAGTAGGCGACGTCGATGGGCTTGATGCCGCCCGAGCCGTACTCTACGCCTTCGGTGACGGCGTCCAGCCTGAGCAGAAGCTCGCTCGCCACTAGGATCTGCATGAAAAGCCAATACTTCTCCTCTGCGCGCTCGCCGGCATCCTCGGCGTCGTGGACGGCAGTGGCGTCGTCGAGGTCGTCGCCGTCCTTCTCGCCCCAGAGGACCTGACCCAGTCGGATGCGCCACTCGACACGGGAAAAGTCGATCCAGACGTTGGCCGTTCCAAGGCACTTGAGGAGCGCCACGATCTGGTTCCCGAGGCTGTAGTGGTCAGTCTTGTCTATAACGGCGTGGCAGGGTCTCATGAAGTTGTGGAACAGATCCTGGTAGGTGTCGACCGACTTCCTCGTCCGGAGATCGTTGTTACGGTAGAGTTCGCCATTTCGCTTGAGCCTGTCCAGGAGCTCGGGCTCGGGCAAGCGACGCAACCAGCCGTGGCTCGACAGCATGCGCTCCCGGGCGTCGACGATGGCGCGAGCTTTGGTCCCTAGGCTCTCGAAGCCAAACTGCTCCTCCTCGAGCGAGTCGCCCGTGGAGATCTCCAGGGCCGCCTGGTAGCCCATGGTGCCCTTCTCGAGCCCTTGCATGCTGAGCATGTTGGGCCGCTCCCGGCATCGAATGTGGAAGTGGGCTCTGTGGCGCTCCTGGGCCTGCTTCTTGGCCGCGACATCGTGGTTGAGGTCCCTGGTGAGGTGAGGCCAGGCGGTGATGCCACTCCAAGCCTTGTCCTCGACCTGGCCGTGGTCGGTCAGGTCCCGGATCTCCAGCTCCTCGTCGAAGGGGAATGCGACGCTGGGGTGGGGGGCGCCGTGGAAGTAGCTCTCGGTGCGGGCGAAGTACTGCGGCGCGCCCGAGAAGAGCTTCTCGATATCATCCTCGCTCAGGGCCGCCATGACGCATGACGCGAGACGTGAGTCCTACCAGCTCTGGCGCGCAGACGGAGCATTGATCCCGCGCAGGGCACGGGAGCGCGGCAATGGGTGAGCGGAGATCCGACGGTCGACGGGACAAGCCCGCGCTGCGAGCCTCGATAGGCCACGGCTCTCGCGTCCGGGTTGTACAAGGGTGAAGGACGTTAGGTGCCGGGCCTCCGACAGCTCGGTGCAGATACCAGGGCACGCGACGTCCTTGGAGACAACGCTCGCCGTCCGGCAGTGGTTATGGTGAAGCAGGGTGTGTCGGCCAGCCGCGCGCCACGGGGGTAAGTTTGCGGACTGCTGCCGCTGCAGGGTGGCGTGACGGGTCGCCTGACGGTCATCGACGTTTAGCACCGAGTACCGCACGTAGTAGGCTGCCGCAAGTATTATGGAGTGTTGGCTGAGTCGCCAATTGCCCTACCGTAACGTCATGGCCTGGACCCTGCGCTTCCCCGCATTCTGGTGCACCAGAGCGTTGGCCGATGTACCGTGCATGGTCTATTTTACACTCAAGCCAGCCGTCGCCGATCGCCAGCTGGCGCCAACGGAACGAGCCAATCGTTTTGATCGATTCTTTCAGTCCTCGTCGATTCTACCCTGCCCGAATGCACATTGAACATCGTTGCCAGTGTTCTGTTTGTGATGCCATTCTAAATGAGATGTGTCTGCTCCGTACATACGGCTATATTTGCTACTGAGGTGCTCTGCTGCAACTTCGTTGCTCATCTCCAACGGCCGATGATACAATGCCGGTGGCCTCGTATGGCTCGAGTAACTTCCATCGCATCGGCGCCTTGGTAATGCATTATATCTCCTTTAGAGCCATTCCTTTGCCTTATTGCACCGAGAACCGCCTGCCTGCCTGCACAGCGCCGAAGGTGCTCGAACACGGGTAATTTGACCGGCGTTTGCACATGGCAACTACCTCGCCCTTGCCGTTTGCCTCGCTGCCCCCTCCTTTCTCTCTTCTTCTCTCTCCTTCCTCTTCGCTTTCATTTACCTCTCTTTCCACTTTCTCCATCATCTCCCCTCTGCCCTCTCACACACATTTCAATCCTTCTCACCTTCATCCTTCTCACCTTCATCCTTCTCACCTTCATCCTTCTCACCTTCAACCTCACACCTCCACCCGCCATCACCACAAACGCGCACCCCAACGGCGTTTGAACAGACTCTGCGAGAGCTTTTGTTTGTTCTTCTCCAGCGAACAATATGGCGCAAGACATGAGCGTTCAGGCTTTGTCGCAGCTGTCCTTGGACACTGCTTCTCTCATTGATGCCGAGGAGGTTCAGACCTGGGATGGCAACGCTCCCCTGTACGAGTGGAACGACGACTTCGGGGACGTGGGACCAAAGTTTCCCCAGGTTGAGAAGGATCTCTTTGGCGACCCAGAGACTCGTCATACTCGAACTGGCGTTGACTTCTCCAAGTAAGTACACTACTCCCGTGTTATTGGTGCTGTGTGCTCTTGCTAAGTCGCTTTAGGATTGCCCAGATCGATGTTCAGCAGGAGGGCCCCGTCAAAATCATGCCCATTCGGACGTTCAAGGACGCAGGGCTTCACCCTGTTGTGTTGGAGAACATTGAGCTCATGGGCTACGATAATCCGACGCCCATTCAGAAGTACACCATTCCCTCGATGCTTCAGGGCTACGACGTTATTGGAGTTGCCCAGACAGGTACGTTCCAAAACTGAGAATTGCCTTTTCAATCTAACATTTTTCCAAGGATCGGGTAAAACAGCTGCCTACCTCATCCCCATCCTGAGCAAGCTCATGGGGAAGGCCAAGAAATTGGCAGCACCTCGCCCCAACCCTGCGACCTTTGTGGAAGGTCGTGATGAGATTGTCGCCGAGCCCCTCGTTCTCATCGTTGCCCCGACTAGAGAACTTGCTGTTCAAATCTTCAACGAAGCGCGACGATTCTGCTACCGCTCAATGCTTCGCCCTGGAGTGGTCTACGGCGGAGCCTCAGTCGTGGACCAGATCAAACTTCTCAGCAGGGGGTGTGACATTTTGATCGGGACCCCGGGACGACTCATCGACTTCATCTCCCGTCCGAATGTCCTGACACTGAGGAGACTGAGAACTGTCATTATCGACGAGGCAGACGAGATGTTGGACTCGGGTTGGGACGACGATATTCGTCGAATCCTCACGGGTGGAGGTAAGCCGTTTCCGCACAATATCTGTAGTTGTCACCTACCGTTTTTATGCTCACTGCTGAGTAGAACAAGACGAGGGGAACGTCAAGTACGGCCTTTTCTCAGCCACATTCCCCAAGGCTGCGCGCGACCTCGCAAGAGACTATCTTTCCGCGTCTCATGTCCGATTTCGGGTCGGCCGGGCCGGAAGCACCACCGAAAACATCAAGCAGATCATCGTTGAAGTCGGAGACCGTGATGAGAAGCAAAAGGTCCTTTTGCAGCTTTTGAACGACATGCATGGTGTCCGGACGATCATCTTCGTCAACAGTCGACAGGCCGTCGACAACCTTGACGACTTACTCTACAATTTGAAGCTCCCGGTCACGTCAATCCACAGTGACCGGACGCAGTCGGAGCGGGAGGCCGCTTTACGGGCTTTCCGCTCCGGGAAGGCCCCGATCCTGATTGCAACCGGCGTTATGGCTCGAGGCATTGACGTGAGGCATGTCATGCACGTGATCAACTATGATTTGCCCTCTATGGACCATGGAGGCATTGAGGAATATACTCATCGCATAGGTCTGCTATGCCCTACCTATGTTGCGAAAGCACTATTATTCTTGTGGTATACTAACGTATTCCTCCTTAGGTCGCACCGGTCGAATGGGCCATCGAGGCGTGGCCACGTCCCTATTCAGCGAGAGGGACGAACCGATTGCTAGCGTTCTCACCCGAACGCTTCTCGAGACGAAGCAGGAAGTCCCGGACTTTCTGCAGTTATTCGTTCCGGACGGAGCAGCTGCGGGCTCGGAAAAATTGAAGTTCGAGACGGAGTCTGACTTTGATCCCGACGACCTCGGCAAACCTGCAGACCTCGGAGACGGTGGGGATGCTTGGGGTGGAGGGGGTGGTGCTGCAGAGGCTGGCGGTGCCTGGGGATCGGGTGCGTCCCAGACAGCTTCTGCTGGTTGGCAGTAGCCTGTGCTGAAGGAAGGCTCTGCAAAGTGGGTTACAGGGAAGAGACACTGATGACGGGCTATGCATTCAAGGCGTAGGAAGATAGCGAATCCGATTGCCCCTGTCGTTGTCGCTGTCGCTGTCGCTGTCAACCATTTCCGAGATCACCAGAGGTCGAGCAGATCCTGCGCGTCCATGGCTGTTGAGGGTTCAAAGTCGCCCATGCCCTCTCGTAGTATCTGTTCCAGGGCGGAGGCGACTCTGCCAGTTGCGCCGCCTTGCTTCTTCGAATCTTCGACGCCCTTGGTCATCGGGGCCAGGAACCTTCGATGGAATACCTGCTGCCTTGCTTCGCGATTCGAGTACATCTCTCCTTCCTCATCGCGTCGAGCGCCGGACATATTCAGGTAGTCGAACGCATTCGGCGCTCGGGGTATTCTGTAAAGATTATCCCAGTACAAGGCAGATTGCACGTCTGCGGATGTCTCTTCCTTGAAGCCAGCTTGGAGAAACTTGGTCAACGCAGCAATCTGCCGAGCAAGGGTCTGGGCATCTTTGGCCTTGAGCCCTGCACGAGCGCCAGACGTCCAACCGCCCGCCGAGGATGATACCGCCCAGCCCATGATGGCACAGAAGGTACTCAGTGTTTTGACCCATCCGCCGGGACAGGTCACGAGATCGTAGTCCGCCACTTCGAGCAGCCACTCCATGACCCCGAGCGAGTCGTTGCTAATGTCCGACGACAGGTGTGTCATCCCGGCCCTGATGTACATGATTGCATGCTCGATGCTGTGCTTGATTTCGTCGTGCGGCAGCTCCCGGAAAAGCTTCAAGAGCTGGGAGCGCACCGGAGTCGAGCTGTCAGAGACCAAGGGGAGGAGTTTGGCGAGGAGGGCGTGGGTTCCAACGGGATTGACGGGAGGCTGCGCCGACACTTGACTCGTCAGGTATGCAAGAGCCTCTCGCCTCTGCTTATCTGATTTTGAAGACGATGCTAGAGACAGCATGTGCTTGAATTGCTGTACTACTTCAGGTGCGTCCGTGGACAGGGACTGCTGGCCCATCACAATCGCTAGAAACGTTGTCAGCGCCCCTTGCTGCCCTCGAGGACAAAATTGGCCATCTCACCCTTCGACTTGAAGCTCGTATCCGTAAAGTTAGACGCCTTGGGCTGCGTTTTTCCAACTTTATACTTGGGTTTCTACAGGATGGATGGTCAGACGATGCTCCGGGGAAGAGTGAGATGATGCCTACTTTGAAGTCCTTCTTCTTCTCCGCCTTTTTCCTCGCGCTGGAGCCCATTGTGGCGGTATTAGGACTTGAATTTAATTGAGATGTATGCGCTGGGATTGACTTTTATCGACGGAGGAAGGCAATGGGAGTAGTTCTCGTGTCTTGTCGCTGCATAAGTTGAGTCGACTTTGCGACTGCATCCGCCTGTGGGGCCCGAAATTTTGGCGGTGTCCCTCGGCAGAACTCGGCCCACCCTTAATACGGCGCAAGCTCCCCGGACCCCAGCCAAGCTCCAGTCGCGCGATGTGGATTGATGAAGAGAGAGGAGCTTCGTCTGGCTGTCACATCGCTCCTCGTCCTGATTTTCCGAACGCGTCTGCGGTCGCCAAACTACCAGCCATGGTCGGCTCACCTACTGTTCGTATCCTCGCCTCCCGGCTGCCCCCTACTGCTAAATCAAGCTGCCAGGCGAATGGTCACGACGCTCTCGAGGAGAAGCTGGGTCGGCTGTCCAAGAAACCTGGCGTCAAGGCCAGCATCGTCCTTGACCGCGTCAACGGCGCCATCCTCAAGATAAGCGGCGACGCTGCCGCTCTGCGAACAGCCAAGGCCCGCGACGCTGCGACGGCGGCGTCCTTCTCGAACGAAGTACCGGCCGCCGAGGAGAGCGAGTCTAAAGGCGTCGAGGACTTCGCCGCCATGGTCTGGAACTTTGTAAATACGTCTGGGCAGCTGGTCCAAGAGGTAGACACGGATGTATTAATGGCCCTGTCATCGACGTGGCGAAGACAGCGACTGACACTGAACAGGACGAGCTGAGGCTCCTTCGACTCCGAACGAAGAAACAAGAAATTGTAATCGTCCCGGATTCAAAATACGTCCTCGCCGTCGTCCACGATACGCCGCCGGCATGAAAATTCTCAATTTGTACGAATAGGGCATCTTGAAAGGACGCTGGACTCATTCAAACGGACGGAGACGAGCGAGGCACCGGAGGATTTACATGCAGCTTCAGAACATATGGCGTAATGAATGAACGATACCCCAAGAGGCTGGCCAGGCTATGAATACTGGCGGAGCGATGCACCTTGTGTACGGAGGGAATAGACGTCATGCCATGACGGCACTGAACGGGGACGAAGGCAAGGTGCGAGCCCACGGCAGCCGTGGGCACTGCGCAAGCGGCAAGCCGCGCCGATGGTACACGAGTGGTGACTAGACGGGGTGCGAGAGGGAGTGCACACAGTGCACGAGTAGATTATCTAGAGTGGTGCTAATTTTACAAATAAGATGCACATCTCACGCCCATTACCTTACATGTTCTTCATCATGCGCATCAGGCCCTTGACCTTCCTCCCCAGCTCGCCGTACCCGACCTCGACGACGCCCTGCGTAAAGTTCCAGCCCTTCTGCTGGCTCGGCACCGGGTACTGCACGGGCGGGGGAATGGCAGTGCGCACGCCAAGCCAGCCGAAGCGGTCCTCGCAAACGCTCTTGATATTGCACAAGCCGCGGAGCCCCTCCTCGCCAGCGAAACGGCCGTAGCCAGAGCCGCCGACGCCGCCAAACGGCAGCTGCACGGCGTAGTAGGCAGCGAAGTCGTTGACGGCGACCATGCCGGCGCGGAGGCCACGGACGATGGGGGCGAGAGCAGGGTCGCTCTCGGAGCCGTGGACGGAGGCGCCGAGGCCAAAGTTGGGCGCGTTGGCGATGGCGAGCATATCGGCGGCGGAAGAGGAAGCGGCGCGGAGGATGGTGAGAACGGGGGCGAAGCACTCCTGCTGGGCGATGCGCATGGATGGCGTGACGTCGACGAGGAGCGTGGGCTGGAAGTAGTGGCCCTGCGGGTAGTCGGGGTGGTTGTGGCGGCGGCCGCCGGCGAGGAGGCGAGCCCCCTGGGACACGGCCTCGGCTATCAGCTCTTCGAGGCGGTCAAAGGACGCGTCCGAGATCATGGCGCCGACATCTGCGTCGGGCCCAAGGCGCAGGGCCTTGACACGGGGCTCGAGCATGGAGACGAGCTTGTCGTAGACGGCGCCAGAGGCGATGACGCGCTCGATGCCGATGCAGTTCTGCCCGGCCGCCTGGAAGGTGCCTCGCAGAATGACCTCAGCAATGCGCGGCAGGTCCTTGACGGCAGAGTCGAGGATGATGAAGGGGTCCTTGCCGCCGAGCTCGGCGACAACGGGGGTGAGGCTCTTGGCGGCGCTGGCGGCGACGTGGTGCGCCACGGCCTGCGAGCCGATGAAGGTGATGTGGCTGATGCCCTTGTGGGACGTGAGGTGGCCGGCGACCTGGGGCCAGCAGACGACCGTCTGGACGAGGTTCGGGTCGTGGCCGTGGGCGGCGAGGGCGCCGCGGGCGATGGCGGCGAAGTAGGCGCTCGACCACGCCGTCTGCTCCGACACCTTGACGACGATGGCGTTGCCGGCGAAGAGCGCGCTGATGACGGGGCCCATGAGGTTGTGGAAGGGGTAGTTCCAGCTCACGAGCGCCGCGACGACGCCCAGGGGCTCGTAGCGGACCGAGTTGCGCTTGTAGGCCATGAGCAGGTTGGTCGGGCGGCGCTCCGGGCGGAGGGCGCGCTCGCCGTGCTTGAGCGTCCAGGTGATCTTCTCGACGGTGACGAGGATCTCGCCGAGCTGCGCGTCCACGAGCGTCTTGCCGCTGTCGAGCCCGGCGACGCGGCAGATGTCGTCGGCGTGGTCCAGCACGTGCTGCATGAGCGTGCGCAGAACCGCCCGGCGCTGCGCGAACGTCGTCTCGGCCCAGCGCGGCTGCGCCGCCGCCGCCGCCGCGACGCTGCGGTCGATGGCGCCCGCCGACGACGCGTTGACGAGGCCGAGGAGCTGGCCCGTCGCCGGCGCGTAGCACTGGATGGCTGAGGACCCGGCGAGCTTGACGCTCGCGTGCTCGACCGTCGTCGCCGGCGAGGGGGCCTTGGGCGGCGCGACGGCGTAGGGGATCGGTCGCGGCGCTGCCCCGCCGCCCAACCAGCGGAGGACCGCGACGGTGGCGAGTACGGCGACGACGGAGGCTGCTATCTGGAACGTGCTCGTGCTGGGGACGACGGTTAGCATGCAAGCAACGGGCGGCTGGTTGCCCGGGGGCACGTACGAGATGTCCAGCCGGGCCGTCGCCGAGTCGACGAGCCCGTGCCACAGGGACACGGCCCTCGCAATTGACGCCTCCATTGCGACTGAAGCAGCGGAGATGCGGATTGAGGTCTGCTGTGAAGCACTGAGAGGTGCGGGATCCCGCCGGGCGCGGCCGGAGCAAACGATTCCTGGGCGGTAGGCGGCGGTGGTGCCACCAGGACGAGGTCGGCCAAGACGCAGTGAAGTGGGATTACAGTAGAGCTCTTGTGGGGCAGCCCAGGCACGGCCCCTGCCAAGGCCCTGCCCAGCAGAGCCTCACTCACAAGCCACCAGGTGCTACGACGACCAACACAACACACAAGCACAAGCAGATTCTCCGACCGGCACATTAGCACTTGAATACTCATATCGGCGTTTACGACGGGACATGGATAATCACACTTCATTTTGACTCCAAACGAGCTGCTCAGTTACTTCATATACATCCCCACGTATCCAGGGCCCATGACGTCTCCCCATCGCGCAACGCCGCCCGTTTCCATCCCCCTGTCCTCCTCTTCTCCCCCTGAATATTCAGGAGCGAGCCAACAAACGCGAGGAAAAGAGCATCTCTGTATGAGAGAGCCCACCCAGGACTCTAGCGGGTGGCTCCTTCGCCAAAACAAAAACAAAAGCTTCTTCATGCTCCAGTCCTCAAAACGCCTCGCAGGAAAATGACCCCGGACCCCTTCATTCAAGAGGTGGGGAAAACATAGGAACAGCTCCAATCTTTTGGCCCGAGCACGACCATGGTAGCCGAAGGTGCGTGCGTGCATGCCGTGCATGCATGCTTGCATGTTGCTCTGTCTGTGTGTGTGGGTTTGAGTGTGTATGCCGTACCCGACCGCAGAAAACAGCACTTCGTAGATTGCTCATGCAGATCGTCAAAATGCCGCTTGTGCAGATACTGCCGGGCATGTCGATGCCGCAAGGGAGGCGGAACAATAAAACGAAAAAGGGGTATGTCGGTGATGCTGATAAATGTACAGGAAAACTAGCAGCTGGGCCGGCTATAACAGTGACGGTCGTTGCTCTAATGATTTCTAGTTGTTGGCACTCTTGGACAGCGACAGCCCTCGTAACCTCGCCCGGAGCCGGGCGCCGCCGTGCATTTGCTGGCTGGCGCTAGACTCGATGCGAGAGAGGCGCGCTGCCGAGGTGAAGTCGCTGCTGGCCTCGTAACTTGCTCGGACGCGGTCCATTGACATGCGCATACGATCGTACGACGGCCGGGCCCTGTCCACGGACGGCCTGTGGGGCACGTCAAGCGAGGCGCGGTTAGCAGGGTTCATGTCGAGTGACATGCGGTTGTTGGTGTAGTTTGTCGAATCGCTGCCGTTTTGCGTGCGGTTGTGCGTCGTGGTTCGCGTTGCCGTTGACGGCGGGTAGATAGGCCGCAGGTCTTCGTCGACGCTGCCGTAGGCGACGTGCTTGGCAGGCTTCTTCGAGCTGTTTGACGATCGCGACTTCTGGCTCTTGGCGTCACTTCCGTTGACCGTGTCTGAGCTCTTGCTCCCACCAGGGTTGAGGTGTGCAAACTTGCCCATCCTCTCTTGCTCTCGGATGATGTCCACGTCGTACGGCCAGTAAACCTTCTGGAGCGCCTTGATAGCGAATCGCGGAAACAAGCAAATGACGGGCACAATGCAGAAGACCGCCCAGAAGGTGGCCTCGCCATACACCTGAGTTGCGGTCTTGTAGAAAAACCCAGCCGATGTGAAAGACGTGTATATGCCGGTCCAGAAGAAGATGAACAGGTCGCTGAGAACAATGATGAGAAGCATCAGCCAGTCCCACCGGTACGAGTTGATGAGGATGTATCCGTTGATGGTCAGCACGGCAGGGTGCGCGATGTAGGCACCGAAGCGGAGCCTATCCTCGAGGCCCAGACCGGAGAACGTCACCGCCCTGCCGGGGATGAAGAGCAGGTATGGGATGAAGAAGACCATGACGGACTGGTAGATGCCATCAATCATGTAAAGCCTAGCAAATCCTGTTAGCAATCTGGTTTCCCATTCAATATGCACAAGAGCCCATCACATACCAGAACTTGCGCTGCGTCCACTCCAGTCGCTCGATACCACGACGGTACAGCTCCGGCACAGCCAATGACACCTTGTCCGAAACGTCCTGGTCGAGCACGCCCATAACGCCGACGGGAAGCGAGGTGAAGAACAGGTTGAACATAAGAATGTAGGTGTAGTCGAAGGGATAGGTTATGTCGAAGTCGCAAAAGATCTCGAACCAGAAAATGCTGAAGGTCCACACCATGTTCTTGTAAAAGAAGTTGCTGATGCTCTCGGCCAAGCGGCGGTAAGACCAACGGCCGTGCACCAGCACAAGCCTCTGCAGAAAGCGAAACTGGGCAATGGCGTAATCGGACGACATGGCAGCCTGGCGGCCCTCAACACCGGCGATACCGACACCGACATCGGCTTCCTGGATCATGGCCACATCGTTGGCTCCATCGCCAATGGACAGGGTCATGACGTCGAGTCCGTTCTTGACCATCGACACAACGGCGGCCTTTTGCGCGGGGCTCACGCGGCAGCACAAGACGGATTTGCACTGCTTGCAGAGAAGCAGGAACTTTTGCTTCAGGCTGTCGTTGAGAGCCCAACGAAGAGTAAACCCATCGATGACCAGAGCGTGTGTCGGCTGCGGAGGCTCGTGGTTCTTCTTTGCCCTGGCGAGATCTTTGTCGTCGCCGACGAGGCCGAAAGTCTGCAAGCCATCGTCCAGCAGCTTCTCCGTCAGGTCGAGGAACATTTCGTCAGATGTGTCGCCCGTCTCGTCCTCGTCGATCTTCATGTGGATCAGCTCCATGTCATTGTTCAGCAAGTTGCAGGAGAAGCCGATATTGATGGCAGTCTCGACCTTGTCGCCGGTCAGGACCCAGAGCTTGATGCCAGCCTGACCGAGCAAGGCGATGGTGTCGGGCACACCGTCTTGGAGTCGGTCCTCGATGGCGGTGCCACCCAGGAGAAGCAGGTTCTGCTCAATGAGCTCAGCCACATTTTCCAGCTTTTCTTCACGGTCCTCAAGCGCCGACGCTGCCGCGTCGTGCTGCTTCTTCCACTCGCTGTACTCTTTCTCCGTCAACTCCTTTCGAGCGATGCAAAGTGTTCGAAGACCCTCCCGGGCAAACATTTCGAGGTGCTCTGCCGTGTCCCTCCTCAGCTGCTGCTGCTCGCCCCTCTTCAACCTTGCATATATGACTGAATCGGCGCCCTTGCAGTAAAGAATGATCTTCCCGTCCGGCATACGGACGATGGAGCTCATGCGCTTCCTGCTAGAGTTAAACTCGATGGTGTTGAGGATCTGGTAATGACATTCCTCGCCCAAGACGTTGAGATCGATGCCGTCGCCCGAGTTGCTCAAGACTGTGAAGCCCATGTCACGGGCCGTGGCGACCAAGGCTTCTTCGTCGGGTGACTGCGCCTTGAAGGTCATCTTCGGCGGGTCGCCCGGCGTCCTCTCCGCGATCACCGTGTGGCACAGGGCCAACGCCAGCATGAACTCCGTGTTCGCGGCCTTTTGCTCGGGGCCGGATTCGCCGGCCAGGTCCGCGACAAAATCGGGCGCAACAAAGGTCACAGCGTCATCGTGGAGATACGGGTTGTCGTGAATATTGCGCATCCCCGCGATCGCTCGAACCTTGGCGTCAGCGATTTCGGCTTGGATCCTCGCCGACTCCTTCTCGACATCGACGCCCATGCGCTTCTGCATTCCCGCCTGGGCTTCCGTGTACGCCTCGCCGTACGGCTGGCCATTGATGCTCGCCTTCTTGAACTCCATGACATTCTGGGTCAGCGTGCCGGTCTTGTCGGAAAAGATGTATTCGATCTGCCCCACGTCGTCGGAAATGTTCCACGACTTGGGAATGCACGGCTGGTCAATCTTCTCGTAGTACATCTCAACGTCGCTGAAGATGAAGACAGCCTGGAGCGTTCGTACGATCTCGAGAGTGATGTAGAGGGAAATCGGGACCAAGTTCTGGAAGACGATGATGGCGGCCCAGAAAGTGATGAAACCACTCATAGGGGCGGTGCCACCAATGGAGCCAAAATTGAAAAAGTAGAGCGAGGCATCCGTCTTGGCCCAGGCGACGCCGTTGATAATCGCCGCGAGCAGGCACATGATGAGCAGGATGCCGAAATTGCAAATGACGTTGAAGTTCAACTCCCGGGCAATCCTGGCACGCTTGCTAGGTGTGATGCCGGCATTCATCATGGTCTTGGTGTCATGTCCCGTGTAGACGACCACTCCAAGAACCCACTCGGTGTTGCGGAGGTGGCAGCCTCTCAGGAGAAGATTGTCGATGGTGATCGGCTCCGTCATCTCCTCGGGTTCGTCGTCGGGGAATCCGGGCACCGTTTGTTTCCAATGTATGGCTCCGTGGTACTTGTAGAGGTTCGGCTGCGGGGACTCGCTCTCGATACTGAACTGCGCCCTCTCGCAGTCGCGGGCGTGCCGGAGCGGCCGCCCACAGCGAAGAGCCTGGCGGACCTTGAGGTTCGTTTCGCCATCCAGATTCTTCGTCTCGACATAGCAGGCGCCATCGGCATCGGAGGTAGAGAGGACGATGACATCTGCGGGCAATTCATCGTCGTTGTATACGCGAATAAAGTCGCCCACCACCAGGCTTTTCCAAGCATCCTTCTTGAATCGGGCTCCTTCGGGGGCGCGGTGGTAGTTGATTAGATCAGACTTCATGTCCTTTAGCGCCAGGGCGCGCTTGGCATCTGGGCCGTCGGGAAGCTCAATACGAAGCAGGCCATTGGCGGGTGTCGGGGAGGGCACAGGCGTCATCTGGATGTCTTCGCGCGCAGACACGTACGATTCGCGGTTGGTGAAGGGCGAAGCCAGCGACTCGCGCATCGACCTCCTTGTGCGAATAGTCTCAATCGACGGTCGGCCCTCTTCCTCAGCGGGGTTCGCCTTGCTCATCTTTTGCTCCTGCCTGGCTGCCCTGGCCTTTTTGGACCACAAAGTCTCCATGGCATGCCAAATGGCGCCGAAGAGCTTCGTGTTGGACTTTTTGAACTTCCTCCACGACGATACGTTGTCTGCTTCGACATTGACGTTGTTCCAATTTTGCAGGCGGTGGACGGGGGCGTTGTTGAGTTCAATGTCGAGGATGGTCCGTCGGTAGTCCTCGAAGGCGTCCTTGATGGCGGTTACGCAGACGATGAAAATGAGAGGTACGGCATTGAGGCCGGGATTGACGCCGCCAAATATGGGGAATACCTAAATAGAGCAAGGGTTAGATCTCCGTACTGCGCAGCATGCAGCCTCGGGGCTTGGTGGAAAGGGGCACTCACGCCGAGGATGACGAGGAACAAGAAAAAGATGTTGGCCACGTTGTGGAATTGGAACCACAGGTTCTTGGGAACAAAAGAGAGCGGCGTGTACTTTGCCGTTCGAATCTTGTTCCGCGGGTAGGTGTGAATCGGATGGCCATCTTCAAGCATGTCTTGGGGAAGAGGTAGATTGAAGTAAAGCCAACGGCTGTGCTTCTCGTCATTCGAGTCGTCCGAATCCGAGTCTCCGTCGTCGTCGCGGTCATCCGGATCGCGGTCCCCCAGAGGCGGCTCGTCTCCGCCATCTCCGTTGGGGTCCTTCTCGTTGGAGTCGGTCCTCCGGTGCTGCATGCGGTTCAGGAGAGACACGCGCTTGATCTTGCTGCTCTTGACGGTCATCTTGCGGGTGGCCCATCGCGCCCTCTGCGTCGTGGTCTTTTTTATCTCGGCGTCGGCGCCAGGCTCGGGGCTCATCGAGGTAGTCATGGTAGGCGCGAAGTCGCGGGCGATTGCCCGTTCCACCCCAAGTCGCCAGCCCGCGTGTGCTGCGTCGGAGGAATGGGCGGCGAGGGGGCGGACGCGAGCTGGGGCGGCAGAGACGGACGGCCACGCCCTCGGTGGCGGCGGACGCGGGCGAGGTCACCAACACGGCACGCCGAGGGGATGGCAGCGGCGTTTGGTGCAGACGCAGTCGAGGGTCGCACCGGGGTCGAGTGTTCGGCGAGGGGTCGACGTGCCGTCGTGGGGAGGCGGGAGTTGTGGTGAAAAGGTCGAGGTGACGATGCTGGCGGCGAAATTGTCAGCGCCGCGGAGGGCAAGGGGCGCTGGGCTGGGAAGGCTCCACGGCATGTACCTTCAGCTACGAGTTTGGCTGGGAACTGTACATCCCAGCACGGTGGCCCGCAGTGTCCGTCTCAACCTAGCGGAGCGGGCGGACGGCTTGGAGGGTGGAGGGACGGAGCACACGGGGATAGGGAGGGAACAGGAGTCCGTACAAAGGCAACACGACACGGTGACACAAGGCAGCGTAAATTGCCGGGCGAGGCTCAGCATGGCACCTCGGGCTGGCATGGAGCAGTCAACGGCGGCTGGGCTGGGCAGCGCACGCTAGCGCCCGGCCCATCCGACCACATCGCAGCCCCCCCCACCGCGGGCATGAAAAACGAGCACAAAACGAGCAGCCCCCCTATCATCCGCTGGAGCGCAGGGGAGCGCACGCGCTAGCCCGGGCTGCTGACGAAAGCATGAACCTGCACTGCATTGGTCAGCGCGCGATGACGCCCGGCCGCGGCGGACGTGCGAATGAGTCGCCAGGTCGCCTCTCTCCTGCGCCATTCGCGACGTGCGACGGGCGCAGCCAATGCCATCTCGGCGCGCCTCCCGAGCGCGATGCGACCGCCGCGCCAGTTCGGACGACGCCGCGCTCGCTGGCGTCCTTCGGTCTGGCATTCCATTCAACCGCCCTTGAGGACGCGGACCCAGCGGCGCGCGTCGCCAAGAGAAGCCCCAGGGCGCGTCTGCTGGTGGGTGCTGCGGCTCAGATGGGGGTGGGCGGCGTGTGCCTCTGCCGCTGCGGATCCCCCCCTGAGTTCCTGCCACGCCCAGCCGCCGACGGACAAGACAAGACAGGTCAAGTCAAGACAATGCACGCCAAACGAGGATTTCGGTGCAACAGGAATAAGCTCGACGGGTGGCTGCGAGCTTACGGTAGCAATGCTGCCTCTTTTTTTTTTTCTTTTTTTTTTTTGGCGATGCATCGCCTCGCATCGTGCTGTCCTGTTGGCCGAGTTCGCGAGTCGCCATCTCGGGTTTGGCAACGGACTCCATGGGCTTACCGTCCCGGTCAGAGTGGGGGCGGTCAGTCCGTGGACGCCACCGGAGGGAACGATACGTAGTAGAATGTTGGCGGGCGGAAAGGCAACCGAATTGAATCGTAGGTTGGGCAAATAGCCCTCTCCGGACAGGCCGGCTGTTCCTCCGGTCGCGCGCGTGGAATCGCAGTTGGGAGATTCCGATGAGGAAACGGACTCGACGCTTCTTCGCATTGTAGTGAGCAGCTCACAGCCGGCACTGCTGACGGGGCTGATCTGAAATCCCTTGGGAACGAGTAGCCTGCGTACAGTAAGATTCCGACTAGCTAGGACGCTTCCATCCTGACGAGAGCGCAAAAGCCACCCTGCCCGTCACATCTCTCGGTAACGCGCCTTGTTCGCACAGCCGACCGGGGCCGATGAGACGGTGCCGACGGCATCGGTCGAGTTTCGTCAGCGCTGGCGCCAGGTGACGCAGCGTCGCAAGCCCGCGGTTTCGAACTGCGGCCAAGTTCTGGTAACGAGATTGCCGTCGCTGGCCCATGCATGCGTAAGGTAGGTATGTACGTAGCATTAGTACGTACGGCTACGGGTACAGTACTGTGCAACGCACAAGTACTGGAAAAGCGCACTCCGTACTCGTACGTAGTAAGTACACGCGGCCTCGTCGTATTGTAAACAATCCTACGGAGTACTCGCATCTAATAAGGCTCCATGGCTCCTCTCTCATGCACGTCGTCATTTCACGGAGTGTTGACCCTTGTTCCTGGCACCGGCCCTCGGGTTTTTCGCTCAGGTGGACCTACCCACGGTATCCCTGCAGGCGCCCCTCTCCAGGGAGCGTGTTACTCGTCCTGAACACCTTCGTCCTCACGAGTGCGCTGTACTCGTACCTTCACCGTCGTGTGCCTCAATTGCAGAGACATTGGACGAAACACCTGCGGCTCATCACTCCTGTTGATGGTGGATTCTCTCGCCCGATATTTAGGCGGCGTCTATACGGAGTACTCGGGTTCTCACACGCTGCTCAGCCTGATCCTACTAGCGATACCCGTAAGGTAGAAGCATGTTTGAAGCAGCGCACGCCGTCACACTGTCACACTGTCCAGTTCTCACGGCCTGATTGAGTTCACGAGGCTGCGTTGTCCAACCAGGCTAAATTGCATTTTCAAGCCGCGCTAAACTTGTGGCAGCTGGCAGACCGGCCAACAATGGGGTCCCCTCCCCGCGATTCGAGTATTCAAGATTGTGCCTCAGTGGGACTCGCCCCTATCACGGACCCTGTTGGCTAATTTCCAGGACGCGGATGAGACGTGGTCGATCCGCACCGAGCTGTCAGGCACCCAAAAGGGTCTCGCCGTGTTGGACAGAAGACGAGCAGTGCGGTGCGTGATCCGCGTCGCCTAACAGCACGGAATAAAATGTCTCGCCTCATCGAACAGCCTCTTGTTGCGTCGAAGCGGCACAATACATACAGTACTGTAGCCGGGCACAGTCGCGAGCATAGACAGCAGCCGTCGTGATCTGCGTAGTTTGACCGGCGTTCTAGAATGGTGCCTTGGCTTGGGTACTCGTCGGGTCCCAGCGTCGTCATCCTCACGGCCACGTTTCCCTTCCCCACACGATTTAATATCACATGCCACCACAATCATACCCAGAACGATGGGTGGTGGCAGAGCAGAGCAGAAGCGTCCAAGGCCCAGTTTGCGATTTTCACAAGCCAACGATACGGCTGCCTCATCAGGAAGGCATAAGCGTCCGTGGTGGTATGGGGAACACATATGGGGACCATGCTGCCCCGTACGCCTGCACAACGCGAACAGAGACGAGACGGGCTGGTCTCAAATGGGTGCGAGAGGCCTGCCGAAACGGGACACAGCCGCGTTTCTACCGTGTCGGATCCCTCCAATCGGCCTCGCTTGGACGGTATGGCTGACAAGGAACCGCATCCGAAACCGCGCTTAGCATCCTGCGTTTCACGACATGCAACGATTGCAGCACTTGGTGCTGATCCGAAGTCCTAGTATGGAGTACGAAGTACGGATACGTGTACGGTATTCGTACGGAGCAGTCTGGCCTCTTTTGCACGTGGCACATGCGTTCTACAGAAAAATTAAACCGTGCTCAGTGTGTGAAGCAAACGACGACGCCCTGGCGAGCCCTACAAGGTGAGTCCAAAGCTTCGATAGGTGGCGTGCGCAACTCTCAGCCTCCATGCCAGCCAGGGGCACCTCCAGCTCGCAAAATATGGACCGAACAAGCCTGCCGAATCAGCAAGGGAAGCTCAGCTCTGAAATTGCGAGGCATCGGCGCAGAAAACCTGACGAGAATGGGTACTGACGGGCTTCTCGATCGAGTCTAGAAAAGAGAATGCCCAGATTCGCCTTCGGGGCCGGGTCCGTCGCTCCACGGAGTACTCCACGCCGTAAGGAGTACCGACGTGTCATCGGCTTCGTTCGAACCCATTAGCACGGTGTGGGGGCCATTTATGTAATCAGGCATGCGCCGCCACGTTTTGGCGCGACTGTGGCGGCGCCTGTTTGGTCCCCGCGCGGAGGGCTGCCGCGGCAGACGCGAGACCCTGCAACTCAAATTCCATGATTGGCATCCCGAGACCATAATCGTCGTGAAGCCTCACGATTGTCCCGTCCCCAGGACCGAGGGACGTGCCTCATCTGGGTCGAGGGGATAATGCGCCATGCCGCCGCAAAGCTCGCAAAGCTCGGCGAAGAAGAGCGGCTGCGGCACCGCCAACGGCAACATCCTCAGCTTCTTCAAGCCGGTGGCCCAGTCGCAACCGCGGACGCCTCCTCCGGCTTCATGCACCGCCCTACCCGCATCGCCGTCTCCACTCCCTCCGTCATCGCCACCGAGCCGAAGAGCCACCCCGGTCCGACTCGCTGCCACCGAGATAGCTGCATCTGACGACGACAGCGATGGCGCCTCCTCGGACGGTTCGCTCGAGGACCTGACGGCCCTGTTAGGTGGGCGGCGCCCGGGAACTACGGCCGCACCATCCCAGCAGAGGCCGCAGCATAACCCTTATGCCACTCCCAGGGCAAAGAGAACGGCTGTGGCGTCGTTTCACTCGTCGCCGCTGGCCATAATACCGAAGCATAAGTTTGATCTGAAGGCGCTGGCAAAGGATGCTCGTCAGGACGACGCTACCACTGCGAGTTCCATCAGAGCCAGGGCGGCTGCCGAGAAGGCAAAGCAGGATGTGGCATCGGCGAGCAATGGTGAGCCTGGCGACAGGGTCCTGGAGATTGTAAAGGAGAGCGGCGGTCATGACGCTGGCAAAGTCCTCAGAGCAGTCCAAAGAGCCGATCCAGGGCAGTCTCAACTACGGTACTGCTTCTTCAAGGCCGAATACGCTAGACCTCCATCCAAACCAGCTCCGAAAGAAGGGAAGAAAGGGCCATGGAGTCTAGTGACGCAGGGCAGCACTACAGTCAGAGAGCAAAATCTAGCAGCTGGAGTGCCTCAGACGATACTTCGCAAGATGCACAATCTGCCAGACTCATTGCTGGAATGGATCCTGGACGAGATATGCACGGAGAAATCTGCCATTATACGGCAGGAATACTGCAACATGATTGCGGAGTGCCCAGAGCAGATCGAACGCCTTCTCACTCCGGAACGGCTACAGCAAATGTTCCTCCGCTTAGGTGCTGGTGAGGGTCTCTCAGACGAAAACTCCGAATCGACCTTGTCCAAGTCGGGGCACGAGCCGTACCCGGGGCGCGACTGGGCATGTCTTCTATCGTTTCTCTCCCTTCTCCGGTATATATCGCATCTGATGTCTCCATCAGCTGTCGAGTACGCAATAAAGACTCTTTTGCAGATGTCGATGGATAGCTTTCTGCTTTGCAACATCGACGCGTTCATGGAATACGAAGCGGTCATCCAGAGCCTCGCCGATGCTGTACCAAACACTTCGTGGAGCTCATTTGTACGTGGCATAAGATCGCAGGCGCAGTTACCCCCCAGGCTAATGACCGCAGTGTTACAAAGCATGTCTGTCATTATACTCTACGATCAAGGCCCAGACTATTCGAGCCAATGCTGTTCTCTGCCTTCCGACTAGCAACCGAAGGACCCACGAGATGAGAAGGAGGCTCGCCGTCGTCTTCCTCTTCGACGACATTGCCCTCGCCCGTCACCACCCCGAAGATGTCGTCACCATCGCGGGCGTGACGGACCTGCTCAGCGGAGAAGCATTCGCCATCAACTCGAAGACGGATTTCGCCGAGCTGAAGGCCAACATCATCCTCCTTGACATTGCCGTCGACGATGGGTCTGTCATCGCCGCATTCGACGATTGCGAAGACGAGAAGGCGTTCAACGACGACGTTGACGAGCTGGCAGCCAGGCTTCGGGAGATTTGGAGGAAGATCAACGACACGGGCATGAAGCTGGCGCGGACAGAGGCCAAGAGCGTCGTCGAGTGGGTTCAGCAGCGGCTATCCAACCAGGTCCGGACTCGCCGGAAGGCTAAGAAGAGCGTGTTTGACGTGCCCGGCGCAGCAGAGGACCCGTTCTTGCCGCGGCAGCAAGACTATATGAAGAGCTTTCTACAGAAAAAGCCGAGGTCGCCGGTGCAGGAGGACGGTTGCATCGTCGTTTTAGGTGACTAGGACGATTTCCCCGCCGCAGGATACGATTTACGATAGATTCACATTGGGTGTGTTGCGATGTCATCTCAGCGTTGGGCGCATGGAGTCAGGTTTATGATACACTCTCTAAGCTGAAGCTACGGTTTGCGCGGGGGCTGCGGAAAACAATGCAAGTCTTTCAAAACAGACACATACTCTCTCTCTCTCTCTCTCTCTCTCTCTCTCTGCCCTTTGGGGCCTCCCCAAGTCGATCTGGCACCGGATGGCTCGTCCCCGTCCTCCAGCTCAGCCCCGATCCCTTTTGGACGGCAAATCTAATCAAAGAACTTGCGGTTTGGGTTCTTGCCAAATAGTGACTCTCGCACGGCGGGAGCTGCGCTGTCCTTAAGCAGCTCCAGTCTCGCCTCGAATGTGTTGTTGATGTCGATCTTGCCACTTCCGCCGACGATGATGACGCCACCAGACCTGTGTGAGAGCAATTAGCAAGAGGTCTGCGGGTTACGAGAGGGGCAAGTGCATACAGCCCGTCGGGCAGAGGGTCCTTCTCGTCCACCTTGCCCTCGATGTCCTTGCCCACTTCCTTCTTGTACTCCTTGGCCGCCTCCTCGGACGCCTTCTTGACCACGTCGAAGTCCTTCTTGCGCGCGCGCAGCTGCAGCTCGGGCTCGTTCATGGCGTAGAAGCCCTCGAGGATGAGGCCCTTGAGGATCTTCTGGTACTTGGCCTTATCCTTGGCACCATCGGAGAGCTTCTTCTCGGCGTCCTCGAATATGCTGTCGAGCAGCTCCTGCCTGGCGCCGAGCACCTTGAGCCGCGTCTTGTTCGCAACGGTGGAGCGGGTAATCTGCTGAGACATGGTGGCCTGCTTGAACTTCTTCTCGTATTGGCTGTCGATGGCGTCGGTCTCCTGGCGGACGAGCTTGGACTTTTCGATCTCGAACTCCTCGTTGGCCTTGATCTCGATCTCGCGGGCCTTCTCCATGGCTTCCTGCTTGATGAAGGCCGTCATCTTGCGGAGCTCATTGTCGACCTGGACGGACACGGGTCGGGCGCACGTTAGCAAGGCTCCGGCTACCGGGGGCAGAGGCACGCGCTGCATCGTGACGGACGTCGTCATCGGTGCTCGTCGCAACGTACCTGCTGGTCGGACAATGCGTGTTGCGACATGGCTGCGGATTGTGGGAGGGCGGCGCCACAATAGGCAGAGGAGGGAGATGGACGACAGGCGTGCGGGCTTCCAGACACGTCCTGACGAGGGGCGCGGTAGCGAGAGATGGGAGTTGTCGTTGCTGAGGTTGGTGGAGCGGAGGGTCGCACTGTCAGAGGCGGAGCTGTCACGCCTGGGGTCAGGAGCTGTCGTCGCCGGGTCCCATGAGCTGGAGGCGGTGCAGCCACAGTGGTTGGGTCCTGCCTGGGGCCACGACCCCACTGGAGACACAGCACTGCAACCCGCTGCAGCGCAGCAGAGGGCGCTGAATGACGTCTGTCACCTGACATCATGTGACCGTCCAGCCACACCTGGGCAGCCTCGGGTGCTGCATACCTGTAACCCTGTTGACGTCGTCAGGTGGTGTGTTCTGAGATCTTGACGCTGCAACAGGCTGTACGCTGAAGGTCCTTCTTTGGCGCAAGCGTCGTGCTTCCATTAAGTTATTGTTCCGTCCGTTTGCTGCTCGGGTGCTGGCGCCTCCCTTGAGCTCGTCCCCTCCATTGTCACTCAAGCTACCGCTTTGTCGAGCCCCCTGGGACACCGCCTAGCGCTCGAATCGCGTCATTGATTTCCCCATCACCGTCCGAACAGCAAAGCTCTACTCCGGCTCGACAAGCCAGGTCCCTACCTCATGCAGCGGTTTAGCGGCGCGTCGCCCGTCCTCTTCTCCGTCACCAGATGACCGTGGACCTAGAGGCTGCGCGATGGGTTCTCTGGGCGGCCTCTCTCCCGGCGGGAGTATAGCTGTACGCCCCCCGGCCCTCTGCGCCCGCGACCCTTCTGCCTGTGCTAACGCGATGCGCGCCGTAGCTTGGAATCGTCGTCGGCCTGATATCGACCAGCGTTCAGAGTCTAGGTCTGACGTTGCAGCGGAAGTCGCACATACTCGAGGACGAGAAAGGACCCCACGACGAGCGCCGACCGCCGTACCGGAGACGGCGGTGGCAGCTGGGAATGGGCATGTTCATCGTCGCGAATCTGCTGGGGAGCACGGTGCAGATTTCGACTCTGCCGCTACCCGTCCTCTCGACGCTCCAAGCAGCCGGACTGGTGTTCAACTCGATATGCGCTACACTGATTCTGAGCGAGCCCTTCACGCGTTGGTCGCTCTGCGGGACGGTCCTCGTCACGACAGGCGCTCTTCTCATTGCCATATTCGGCGCCATCCCCTCGCCCGCGCATGACCTCAGTGAGCTCCTGAAGCTCTTGGCTCGAAAGCCGTTCATCGCCTGGATGATCCTCCAGGCTTTGTTCGTCGTCGGCGTTGCCGTGGTCATAGAGGTTGTCAACAAGAATTCGAGCATATCGCATAACTCGCGTTTCCGCTTCGCTCGGGGGATTACGTACGGCATCATCAGCGGCGACTTATCCGCGCACGCCCTGCTGTTCGCAAAATCGGCCGTTGAGCTCATCATCAAGACGATTGGCGGCAAGAACCAGTTCGCTCACTGGCAGGCTTGGGCGATAGTGCTAGCCCTCGTTTCACTGGCCTTGTCCCAACTCTACTACCTGCACCGAGGCTTGAAGCTAGTCTCAACCTCGGTCCTATACCCCCTTGTGTTTTGCGTCTACAACATTATCGCTATCCTCGATGGCCTGATATACTTTGACCAGACAAGCCTCATCTCGGCGCTGCGCGCCTGCCTCATCGCACTGGGAACGGTCATTCTACTGTCAGGAGTACTGGCCCTGTCTTGGCGGCTTAGCGATGAGCAGCATGCTCCCGGGGTTGGCCAGTCGACCCTGGCACCCGGCCTTGGGCTCGTCGACGATACCGAAGGCGAGGAAGAGTCTTTGCTTGGATCAGAGGCAGCTGTGTCGGAAGAGGAGACTCCGACCTACCACACCTTCCCGGCGATGAACGGCGAGACCACACCACTCACACCGGCGCGAAAGAAGGTGTTCCGGTGGGCGGAACAAGCTGAAATATGGGGCGAGCTGGAAGACCAAGAAGAGCCAACAACGCCAACAGGCCGGATCCGATCTTTCACGATGCCTGGAAGATCGGAATTTTCGCCGCTTCTACCAGCGCGGAGGTCCGTAAGCGGTATAGCACCGGCAGACGAGGCAAGCCGTAGCACGGAGAGCACTCCTCGCAAGTTGGGTCGCCGGCGAAGAAAGAGCACCGGATTTCCCGGCCTTGTCGCTCGAAGGAACGTCAGGAGCAGGGGCTCATCTGCATCTGGCTCAGTGCGCAACTTCCTGTCGCTGGGCTGGTGGGCGAACAGGGGCAACAGACCATCCATCAGCAGCTCCGCGGGCGGCTCGGCCAGCCCCTCGCGGCCTCACCTTGGTGGTGATGCGGCAGACGACGGCGGCCGACCTGGAGGCGCGAGTGGCGGGAGCAGGCAGCACGACTCTGCTGCATAAATCAAGAGGCATGTCTCTTGAGGAAACATATCTATTTCAGTCTGCTCTGCTTTGCTGTACGTTTTGCGAGTGAGTTGGCGAGGCGAAGACGGCGTCCTAGAACATCATGCACACTGGCATACATGGCGATTGGGTACTCACGTTGTTGTCGGTGAACAGTCCAAGTATAATTCACGAGTAGCCTTAGGGCAGGCTTGGAGGAGTAAGCCCAGTGATACCCTTTGCACCAAACTACAACTGGCTAGGTAATCCCATGGGAGGTATCAGTTTATCTTTTTGACGTCTGACGGTTGCCAGGGCTTTTGTGGGCAATGTGATGACTTCATGTAATCTAATTAATAGAGAACTAAATGACGGAGAACAGGCAACGAGGCTGCGTGTTTGTGTGTGTTGTTAAATCTAGACGCGCGATGAAAGAATGAAGGGGTGGCATTGTGGGAAACCGAAGCCCAAGATTTGTTTGCGCCACCCCGAAGTGTTTGATGCTCTGCTCACGCTCCATCCCACGCAGCGGGACAGGAGGCATTTGAGAGCGACGGGGAAGAACAGCCGCGTGCCAGCACATTGCTCATTTAAAACTGGCGAAAGCCATTCTTCTCGTCGATGTGCCGATATCGCTCGCGTTCCTTGCGGTCCTTCAGGAGGCAGGCAATGGCAAGAATCAGGACGGCGTCGACGCCTGTGACATACGGTTAGCAGACACGGACAGAAGATGCTTCGAGGCACAGACGGCTCGCGCTTTGACATACCAACCATGCCGAAAGCGGCAGTGAAGATGTTGTCGATGAAGATATTGGCAAAGCTCGCGATCGGGGTCGCACATCCGCGGAGCAGAGCAGCCGCAGCCGGGCTCGGGCACGTGGAGTCGGTGACAAAGGCGGGCATGGTGGAATTGAAGTAGCCACAGCATTCAAACTTCGTAGACAGTGTTAGCCAGGTGATGTGTCTTCGTCTCAGACGTGCAAGCCCATACCGAATCCTGCATCAGCTGCTGCACATTGGGTTCTTGGGCCGAAAATATCGGGAAGAAGGTCTCCTTGACCTGCAGCGTCAACACCCACAGGTACACACCCACGCACAGCGTGAAGAGCCCGCAGAACGTGATCATGTACCCTCCGACCTTGAGCCATCCCCTCATGGGCGATATCAGGCCCGGCAGCGTGAAGACAAACGCGGCGAGGATGAAGGCCGCGTTGACGATGCCGGCGGTGAGCGGGAAGCTCTGGTAGAGCAGGTTGCGCACGGCCTCTTGCCCGTCTTGCGGCGTGTTGTTCACCTGGCTGCGGACGACGAGGCAGAAGCCGAGTTCGAGGGCCCCCGTCAGGAGGAAGACGACGTCAGCCGCGAGAGCGGCCAGGAAGACTTTGTTGGGCATCGTGGGCGGTCGGGCGAGAAGCCTCGAGCTCGAGACCGGTGTGGTTCTCCGGGACCGCTTTGCCCAGGACGGCAACCGCTACTTGTGATTCCTTGAACTCGCGCAAATGGGGTTTCGAAACTAATGAACGTTGAAAGTATGCAGATGCCTTTTGACGACCGGCGTCCTCGGCAACAGTGAAGTCTGGGACTTAAACGGAAGGATGCAAGGTGACGTTCCGTGCAAAGTGAGTTCGGAATAAATGAGAGTCGTCGACACAGCAAAAGAGCTCCAACACGCACAGCGCCGATGCAAGGGTGAGGAGCATCGACAGCCACTGAACCAGCAGGCCAGGAGTGAAAATATTTGACGAAGACCGATGAAGCCAAGAAACTGGGAACGGGAGACATGGTGACTGCAGAGTCGGCCCATCCACGACGCGGCGCCCCGCTCCAACGGGAGTCGTTTCAGGCGTGCATCAGATAGCAGTGCGGCATGGTGAACTCGGGCCACACGGCCGCCTGTGGCCAATCAGAGGGCCCAATCTGTAGCATAGTCGCCTGATTCGGAGATAGCCCGCGGCTTGGGTTTAGGCTTGGTTTGGGGGTCCATCAATTTTCAGGAACTTGGTAGCGAGCCGAAGAGCATATTACCCAGAGGAGCAGCAGCATTTCTCCCATAAGTGATCCCCCTACCTCTATGGGCTCCCTTCCGCAAGGAGTTTTGGCTTACACAGTCGCCTCCACACATACTACGTAGTGTACAAACTTGACGTTCATCAGCGGCAGTACACGTCGCCAACCGCCGCCGGCTGCTGCTGGCGGGGCTCGGCCTGGCCATGAGGCGGCCGTCAGTCTGACATATCGGCGCGACCAACGCGCGTCGTCGGCAACAGATGCTGTCTGGGTTTCAACACTCGCTCAGGGCGTCCTTCGTGTAATATTGCCCGGCGAATGCGCGCCTGTGCTGCGCTCGAGGTAGGGATTGCTGTCGGTTTCGGCAACGTACCCTCGCGCCGGCTTGTCCGGGAGTCGGTCGTGCACTGGTCGTCCCATGGCGCGTCGGTCCTTGCGAGACTGAGGGACCGGACGCAGCATCGACAGCTCGTTCTGCACGCGTGACGGCTGGGCTGCGTCTTGCGGGGCATCGTGTGACATTGTCATTGTCGAGTACTAAAACGGCTTCGGGCCGCTTTGTCAACACACATGTATGAGTGCCGCATGTCGAACTCCATCAGTCAGGTCCACAGGCATTCGTATATGGACATGACACATACGCGTATGTGCCTCTGTCACCTTGCTCAACTCCTCGCCTTACTCTTACGGTCGATAGGCACATCCTACTGGCTTTACAACCATGGCTCGAGTTGGTCGTCTCCCGCATGCCAGAATTAATTCCCCGACAGATGGATCAGGATATTTGCCAGCAGCGGAGCGAGGTGCGGTGCAGGGTAGCCCGCATTCGCAGGCATCGCGTCCTCACTCCTCCCAATGACACCCGTAGGCAGCCCAGCCTGACCGCTTGGTTGATGACCTGGGAAGCCGATTCGCTGACCTGATGGTTCGCAGAGCAACTGAAACATGCAGTGGCAAGGTGCAAGGCGCAAGGTGCAAGGCGCGCGGGTGTGAGAAGGCATCGATCGCCACGAGCCGCAACCCTCGTGCTTGCTTGAGGCCACTGGCTGAGTCTCGGGCGACCCGTTGCCCGAATTCCAGCTCTTCTTTGTTGCAGGCGCGATGCTTGCCCTGGTCCTTGTCCCCGAGCACGAGCAACTGCACCGCCCACAGTCGACAGCACACTTCCACAGGCAGGAACGTTGGTCGTTCGTTACGTAGTACATGAGGCATTGGCCACCGTGCACTCCGTCGTATGTTGTTAACGGGGCCAGAGGCGTCGCCAGAGGGATTCGCATCGCACGGAGAACGCTGGCATGCTCGCTTATTTACGCGCGCGCACCGGGGTTCTCTGCCCTTTCCCTTGCCCGTCCCCGAGAGCGATTGACGCGGAGAATTCTCGTACCAGAATGGCCTGGCCCTTCTGCCCCTTGCCCTCGCCATCATATCTTACAAGATCTTCGTGGCCGGCAGAGCTGGGCCCTTCTGCGAGGTCATCTGGGTCCCTGGACGGGCGGTACTTGGTCTACACGTACGAGTTCTCCGGATGGGGACTAAGGTAGGGGACCTTTGGAGATTCACACTGTGCCCCTCCCGGCAGCTGCCTAAAGGGGCTAGCGCCTAGTCCCCGTCCCGCCCTGGTTTCCGCCCAGCCTGACGGCAGCATAACTCCTGGGACAGTTCATTGGACAGAGCCGCAGAGGGGCCTGGCAAGGAGCGCGCTCTCGTGTTCATTCGACACCAGGCAAGCGAGGAGACTTCCAGGCCGGCCTGCAAGCTGCAAGCCTGCATTCGTGCGTGCAGCGGTGGCACCGGCAAGGCGTGTTTCGATAGCCAAACTTGGCGACTTGGCTTCGTCTCATTCGTGAGGGCTACAGGAACGCCTGGCAGCCCGTGCGGGGACTGAATCCTGCAGCGAGATTCCACGCGTCGTGCTTCCCATTCTATTCCGAGGTGGGCAGTCAGACACCTTTGGCTGCGACGAACACAAGGGCGCTGCGGCGCTCGATGCCAACCAACCCTTGATTAGCCGCTGTCGTTTTTAGCACTTGGGAGACTCGAAGACTGAGATGCCATGCCGCCCTTACACGTACTACTATGTACGTACTACGTACCGTACCTGTTGATGTGGTTTGTCCGCCGATCAGCAGCTAGCGACATCGTTGTAAGCGTCTCTGCGTCTGCGTCTCTGCGATATATCCACGCGACCGGGGAACTTTTGTGGCCCTCTCTGATGCGTCGGCTTGACATGCGGCCACTAGGGGAGAAGGATCGCGGCTCCGGCTTTTGCCTGAAGTATTCGGATCGTGGCGACAAGGCTTAGCAGATGCTCCTCCCTTGCCCGAGCTTGTCAGAGTTGACGTGCCCCATCCGTGCAAGGCATTCGTCAGATTGCGAATGGGATCGAGCTCGGGTACGTATCAGCAAAACAGAATCCCCATTCGTTGGCCTGGTCGAGCTCGTGTAAAAAGGTGCTGTAAGGCAGCAGATTGACAGGCCGGCGCTCGGAGCCAAACATCAAATTAACCGGATGCTAGTGCTATTGCGGCACTTGCTGATGAGGCGCCGGTGCATTGGAGCACAAGTACTCCGTACTCGTACTCGCCCTGTTTGAGACCAGGCGCGTCAAACGTATGGGTGGTTTGCAGGTTCAGAAATGACGTGTCGACGAGATCCAAATGACCTCTGCCCGGAAGAGCGAGGCATCTCGAGGCAGGCACTTGAAGCCAAGCCATGGCTGCGCAAGGTGACACCAGACAGGCACTGGGCTGCTAGCGGAGAGAACAAGAGGCGTGAAAAGGGGACCCTGGCATGCCTCTGCGCTGCTCGCTCCGCCGCGTTATCGGCAGCGGAAGAGGCCACAGATGGCGTGCCGCGACCCTTAATCACAGGCAACGCGCGTGTGGGTGGAGACGTCGGATGCTGGCCTCGGAGGGCCGCCTGCAGCAGCGGTGGGCCAAACCTCAGTGCCAGGCCAGGTCGAGATCCGTAGCGCCCAGCTAGGGGCCCAGGCCTAGGCGCGGCCTGCCCTACGGGTACCTGCTCGTACGTCGCTTGCGGGCGAGGCACGCCAACAAGCTTTCTATCCATGCTCTCTCAGGGAAGGTATGGAGTGCCAAAGAAACCCCCCAGGCGGCGGCTCTGTTGAGCCCTGTCGAGCAGAGCCCCTTGCAGCGCTAGTACTCGTAAGGTTGGGCTCGTGTACCTAGAAAATAGGGACTGGCCGTAGTCAAACGCCGCCGAGAGAGGCTGCAGGCCTCTCAAAGCTTGGGACGACCCGAGGAGGACGGACTCATAATTAGTAGGCATGTTACTCGTAGGGACGGTCCCAGGTGGACGGTGGACGGGAAGAGGGAGCGGACGGACGAACGATAGAACGAACGGGCGGACGGGTGAGCGGCCTAGCATGCGATGCCCACTTCGCTTCGTCCGCGTCCGCCCCGTCGTCCCGGTTGCCTGCAGACGCGGACGCCGTCTCCCCCACAAGCACGCACCAGCACTGCCCACCGCCCAGCAGTCAAGTCCCTCGATTGTCTCGCCCTGGCGGTGGATCGCTGCGTCGTTTGCAGCGAAGGACGGACAGTGCACGGACAGTGCGCTCCGGGGCTGACACCCATGCCTGCTGTGGGTGCGCCGGTCCACTCAGCGGCGGCCGTTGATTCGTCCCTCATTCCAGCGGCGGCCTTTGCAGCGGCGCCCGCCAATCAGCGCGTGGCCGACGACCATTCTCGTCCACCCCGCCGCCCGCCAGCCAGTACGAGCCGGTACTGCGAGTACCTCGCCTGGGGTTGGTTGGTTGCCTCGATCGCTCGTGCACGCCTCGCCCGCTCCGCCGTCTCCCTGCGCGCCGCGAGGTCAGCAGCGACTGCAGCAGCGCGCACAGCGCAGCACCAGCGGCGGCGGTTGCAACAGTCCAGCGCCTCCCCCCCCCCAGCGCAGCCCGCGGAGGGCTGCCCCCCCCGATAATCTCAAAGGTCGCGCGACAAGCCGGCGGCGAGGCAAGCGCCCCGACAAGCACAAGCGCTATGCGTCAAGGCCGAAGCACCGGCCGCCGAACAAAGCAATAAAACCTGAGGTCGTACCTCGCCTCGCGTCCTTCCGCTCACGCCCACCGCCCGCACACCAGACTCAATCCAGAAGAGCGCGCCCAACCAGGTCTCTGCGACACCAGGGCACCTCCCTCCTCTCCGCTTCGCAACGCCAGATCCAGTATAGATCCATCGGCACCACGCTCAAAGCAGCATCTCCACCACGTTGTTTGTTGCCCTTTGCCAACGTTGCTCGACATTCCGCACGTCGACGACTCCCAGTTGTCCGAGTTGCAGACCCGTCGCCGCACCCATTGTGCCGCCGCGCCTGCGCCGTTGATTGACCTCTACCCGGCCCTGCGTCGCCTCGCCTCTCCCAGCCCCCAATCCCCACGCCGCGACACAGAGTCACCCCGTGTCCGCGTCCGTCGTGACAGCCCGCGCAGCACCGCCGTCGGCAATTCTTGAAGCAGCAATGGCCGACATCACCGACCAGCACGACCAGACGTCGCCCACCGACATGGAGGAGCCGCACTCGGTCGGCAATGGCAACGCCTCGGCCGAGAGCCGCGGCATCAAGCGCCAGCGCCCTGCCGCCGCCGACGACGACGACGACGATGACGAGAAGGGCGGCCGCGAGCGTCGCAAGATTGAGATCAAGTTCATCAGCGACAAGTCCCGCCGTCACATCACCTTCTCCAAGCGAAAGGCCGGTATCATGAAGAAGGTGCGTCGATGCCCGTCGCGTCTCAATTCGCCATTCACGTCCCCTTTGTCCCGGCGCGCCTTTTGCGACGTGGAGACCCTGCCGCCTCAGGCGCGATGCATCGCGACGCATCACAATTTCATCTCTTTCGAGCATGACGCTGACTTTTAGTTGTCAAGGCATACGAGCTGTCCGTCTTGACCGGCACCCAGGTCCTCCTCCTCGTCGTGTCCGAAACGGGCCTCGTGTACACCTTCACCACGCCCAAGCTTCAGCCGCTCGTTACCAAGGCTGAGGGCAAGAACTTGATCCAGGTACGCGATTGAGCCCCCACGCGTTTGCGTCGCCGTTCAAATATCCCGAGAATTTTTCTTTTTGGCGACTTCCTTTTTTGCTTTCGTCCCGTCCCGCTCCATCCCGCCCCGTGTCACCTTATCCCCACCGAGTCGCAACCCACCCACGAGGCGTCGTGGTCAACCTTTGCCGCCCAGCTCGTCATACGAATGCTTCGTCGCGTGCTGCCAGCCTTCCCCCAATCCTTTGGCGTCACCCAAACTGCGTGGTTGCTAACACCCCCCTTCCAGGCTTGCCTGAACGCGCCGGAGCCCACGGCTGGCAACGAGAACGGCGTCGACGGCGGCGACCAGGTCGACTCGCCCGAGGAGTCGGCCGGCCAGCATATCCCTCCCCCAGGCGGGCGGCCTGGCATGCCTCAAAACCCTCACATGCCCGGCAACTACATGCCCAACATGCCCATGGACCCTCAACAGGCACTGGCCTACCAGAACTACGTACAGCAGCGCAACCAAGGCTACGGCTCGGGAATGCCGCCGCAGGCGGGCATGCCGCCCAGCAACCACCACCAGTCATGAGGAGGGAAGCGCTATGGGAGGTGTGAGTTTGGTCGCTTATACCCGGCTTTCGATGCTCCTTAGGACGTCGTTGCATGACCTTTGGCCACGCTCCTGGGCGCTGCCACACTTTTTGCGGGGTCTGGTGATTTGGCGTTGATGACGTGCTGGTATGCTGCTTTCATGTTCGGTCTACATCTCTTTTTTCTTTTACACACCCAAAAAAATCTTCGCACCACGGGCCTTTGAGGCTTGGTCGCCTTCTTGGTCATCTCGGTTGGTACAGTTTCTTGTGAAGAGGTTTCGAGGGGCCGCCTTGGCCCGATCGTACGGCGAATCGCCTCAGACGCGAGGACATCTTTATTACTCTTATTATTCTGGTGGCCAGACGCCAGGGTATCAGAATTGCATGAGGGCAGGGTCTGGCAGGTGTTGATAGGGGGAAGGGCTGCAGCGAGGTCCCGGTCGGGGGGTTGCGGGCGCGCAGACCGTCGTACTGATGGATGATAATGGCCACACATGAAGGCATGAATATTTGACGGCTGGAGAGCTTGAATGGATCTTGCGTGTAAACTCTGACGGGACACGGCGATGGACTTTCCCACCTGACAAACCTCGAGTTGGCCTTCTTCTGTCGTCATGTTTCGACCAGTAGTCCGCCTTTCCAGGCTGTTTTGACTGGGCAGCAACAGTACCAGTATCATTCGGATCTTGGCCCGCGGGCCACGGCGAACTGTGACGCGGCGTGTACGATAATCGTCCGTACCTCTTTCGTAGAGAGGCACTGTTCCCTACGCATCTTGTGGGTAGTCTGTCACAAAACTCAATCACGACCACTGCATGAGGCTTTCCAGCGTTAAACCTGTCACTTCCGCTTATAGACAAGCGCACGGATCGCCGTTGGATCGGCATTGATGTCGGAATCCGGGGAAGATGGCCTTGGCGAACGCCTTGCCTGAAGGAGTAACCGGCGGATCTGAGCAGCCGACGAATGGACAAAGGCAATAAAACAAAATAAGGTAAGTTAACATTTGACAAAAATGGATTAGCCATGATGGGCGAGAATCATGCGCGATCTCTCGGCTGACATCATTCAAGACGTTTTCTTTTTTAAACTTGAGGTACGGAGCACATGCAAAGACATGCGCCCGGGTGGTCGGTCGCGCTGCATGTTTTTTCCTTTTGGCCCGATCGGATCGGGCCCAGGGCTGGACACGGCATCCGCATCGGGAGAGAAGACGCCCATTTGGGTAACATGTGACTGGAAATAGTGTCTGGAGGGCCCGATCGGGGAAGAGGCTGGATCAGTATTATGTGAGGCTTCGTTTTGGATGTTTTGTGGGTGAGGCGGCTGTCAGGGTCGACCGATGGTGGTGATGTCGCGGCTTGCGACCGTGTCGTCTTAGATGGTCGACAAACCCGTTCCCGCTGCTTGACCGGCGGCTCCTACGTGTGGGCTTTTAGTTACGGATGTTGGAAAGGGGTACGTTGAGATTTTAATGACGGGAGGAGGCCTAAGGGCTGGACCAAAAGACATTGCGGGCAGCTGGAGAACTTCGAATGGAGTGCATTATCACGTCGTACGCGTGTCTTCTGCCCGGACAACCGGGCGGAGACATCCGCTGGCAGGATGCGAACTTCAGAGAGCTGCTCGCATTGTTGCGAGCATCGAGTGGACAATGATGCCACGCCCGGACACTCTGCAACGTCCCGTCATGTCCTTCGAGCTGCATCTATGGTACTTCGCCTCATGGCGTGGCTCGAGTAGACGTCGAAGCGTCCCCTCGGTCGCTACAGCCCACCAGTACTGAAGCTAAGATGATGGACGATATCACAGAGCGCTGGCCAGCTAGCTGGCTCCCTACGGCATGTGCTGTGACGGTGGTGAACTGGGCAACAGGAGGTCAAGGCTACCATCCATCCACGAATGCTTCAGCTCGCGCATTCCTAACATTTCAAATAGCTGTACTTCCGCTCAAGAGCAGAGCTCTAGCAAGAAGCTTTGGAAGCGCACTTCTGACTGCTGAGTACTGCGTACGTCAAGACGCAGCACGAATGTCGGGACCGTAGGGAACACCTTGGATGTGGAGGGGTCATCAGTCTTCAGGGGATGCTCATGTTGCGCACTAGCCGCGCGTAGCACGATGCAAACCTGGCTACACTGATTGTGTCCACAAACTTGAGGTGTACCAACGAAGCTCTCAGCGAAATGACGGTGCCTTGGTGCTCTCGACGTGTGAACATTACGTTGTAGGTTGGCCGTCCTGGTGTCAGCTTGGCTCCGCCGTGAGCCGCGTTCTCATTAATGCCAGCTCGCCGCGACCGTCGTCCCTCGGTCAGCGGGGCTCAGTGGAGTGCGGCTGCGGGCCCCGCGGGCGTGTTTGGCCATACGGCGCTAGTTGAGGTTGAGCAAGTTTGAGGGCATTTCCTCATCTGGCTGGGCCTGACAAGTACCGGTACACGAGATACTTCCAGCATTGTTCACATTTCGATGCATGCATTGCTCTGAGAAGTCGGGAAAATATCCAGACACTGAGCGAGAGATTCCATAGTCGTGATTTGATATGTCGTCATATTCATCATTGCTGTCTACTGCCTTCCGAGTAGACTAATCGCTCTAGGCAATGTGCTTGTAACCCAGTGCTATGCTCGAAAACCCCGAAACGCCGGCCAGTCGCAAGACCACGGTCTACTGCTGAATGTTGGCCCCGGACCCAATGCTGTCGTGAGGGAGAGGATGAAACGTGATAACCTCGGCTTGCTTCAGTGCTCCATCGGCACGGAGCTGTAGCGGCCGACAGCGAGGCTCCCGATGAAGACGCCGGCAAGGACGGACATGAAGTAGCCGACGTTCATCGTCATGACGGCCAACATGCTACGCCGACAGTCAGCATCGCGCCCGTGAACCACGAGGGGCCGCGGCGAAAAAAGGGCACTTACAGCAGGTATCCCACACCGACAATGACTGTGTCCATGGCGGCGCGGACAGGGTCGACGCTGAACCTCCACGGGCGCGCGACCGGGTTCTTGCGTGCCACGACGAAGACGGTCTCCTCGACGCCGTTCTCGGACAGCGTCATCTGCTTGGCGTCGAGGTCGCGCGAGATGTGCTCGGCGAGGGGCACCTTGCCGTTGGTGGCGATGTAGCGGCGCTGCGTGTCGCGATCGAGCCAGCGCGCCTCCTGCACCGTCTTGGCGGCGATGAGCAGCCGCGCGACCACGGCCAGGACGACGAGGAAGATGCAGGTGCCGGCGTAGGCGCCCGCGCTGCCGGGCGTCCACGAGTTGGCGTACAGCGGCGTCGCCGTCTGCGTCTGGAAGACCATGGACATCATCATGGAGCCCATGGAGCCGGAGCCGGACGAGTTGTCGCTGCCGCTGCCGCTGCCCATGTCCATGCCCATGTCCATGTGGCCCTCGTGGCGTGGGGAGAACGACATGTTTTCGCCGGACCTTGTGTAAGCGTCGAACAGGTGCTTTTGCGTGTAGCCGGCTGGCTTTTGCTTGTCCGGGGTCGAGTTCGAGGTCTGTCCAGCGGATCTCGAGATGGAGTGCTAGCTGAGCGCCGCGTAGGAACGGGCTAGATATACCAAGGCTTCGTCGCGAGGGTGTTTGCGCAAGTTCCTCGAGGGACCTTCCTGTCCCGTGTCGCAGCCCGGATCAATGCGAAACAAGCTCGAATAGCCCGGTAGAAGGCGAGACCGGACGACGACAAAGCGATAATGCGACGGGAGTGGTGGTGTGTGTTGACGAGAGAGGTCGTTTCCTGCGGGGAGGGCATCGGTGGGTTTTGTTTCACTGAGCCTGCTGCACCTTCTCGTCGCACGATCCACGCCTGTGCAGCCCCTCCGTTACGTGAACCATTGGATTCACTAGCAGGAGCAGGCGCCGCAGCCGAGCACTCGTGTTAAGGACATCGTGGGCTCGCTGGGGAAACGGCTTCAAAAAGACCCCCGTTTCCGGGGCCCGGGCGGCGGATGAGCAAGTATCGGTACTTGTGCAAAGTATTACTTGCTCAAGCGGGCGGCCGGCGGGCAGGCAGCGGGCCGTCAGCCAATGAGGCGTCGGCCTCAGGCCCAAAATAAACCATCGCCGCCACGGCCGTCGTAGATCCGGAAGCTTGGGATCCCGTTCTTATGGCTTTCCGCCCGTGATTCGTGAAACAAGCGCGTTGTCTCAGGAGCCTCAGAGCCTCTCTGCACGACAAGACTGCATGGAGTACTCATGCGACGTCTCTCGACGCAGTCGACGAACGTGTCTGCACGAAGCACAAGAGCATGGGCCCGGCTTGATGCCTTCTAACCCGCACACAAATCAGCGAGCTACACAGACGTGCATCAAAGGCAGCCTTGATTCCATCAAGGCCCCCACTGCGAACTTCACGAGACTTCTCTATCAGAACTGGGCAGCGCATGACTTCGATCCGAGCCTTATTTGGTGGCGGACTGCGCTCCGGAGGAGGCAGAACCGCAAACCCCTGATGTGATCCTTTCGGCTCAAACTCATGCTAACATCGCTGGTGCTGGCGCTGCCAGTCCCACGAGCCCAACGCTCGCCGCAAGTGTAGGGACAGACCAGCTCAGTCGCCTTGCTGTTGTAACTGCAGGTCGTGTCTGTCTCCATTTGTCGACTAAGCTTCGATTTCTATCCTCAACGAGTCTTGGGTTGCTCGCGAAGCTGTCGACGATACGATGACTGTTGAGACAGGCATGCATTGTAAACTTCACAACACAAGTGCCCCGGTCAATGCAAGTAATGACGGCTCGGCGCGGTCCATTATGCGGATGCACTATGGCCCCAGCCTCGACGGCTGTCCAAGAATGTGGCGAGAAGTTTCACAGGCGTGCCGAGGAATCGCCTTCTTAGCAGCGAGACACATTTCGTCCTCTAATCTCTAACCTTTAATCCAGTTTGAGCATAATTTCCACTCGGCCCGTATCCACTACTCGTATGGGCGAGAGGATTAGGGAGATGGCTCTAGATGACGCTGGCATCGCATTGTGTTTCGTAAGATGCCCGGGTACTCGTCGTCCTTATCATGGTGTCCTGGCGTCGAAGCCAGGCCGAAATTGCAAGAGCCAGTGCCAGCCCTATCGTGGAGGCGAGTCCTTGATTATGCCAGAAATGATGCACATTGTTGGCACTCCGTCGGCGACGGCGCATCCGTTTGCAGCGTGGTGTGTGTACTTAGCATGCCCGTGCCCGTCAACTGCAACAGATGATAGACATAGAGTTGATCCCGTCACCTCATCTTTCTGCGAGACTGTCTGGGTGCCGAAGATGCCAACAATGCTAGCAGCACTTTCTGTTCTCTTCTCATTTCATGTTCATGCAATACTGCATTGCCTTGGCCACTGTGTTTACAAAGGTCATCGCCTCATGTACCGCCGGCATCTGAAAGATGTCGCAGAACAGGCCATATGTTTTTTTTTACTGCCATTGCCAACTCCAGGGCGGCAAAGAACGTGTAATGTACTTGGTTGTATTTTGGGTATCTTCAGAATTCGGGGCTTTGTGCAAGCCGATATACAGCGAATGTTTCTGAAAGCAGGCCAAGCTACTTGCTCTCGATTCAAATGTGCCCCCCGAGTCCTTGAGACTCTGTTCATCACTACTGCTGCAAAGCACCAACCACCGTATCACCCATTCCTTCGAAGGACTGCAGCAGCCGGCTGAGAACAGCCATCAGACGTCTGCCTGGGTTGGTGGTCGATTTCGTTTGTGCAATTTATACAACCAGAAAGGGGACCGGAGGAATGGTCATCGTAGATTCGTCAGGAACCCGACCGATACATTTGATGATTTACACATGGCGTTTCGAAGGATCTCCACGGCTCGAATCCATCTGACCTGACCTGAAATCAGCCGCGTCTCGAAGCGAACACATTTCCAGGGCTAGGGGATGACTTCCTTGCCCGAGAGAAGGTCCCAAGTGGGCTTCGGCTTGGCCAGCTCCTCAGACGTCGAATACCTGCCGACGGCGGCCTTCTCGGCTACAAAGGCGCGCGCCCTGGCCTCGATCAGCGCCCAGTCCAGCACCGCCGTGCTCACGGCCGCGCCGCCGTCCTGCGCGAGCCGGGCCAGGACGGCGGCGACCCACGAGCGGCAGCGCCAGCCGTCGTCGCCCTGGACGAGCGGCGTGCCGCGGATGATGTCGACGAGGCGCGCCTCGTCCCTGACCTTGGCGACGACGACGCGGCCGAGGAGGTTGACGGACCAGCGCACGTCCCTGGTCTCGAGCTCCTCGTACACCCACGACGTTCTGGAGAGGTTCCTGACGTGGTACCTCGTGCCGCGGACGGCCTTGCCGGTCTCGAGCTTGGGCCCGACGAGGAACGCCCAGTGGTATCTGAGGAGAGTTGGTGAGCCGAGCAGGGACTCGCCATGTTGTTTGGGGACGGGGGCACTTTACCTGCGCTCTTCGTTGTCGACTGCTCCGCTGGGGTACAGCGCCACGTAGAGTCGCTTCTTGTTGGGTGTCATGTTCAACACTCGCGTGTCTGTTGTAGTCCGAAGCAACACTCACACTGGCGCGAATAGCTTTCCTCGGTCGTGGCGACGCCTCGAACGTGCCTGGTAGATGAAGTCATGTCTTTGATTCCGAGAATTAGGAGCTCGTCGAGCAGGCTCGACTATGTCTGCTGGACGTGTTCGGCGGACACTCGTCGCGCGGAGTCTTCACAGCTGCTGGACAGCTGGCTCAACTGTCAACGGCGTTTGCGTCGGCGTGCGAGGAACGGGGCTCGTAAAATCAATGGACGAACACAGTCAATACTTGCGTAAAGTGTTGCCGTTGTTGTGGCAAACGCAGTGGCCTCAGTGTATGTGAGCTGCCAGCTGGCGTGTACCGTTTTGTGGCCCCTTGTTTTCATGACTTCTGCCTCTTTCTACTCGAACATTCCGCTTCGTGTTGGTTCACTCCGTAAAGCACACGATCTTGTTCAACGAGCTCAAGGATGGCCTTGGGTCAAGGCATACAGGAAGCCTGTGTCCCATATTCTGTCCGAGTGTGAAATCAGTCGCGATCGACCCCCCCATCAAGTCGGTTGAAACAACTGACCTCGCCGCAAACACGGCAAAAACGGGCATGCAAGTGTCTGTATGGCATTTATTTGCAGGTCTTTGGTGTCGAAGGGGCTTTAATTTTAATTTCACAACCTCGGCTCTTTACACTGTCATCCCCCTTGTCAATTCCTGGGAGTTGACGAATGCAGGCGAGTGCCATGCCGAGTATCCACGGGAACTCAGCGCTCAGTTCGGAAACAAAGGTACCAAAGCCGTCATGACTTGACTATGTAGAAATTCTGCATCTGGCTCAGCGTTTAAAGATTGCACACTTGGCCACCCACTGCCCCTTCTGACGCCGTTGACACAAGCAGAGCCACAAGCTGCTCTCGACTCACGTCTGCCAACCGCGTTCGCCCTGCGGGGGATGCGCAACTGCAACTGGCTCCCTACATCCAAAGTATTGTGAATTTATCTTCATGTCAGTCAGGACTCGTACTCGTCAAGTCCATACGCGCGGTTCATCAATTCCATCTCTTGGCCAGAGTAGAGTGGGAGCGGGTGATATGGCACAGAATTGAGATTTCCCTGGTGCTGAAGACTAGTCAGTGATGATACTATCCTATACGTCGAGCCTGTACGTCGAGCGAAACCGTCTCCGGCGTATGTACCACCCGGGCATCGCATCGTCTCCAGTGGCCGATCTCACGCCAAGCCCATACGCCTATGGATACAAGATACAACGCCGTGCGCGCCCAACAGGTGGCACGAGCATGCCGTGTAACGGCTCCACGACGGCCGCCCTCCTCCTTCCAGGCCCAGCTCGGCCGTTACCCGATCCAGCACAGTTGCGGACCAACAGGCCGTCCCGTTTCGTCACCCACCGGCTCGATCCGTGCCCATCCAGGCTCCTTTGACCCGATCGCTTCCGTCCCGCCCCCCGCAGAGTGCGACCTCGAATCTCTCTGTACGGCCGCACAGACAAAAGGGCCTCGGGCGTAACCCTCGAGGGAGCGAGCCATCCATATGCATGCACGCGGTTGTGCAGGCCCAACAGAGAGGCGACGGGCCGGGGGGAGGGAGGGGTGGATCGGCCCGCGCTCGGCTTGGATGCAGGTATCCGGGAGCAAGTCTATTTTAACGACTGCGGAATCGTCCCGGAGCCGGGCCAAGCAAGCACCTGGGCTGTGGATCGGAGGGTGCTCGCGGGTGTGATGCTATACAAGCTGGTCTGCGTGCCACCCCGGCAAGCATACGGGTTTAAGAACTACCTTGGCTTAGGCACGGGCGTGTCTTGTTCTGCGTCGTACCAATGCCGGGATGAAAAAGGGGCAGGAGGATCAATATCCGGATGGGAAATACAAGAGCGCAGCTGCATGGCCGTCATCAAACACCGGCAATGTCGCCCCGGAGGAGCCCCACACCGGTGCGGGCTGCCAGAGACGGCACCTGGTCCCTGGGGCCCAGTCCAGGCCCAAGAAGAAAGTCGGCAATGTATCAGGACACTTGCAGCGTGCCCTACCTGCAAAGGGCCAACGGACCGGCCGAGCACAGACTTGCGGCGGCGCAGCAGCAGCAGCAGCAGCAGCAAGGTCGCTGAGCTGACGAGCGCGCGCACACACGCACGCACGCACGAGCAGCAAGTCTACGCGGCACAATGCGCCCCAGAGCGCCCCCTGCCGTACGACACCCTCCTCAGCCTCTCTGCCTGCCAAGCAGCCCGGCCAAAGGCATCGAATCGAGGGTGTTCGCAGGGCAGGGCTGCCGCCCAGCGGCCCCGTGCCGCAGCCCCGGGGCCCCTTGTGAGCAATCGTCGAATGGCAGCGCGCACGGCGTGCAGCCATCCATGGGCTGGGCGTCCTTGCTCGTTTCGGGCGCAGCCGCTAGTTTAATGGCAGTAGTAAGCCCTGCGATATCTGAATCTTACCATGGTAAATAATTATGCTTTAATATATTACTAAATTCTATCCTACTTGATCACTACAACCGTAATAAGGTAGTAATAGCCCCTCCTTGCTTAGCAAAGAAACATTCCTCACCTAGTTCCTATGCTTCTTCCGGGAGATTTCTATCCCTCGTGGGTACGTCAAAGAGTATATAGTAGGAATGTCTAGAAATATAGGACGCCTCTCCGCTGTCCAACTTATCTTATAGCACCTTATACACAACTCATGTTATGCGACAACCGCTCAGATATCTATTAGTCACAGAGCATAAGCCCTTTATTTCAAATACTTTCTAAAAATGAAATCGGTTATTCTTTTAATCCCCATTGCCGGAGCCGTTTTCGTACCGGAGAAGCCGGATTGTAGAAAAGACCCAACTATGTGTCGGGGTGATTTCCCGCTCTGTTGCACGAAAGGCCCATCGGTGGGAGGCTGCATCAATCCAGACCCAGAGCAGATAAAATTTCTTGTGAGTAATAAATAAAGACGCTCTATTGAATATATATACTAACGGGTTCTATCACTAGTGCCCCGGTGGAGTTGGTCCCATTCCTGTCAATCCATAGGTTCGAGATGGCGGGTGCTACTTGGGATAGTATATTTGCGTTGGGGTCATTGGGAATCAGTACCTTCCGGTTACGACGCAGCCAATTTAGCTTATATGGCCGTGGTGACCTTTAGCTAGCTATCGATAGCCGAACGAAACCTCTCACCCAAGGCACTGTTGCTCACGCCAGCTCTCAGGCTCTTGTTTGATGGCTTTGATACCACGCCTGAGCGTGCGAACGCCTTTTGATCGAGGACCCCCTGCACCCGGCTAGAGCGGTTGGTGACTCGACGGCCGGTAGGCTCTCGGAGCACCAAGACGTAGCGGCACGAGCAGCTGAGGCTCGTGCGGCTTAGGTAGGGTGAACTACCGGCGCACCTTACAGCGCCATTGGGGCACCGTTAGCGGGGCTCGAGCAATCAACGGCAGTCCTTCCTCGATCCAACAAGGCTCGACTGGCGCCTTCTGCTGTCATCTACGTACAGCTCGGAAGTGTCGTTCCCCTTCGTATGCGGTTAGCCAACACCAACGTCAACAATGGAGCAAGTGGGTGAGTCCAGAGCGGCGTCGTGGCATGGCGTGGACGTGGGCAACGGGCGTGGTGCGGGATGGGTGCCAGATGGGCGTGGGTGCCGGGCCGCGTCAATAAGCAATGCCTACGTCAGTCAGTCAGTTCAGTCAAGTCACGTCGTCGTCGTCAACGCCAACCAAACCATCAATCAGTCAGTCAACCAATCTGGGCAGGCAGCCGGCTCCTCGGCACCCACAAGTTACTCGTACCCATGCCTACTTACCTCGTACCTACCTTGCCCTATAGCAGCATACTTCCCGCGCGCATCCTCGCTCCCCGTAATCGTAGCACGCAACGTCGGCCATCCACCACGGCGCCAAAGCCAAAAAAAGCGACACACGGACCATCGCGGGCCCGGCGCCCCAATTAATCAATCTAGCTCTCCCCGGAGTGGGTTCCAGCCACCGAGAATCCTCCCGCCGTCAGGCGCTCGCCCCATGTAACCCTCCAGCAAGCCCCCCCCGTCCCCACCCGCCCCCGGCTTGCCTTTCCGCAGCCGCTGCTAGCGTCCAGCTACGGGCCTTTTGAGACACTTCGTGCCATTCCGCGAAGCGTATTGCGATGCGTCAACAACTCTTGCTGGCCCCCTTGGTGCTTTTCTTTTTTGCTCGACCGCCGCGGCCTCTTCGGCTCGCGACGACGGTGCCCACGCTCCAGGTTCGTACGATGCGCGCAGGGCGTGTGCCTTTTTGGTGCCGCGCGAGGGCCAGCGACGCCGCCGTCAACCACTCTCGAGTCGGCCGCGACGACGCCGCTTGCACCCATCTTGCCGGTAATGCCGTCCGCAAGCGGTGCCAGTCCGTCCACGGCCCTCGTGCGTGGACAGCCAGTCACGTAGCATTCGCCCACACCTCAAGACCTCGATGCCAAAATCAAAATTCAAGCGACCCTTGCAAGCACACATGGCACCTGCGTAGCTTGCCAAAGTGGTATTGAACAACTTATGCACCTTGTTTGCATATCACTACTCCGTACTCTTCCTGCTCCCTCATCCCTTTCTCCTCGACAAAAATTGTGGAAACAAGAAAGAAAAAAAACTTCTACAAAAATTCGCACTAATACACTTGTCCCCAAGCCCATGCCCAACCATGATAGACCGGACGCAACGACAACACCCCTTGGAAAGGAGTCCGCCCTTTGCCCCTTGTCCAGGACCCAGCCCGCGCGATTACTCACGCCCGTGTCCCCCGGAAGGGCACGCCTGCGTCGTCCGCGAAACCATCCCAGTCCGAACCGTGGTATCGAAACCGACCCAATCTTCTCGTAGTCAAGACAGGTGAACAGAGTACTATGCGCCCTCATCCCGCCAATGCACACGTCCCCCGAACCTCGCCCGAATGCACTCGGCGCGAGGGGGACGTGCAACCCAACCAAGTTCCGATACGCCAGATGCCCCGGTGTCCCAATCCTGTTGGTGCCCAGTTCGCCGTAGCCCGCCAAACTTCTCCCTTGTTGGTAATCAAAAATGTGTGTGGTGTTTTGCGTGTCGTCGTCTGCGCGGTGCTGTTGACCCCGTGGCTGATTTCCCCTTCCCCCTTACGTCTCCTTGCCGACTGAAGAACGATCGTCGTCCCCTTCGCCGCCTCGATCGCCCGCAACGTCGCCACCGGCAGCGTCGTTGACCTTGTTCTCGCAACCCTTGACCAGGCGATGTCTCTGCAAGCCATGTTAGCAAACGCGTCCCGAGACGGAGTGGCAAAGGGGCACTGACCTTCAGGGCGTCCTTGCGCGAGAAGCTCTTGCTGCAGTAGTTGCAGGGGAAGGGCTTGACTGCCAAGTGGATCCTCTTGTGACGCTTCAGGTCATGGTTCCGGCTGAAGGACTGCGTACATTGGTCGCACTTGAAGGGGCGTTCAGACTGCTGCTGGGGTTGGCTGTGGTGGCCGTAGATCAGCGGGTGGCCGCCGTACGCCTGCTGCATCCCCATGCCGGGGATCACGGCCATTTGCGAGCCCGGCTGATGGATGTTGGACATGACCGGCCCGTTCATCGCCTGCGGCATGTGCTGGTACCCGCCGTACGGCCGGTACGACCCGGGAGGCGGGCCCATCGGATGGGGAGGCTGGCTCGAGATGGAGCCCATGCGCTGGGATCCCGGCCCGGTGCCGGTTGGCGACTGCTGCGAGTGGGACGCGTACGAGGGGAAGCTCGACTGCTGGGGAGTGCTCGACACGGCGTAGTAGCTCGGGTTGCTCGGTGGTCTCGTGTGGGAGTAGGGGTCGACGGGAGCCGGCGCCGTGGACGCCGTGGGAGGCTGTGAAGAGTTATGGCCCGTCAGCATGGCGCCGCTGTGAGTGCCCTGGCCGGGCGACATGTTGTGGTGGCCGTCCTGGCCGCCACCGCCGCCGCCTCCGCCGGGGATGGGGGTGTTGAACGTCTGATGCACGCTCTCGTACGGTGGCGCCGGCAGACCCTCGCCTCCCGTGGCGGGAGACTGCGAGCTTCGCGGATTGCCGAAGCCCATGTTGGGTTGCTGCTGCTGGCCGTACATGGAGGTGCGTCCGCCGTAGGGAGACTGGCCCAAGGGCTGCTGGGCTTGCGTTGCAGAGCTTACATGGTAGGACGAGTTGCCGGGCGTCGGCCACCCGCCGTGGACGTGGCCGCTGTATGTGTACTGGAGGTTGGTGTGAGCCTGCGAGCCCTGCGAGCTGGCCGTGTTGACGCTCGACAGGCTGGGGCTGAGGCCGTCGCCGGCTCCTGGAGACGAGGTCAGAGACCCGGAAGACACGAAGCCAAACGGAGACGAGGAGCGGGGGATGTGGTTGGTGAGGAGGGCCATACTGGGAACTTCTGAGGCGTTGGGAGGAGGGAGAGAGAAGGCCGGCAGCGAGCCTGCAGCCGCGCGGCGCGCCGTGAAGCTCGAGTTCTCCATTGCGCCACTGAACCTGGTTCGACCGCTAGTGGGTAACCTTTTTTGCCGTCCTGGCCGGCCGTTGACAATGCCGCGAGCCGTTCGAGTCGCGTGTCCGTTCAGGCAGTGTCGGCGGCGCTGCGTCGACAGGTCGAGGGGAGGTGCGTGGCAAAGGCAGTGGGCAGTAGCCGAGTCGAGATGGAGGTCGACGGGGAGAGGCGGCTGGTACGATGCCGTGTAGCACTGGCTGGGATGGCTTGCCAGACAGCTGGGGGGTGCCAGGTAGTAGGACGAGGACCAGGTCTGCTCGGCGGCAGTGGTGGAAGAGCTGGAAGAGAGGAGGCGTCTGGAGGCGAGAGGGTAAGCTCGGTCCAGGTAGCGTCGTCGCGCGCCACGCTTCTCTCTCGTCTTGGAGCTCGGGCAGCAACGGGGGGGAAGCCGTGCGGTGTAGAGCAGAGCAGGGCAGTCAGCAGCAGATGCAAACGACCTCGCCGATGCTTTTCACTAGAGCCGTCTCGTCGTCTGTGCTGGTGGTGTAATGGCGATGGCAGCAGGTCCGAGGGGAAGGAAGAGAGGATGAAGAGAGAAATTCCAGCCGTTCGCGGTCGGTTGCGAGGAGCAGGAAGGAGGCTTGCAGGCCACTCAGGTCGTGGCTGCTGGCTGACAGGAGTGTCGACTGGGTATGGATGGCCCAGGATGGGTATGTATGGGTGTGTATTGGTGTGTATGGGCGCCCTTCCGGGAACGGCGTCTGGAGGGGCTTGACGGCGTCGACGTGCGTAGGGAGCAGCGTCGGCCCAAGATGGAATGGATGGATTCCACGCCGCTGTCTCTGGCAGGTCTCCGGGTCAAAATAAAGACGTATGCGGGCGCAAAGTTTGTCTTTCCCTCCTTATATACTCCTGCTTGTCCGGGCCGCCTGGTAGAGCCAGGTATTGCGACGTGAGTTCAAGGCAACTAGGCGAGGACGGAGCGAGCTTGGAGTCTGTCGTCAAGATCCAAAGCTTAAAACACCGGCGCGGGTGAAGGCGAGGAGCGCGCACCACCACCTCTTTGCGCAGCGGTGCACGCTGAACTCCAAAGAGATGCTGCAATAGGCACAGCGCCGTGCGTCTGCCTATCAGCTGCGAGTGGCCGTGGCCGTGGCCGTCGATGTCGCCGTGGCCGGAAGTCGAGGTGAAGCCCGCGCCGCCGAGGTCAGCGATAAGGTTTGTCGGGCGCTTTCTCGACCTCTCTTCAGCTGCGCTTCAGACTGTGCACGCGAGTTACGAGGGCTGAGCTCGATGGGGTTTCGTTCACGGGAAGGCGTGCGACTGTCCTCGTCGCGTCTGTCCGTCCTTCTCGGCGCCCCGACCGACGAAGAGCAACACCCGGTGTATATATCTCTCCCCGTCCACCCTCTGGCGCGCTTTTCGTAACCCCCGGGGTCCTGGCCTGTCTCCCCTCGGGGTACAAGTCTGGCCCACTCACAGGCTGGCGGGCAATCTGCTCTTGCGCTGGGGGTGCGTCCTTTGAGTTAGCGTCCTGGATGGAGCATGGCATGGCAGGGCATGGGCTGCGACGGCATCTCTAGCCTCCTACGGAGTACAGACTACGAGCAGGTACTCCGTACGCCCAGGTGCCCAGCTACGTCGGACCCAGACAGCCAGACATCCATGGCAGCCAGCAAGCGCGCGCCGAACTACAAAACTACTAGCTCGGGAGGGCTGAAGAGGACCCAGCGATGGCGACTCGACCGACCAGGGGGTGGGCTGGCCCCAGGCCTGGACCTGGGCCTGGGACGAGGCAAGCCAGCTGGGCCTGTCTGCTGGGATTGGGATGGGATGGGATCGTCGGGGATTGGGTTGGGTCGGGGAGGGTGGCCAAGGGGCCTGCGAGCGGCCTACGAGCGGCCAAAGGCGTGCTGTGCTGCAGGCACAAGACACCCCCAAGACACACGCCGTCTCCTCTCCTCTCCCCCCCCCAAGGCGAAGAACGCTCGCGGCGGATGGAGCTCTCGACGGGTCCGGGGTGTGCGCCGCGCGCGTGTGTGGGAGGTGCAGAAGGGGAGGGGGGGAGGCCATGGTGGATGGATGCCCACTCCAGCCCCCGGGGGTGTGTGTGTGTGGGCTGGGTGGAGTGCTCCTCTGCGCTGGGTTGATGGGATGGAATCAGCCACCGAACGGACCAGCCTGCGACCACCCGAATCATTGACAGACGCAAGAGGCCAGAGGCAGAGGGTGATGTGAGCTTGCCGCATCTGCTGCGTGAGAGCCATCGCTGCGCGGACGGGGGGATAGGAATGCTGCGCGATGTCTCCCCTTCCCGCGGCGGCTCCGTGCTTGCGCGTGTGTGTGTGTGCATATTGCATGCGACACCGGAAGAAAAGGAAGAAGCCTCCCTGCCCTTTGGCCGTGGACTTGCTTCGTACGAGTCTTGTCGGTCCGTGGCAGGGGTGGCAATATGAAGCATGCCTGATTTCGATGCCCATGTCCGAGTACTTGGCATGAGCGTGTAAGTCCCAGCTTTGTTTGCATGTATCCGCCCGCGACGCAGCCCGTCGGCTGGCTCGCCCCGGAATTCCTCTGGCCCCGCCCTCTGTCGAGCTCTCGGCTCTGGTCTCTACGCTGGTATCTCGCGGGAGGCAAAGATGCCAACAATTGGCATAGCTGTGAATCACCTTTTTCGATGGACGGGGGTGCTCTTTAGACACGCAGCCCGATGCGACGTGAGAAGCAAGCCAACAGCTGCATCTGCACATACGTCGACGAGGGTGCGGGTGGCAGAGGCGCACCTAGGCACGCACTCTAGCACGCGTTGGCGCACCCTGTGCCTTGCCGCACGCCTCTCGACTTGGCGACAACCGAGAAGTGCATCGTAGATTGCGCCGCCCGAGGCGCATGGCTGAACGAAACCGGCCACGCTGCCGCCCAGGAGAAAAGAGGATCAATAAGCTCCGCGGCCGCTGGGCACGTTGAATTGCTCGTCAGAAGCGCGATGGAGGGATGAGGGCAACGACAATCAGCCTTGAAGCTCTCGGGGGCACACCGCGGGTCAAATGTCCGAATTCGACGTCAGAGATCGAGTGACCTCGACTAGGGTGTCGCAGCGAGCGTAGCCAGCCGAAAGCAGCGCATCTCAATCCGGCTCCTCGAGCATGGCTATTGACATCACGTCTTGCCGTTCTTCGCACCGAGCTCGGAGGCTGGAGCTGCCTCATCGACGGTATTCGGGAGCCTGGGTGAATGTTCAGCTATGCAATGGAAGATGAGAGACAAGCCGAGAGGAAGACCCAAGCCAGGTCGTCCGGCTCTTCCCTCCCTGGCTCTGAGCATGCTGCGCACCAAGGCGCATCACGAATTGCCATTGTCATTCCTGCAGCGAGGCTGGATTGATCAATGTCCCTGACGAAATTTCGTTGGCTCACAAGGAATAGCTGGCCGTGAAGGAGATGAGCTCTGCCCTGCCGATAGCAAAACGTTGATACATGTCTCAGGTCCCGCCGCCCGGACCATTAACGAAGAGATTCAAGTACGAGCTTTCCTGGTCGTACTCGTACATCGAAGTCATCACGACAACAATACGCGGTAGGGGAAGGATGAACCTGGTTTACGGCCAGGCAGGCCCACTGGTCTTCTCGAACACATGGTCTGTGTACCGGACGGTGTTTTTGGGCGTACTGGTACGTGTTGGTTCATCCTCGCAGGCCACCGTCGACGTGTTGTGCAGCGTGGTCCCCCGAGGTGACAGAGCCGCCCTCCTGATACAGCATGTACTCCCGAATCACCATGATTGCCAATATTACCTCTGTGTAACCTGTCATCCGGGCCCGAGTCCAGCCTTCCTTCCTCGGCCTCAAGGGAGAAGCCCACGAGCGAGATCCCTGCTGCGTTGCTCCATGGCGCTACCGCCCCCTTGGACGGACCCTTGCCCGGCCTCTCTGTCAGCGCCGGCACCAGCAACGACTTGGCCCCGTTGGCGTTTTTCGAGCAGATGCCCCAGCGCCATCAGCCGCCGCCAGTCACGGATAAGCTCAGCCATGCCGACCCAACATTTGGGAACCTGGAGTGAGGCGCTCCTAGCCTCAGCCGCATGCTCGTCCAGGCCAGCAAGTCGGGAGTCTGTGTATTACGAGCACTCGCGCTCGTGGCAGCTCGCCGTTCACGTCGCGACAGCTACTGTGCTGCTGCTGCTGCTGCAGAACCTCCAAACAGGAATGCAATTGCAAGGCAGGAGGGGTGTGCGGAGCACCCCATGCGTTCTTTTTGCTCATCCACTATGCTCACGTCCTCGACTTTCCCAACTGCTGAGTGCAAGATAACTGACCCCCAAGCAGCTTTGGCACCCCTGGGTTCGGTCCGGCTAGCAGAGTCAGCCCAGTCCCCGACTTGATCCAATGGTATCGACGGAAGATGATCTGCTTCTAGGGGGGGAGCCTGGTTCGAAGCACGTCCCTCAGTCCTCCGGCACCGTGCTCGTACAGCTTCTCAACCCCAGGTGCATTAGGTATTGTGCAACCAAGACTACAATTACTCGTATGTTCGAACAACGCGACGTATGTAACGCCCGCCCGTGCTGCACGTATTCTGTACTTCTGTGTTGTATTGAACCGTGTCTGATTGGGGCCTCCGCCCCATTATTGGAGAAGCTGGGCTCGCGGACGTAGAGCCATGATTCGAGCTAGCATGTTCGTCCACCCAAGCACCAGCGAGACAATTGATGAGTGAGGAGTCGGGGGGTCAAGTGGAGCCATCCAACTCTCGACCCGCAGCCCAGGAGTTCAGACCGCACCCACCTCACTCGTTCTCGTTCGTCGAGAGTGTCGACACCAGGAGCATCAAGTCACTCTCGTCCGCCGCTGAGCTACATGAATCGAGGCAGACTATGGAGCGTTGATCCTCTGGATAGTCTGGAGTCGCGCCCCCACACCCAGGAGTCAAGTAGCTCCTGAGCAGAACAAACCGCGTTTTGCTAAAGGCTATGACCCCCCCTTTCCAGTCTGTTGCTAGTCCTAATGGCTCTTGAGGACATGACAGAAGCATACAGACAGACACCACGCTGGATTATTCATGCCGCGCGTTCATCGATGGAAGGATCGGGGCGTGGCTTTCTTCTCATGTTTCGCCTTGTGCTGATCCGGCAAAGGCTGGAACCTGGTTTGGCCGGTCCTCGTGGCTTGCAATGACATTTCAGCGGCCCACGGCTGGCCCTGGGTGCCTCAAGTGCCTTGGTGATACGTCTTCGGACCCGACTCGCCGTTCTAGTTCAAACGAATGCAGTGTGATGCTCACTAGCACATCACAATAATGCCTTCCAATAGCTTAATCCTACACAAACTGCTCGGCGGCCCGGCCGCCTGTCACTGACGACACCTCTACAATGTGTATCGATGGCGCTCGGAAACGGTCTTCAGTATAGGTGCCTTTCGTCCCGTCCCGTCATTGGAGAAGCAAGTTCAATGTTAGGCCAAGACCCTGATGGAGTCGTACCCTAGCCGTGCAACAATTGAGGCTCGGAATTGCACCAAGGCTTCTTCAGTGACGGCGCATCTTCAATTGCCTCTTCCGTTAGCCTGCAATCGCCTTCCGACCAAGAGAAGCAGTTCAGAAGCCTCAATGATGGCGGTGTGTGTGGTGGTGCATTACGGGTGCTGCGGGGATCGCAAAGATCGGATTGGCTGGGAGGTGGAGGGTGTGCTGTTGGATGGCATCATTGGGCTCCCAAGCAACTCAGGTCCGCCCACCCGAGATGATTATAGTCGACATTAGACTGTTCGGAGAGTGTGCAGCAGGTCCACCGCTTGCCCATTCCGCCGACCTTCCAGCTATGGAAAATGAGGGGACGCGCGAAAGAGAAACTTCAAGAGGCAATATCGAGTGATTTCCAGGTCGATGATGAGGAGCCGGCTGGCTGTGAGATGTGCCGTGCCTACTCCGTACATTGCCCACACACCTGGGCCCGGTCCCATAATTTCCCTCGGGCATTGTGCGTCTCAGGGCTTGCAGGCTTGCAGCCATCCGAGCAGGCATCTTGGTACGCTGTTGAATGCCGGCACGCGCCAGATTCCCTCCCCACAATCGCCGCGGCGTCGTGGCTGCGCAACAGGACAGGCCAAGAGCCGCTACGGCGAGTGCTTGCCGCTCCTCTCCTTGACATTGGCACCATCCCCGATCGAGGAAGGACGAGGCCAAATGACAAGCGCTGCTAGCGTGACCGTGCGACGGTGATGGGTACGCGCCCAACACGGTATCTTCCGTGCTGCGGCTAGCATGAGGCCAGGACGCAGGCGCCTCCTCTGCCTCAGCCGCCTCACCCGTGGCAGCTAATCAAGAAGAGGCTTAGAAGTGGAGTGAGTGTCTTGTCCCGACCGCGGGGAACAGCTGACAGCCCCAGATAATGCCTGACGAGCCTGCCAAAATATGGCTTCTTGAATGTCAGCGGGTGTCATTATGCAAGTGCGCCGATTTCGTTACGGCGCTTCTTGGACTTCCCACCAGGCAGCGAGGTCGCGGCTATCGGGCCTTCTGGAAGACATACGAGCAGCGCCAGCATCCGCGAGTCCAGGTCGTGAGGGATGGGGGTTGCTAACGACGAGCATCTGCGGGGCATCACCGTTTAGTTGTACATGATCGCACCTCTCAGATCCGCTGACGAATCACTGATGCTCAGTTCTGGATTATCACTGCGTCCTAGCACGCTTACGGTCAGAGGCTGCCAAACTTGCAAGGTTTTTGGGTCATGGACCGCGTGGCTGCATCCCGTTGATGGCGTCAATTGCGGCGCCGGCACTGGCTGAATGGCGATCCGAGGGAGGAACGATGCCTGGGTCGCTGCAACATGCAGGACTCCAAACGGCGATCTACCAACAGCGCGGCAGCAGGCGGCCTCGCAGTGGCGCAAACTCAAAAGCTTAGTTAGCTGTACGATATCAAATCGGGAGTCTGCCAACAGAGGAAACTTTCGGCGGGATCGAGAAGCGGCGAATACTAATTCGCTCTGGCTGCACGTTTCGGATCAGTGGTCGGCGGTCTTTTGCTCCTAACTGACACCGGGTGTGATCCATATGATTTAATTTGCAGCATCGACACGGCCGCAGGGCGGTTGTCGTGTTTCGCTGTTAGCAGCGCTTCCATAGGCTTGAGTCGAGTGACATGCGTCCCCACTGACCGTTAGCTCCATGCACTGACAATGAGGCTTCGGAATCCTACCGCCACCGCCAGCCAAGGCTAAGAGGGCATGGGCATGGATGGCATGGCGTCCCTTGTATCTGGGGTTTGGCGTTTTGGAACGCAGCCACAGCCATCGCTCCTGGCCCGCATGCCGGGTCTATACCAAAAGGCTGACCGGCAGTGGCACGGGCGGTCTTCGGCGGCAGATTTGAGTGCTCGTGGTCGATGATATCTGTGTTTGGAGGGTCAATTGTCTTCATCGAGATGCGATTTTCTGGTAGAGATCAAGGCCCATGGCAGCAGCACTAACCCGGGGGCCCCCAACACGCGGTCACTCTCAGTCACGAGGCCTCGGGTGCGGGCTTTCGGCAGGTCCAGATTTAGAACCAGCATGCAAGATACAGGCAATGCTCCGCAGTGCTCCGTACAACAAACGCGTAGTGCATGTTCGTAGCGACGCGCGTTGGGACCCGTCGACGGGGATGTGGGCTGCCTCGGGGACTTGGTCCCGCCAACATCGCCGATGGATATCCACCGCACCGCGCATGAGTAGCGGCCATGTACGGAGTACGGAGTACGGAGTGATGGTGGTGATATCATTAAGGAAGGGCATGTGATGGTAATTCACGAAGTCGCCAATAGATGCCATCGCGCAGTCATGTATATCCACCTGGCCTTTCCGTTGCTGTGCCTTGTTGCTGACAGAGTTGCAACACGGCGAGTCAGGCTGGGAACTTGAAAGGGAAAGTCACACTGCAGAGTGCAGGCCCCTGCGCCTGCGGGCGGGCGAGCTGAGGTAAGTGCGCTCCTTCTCAGACGGCAAGACGCAGAGCAGTAAGTAATACTCCGTACTCCGTACATATCAGACTCTCACTTGAGCAGCTGCATGACGTCCAAGCTGCCAAGCCTTCGGTTAAGTATGCCTTCCTGGGCAGGCCTGCCAAGACAGAGGATGGCAAGAAGCCCCAAACCTCAACCTCACTACAGTAATAATAGGCAGTAATCCGTGCATGCCTACGTTGTATTCATAAGGACTCCATTGTCCGAGCTCCCTACCCAGGCACCAGGCATCAGCTCCGCGGTTCCTACAGACGACTTGTCATGTGTCTGCTTAGGTGCCTTGCCCCTGTCTGGCCACTCGTCTACTTCGTACCTGTGCTACCGTCAGATGTCTTGACCGTTTGTCCAGCTACACAAGAGTCTCACGAGATCTCAAATAGGGCCTGTGTTGCACGGCGGAAGCGAGAGAGCCCGGGTGCGTTCCAGGAAAGGCCGTCGACCATTTGCCCGATGCGGCCATCTACGAGGCATTTTATGTCCAGGATTGGTGGTCCCCAACATGACAGGGTCATTCTTCCGACCTACTCGTACTCCGCAACCTCAGGTCATCGATGACCCATGGACACGAAGCACGGAATTGGAATCCGCGCCCTTCAGTTTTCTCAAACTCCAGTATTCGGCTGCCTTCTATCGAGGCTCGGGCCTGTCCCTGATACTCGGGGCCGTCTCGGGAGCGTTCGCTGCTGTCTGGGAGTAGGATCGCTCAGCCGGACGGAGCATGGCCCCAAGCAGGCCTGGCGCAGGTCAAGGCGTCAAGCGTCAATTGTCAAAGCACGTACGGATTAGGCGCTGCTACTCTGCTCTGGCGCGAGTGCTAGGCATCGGAACTGCGTGATCCCAGGTCACTGGAGCGGCTTGAGTCAACCCAACTCGGCATCCTCAGCGCGACGGCGTCTCTTGCGGGGCCATTGGGCTGCCTCCCTCATCAAAACCCGCGGCTGAATGCGACCTCGACGCTATCTGCGACTAGTACGAGCTGATCACGACTACCGCTGCGACCTGGCCTGTCGTGCGGGTGGCGGCCCCCAACGCTTCAACGCCACGACCTTGTTGCACGAATATGGGGCCGTGGTGGGCCTCGTCTCACGGGGAGCGAGACAAGGCGCCGCTGGCCGTCGCTCATTGGAGTTGGCCCAGGTCAACGTGCCGCTGCGATTCCGTTCCCTCGGGACCAACAATGTCAACCCAGAATCGTCGGTGTCGCCCCAGGCGGCCAACCCCCTGTTGCTGCCAGCGCCAACGCCTGGCTGCTAGGATAGCGTCCCCGGTTTCTGCGGCTGCTCGTTGCCCGCCCCTCCTTCGTCCCTGTCGTGTGGATTGGCGTGACGGGCAAGCTTGCATGATTGGCAGGCATGCCGTGCAACATCGGCGACGACGTCGGACGGAGAGTGCACCTCCTCCACACGGGCCCCTCCACCATCAAATCTCATCTTGTCAGCTCTTGTCCCGGCCACACCTTAACCATGCCGACACTGCCGGGTTGTGCGTGGCCCTAAACCACTCGCGTTGGCCAGGACGATTGTCTCTGAATACGATGTCCGCGATTCCCAAACACTTACGAGTACTCGTACAACTACACACAGCCGCCCAGCAGTATCAGAAGTCCAGCCAGAGAGGCGAGAAGGCAACGACCGGCCTAGGGCTTTGACTTTTGCAAAGTGACTTTCTCGAAAGACTCATCATCTTCGTGGAGTGACGTCCCGTGACTCCGGGCAGGAGAGGCTCCGATGTGCAACTGGATACTCCGAGGGTTGGGGGTGTCGTTTGACCCGCTTTGAAATCTCATCTCGCGATCAGGGGCCCAGTGAGGGGTTAGCCAGAGTGAGTGGCCTGCAGTCCTTGTGGTGGAACTCCTTGTTTCCTGTGTTCCATCACTGGCCTGTTTTATTAGGACGCAGTTCAGTGCAGAAAAGAGGAACGGATTCCTCCGTTATAGTCTGCACTTACGACGGATGCACAGCAACCAATGTGGAACGCAGCCTGGGATCAGTGGGCCGAATCACGTCTTGCGCCCCCAAATGATGATCTCCTTTCCACTGCCGACGCGGGAAGCCCATCACATCCGATCCTTGCGCCGATCTTCTATGAGAGGAAATGCTGCACGGCGTACGGAATCCTCCGTACGTGTACTTACGTGTGCACAAACAGAGGCCAGGCTTGTCTACGTAGTACTCTGTGCCCTCTGCTAAGAGATTCTGGACAAGAGCAAGCTGCTCCAAGGATTCTGTTCCTGGTTTCATTTTTTCCCCTCCAAGTTCAGGGCGATTGGCCTGGCAGCCATTGCGAATTACACTATATCGGCAGCATTATTACGGACTACATGGGAAGAGACTCCTCGATCGGGTAGTCCCGCCTCTACAATCCGCCAAGGAAAGAGATTGCATCATGCATCCTGAGTTGCTCGCAGTTTCAACGGCCGCTGCAGGCGAGGAGTAACAAACTTGCAATACCACGTTGGACCCAGAGGCAGTATTCGTTTCTGTCTTTGTCGATGATCTCATCACAGCCGCAGATCATAAAGCTTCGTCATTGAGCCCCCTTGCGCAACGCACTGATTGTTGAGCTTCTGCATCGGTATGCGTACTCCCTTGGGGGGTGAGTTGCCATGCGAGAACGGTGAGCCCGGGGACGCAAAGCGGTCCCGCGAGACAGACATTGGCTCTCGAGTGCTATGATTGTGGCTAGACTGCACTGCTGATTCGCGCGGACGAAGAGCTTTGTAGAGTCAATATGCCGCTGCCGGCAAAGCACCCGGGTTGGAGACACAGAATCCGCACGCTCGTGCCAGCCGGGGTCCAAATCAGAAGGGGTACATGTACGGAGTAAGTCTCCCGGAGGAAAAGTCAGGATGAGACCAGGGACATGGTGTGTGCGTGCCATCAACTTTCTAGCCCCCAGTAGTCGTTGCTTTTTGGCTTCCAGTGAAATTCCCTCGCCATGCATAGAGCCCCTTGTTGCTTTTTTATGCCAAAGCCACTCAGGAACGTTGTAGGTGTCTTGTGCTGGTCAAGGCTGGTCCCTGCCGGGCCCTCGTGGCAGGGTATCGTCGCCTCTCGCAACTGAAGGGCTGCAGGCCAGACCAGCCGTTTGCGCAGGCGTTCTTTAGCGCTGCGCCGAGACCACCGTCTCCGCCGCATCGTCGCGGGCGCTCGGCGTGCGACGGGCGTCGCCAGCCCCCGGCAGCAGCAAGCTACTCCTATACTATCGAAGAGCCGGGAGGGCGGAGTGGGCCCCGGAGAGGGCTCCCCAAAAGGGGCGGGCCAAGTTGGCCGTCTAAGCTGGCCCTGACGATTGCTCCGTAATACAGTACAGTACCAGTAGACATCGGAACGTGGACTTTGTGCCGTCCAAGCTAAGCTGCAGACGCCTGGATCCTTCTGCTGCTGCTACTGCTGCTGCTGCGGCCGCGGTTTGGTTTTCGAGGCTTGCTGCGGGCCCTCGTGGTGTTGACCAGCACACACCCGTGCGCGACGGGGCTGGCCGTGGTGGATTCTTCTTCTTACTCGGGGGCACTGGCCGCTTTTTTTGGAATTCTCCCGAGTATCAAGCAAGGGAATACCGCCGATTCCCCGATAGTTCGCTCGGAATCCAGGAGCACAGACTCGTCTGAACGCGACGCCCCGTTCGGAATTGTCGCAAGTCTTTGCTCCGGGAACAAGCCACGGTCCTTAATACCAAAAGCAAAATGTCACGAACCCAGGCGGGCACGATGGGGGGAAGGCTCGTTTCTACGGTTTCACAATTGCTTTAATCTCTGTGCAGTTAAGGTGCCCATTTTCATAATGCAGCAGGAACAGGTGCCGTCCTCAGCAATCTCGACCGTCTCTGCTGGGCACATGCTGCCACCAAAAGGGGGCATCACAAGACTCGACGAAAACAAACAGCTAACAAGTACTCCGACGTTGCAGGGCCATGGCACGAATCGAGACGCGCGAAAATCTCTTGCTTGACATTCTCTCCTCCTTACAGCTTCGACGCCGGGCGGGGGGATCCAACCTGCGTGATCTCGTCGTACAGCAACCTGTCAAGTCGTCAGCACATGCACCCTCGCCGTCGTTTTTCATACACTGCTGAGGAAGCTGGAAAGGGGGCGGGTCGTGAACTCACGTTGTCAGGAAGTCGGCGTAGTCCTCGCCCGTAACCTGGCCGGCAAAGTACTGCGCGGCCAGGTGGAACTTGTTGCCCTTGGGCGCCTTGGCCGAGAGGCCGTCGGCGCACTCCTTGAGGAGCTTGAGGGCGTAAGCCTTGTCAACCCTCTTGCCGTCGGCGGTGGAAACGCCGTGCTTGACCCATTGCCACAGCTGGCTGCGAGACACCTCGGCGGTAGCAGCGTCCTCCCTAGTGTGCGTGTTAGCAACTTGCTGTCAAGCGGTGGCCGGCAACTATCGTGTATCCCGTAGTCCAATCTTGCTACCATTTTCGGGTTCTTTGAAATTGCAAGAGGGAACTCGGTCGCCTTTCTTTGATTTTCGAGCCTCCCACGAAGGGCTAGGTAGGATGGGCATGACTTACATGAGGTAGTTGATGGGCACGCAGCCGACGCCACGGATCCAGGCCTCCATGTAGCCCAGGCCAATGTTGAGGTTCTTCTTGATACCCTCCTCGGTGATGCTGCCGGGGACGTTCATGTTGAGCAGGTCGTTCTGGCCAATCTTGACGTCCTCACGGCGGACGAAGAGCTGGTTGGGGGTGGGCATGTGCTTGTTGAAGATCTCGGTGGCGATGGAAGCCAGGGCCGGGTGGGCGACCCAGGTGCCGTCGTGGCCGGCGCGGACCTCGCGGAGCTTGTCGGCGCGGACGCCGTCCATGGCCTTGTCGTTGGCCTGCTTGTCGTCCTTGATGGGGATCTGGGCGGCCATGCCGCCCATGGCGTGGACGCCGCGCTTGTGGCACGTCTGGATGAGCAGCTTGACGTAGGCCTCCATGAAGGGCACCGTCATGGTGACGCAGGAGCGGTCGGGCAGGACGAAGTTGGGGTTCTGGCGGAACTTCTTGATGGTGCTGAAGATGTAGTCCCAGCGGCCGCAGTTGAGGCCGGAGCTGTGGTCGCGCAGCTCGTAGATGATCTCGTCCATCTCGAAGGCGGCGAGGATGGTCTCGATGAGGACGGTGCCGCGGATGGTGCCGCGCGGCATGCCGATGTAGTCCTGGGCCAGGTTGAAGACGTCGTTCCACAGGCGCGCCTCGAGGTGGCTCTCCATCTTGGGCAGGTAGAAGTAGGGGCCGAAGCCGCGGCGCTGCGTCTCGGCGGCGTTGTGGAAGAAGTAGAGACCGAAGTCGAAGAGGCTGCCCGACATGGGCTCGCCGTCGACGACGAGGTGCTTCTCCACGAGGTGCCAGCCGCGGGGGCGCACGATGAGGGTCGGCAGCTTGCGGTCGGTGCGCAGCTTGTACTCCTTGGCGCCCTGCTTGAAGTCGACCTGGCGCCGGTTGGCGTCGTAGAGGTTGACCTGGCCGTTGATCATGTTCTCCCAGGTCGGGGCGCTGGAATCTGTTTTCCCGCGTTAGCGTCATGTCGAAACTCGATGTGCGCATACAATGCTGGATTGTCACGTCCGTGCTCATCTCCAGCGACTCTTTTCATCACGATGAGACGGCAAAGTCTAGCTTAAGATGCATGTTTGCGTATCATACGGGCAAGTCACTGATGCGCCTGACAATCGGGACAAGAACTCACCCTCAAAGTCGGCCATGTACGTGTACACGTCCGCGTTCAGGGCATTGACGACCATCTTGCGGTCCGTCGGCCCCGTGATCTCGACGCGGCGGTCGACAAGGCCCGGGGCCGGAGCGGCGCCCTTCCAGGTGGCATTCTCGCGGATGTGGCGCGTCTCCGGGAGGAAGTCGGGCAGCACGCCGCGGTCGAGCTCGGCCTGGCGATGCTTGCGGCGCTCAAGGAGGCTCTTGCGGGTGGCGTCGAAGGAGCGGTGCAGCAGGGCGAGGAAGGCGAGCGCCTGCGGCGTGAGGATCTTGCGGTGGGCCTCGTCGACCTTGCCGAGGACGCTCACGCCCTGGAGGATGGTCTCGGTGGTGGCCATGGTGTGGGATGTGTGGGATGACGGGTGAAGCGGGAAAGAGGGAAAGGGAGGATGGAGGAGAAGAGCTGCTGCTCCGAGATGATGAGAGATGAAGTGTCGCGGTGTGAGACGGTTGCCGGTTTGGTGTCGTGGACGATCCGGGGTCGTTGCCGGGCGCTGAGCTTTCACGTGTCAACGACGTCTGGGGTCGTTTCCGAGCGAGCCTCGTCGCGCCTATGACGTACCGATGCGGGTGCTAGCTTGCTGCTCGCTTCCTTGGCCGTGCGATTGTCAGGGCTCCCAGGCGATTACGGATATGTGCTGCCAACACGACGATGACGATGTGTATTCGCGATGCAGGAGGAGAGCTTGGGGTTCACGAGCGGGAAGTCGGGGGTGCGGTCTAAGTGGCTATTATTACACGGCTATGACGCACCTTCCGCCGGCTAACGAGACGTGCTCAGTGTCCATGCCAATGACTGACTGCACGCTATCACAGCTACAATAGCGCTGGTTACTCCCGAGATCGGTGCGCACCGCGCTCCCATTTGCGGGATGGATAGCCGGCGACATTCCTCGTTCGGCAGCCATCGGTCTTGCTCGGGTGGACGGAGGGCTGGACGGGGCGGGTTGGAGGAGGTGGTGGTGGAGGAGGAGGGAGGGGCAGCATGTGCGTGCGGATGGAGCTGCAGCGGAGGGCGTTCGCTGGGGACGCGGGGTAAAGGCGGCACCACGCGCTATCTCGCTCTCTCGCTCTCGCAGCAGCTGTCACCGTCGCCGGCTGCCGGAGACAAGACGGGCGCTGCCGAAGGGGTTTCGTCCCCCCGATGAGCAACCCAGCGCAGCTTCATCAGAGATTCCATCTGGAAGCGACCCGTCGCCGGTTGCGCCCGTCGACCGCCAGCCAGCCTCCGATGGCCGGCGGCCACCACCTCGGCCATCCCATCCATGACGCACACAGCTCGCGGTCCAGCGGCCACTCGGCTCTCGAGCTGCCCAGCCCACGGTCGGCAGAGGGCCCCATCTCCCTCCGGGAAAAAGCTCCCCACGGCCGACCGAGCAGCCGAGGCTGCCAGCGGGCCAGGGGCCCAGGCTCCACACCTGGAACGCCGGAACGCGCCCCGAGTCTTTCCGCACCGTCGACGACGACGACGACGAAACCGGCCACGCGCAGCGTTACTGTGCCATGCGCCTCGCAGCGCGCTCCGTGTTTGACACGAAATAAGTTACGTACGAGTACGTAAGTACCTGCGGAGGCGCCGCTGCTACCTCCCAGCTTTTCTCGTGCCGCGTGGTGGGCGAGGCCAAGAGACGACCGGGGGGAGCCAATGGCGGCTTAGCTTCCGGAGTGGCGAGCGTGTAAGAGCATCAATGCTGCAACCACGGGGCCTGCCACTCGGCTCAGCTCCTCCCCATGCCTGCAGAGGTGTGACTTCGTTGTTTCTTTACGCAGCGAAGGGCGCCTCGACTGTCCCTCCCTGCCTCCCTGTCTCCCCGAGCCTCGTGGGTGATTGGCCCAGCCTGCCTGCGGGAATGCGCCTGCTTGCCAGGCCGCGGAATGCCGCCAGAGCTTGTCGGAAAGCGGCGGCACTCACCAGGTGCTTCATCTCACACACTTCGTCTTCTCTCGCACGCAAACCAATCACGTCACTGCCGTTTTCCTTGACCTTCAAAAGTCTCATTCATTCGGGGCCACGAAGAAATACAGCCAAGCTCTGTGGGAGCCATGTCGGTGGCCCTGTCCGTAATTACAAACGCCATGCCCGCCTCGTCGCGCCAGCAACTCCAGCAGCCCTTCATCCTTCGGAAACATTAACATACCTCGGCGAGTAAAAGGAGCAAACGCAACTGTGACCCCAATTCATGCATCCAACCCCGCCGCGCCATCTGTACAAGAAACCAAATACCTTGCCACTCCGAGCCCAACCGACGACCACCCATACGCTGGGGCTGTGTTGCGTATCTCGACGTCCTGCCGCCCGTAGTCGCGGAAATGTTGCTTGCTTCTAGCCTTTGAACGGATAGCCTAGAGCGTCGCGACAGCCAAATTTTGTCGCCTTGAATGGGGAGCAGCACAAACGAGCCCTCCATGAAGTTCCGGCGAAATGTGCCATCCAGACGCATGGGTCAAACGCCCCTCGTCACCGCGGCTCCCCTCACGCGTTGAGTGTCTTTATCATCATCTTGCGCTTGTTCTTGTCCGTCACCACCAGGTGGCGGCTGTCAAACATGACCCGCATCGTATCGACGACCCTGTGGAAGCTGCTGGCGGCGCCGCGTTCCTGGGTGAATCGCACGATGCTCAGGGGCTGCTTCTTGCCATGCTCAATGACCGTCATGACTTCGGCAGCGAATGCCACTCCCTTGAGGTTCAAGTCTGCCGAGAGTCGTTAGCCTCCCAGGCACCACGCCCACGCAGTCGCTCGGCACTTACAGTTGTTGGCTACAAGTCGTGCAAAGACAATGTTGCGCTGCTTGTCGACTTGGATGCCCTTAATACCATAGCGACGCCACTCCCGCAAGAGGTTCACCACCTCCTGTCGAGCTCGCTTGCGCGACATTGACATGCAGATGTAGCTGGTGGCAGGCTTTACTCGGAAGAGCCGTGTAAGCCAAGTCTGCTTGACCTCAATATTCCGAATGCTACCAGAGCCCCTGTCGCGTAGACCAGTTTCCCGATCCCCATCGCTCGTCTGCTTGGCAACCTGTCGATTCTCCTGCGCGACGTCGGGTCCTAATTCTCTCGTGAGCTTGTGCGCGAACATATTTGTAGTACTCGGCGACTCACCATCCAAGTTACTTTCGACCGCCGCATTGAAGTCCCTGGACCTGTTGCTCTTCCAAAACGGGAAAGTAAATCCGTTCTTCCTGGTGACATCAGACGGGTCCGCGTCAGGCCGCTCAGCCGGCTTGGGACCAGCTGAAGCGCCCGGGTCAGCCGGCGCACTGACGTTCGAGCCAGGCTCTGCCTTCAACGACCGTTTAAACCACAGCATCTTCTTCTTCTTCGCGGCGCCATTGGGTCCCTCGGGCGAGGCCGTGGTCGCGTGATCATCGCACCCCTCTGCATCGTATGCGAGTTGCCGATGCAGCTTACGGCCAAAATCGTCCGACGTCTTTCGTACGTTCAGCGGCTTCGGCACACTGACTGCTCCAGGGGAATGAACGACGCGAATCGTATTCTCGACTTTGCTCAGGTATTCCATGCAGCGATTCCGCTCATTGGCGCTCATTGGCCGATGAGGGGGTGCCGACACGACGCGGTTGCCATCAACGGCCTCAGTAACCTGGACCCCCGAGTTTTCATGGATGGACGGGAGGGTTGAGAGCTTTCGGCCTGGCTGCCCGAACACCGGCGCTGAGGTAACACGACGGTCCCCTTGCACTGGTGATGAAACGGGCGCAGGCAGTCGAGTCGCCTCCCCTGACAAAGTGCTGGCGTCATCATCCTGCCCGTCTGGCAAGACTGGTCGAGAATCGGTTCCCTTCGAGCTTATGACAACGCAGTTCTTCGAGCCACCCCCCGGGGGGAGGGGAGGCAAGGGTCGAGCCTGCCACGAAAAGCTTGAGGTATCTGTCACCGGAGTCGTGACAGTGGGGCTCTCTATAGTCAGAGACAACGGTGTCGATTCACGATGTTTCTTGTCTGCATCCGTCCAAGATCCGCCAATTGACTCCTCCTCGATGAGCGTGCTCTTGAAGGCTTCATCGCAATCCTTGGCACAGTTGCTGCTGAAGTGGCGCAACTCTTCGTTAAATATCATTGAGACGCCCGGTTTGGTCGCAATGCGCATGACAGGAGCGCCCATGGCCTTGGGGTAAGTGTTATTGGGCAGCTTCGGCATCTCTGGGGTTGGAGAGCGAGGGTGAGCATTTTCGACTTGGGAACAGGTTCCATCGCCGCTGACGGGTGCCGAGCCAGCGCGTCGCGTGGCTACTCTCGGCGTACCACCAGCAGAGTTCGATCGCTTTCGAACGTGAGAGAAGTTAACGCCTCGTTTATGCCTCTGGCTGGCGGATGCAACATGGGCTGCACCCAGCCTATTGCTACGAAGGGACGCCAGTGAGCCTCTTGACGGCTGTCTGACGGCCATGGACGCCTTCCCAGAATTCGCTCGCCCTCGTCGAGGGTTAGAGCCGCTGCGGGCTCTCGTAGCGGCTGACGTGCTCGTAGCGTTTTGAACATCGCGGTGGACAACGATCCTGGCGTGGCTGACTTCGGGGTCGCAATGCTGGAGCATGCGACTACCTCTGTATGGGTCGTAGCTCTTGTCCGTCTCCGCCTCGGTGTCGGCAGCGTTGGATATAACTGTGAAGCGAGAGACAGACCGCCCATGGCCATTGGCTCGGGGCTGCGCGAACTGGCACGTCGACACGCGCTTCTTCCAGATTGTGGGCTTGAGATGGTGATAGTCGCTCATGGAGTGAGCCAACTCGGGCTTGAAGTCCTCCAGTTGCTTGTTCCGATAGTTGTAAAGCAACCAATAGAAGGCCTTCTGATCGTTGGGTCTGGAGCTGGTTAGTCTGGTTCGGTGCCGGAGGTTTGGAGGGAGACTTACTCGTCGCAGGACAGTTTCAACGCCAGGTCTTGCTCGCTGAACATGTGCCACATGGAACGCAGTTGTCGTAGAAGTTGTGGATCGATATCTTGGCGGGACACAGGGTTGTACTGAAATCCCTTGCGTGTATCTGGTAGCTGGCCGGTAAGGTCGCCAAACTCATCGAAGTCGCTGTACTTCTGCACCACCGGGTGGCGCCAAATCTCCTTCAGAGTCGCCCGGCGGTCGGGGTTAACCTGGAGCATGCGCCTGATAAGATCCTCAGCCTCGGGGCTGAGGCCTCGTGGCATCTCGTAATGGCCCTTCTTGGTTTTGGCCATCATGACGCGCAAGTCGGGGTCGTCAAAGGGAAGCGTGGCCGACAGCATTGCGTACAGAATGACTCCCAGACTCCAGATGTCGGCACGGTCTCCGCGATATTGTCTGTTCTTGAGAAGCTCTGGGGCGGCATAATGCGGGCTGCCGCACGCGGTAGCCAGGTGGTGAGTGTCTGTTTGATGAAGAGCTGCCATGCCAAAATCGGCGATTTTGATCTGAAGGTCTGCAGTAATCAAGATGTTCTCGGGTTTGAGGTCGCGATGGCACACATTGAAGGAGTGACAGTATGCGATGGCACTGATCATTTGCCTGAAGAAGCAGATGGCAATGTCCTCGGGCAATCGGCCTCTACTGTTGATGAAGGTAAAAAGGTCGCCATGATCGATGTACTCGAGAATCAGGTAGCTGCATCACAGTCAGCGTGTACTCGAAGCATGTAGCGGCATGCCACTCGCAACTCACATTTCAGAGCGATTCTCCCAGATGTCATAGAGCTTCATGATATGAGGGTGTTCAATAAGCTTGAGGATCGCCACCTCGCGCTCAATGGCCATGGGAACGCGCATTTCGCCATTGGCCTGCTCTGGAAGGCTGCTGTCCCACTTGCTCAGGGCGGCCAAGCTGCTATCTTGAACCAAATAGGCCATTCGTCGGTTGACGATCTTGACGGCAGCGAGTTGGTCGGTGACGCTGTGACGGCAGAGGCGGACACGAGCAGAAGAGCCCTTGCCCAAGGTGCGCCCAAGTTGCCACGGACCAATGTGTGTCTTGTAAGCCTTGCTGCGGCTGCTGGAAGTCGACGCGTACGAAGCTTGGGAGAGGCGCTTGGCCTCATCGATTGGCTGGGGCGGGTTGAGTACGGCAGCTACCTGCGCGTTGGCGGCGGCAGCTTGGGCATTGATGGCCGCAGCACGCTGCACGACCTTGCTTGGGGTCCCGGCATGGCGAGAATGGGCGTGATAAGCATCAGCCTGGTCGTGGCGAGCCTTGCCGGTCTGCTGCTCCATGGGATGTAAGGGAGAGTTCATTCGGTTCGTCGTCTCGGCCAGCGGAGAGCGAGCTTTGGCGCTCGCAACATCCGCCATAGTGAGTTGACACGATCGTGATGAGACTAGCACATAATACTCGGAAGCAATGTGCAGAAAATGCTATGCTGCGATGCGATGAGATGCAGCTGCCTGCAGTGACTGCGCAGCGACAGTGGGCGAGTGCAGGACGGGACGGGAGCGATGAGGGCGCTGCAGTACTGCAGAAATGACAGAGGAATTCGAGATGCGCGAAGCGAGAAGTATGCGAGAGTCGGGACGAGAAGAATCGTGTATATGGAAACGAGGCAGGCAAAACAGAGGCCGAGCTGGACTGGGCAATGAGTGGGAAGAGTCGAGGGCGCCGAGCGAGAGAGGGAAGAAGAGAGAAGGAGGGTGGGACGAGAGAAAAGAGGCGCCAGGCGTGCGAGTGCAGCCCGGGCTGCAGATGCTGGTGAGGGAGGAATGCAATGTTTACCTTGCCTCGTCGGTGGCGGTGGTAGTGGTGTTTTTGCGTGGTTCGTAAGGGAGGCATGCGCTGGGACTGGAACTGGACTGGCCAGGCGATTGGCATCCAACGACCTCCGTAGCGCAGCGAGCTAGGCCCAGAGGTACTACGTAGTATCATGCCGTCTGCCGGGTGTGGGGGGAGGTACGACGGGCATGGATGGGGTATTGCAGAGGCCAAGTGATGCTGCCATCTTGACGCATTCCAGCTGCCGGGCTCGCCGCCAGCAAATGGCAGGACCGCTCGCATCACCGCCGCAGAGTGAGCTGACCCAAGCATGTGCACTACACTATTGTACGCCGAGCCGAGCGACACGAGCTGCAGCTGGGGATGGCCCGGGCTTCATCTAAGCTACTCATTCGAGGAAGTGGTTTGCTCGCGTTTGTTGCTGTGTTTGCAAATCGGCCGCGATGAGCGCGAAGCGAGGTGCTCGTATTCGTTTCACGTCGCATCGCAATCCCAGGCTCTCTCGCTCCACGCAACTTGTTGCCAAAATCACTGCAGCAGATCACAGGAGCCCAATAATCGATTTGCTCGACAGGTCTAGAGATCAACACCAACCAGTCGCAGCATCCATCGTCCGGCGCATCCAGGACTTGGGCTCACTGGCGCCCTGACAGAAGGCAGCATCGCCCCGAAGCAGCTGCTCGTACCCCGTATTTTCGGCGGGATTGGAACATACCGTAGCACTGGGGGACTGGAAATGCCAGTCTGCGCCGGCTCGTGCCGAAACAGGTCACGTACGGCGGCGACGGGACACATGGCACACGTCGACGCCGGCTGGAATTCAAGGGATGTCGTCGGCGGGGTTGAAACCAGTGCTGCGCGGATGACTAAGCTTCCGCGATTCCGGAACGGCACCCATGCGTCTCTCGATTGGGTTCTCCAGAGTGTCTGGATTTTGGAGGTGCAGTGAAAGGCCGGATTTAGAAGTGGTCTGTTTGAGACCCCAGCCAGCCAAGCACATGACAAATGATTCAAGCCGTGGGCTTGGGGATTTGTGCGAGTACACGCATCTGCCTTGCCCAAGCAGTCATTTTCAAGCTGCGGCAATCGATCCCCGTGTCCTACCCTGGAGCGAGAGCTGGCAACCTGCTGAGAATCGTGGAGAGCCATGTCATCAGTGCGTTGGGTGGCAAGTACGTGGCTCTCTTGACAGTATTGGTCGTACTTTTAATTACTATTGATGCTTTCGCGATACAACATCTTCATGCTCTCTGCCTGCGATCAAGTGCAGGCTCGACTCAGTTTTCCTCGATCGGAGATGGGCATACATTGTGCGTTGCTCGTCCCATCCAATGTGCGCTACTCAGTATGGACGGCAAAATTGAGATGACTTGCAATAATTTTCCTAAAATCAGGTCCTACAATCGCAGCTGAAACAAATGAATGCAAAGTTCTGAGTATACTGATCGGAAAACCGAGGATGCAGGAAGCTGAGAAATGCGTGACATATATATACTATAATTACGCAGCCTTCTTCCATCAAATCCAATTAGCGTGATTGGTTTAGTGGTAAAATTCTCCGTTGCCATCCGCAACGTCGGGGAGCCCTGGGTTCGATTCCCAGATCACGCATTTCTTTTTTTGCATTTTCTACCACCTTTGCAAACGACCAGGTGAATACCGCTGGCTCTTGCCCATTTATTTTTTTTTGTCGCGCACGAGGAAGACGAAGTGATTTCAATACTGCCCGCCGGCGAGATCGGGGATGTTGTATAAGATCGTTCTTACCAGGGTAAGTTCACGCATGCAAGCCAATGAGACACTGCCTGCTGTAGAACCAACAAAACGTGTCACCTTTCGGCACTCCTGGCTCTCTTCCGTCACTCGTCACGCTGCGTGGATGCTGCAGCACTGCGTCCTCTATGCTGGGTGCCGTTGATCAAGTTACCCAAAGCTACGTTTCTGCACTCCGTAGGTGATAGGTACCTAGGTAGGTAGGCTGCACTTACGTAGTAGTGGGGTTCACCCGCGACGCGTGCTCACGCGTCGCCAGAAGAGGTTAATTGGCAGCTTCAACTTGGCACTTCCACCGCATCCACCCCGCCGCAGCAGCCAGCCTTCCGCACAGGAACAGGAGGGACTCGACCAAACACGCGCCATGGCGCGTCCTACGTCTCGCCGCCGTAGGCGTGCCGAGTCCGACGACGATGACGACAGCGATGCTGCGCGCTCCTCGCCAGGCTCCGACACTCCCAAGCGGCGGCGCCTGGCTCTCGAATCAGACAGCGAACAGGCCGCTGCCCCCTCCCGAGCCAACGCGCATCGGCCGAACGGCGCCGTCAACGGCGATGTGATGACCGACTTTCATCCAGGCGCCATTGTGCGCGTCAAGGTCGAGAACTTCGTCACGTACGAGAAGGCCGAGTTCTTCCCCGGGCCTCACCTGAACATGGTCATCGGGCCAAACGGCACGGGGAAAAGCTCCCTGGTCTGCGCCATATGCCTCGGTCTCGGCTACAGCCCAAAGCACCTGGGACGGGCCGGCTCAGTCAAGGAGTTCGTCAAGCACGGCAAGGACACAGCCACCATTGAGATCGAGCTGCAGAAGAAGCCCAAGGATCGGTCCAACTACGTCGTTCGAGTCCAGATCCGCCGCGAACAGAATAGCCAAAAATGGTGGCTGAATGGCAAGGAAACAAACAACAAGGCGATCCAAGCGCTCATGCAGTCGCTCAAGATCCAAGTGGACAACCTCTGCCAGTTTCTCCCACAAGACAGGGTGGTCGAATTCGCCGCTTGCACACCGGTTGATCTCCTCCACGAGACACTCCGAGCTGCGGCGCCAGAAAAGATGTTGCGATGGCAGAAACAACTCCAAGATCTCCACAAGGACAAAAAAGGCCTCGTCGAGGCGGTCCACACCGATACCGAGTCCCTGAAGAACCTCGAAACTCGACAGCAGGGCCTACAAGCGGACGTGGATAGGCTCCGCGAACGTGAGGAGATCCAAGAGCGTGTCAAGAATCTTGGGTCGGCCTTGGTTTTGGCCAAATACCAAGAAGCTCGGGACAAGTACAGCGAAGCCCGAGACCGAAAGAAGGAGGCGGAGAGGACCCTGAGACGCCTCGAGCACGAGAGCGGACCGTCATTGGAGGCTGTCAATCACAAACAAGAATACGCGCGCCAGATCGACGCCACGATACCTGGAAAAGCAAAAGCACTGCGAGACGCCGAACAAGCCGCCTTGAAACTGGCCGATGATGTTGCAAAGGCAGCGGACGATGTCAAGGAGATGAACAACAGAATTGATGCAGAGCGCAACGGCTTCGAAGCCAAGAAAAAGGAGCTAGCAGCGTCACGGTCCAAGATCACGTCTTACCAGGCTGATCTCAAGAATCGGCCTTCCGACTTTAATGCCGCTGATTGGAACCAAAAAATTGTGAGTCGTCAGCTCTCTCACCAATGGACGTGTAACTGACGTGATGGGCCCAAGCGCGCGGAAGAGCACAGAGTCCGTGAGCTGGAAGCGGAGCAGCGCCAACTGTCGACCGAACACGCCGCCCTCCTTGGCAGAGGCAAAATGTTGAAGCGCGAAATGAGTGTAATTGAGACAGAAATCGAGTCCTTCGACACGCAACAAGGCCAGCAGCTGAACTTTCTGAAGAGGCACTTTCCAGAGGTCGCCGCTGGCTGGGAATGGGTGCAAGAAAACCAGAGCCAATTTGACAAGGAAATATTCGGGCCGCCCATGGTAACCTGCTCAGTTAAGGATGAAAGGTACTCGGATCAGGTACAGGCATTACTCCAGAACGACGACTTCTTATGCTTTACTGCGCAAACCAAGAGCGACCACAAGAAGTTGACAGACCAGCTATATCGAGTGATGAGCTTGTCCGTCGTCATCCGAACCTGCGCACACCCACGCGACGCTTTCAAAGCCCCCATCGACCGTGCTGATGCAGCTGCACTTGGCCTTGATGGTTTTGCCGTGGACTACATCGATGGTCCCGCCCCAGTCCTGGCAATGCTTTGCTCCCAGAAACATATTCATCAGTCTGGCGTCGCCCTCCGTGATCACAGCGATGCCCAATATGAGCAGCTGATGAGGAACGGCAAAATCAACCAGTGGGCCACTGGCAAGCACTCGTACACGGTTCGTCGTCGGAAAGAGTACGGCCCTCAGGCAATGTCGACAATCAGCAAGAACATCCAACCAGGCAGGTTCTGGACGTCACAACCAGTCGACACGCAAGAGAAAGCAGAACTCAGTCGCCGACTTGCCGAGAAGAAAGGCGAATTTGAAGTTCTCAAGGGCGAAAATCAGGAACTGAAGGCAAAGATCTCTGCCATTGAAGATCAGAAGGCGGAGATCAACAAAAACATTGTGAGTGATGAGATTTGTATTATCAGCGCGAGCTAGAAGCACATACTAATACCATTCCAGGAGGGATTGAGAAGCGAAAAGAGTGCACTGCAAAGGGAGTATCAAAAGTGGCAGTCTCTTCCGGAGAAGATAGGCAAGCACACCTCATCCCCACATCTACACCTGCGTTTCGCGCTAACATGCGGCAGAATCCGAGGAACGTCTCAAGGCATCGCATGAGCAAGCCTTGCGTGACGTGAGAAAGGCAATGCTGGATGTGCAATACGAGTGGGACAGGGCGGCTCTGAAGCGCGCCAAGCTCGCCATCAAGCACAAGAAACTCATCGACCGGATACAAGACGCGCACAGGCACCACCTGGAAGCTCAGATCTGGCTGATCGAAGCACGCTCAGACGTCCAGGGCCTCAAAGACCGCAATGCCAGCCTCATGGCTCGGCTTGACCAGGAGAAGGAGAACGTGCAGACGGCTGCAAACGAGTTGAACCTTGCCAGGGAAGCTGGCCGCCGGCTGAGCGACGATGTCAAGGACGTGCTTGCCGAAGACGAGAGCAAGAGGGAGCTGCTCACAGAGCTCGCCCACGGAAAGACACCCCACGATCTTGAAATGGACATCTCCGCCGAGGAGGCCAAGCTCGAGCTCATACACGCCGCCAACCCTAATGTGATCCGCGAGTTCGAGCGACGCGCGCAGGAGATTGACCGCCTGAAGAGCAAGGTGGACAGCTTCAACGAGAAGCTCGAGAGGCTCAACGGGCAGCTGGCTGAGCTGATGGGCAAGTGGGAGCCGCAACTGGACCAGCTCGTGTCCAAGATCAACGACGCGTTTGCCTACAACTTTGAGCAGATCAGCTGCGCGGGAGAGGTTCGCGTCCACAAGAACGACGACTTTGACCTGTGGGCGCTGGACATCATGGTCAAGTTCCGGTGAGCACCCTGTCTCCGCCCCGTCTTCTTTCCACGCCTAACACGTTGTCGGCAGCGAAAACGAGACTCTCCAGCAGCTCACGGCCCACCGCCAGTCGGGCGGCGAGCGCGCCGTCTCGACCATCTTCTACCTCATGGCGCTCCAGTCGATGGCCCAGTCGCCCTTCCGCGTCGTCGACGAGATCAACCAGGGCATGGACCCCCGCAACGAGCGCATGGTCCACGAGCGCATGGTCGAGATCGCCTGCCGCGAGCACACGTCGCAGTACTTCCTCATCACGCCCAAGCTCCTCACGGGCTTGCGCTACGACCCCAAGATGCGCGTGCTGTGCATCGCCAGCGGCGAGCACATGCCCCGCGAGGGCGGCAAGGTCGACTTTGGGCGATGCCTGGCCCTGCAGCGGAGGCTGATGGGACTGGCGGCGTGAGGCGCCCGCACATGTAGTCAGGGGGTGATGGATACATCATCTGGGTAGCAAAAGTGCCACCGCTTCACGAGTCACGACATGTAGAGAGTAATACATATTGATGAACATTCCGAGCACGACGCACTACGCTTGCGATGCGCGCCGTTAGTTCCGTGCCCAGCCGAGCGAGCCGTGCGATGCGAAGCAACAAGAAACTTGAAATTCATTAGCCTAAAGCGACTCATTTCATCATTCGGCCAAGCCTCATGGCGGTCCTCTTTCAAACATGAAAAACCAAAACATTGAATTTCTTTGTCACATGGATAAACAAGGACGACAAGCCCACCACACACGTGTTGATCCCGGCAACCCCCCCACTCGCAGCTGTGGGTACGGTACGTACGCGACGTGAGCTGATGCCCCCCTGCTCGGCCCCCCCCAGCAGCACCACTCGCCGAGCCAAACCGCAAATGAATAAAAGAGGTGGAGAAGAAAGGGAGAAGAAGGATGATGAGATGATGAAAACAAGGCGAAACAAGAAAAGCCCAGACATGTAGTGCCAGCGAACATCGATCCAGCTCGCCATGCAGAAGGCGGAAGAACGAAAACTCAAAGTAGAAGAAAGAGGTCTCAGTTTCCCAAAACTCCGACCTGCCCCCGGCGTCGAGGACGGCGTGATGAATTTAGTACAACACGGAACGGCTCGTGGTTCCTGAGCGACGAGAATGAGGTTGTGTGGTGTGTGTGTGTGCGTGTGCGTGTGCGTGTGCATGGGGGTATATGGGTGTGTCATGAATGCCCGTGGCAATAGTCCATAATTACTTCTGGTGCGACTTGTCCGCGCCGGCGTGCGCGTCGTCCTCGGTGTCGAGCCTCTTCCTCCAGTCGGCAAGGCTCTCGCTCAGGCCCATGCCGGCCTCGTCGTCCTTCTTGGCGACGGCGGGCTGGTCGAAGTCGAAGTTGGTGCTGAGGCGGTAGTTCTTGTTGGTGGCCTCCCAGTGGCTGCGAAGCGTCTCGAGCTCGCTCGCGAGGTTGTCCAGCGCGGCGCTGTTCCTATCGGCGCCGTTGCCGCCGTACGCGCTCTCCGTGTCTGAGCTGTCGCTTCGGACGTGGCCCAAGCTAAGACCGTTCGAGGCCGCTGAAACCGCTTCCGAGTTCAGGCTGGGGGCTTGACGGCTGCGGCGGCGGTAGTTGTCGACCGAGTGCTCGACCTGGTCAAGAAGCAGCGAGACCTTCTGCTCGGCGTCGGTTGCACGCTGCTCGAGAAGAGAGTTCTCGGATTGGAGCTGCTCAAGGTCCTTGCGGTGCGAGTTCAGAGTCCTGTTAGCGTCCTCGCTGCTCTTCACCGCGTCATCCCGTAGCCGCTTGCTTTCCGCCAACTCCGCCTTCAGGGCATCGAGGTTCTTTTCCAGCTGGGCTCCTGAAGTGTGCAGCTCGGTCTCGAGATCTTCGATCTTCTTCTGAAGCGCGTCGCGTTCGCTTTCCCAATCAGCCGGGGCCGCTGCCTTCTCGGCGCCAGCCTGCAATCGGGTCTCGAGCTCCTCAACTTCGGACTTCAGACGAGCATTGTCTGACTTGTAGCGCGAGAGCTGGTCCTTGAGCTGCTTGAGCATCTTCTCGGTTCCCTTGACGTAGTGCACGGCCGACTGGTAATCGCTCTCGAGCTGTGAAAGCTTTTCACGGTATGCCAGGTCCGATTCTTGTGCCTGAGCTGCAAACGCACGCTTGGTCTCCTCATGCGCAGCGCTGGCGCCAGCAAGCTGAGACTCAAGGTCGCGCAAACGATTCTGATCAGGAGAGGATGGCTGCGGGCTAGCGAGACCGCGAGCTCGCACGGCACCCGTCGGGCTGATGCCTCGCTCGCTGAGAATGTCTTTGAGCGCATTGTGCTGCACCGTCATGGCGTTCGTCTCAAGCTGCTGAGCAGCCAACTGATTCTTGACGTCGGCGTGTGCGGCTTGCAAGCTTTGGACCTCCCTGAGCGACGACTGCAGCTGCCTTCTGATGGCGACGCCCTCTCGGCTTGACTGCTCCTGGTACTGCTCCAGTCCTGCGATCCGTTCCTCGGCGCTTCGCAGTTTGTCGGCGGCCGCATCGGCCTCCTGCTGGTACTTCTTAACCAGTGCATTGGAGGCATTGACCTGGTTCTGGAGCGCGGCACTGCGATCCGAGTCTGCCTTACTTGCGTCGGCGACCTCCCGAGTGGAGACCTTGCCGAGCCCGGAAAGGACAGCCTGCCGATGTGTCCTCGCTTCGTTTGCGTGCTTCTCGGCCAGTTCTTCAGCGTCCTTGAGCCGTTGCGTGCAAGCAACAAGCTCCGTGGTGCGCGCCTCATGCTCGGCCTTGAGTTTGTTGAACTTGTCCTCAACTGTCTCTCTCTGGACGCGCTCCTCCTCCAGCTTGCTCTCAAGGTGTTCTGAAGCTTCCTGAGATGCAAGAATGGCGCTGCGAAGGGATTCGAATGTTTCATTGTGATCTTTGGATTGGCTCATGGCGTCGTTGTACTTGGCAGCATAATCCTCCTTTTCGACCTTGATAAGCTCCAAGGCCGCAACAGCTGTCGCGCAAGAGACGGATTGCTCGCGAGCTTCACGCTGCACAGAGTGTAGTTCTGCCTTCAGCCGCTCTACCTCCGTTGACGTTTGCTGCTTGTACGTTTCAAGATCCGCCAGGCGCTTTTGTGCCGCAGCCGTGGTATCGTCCGCGAGTTTTCGAGCCTTCTTCTCTGCTTCCAGCTGCGACTTCACACCTTCTAATTGCGATTGAAGATCCTTCTGAAGGTGCAGAGCTGAGGCGAGCTTCTTGCTCATCTCGCCTGACCTATCGCTGACCTCGTCGCGTTCGCCGTCCAGCTGGGGAGTGCTTCTAGCACTTCCGCCCATGTGCGCTGCCGCCTTGGCCTTGGCGTAGATTGCTTCCTGGATGGCTGCATCGCGCTGCTTTTCGGCCTCGGCGATTTGCTTGGCGGCAAGAACTGCTTGCTTGTCCACGGCGCTCTGGACGTTGGCAAGCTCGGTTCGCATTGCCAGCAGGGCTTCAATGAGGGGGCGGTCTTCGTCGTCAAAGGTTTCAGTGGCCTTGGCGTCGAAGCTTGGGTTCAAAGTCGCTGTGGTCACGTAACCTGCCTTCCGAGCCAGCTCCAGTTCCGATGCATACCATGCATTTCTATTTCGCGAAGAGTCCAGCTCCTTGAGGAGGGCAACAGTCTGCGAGTTGCGGCCCGAGGAGCGTCTGGAAAGGGGATTACTCGCCTGGCGGGTCGGAGGCGGTGGGGAGGACGGCCTTGCCGTCCGCGACATGGTCTCCGCTGAGCTATCTGCGGAGCCTGGAGACTGGCCATGGCGAGCTTGTCGAGTTCTGCCAGGCTCGGGGCCGGTGGCTGACTCTTGCTTGACCTTAATCGGCTCAGCAGCAACAGATTCTTGTTTCGAGCTTGTCCTAGGCGGCTGCGTAGGTGTCCGTCTGCCATTTACAGTCGAGACCTCGTTCTCGTTAACAAGGTCGCGGCTGACAGGAGACTGGGCGGACTGGGCTTGAGGGGACCCCGATGCAAGGGCAGCAGCGCGATCGGCAGACGGCCCTCGAACCCGACCCATGGCAGACGTGTCGACAGTGGGCTTCGCGGGTGTCGGCCCTCTTGGGGGCGGACCGGCGGGACTCGCGGTCATTGCGGCCCGAGGAAGCTCAGCAGCCCGAGGCAGCCTGGCTGTGGGCGTTCCAGAGGTCCCAGAATCCGGCGGACCGTTGGACTCGGCGGCCCCCGGAGGCGGTGATCTGTACCCATTCGAGATTGTGGTGGCGGCAGACGGAGGCCCGGTAGGTCTCCTGGGTTCAGCAGACCCGTCTCGAGACTGCAATTGACGAGGGGTGGATTGGCCTTCGGCGCTTGGCCGGCGGCCTTGAGGCGGCTTCTGCGCAACCTGCTGGCTGTCGTTGGGGTACCGAATCTTAGTCGTATCCAGAACGTAGAGGATGCCCAAATCGTTGATTGCGGCAGCGGCGGAGCTGGGTTCACCACCGAGGACCACGATCGACTTGCCAACTGTCGTCATGCTGTGGCCAGACCGAGGAGAGGGCGAAGGGCCCATGTTCTGAAACGTGTACCATCGTCGCGAGGATATCCTGAATGCAGCAAGGTCCCCTAGATCGAGTCCCTCCTCAGTGCGACCCCCGAAAACGTACATCACGTCGTCCACGAGAGCAGCAGCGTGTCCCTCGCGCGGCGCGGGAATGTAGCCTATGCAATCCAACTGTTCCCAGAGGTTGACGGAGGGATCGTAGCACCAGACGTCGTTGAACCACTGGAAGCCATTCGTACCACCAAACCTACTCGAATCAGTATCCGTGTCTTTCAGTTTCGGCAGGCGAGGCCCTTCGAAATACTCACAAGTACATCTTGTCGTTATATGTGATGACCGAATGGTTTGTTCGAGCGGCGGGGACTTTCGGGGATGTGTCGCCGCTTATGAGAATCTCCCATCGGTTATTTGGCATCTGCAGCTGATTGAGGTCAAACGCGGAGAGGTCGTTCATGAAGAAGCCCTCGACCTGTCCACCAAAGATGTATATCTTGGAGCCGAGGATATTGAGAGAATGTCCATACCGCCCAGACGGCCGGGGCCCAGCCGGAAGAGCACGAGACCAGTGTCGTGTCGCTATTCGGTCGCGCAGTCAGTAAAGTGCCAATACTAAGATGCAAGAAGACGCAATCGCTTACAGGTATTCAACAGATAGAGCGTCTCATCCAGGACGTCCGAGTCCTCAATCTTGGTGTCGCCTCCATACACAATGAAGGCGTTTCCGACGAGTAAGCTTGCGTGGCCGACTCTGGGCCCAGGGCCTTCAGAGGTGGACGCGATCGGATAGCAAGACATGTTACTACCCGCCTCAATCATCCAGAGATCACCCTTGACGGTTGAACTGTTTATCAAGCCCCCCATCATGTAGATGTCGCCTTCCTTTGACGACGTCGCATTCACCGCAGCTCCATAGCGGGGGAACGGGCTTGGATGGTTCGTAGTGTAGGTCAACCGCCGTTGCGACCACGGGTATAGCGAGGCATTAGGGTTTGATGTTTGCGGTACGTTGCGAAGCTGCGAGACGGCGGTTAGAACGGGGAGTCCAATCTTCACTATAGGCGCAGGTGCTTTCGTTCGCAGCGTCTGCTTCCGTCCACGGGGCGAGGCACTTACCGGCAGGTCACTTTGTTGAACCTGGGCGTTGTCGACGCTTCCTCCGCGGCGCGCGTGCCCCTTCGTCTGCTCCGGGCTCGCGGCCGCGCTGCTGTCATTGTCAAAGGAGTTGAGGCTCCCCGTGGGCGTGGAGCGCTGGAGTGCAGCCTTATCGTCGCGAGGCACGCGAGCGCCGGTGCTCTGGATGGACCCTTGAGAGCCCGAGTTGGCATCGCGACTCGCCAATGCGCGATCGTGGCTCTTCTTGGACTTGAAGAGGAAAGCCATGATCGGCTACAGGCCGCTCGGCGGCGGGTGCTGGGAGAAGTCGCGCTCGTGAAACGTATTTCGTCTGGGCGGAAGGATCGGTCGGTAGAGGGCTGTGGATGCGATGCGATGCGATGCGGAACGATGCGATGCGATCAATGCAGGGCTGCGTCTTCGTCGTCGGCTTCGTCGTCGCGGTCGTCGTCGTCCAAGGGGAGCGACAGGGGCAGGAGAGAGGAGTGCGTCCGCAGGCCAGACAGCGTACCGATGCGATGACGGGCGTCTCAGTCAGTCAGGCCAGCCGTCGGAGCGACGAGATGCTGTGGGAACAGGCCGGGGCAAGGGGACCGGAGCTCGAGTCTGGAGGTGGCTGGGAAAGCATCGGCGGCCCAGCCTGGGATGGATGAATATCGAAGGAGGCCCTGGTGCCGGTTGGGGACCAAAATTTTGGCCAGCCGCCTTTTGGGGGGTCGGGTGGGATTCCAGACGGGGCATCAGTTCAGGGGAGAGGCTAAGAGGGAGGATGGAGCGGGAGGAGGCTGAAGCGGCGCACAGCGCCGGGCGGGCTGGGCGGCTGGGCACCAGGGCAGGCTAATACTATGGTACCTTAGGCTACGACCGCACTGGGCGTCGACTGCTGATCGTGAGGCCCCGGTGGGTAGGTTGGCTAGGGAGATTACTTTAGTGGACGGAGCTGAGCACAGCAGTCCCAACGGCAGCCTCAGGGTCGCGTACTGCGTACGAGTACCACGACGGCGCTGCCGGCGTTGGCGGTGACACCTCGCAATGCACAAACACCATCGTCGGCTTCGCCTCCTCCGCCGCTCCCTCGTCTCGTCTGCCCTGCATCCGGCCGAGGAACTCCTGAGCGGCCTGCTGCTGCTCGGAGCTGCCCACGGATCCCCTGAGCCCTGGGGCGGGGCGGGGCCGGTGCCCGTACGCAGTACAGCCAGGCCAATCCCAGGCGCCGTCTGCTGCCCATGCGCATGCGCGATGCGACAGCCTGTGGCGCTGTGGGGGCTGCGCGAGCTTTAACAGGAATGACCGGCAAGGTACCAGGCGGAGGCTGGGGTCCTGGACGAAGGGTAGGTCGTGAGCTGGTATTCTCACGGCGCTCATAGGGGGACGAGGCAGTCTGAGGTCATGTCGGGTCTCAAGCCACGAGAAATTAAGGTACGACTGTGGACTGGCTAAATAAAGAATACGTCGACACCACAGCCAGCGTTGGCCCCCAGCAACAGGGCGCTCGACGGCCGGCACGTCCCCTTCGAGGCGGGAGGGGACGTTGGCTTATACGGAGCGCTCCGTAGCTATGGAGAAAAACCACACATGGCTCCTTCTCGTCCAAGAAGCTGTGCGTCATTCGGCTCGCCACGCCACGTAACTACACCACAGTATCTGACTGTCTCGTCTTCCTCATTCACCCACCGCAGATGGGTCGGTGACGTGCACCTCGCGAGTCAGACTCTCTCTACCAGAACGATTTGCACTTCTTCTTTGCTTCTCCTTCCCCTCGAGGCGGAAGTGTGAAGGCTGCGCTCGACGGAAGCATCTCTACTACGTATGAGTACCACGCATGAGTGCTGCGTATGAGTGCTGCGTATGAGTGCTGCGTATGAGTGCGGCGCTCTCCGCCTTCAATGTGGGGCGCCAACATCCAGACGCTGATGCGTCAAGCCATACTGCCTCCTTTCTTGAATACCCAGAATGCTGTTTCGTTTAACGCTTCTCGTCTTTGAACTGCAGCGAAGAGACAGCGTCTCGTAAACTGGACATTTACCAGAGCTTCTGGCGTCTCCAATTCGGGCGTGATGCACTTCCCTTTAGCCTATTTCCTGAGCAGCGGTTTCCTCTCCCACTGATTGGCAAGCATTATGGAGTACAGCAGAGCTCCTCTGGTTGGACGCGGACGTAATGAGCTTGAATGCGCTCAATTCCTTCAACGGACCTGAGAGTGCGAATAGAGCAAAACCTCAGACATTGTACAGAATGCAGGACTTCAAGAAGAGGACGGAGCTCAGCACGGAATAAGCATGTTTTAAAAATAAAATCGAGCCATCAATGCCATCACCACATAAGGCTGCTGGCTGCTATTGGCTTTGGATACCGAACGTACGTCCAAGGTACGTAGGGGAGCATGTTAGGTATCACGTGCCCGCTGTCGACGCTCAACATCGTGCAAAAAGCATCGTGTAAAAAGCATCAACGCCGAACCGGATGTGAGGTTGCAGCGCGTGTGCAGGCCCTCTGCCTGGCCGGCGGCGTACGAGTGCACAGCAGCCGTGGGCGATGGGGGTGGTCACGTCACAAATGACGATCAGCGGCCGGAAGGGATACCACAGGGCCGTCGCGGGAACCAATGCCAATGCTGGATGGCAAGATATTCGTACCTACTCGTACAGAGCACCCTGGCGGTAGCACAACGAGGCAACGAGTGATGCCTGGCCAGACAATGCCTGGCCAGTCGCGAAAGCATTGCGCAGCCGGGGGCAATGGGGGAGACAGCCGCGGATGGGTCAGCAGCTGTCAGACAGGGCTGCCGCCTCGGCGCCCTCGGTGGGTACAGCTGCCGGAGGGGCTGGACGGTAAAGGCAAGGCGCTGGCAGTCTGCGGGCGCCCCAGAGCGGTTGCCCACCACTTCGCACTTCGTGCTGCGCCGATTTGGCCCTCGGTGGTCAGCCGCCGCACCGCTGATGGAGCCTCGCCTCTCGACGACGCCGCCTCTCGACAACACCTCGCCCTGCACCCTACGAGCAACCTCGCCGTAGCCGACACGCACCTCCCACGGCCGGCAAACTCGAGCATGGGGCGGTGCCTCGTGGCATACTAGGGCTCCCGTCGACACTGACTATGACCGTCGTGTCGATGCAGCAGCAGACACCGCCTCCACTCCAGCACGCCGCGAGCTCCTCCTCCAAGCCCACCGAGCACCGGGCGGTCCATGGAACTCCGGCCCTGGCTGACATGACGCTGCGATCGGACCTGCACGGCTCGCAGCCGTCGACCGCCTACACGACCAACGGCGAGACGTCGCGGTTCGGAGCCCCAGGCGACAGCAGCCCCGACCGTGATGCCTCGTCCAGCGGCGGCGGCGACGGGCGGCCCTCGAGCGCGCCCGGCCGCAAGAGCGGCAACGGCACGCCCTCTTCTGTCGAGACGAAAGATGACATGGGACACGAGCGGCCCAGGCGGCCGGTGAAGCCGCAGCTGCTGCGCTCCAAGAGCGACTTCGTCCCGCGCCAAGCCGACGAGTCGGAGCCCGACGAGGAGATCCGGGAATGGGGGGCCAGACACGGCTTCGAGGACCACTATCAGTCTGAGCACATCATTTCGCAGCTCGTCAATGTAGGTTGCGCCTTCCCCGTGCACCCTTCTCCCCCAGCCCACGTGCCTCGCGTCCCTCGTGACATGTTGACTCCAGTTCCCGTTTCTTCGGAAGCTGTGGAACTTTCGATGCGACGAAGCCAAATTGTTCATCGAATCGGGTTCGTGGTCGTTGGAGCGAACGCGCCTCCAGCGCTCCTACGCGTGCTGCGCTGGGAGACCGGGGTCTGCCCGCCCAGCATGACGTCCTAGCAGGAGTCCATGCGAGAGCAGCTGAAGACCTGGGCGCGCTTGTGGAGCGAGGACAAGAACAGACGTGCTGACGAGTCGTCCCAGAATTGGTACATGTACTTTACCGACAAGCGCCACGAGACGACGGGCAAGCCCAAAGCCCTGGAGCACGACCTGCAGGACTGGCGCCAACGAGACAGGCTCAAGACGGTGTCCGCCGCACTTGCCGTTTGCCTGAACATAGGCGTCGAGCCGCCCGACCAGCTCAAGACGACTCCCGGCGCGAAGCTCGAGGCTTGGACCGACCCGACCGTGCCGCCGATCCAGAAGGCGCTCGAGAACATCGGCAAAGCCCTGCAGGCCCAGTACGAGACGCTGGCCATCAGGGCCCGCTACAAGCAGTACCTTGACCCGTCCGTCGAGGAAACAAAGAAGTTCTGCGTCTCTCTGCGCCGCAACGCAAAGGATGAGCGGGTGCTGCTGCACTACAATGGTCACGGCGTACCGAAGCCGACGGCCTCGGGCGAAATATGGGTTTTCAACAAGACCTACACCCAGTATATCCCCGTCAGCCTGTACGACCTGCAGCACTGGCTCCAGGCGCCAACAATCTTCGTGTGGGACTGCTCCGAGGCGGGCAACATACTCAACAACTACCACCGCTTCGTTGAGAAGCACGAGGAGGAAGAGGAAGAGGCCGCTGAGCGGGATCCTCACTATGAGAAGACCAAGTTCCGGCCGTACATCCACTTGGCGGCGTGTGCGGTCAAGGAGAACCTCCCCACCAACCCGCTACTCCCGGCCGACCTATTCACAGCCTGTCTCACCACTCCCATCGAGATGGCATTGTGGTTCTTCGTCCTCCAGAACCCGCTGAAGACGAATCTGACTCCGGAACGCGCCAAGCAGCTCCCGGGGCGCCTTCAGGAGAGGCGAACGCCCCTGGGTGAGCTTAACTGGATCTTCACAGCCATCACCGACAGCATTGCGTGGACCACGCTGCCTCGGGACCTATTCCGAAAGTTCTTCCGCCAGGACCTCATGGTCGCTGCGCTGTTTCGAAACTTCCTGCTCGCTCAGCGGGTCATGACCGTCTATGGTTGCCATCCGCAGTCGTACCCAGCTTTGCCCGACACCCACCAGCATCCGTTGTGGGAGACCTGGGACCTTGCGGTGGACATGGCGTTGGCGCAGCTTCCAATGCTCGAGAAGAAGGAGAGCGAGGGCCTCGACTATGAATATCAGAACTCGACTTTCTTCACCGAGCAGTTGACAGCATTCGACGTATACCTCACAAGAGGCGATGCCATGGCGCAGAAACCCCCCGATCAGCTTCCCGTCGTGCTCCAGGTGCTTCTCAGTCAGCAGCATAGAGTGCGAGCTCTTATTTTGCTCGGCAGATTCCTGGATCTTGGACCTTGGTCTGTTCAGCTTGCCCTTAGTATAGGCATCTTTCCCTACGTCCTTAAACTCCTGCAATCTGCAGCCGCGGAGCTGAAGCCAGTCATGGTCTTCATTTGGGCCAGGTTGATTGCCGTGGATATTTCCTGCCAGCAGGATCTTATCAAAGACAGTGGATACAGCTACTTTGCTCAGATCCTCAAGCCCTCCGAGGGGCTGCCGGTTGTCGACAGCGATGAGCACAAGGCAATGTGCGCATTCATCCTCGCGATGCTGTGCAAGGACTACAAGAACGGCCAGATGGTTTGCAACCAGACGGACATCATGTCCTATTGCCTGGCCCACCTCCAGAACGAAAGCAACCCGCTCCTGCGCCAGTGGGCGTGCCTGTGCATCAGCCAGCTCTGGCAAGACCTCCCGGAGGCCAAGTGGCGCGGCATTCGGGAAAACGCTTACGTGAAGCTGGCATACTTGATGCGAGACCCGTGCTGCGAAGTTCGCGCGGCCATGATCCACGCAATGACGACTTTCCTGGGCATTCCGGACCTGACGGAGGAGGTTGCCCGAATCGAGGAATCGATCGCCTGGACGATACTGGAGATGAGCACAGACGGCAGTCCCATGGTTCGCAAGGAGTTTCTGGTCTTCCTCTCGCACTTCATGTCGCGCTTTGAGAGCAAATTCCTTGTCGCGGCCTACGAGCAGCTTCAGGAAGAGAAGGACCACCTCCTGTACCCACCACAAGACGACGGTCAGGACCACAAGATGGGCTTGCACTACGCGAGACCCGAGAACAGGAACAAGGACGGCACAATTAAGGCCACTGCCCAGGGCTTGTCTCACAACACGGTGTACATGGCGTGCTGGAAGCATGCACTGATACTCTCCGTGGATCCTCACCCAGAAGTCCAACGCGAGGCGACAATCATCGTCGACTACATGCACAGCGCGCTCCAGGACTCTAGCGTCGGCGAACCTGCGCAAGCCCTCATCCGAGAAATTCAAAGGAGGGCAAACAAGATGGCCCAGAGACAGGCTGTCCATGCGGCTCAGAGGAATTCGCTGAGGGGCGGGCCAAGCACCCCGCCACTGCCTTCCCCTGGCCTCTTGCGGAGGACCGCAAGCCTTTTCTTCCAGTCGTTCATAGGCAGTGAGGAGAAGCCGAGACCAGATACTCCCTCGTCCCCTCTGCCACCCAAGTCTCCGTCTGCAAAGGTTCCTCCGGACCAGGCCCTCGCACCACCCGAGCAGATTGACCAATCCAACGCCTCGGCTTCGTATCACGTCGCGCGAGAGCCTCTGTCCGGTGCGTACGAGGAGAGAGATATCTCCAAGTTGCCACCATTCCCTCTCAAGAGCGGATTCCTGGATTGGTCGATTGAATACTTCCGCGAGCCGCAGATGAAGGCCAGCGAGGCAGACGAGCCGGGAAGCACCGACTACAACGAGCGCCTGTGGCGAAGGGCGCGCAACGAGAACATGTTGAGGGAAACTCAGCCGTTGAAGCAGCTCGCCGGCTCCCACAAGTGGAACAACCAACTCGGCATCATCAACAACGGTGCTCAGCCAGCAAAGATGACGTTCCATCAATACGAAGACCATCTGGCCGTGTCCGACGACGGCAACACCGTCTACGTCTGGGACTGGAAGAGCCAGGGCCGGCTGAGCAAGTTCAGCAACGGCAACCCGTACGGCTCCAAGATCAGCGACATGAAGTTCATCAACGAGGATGACCAAGCCTTCCTGCTTACGGGGTCATCCGATGGCGTGATTCGTGTCTACCGGAACTACGACTCTGACAACGACATCGAGCTGGCAACCTCGTGGCGGGCGTTGACGCACATGGTGCCCAGCAATGTCAACTCGGGCATGGTCTTCGACTGGCAGCAAGTGACGGGCCGTGTGCTGGTGGCAGGCGACGTGCGGGTCATTCGGGTGTGGTACGCCGCGCACGAAACCTGCGTCATGGACATCCCGGCCCGGTCGGGCTCGTGCGTGACGTCCCTGACGTCGGACCAGATGACGGGCAACCTCTTCGTGGCCGGCTTCGGGGACGGCGCGGTGCGCGTTTTCGACACGAGGCTGCGGCCGCAAGACTCGATGATCCGCAAGTGGAAGGACGAGTCGGATCGGCAATGGATCAAGAGCGTGCACATGCAGCGAGGCGGGCAGAGAGAGCTGGTCAGTGCCAGTCGAAACGGCAAGGTCAAGGTATGGGACATCAGGATGGATCGGCCCTTGCACGCCTTCCAGACCACCCGAGACACCCTGAGAACCGCGAGCACGCATGAACACCTGCCTGTGTTCGCCGTGTAAGTTCAACTTGGCCCTTCACGATTCTTGAGCATGTGTGAACTGACAGTGAGATAGGGGCACCTCACAGCACGCGGTCAAGGTCTTCAACCTGGATGGCAACGAGCTGTCTCGTCTGGAGCCGTATTCGAGCTTCCTGCAGCAGAGCCGCGGTGGCCCAATCTCGGCAACGGCGTTCCACCCTCACCGGCCAATCTTGGGCTGCGCGGCGCGCGGCGACTACCACATCAACCTCTTCACCTGCGAGAAGGCCGAGCCTCTGAACTTTGGCTAGAAGCCATTCTCGACGAAGTTGAAGCAGGGGTGCCGGCCACGGTCGGTTTGAACGGGATCACCGACCATGGTCGCAATCGTGGATCAAGCTCTCCCGCTCTTGATACAAATGATGTTTGGTTTCCTGTTTCAGAGGGGGGTTTCCTTATTTTTTTTTTTCATTTTCACAAGAAGCGCGGTCTAGGGCTGGACAGAAGGCGTTTAGGGACAGGAGTTGCAAGGTGTTGCACTTCTAGGGTGAGGAACAAGGGGCTTGCATGCCGCGGGAATAGCTACTAGATGTTTGCTCTTGCGATACCCTTGGTATCGACATAATACAGTTCCTACGTCTTACCTACTGCAGCCCGGGCCAGTAACACAGCGGCCTCTCTGCCTCTGCCATATGTTGAAGCTTGAGGATGTGGACTACCAGCGTACCCGCGTGCCCGAGCATCTGGGATCCCAAAGCCCAATTTGTCGGGGCAACCTGCCGCACCCTTTATTGCGGGTCCGGATACGGGGCTCCAACGGGGTGGATTGGAAGACCAGGGGACATAGAAGGGAGTTGTTTTCCGCATGATCAGATGGTCACAACGGTCAACCACACACATACAGAGGGCTACGTAGTTCAATGGAAGAATTCGTGGCCCCAACCTTCTGACGATGGGATCGTCACATCATTGATGCGTCTTGTGAAAGATGAAGTAAGCTTGTTAGTGCACATGTTCTTTTATTCAGTTTATCTGTGATTAGATGCTTCCTCGCGTTTCCTGGGCTCTGCGGTCCTTGTGACGTTCGGAGTGACGGTCTCTGCGTTCGGCTCGTGGTGTGGTCTTTTGCCCTCAACAACATAGTTAGGTAGGAGTAGTAATACCAATGGATTCCTTGTCTTAATATCTCCTATATTGTATAAGAAGACTTGAGCTTGTCGCCGTCAAGAGGTGGCGGCGACTCGCTCTCTATTAGCCGGTGCCTGTCACGTGATAGGGGAGGTTGTGTCGCAGTGGCCCTGATGTTAACGAAATCTATAGACTGCTACAGTGACCTCTTATAGTTTATGAAGTATGCCACTCTATATAGGGCGTTATCTTCCGCTCATGCAATAGCTATCTTGTAAATGCTAATGGCCCTGTTATAGCCCTTGTCAATGCTCTGGAAACACTCCTCTATAGCGTCTTGCCTCGTGGCGGGCACCTTAGCGACTACCTCGCTACTGAAGTTAGCCGTAACCCTCCGATGCCACTTGAGGTCGAGGAGGACAAAGTAGGTAAAGTTATAATGGGTGGTAGTGCTAATATGGTCGAACTTGGCCTTTTCGGCGATAATAACCCCGAGCGTCTTTTTGACCTGGTTCGCGAGGTCTGTCGTAGCGCTAACGATATCTTTGGCCTCTTCGTCAGAGAGGGGGGCACTCTGGCTAGCTGTCTCGGAGCCTTCCTCGATAGCTTCTTCGAGACGAACCGACTGGTCTCGGATAGGAAAAACAGTATTAACTTTGCCGTTCCACTCCCAGACGGTATCACCGAGCTGCGTTGCGTCGGACTTGATAGTGTTTATAGCGGCTAAGATAGTGGCGCCGTCGGCGAGGGCTGTGGTCGTAAGGGCGACGACGGAGAAGATAGTTATAACGAGCATCTTAACTCCTAGCGAGGGCTCAAGCTTTAAGATAAGGGTAAGGGAAGTATAGGGGTATGCGAGTAAGCGAAGCGGGTAGATAAGGCTAGGGGAGATGTGTCTAATATCTAGGACGCGCGTACTAGGGGAGTCGTCAGATGTCTTTTATATAATAGACTGGTACGTGTACGGATGCTAGTACTCGTCGCCTATCGTCATCTCGCCATCTCCTCGTCTTCACAAGTTCGCAGCCTATCCCGCATTTATATCCTTGGCGAAGGATTCACCGCGCCTTTAGCCACACCTTTAGCCAAGCGTAGGCGGCGCAGCGGCGTAGCGAGAAAGTCTAATCGCACGCCGGATCCGTTGGCTCAATCGCGGATCCTACGAGCCCCTATGATGGCCGTTGGGTTACTGAAGCGGCAACGGGATTGCTGTGCGGATCCCAGGGTGACGCCGGGAATCTGGGGTATTGCAGGAAGGGATAGCCAAGCGGCCTCAGCCCAAACTAACCATCACCCAAGCATCCTTTGCCGTTGATCGCTGTGGCTTGACGTCACCTACGCATGCATACGAACAAGCTTAGTCCCAGCAGCCCCCATGCGGTAGGCAAGCACGTCCAACACTTCTCCGTGGAGGCAGAGGGTCGTCGTCGAGCTACGTACTCGTACGGAGTGCGGGACCCCGTCGTCGCACCGTCGCCGCCCGTCCACTGGAGGGAGCTTGGTGGTGGCTCCCCTCATCCCCGTCTCATGGCGGGCGGGGCAGCCCGGCCGCCTCCACCGCCCACGAGGGGAGCAGGCGCTCAGACCAAGCCCAGCTCCCTGTCAGATTAGTTCCGCGTTTTCTCTGCATTACCATCGCGGCCCCTCGAGAATAAGGTACGGCTCGGATGCGGACTCGTAGAGGCATCGATAGGGGTGGCTAGCCGTGAGATGTTTGAGTGACCTCTGTTAAAATGTGACTGGACATGTGCCGGGACGCTGCACTGGAGCCCGAGAAGGGCGCGGCGGCCGAAGACGTGCATCCCGCAGAGCAACGTCGTGCAACACATGTTCCGCGCTGGACAGGCTCTTTCCGCTGCGAGGTCCTCTACATGAAACGAACGAAGCCGTGGTGGACGGGACACCCATGCCGTGGTCCGACCCGTCCCTTATCTGCGGGCATGGTGGAGCTTTTACCAGCTCCCCGGACCTCGTGATGCGGCAAGCGGCGCGACGTGGTTGGTGGAATTTCCGGACAGTTCCAGCGCAGCAGAAACGAAGAAGCGACGAGCGGGCGGTCTCGACCGCGCGCGTACGGCCGTGTCGACGCCGCGACTGGCGGTTGAGGCGGTGCCTTAACCGCCGGGCTGGGGATCGACGAGTACGACCTTACAGTACAGTATGTACGGGGGGCGATTGGTGGAGGTTCCTGCTGCCAAATGCCCTCCCGGGCGCTGAGCTGGGGGCGCACGCGGGGGGGCCACGCCCGCCCGCCTCCACCGCGGGAGCTTCCCTCCCTGTCGGTTCCGCGCGCCGTCATCATGTCGAGATTCGGGCGCTCGCTCAACCTCGTCCGCAACTCCACCGGTTGCTCTCGCGGCCTCCCTGCCCGGATACCTTCAAATTCACGCCCGCCCCAGACCGCCACGCCCGCCGCGCCTCTGGCTGCCGTGCCTCCGCTGCTGCTGCTGCGCGCCGCCGCCATGGACTTTTCCAACCAGTACCAGTTCGCCGGCGCCCACGGGCAGCCGTACGCGCCCTTCATGCCCATGCCGCCCTCGTCGCGGTCGCACTCGCACTCCAACGCCTCCGACGACTACAACCACGGCAACCCGTCCCCTCCTGTCAGTCCTCGCCCCCGGCCCCGTCTCCGTCTTGCTCTTTTATGCTTCGAGCCTCGACTCGTCCCCCGGCTTCCCCACCCCGTACCGGCCAGCTGGGACTGGCTGCAGCTCCCAACTGCATGACGGCGCACTCCGCCGCATTACCTGAGCATTACCAACAATCACATCAACTCGCCCTTGGTCTCTCCCCTGCATTTTACCCCAATGCCCCCCGACAACACATGTAGCCGTCAATCTCGAGGTGCACTCTCGCTGACCCGGCCGCCGCCTGACAGCATGCCTTCGACACCCTCCCTGCCGCTGAGCAATTCTCCGCCTTCGACTTTCCCACGGGCTTCAGCAACCCGCCTCAGCATCAGAACCCGGGCTATCCGGGGCCGCCGACCCCTCCGAATCCCGCCCCCTTTGCCCAGCAGCAGCAACAGCACCTTCACCAGCAGCCGCAGCCCCAACCGTCGTCGACGACCAACGGAAGCGTCAATGGCAACGTGCCTAGGTCCACGAGCGACGCCGGTCTTGACGAGGCCCTAGGCGTGCGAGGCAGCGATGAGGACGACTCTCTGACGCCCGCTCAGTCGAGGAGGAAGGCTCAGAACCGCGCTGCGTACGTACACTCATGCCCGGATCCCGGATCCCGGTACCCGCGTCCCCATGCCCTCTTGTCTGACACCATGTCTGCAGCCAACGGGCGTTCCGTGAGAGGAAGGAAAAGCACGTCAAGGACCTCGAGGCCAAGCTCGCCGATCTAGAGGTCGCCCAGCAGCAGGCCTCGGTCGAGAACGAGCGTCTCAAGCGCGACCTGCAAAAGATGTCCACCGAGAACGAGATCCTGCGCGCCACGTCGGCCATGGGCATGGGCAACGCCTACAAGGGCTCCCACTCTCCAGAGCCCACCACCACCGGCCCCATGCGCTACAACCCGACCGACTTCTATTCCAACGTCCTCCAGAACCACCAAAACAAGCAACCCTCGCACCGTGTCATCACCTCCGACGACGGCGAGCGCCTCCTCGCGGCCGGCGCGACCTGGGACTTTATCATCTCCCACGACCTCTACAAGCAGGGCCTCGTCGACGTCGGCAATGTCTCCGAGCGCCTCAAGGACCTCGCTCGTTGCGATGGCCAGGGACCCGTCTTCGCCGAGAACGACATCAACGCCGCCATTGAGCAGAGCATCGCCAGCGGGTCTGATGACCTATTATAGTCGAGGAAGCGCAGTGTGAGCAAGAATTTCGGCTGTGGCACGCGCTACGAAGACCAGTCGACATGGCGAAGGAAAAAAGGAACGGGAAAGATGAACCTCGAAAGCTGGGCCGCTGAAGGTTCATCAGGCGGCGCAATCGGCTCACTGAGACGGCGTTTCCCCGACGGCGTTTCCCCGACGGCGTTGGTTCTTTGGTCGTGTCCTTGACGCGAGACGCGCTGAAGCCCTCAGCGGCGCACGCGAAAACGAGCTGCATACATACTTTGCAAAGGCCTTGGTGTCTTTTGGACAAATGCCTGCTCGAGGCAGAAACCGTACATTCCTCCTCCCTCTCTGGAGCAGAAATACGTAGATCGGAAACTCTTCTGCAGCGGCCATGCAGCAAACATCATTCGATTTGCTCGATTTCGGCCACTTGGTTGGACAGCAATCATTCATTTGGGAAAGCAATCATTTACGGGAGTTGAGAGCTTCATTCGGACGGAGCGAGAGGTGGATCAAAAGCGGTTCCTGTTGATAGTGAATCACTGCGAGTTGCCATGTCTATCAATCTTTGCCAAAAACAACGCCTGCTAGCCACCGCACTTAAACTTCAAAAACTGTCCTCGTCTGCAGTCTCAGGCGCAGTATCAACACCCCCCCTCTAACATGTTCTTTGTAGCCTTGCGCTTCCTCGCCCTCTTGAATGCCCCCTTTACTCGAAATAGTAAACTTCTAGAGATATCTCAGCTCATATGCTGCAGTGCGTGCAAACTCGTCTGCACGGGTAACAAAAGACGCCAACTAAGCCCGCAATAAAGTGCAAGTCCCAAAGCTGCACCTTATGTCTATGGGTTCATGCTCGCTCATCTTCTTCATCATTATTGTTGCCATGTTTGCCCCTTTGTGGTCTGATTCAGGATCAGTAGTTCTTGGTCTTGCCGTTGGACGCCTCGCGGCCCTCCACATGAGGGTGCTTGATGGTAAGGCACCAGATGTCGAGGTAGTCGCAGATGGTGACGATGACGTCGACGACAAAGCTGCCGTAGATTCCGAAGGCGGTGCCTAGCATGAGGAACACGAAGGCAACCTGGTAGACGCCGTCGCCGAGGGCGCTGGGCCAGCCGAGACCGGTCCGTTGCTGGAGCACGGGACCCATAGAGTCGATGACGCCGACGGCGATGGGCAGGCCGAGGACGTTCCAGTACGGGAAGGGCATCTTGACGAGGTGGGCCGTGATCATCTGGCCAACGCTGTAGGCGTTGACGAGGCCAGCGAAGATGACAAAGGGCACGAGGTGGTTGTGGAGAATGTTGGCCTGTAGAGACAGGTAGGCGATGATGAGGGCCCAGATGGCGAAGAAGGGCAGCAGGCCGAGGAGGGCGCCGCGGGAGCGGTCGCCGCGGCCGCGGCGGGCGCGGATGACGTTGAAGGAGGACTCGACAGTGTTAAGGACGAGGACGACGCCGCCCTGGACCATGTACCAGTCGGTGAAGGAGAGGTTGTAGATGGCCGAGGGAATGCCGAGCGACTCCGGAATGCCAAAGGTCCCGAGCAGGCTCGCCTGCCAGATGTGGGCGCCGCCGAGGTAGCCCGTGAGGGCGTAGACGGCAACGAGGATGAGGACGCCCTCGACGGGGCCGTTGACGATGCCAAGGGTGAGCGTCTTGGTATGGTACTCATCCCAGGTCTGGACGTAGAAGGTGAGGAGGGCTAGAGCAGGTCAGCTTACTCGACGAATGATCGGGCGTGGCAGCGTCAAAGGAGAGGCGGAGACTTACATGCGAAGAGAGTCGCTACAGTCCTCCAGCCCTGGCCCATGTTCTGAGAAGCGGCGAAGAGCAGGACCTCGAGGCTGGTGTTGAGGGCATCGACGCCATGGTCGAACAGCTCACCGAGGGGTCCGGACTGCTTGGTGCGGCGTCTGGTCACAGTGTCAACATCGCATTCGAGGCCAGTTCAGGCGCAGGGGCACAAGACTCACGCCTGGGCGCCGTCGACGGCGTCGAACGTCTGGTACAGGAACAGGCCCAGCGCCCAGCTGTAGTAGACCCAGCTGGGGCAGTCCTGGTCGAGCCCCGGGTTGTACCACAGCAGGGTGAGGAAGTTGGCGACGACGAACATGAAGCCGGTCAGGGTGATGAGGTTGGGCGCCATGCTCATGGGGAAGCATTTGATGACGAAGTGCGTGTAGAAGGGCTTCAGGACGTGCTTGGAGACGAGCGAGCGGTCGACCGACGAGTACTTGTACTCGCGGAGCGCGGGGAGATTCCGCTGGCGGACGTAGACCATGATGGCGACCGTATACGCTCGTCAGCGGCGGTTTGTGCCTGCGTCGAAAGGGAGAGCGGTCGCTGCGCGCGTTCGTACGTCGGTCGAGGTCGCTGGGACGCGACAGAGGTGCGGTTTCGCGATCCGACGAGGACACACGGGAAGCGAGCGCAAAAGAGCAAGGAGCGCGGCGTCGAGGTCCGGGGCACGGCGTAGGCAGAAGGGGCACAGTAGAGACGAAGGATGCTCGAATGCTGCGGCGAGGGCCGTGTCGGACGGAGGAGGAGGTCGCGTGGCCCAAGGTTCGCGAACACGAGGACAGGAATGCACCCCTTCCCTGCTTGCGTGGGAAATTTTTTGGCGTGCGGCATGAGCCGGCCGCGCGCGTCATACCAGGCCCCGCCCCCTGAGCTGCCAGACGCCGCGCTAGGCCGTCTCCGGACGCGCGCTGGAGCTGCAGGGCCTGGATAGCGGCCGGTTGGTCCCTTGAGGTCGCTTCCCGCGCTCGAGACGTGGTGCGTCGGGGTGCATTGCAGGACGGGGTGCGATTTGCGATAGATTACGATTTTGGGGGCTGTTCCGGGTCTGTCGTCCAACATCCTCTTGGACCCGGGGGAGACGCGACGAAGTGCGCTGCCTACCGCGCGCGGAGCATTACCTGCACTTCGGTTCCGCTTCGTGTCGCACAGGCATCGTGTCACATGTGGCAAGGCATGTACTACGTACCTACGTAGTAGTAACGTTGGTCGTAACCAGGACAGTATGGAGCACCGTACGGTAAGGCATACCCAGGTAGGTACGTACAATTGATGGAGTAACAGTACGTACTCGCAATGCCTGCGAGTACCTCTGGTTCGGCATCTCTACTCCACGTGCGGCAGTTGGGTCTGCCGTGGGGATGACACGGCATTCTAAGCCAGACCCGGCGTGCTGGATCATCAAGACGGACATGAATGCGCAAGGCCATGGACGCTTGAAGACGGCTCGAACGCAAGACACGCCGCGCATCAGCTCCGTCTCTACAGGTCCGCCTTCACAGCGCCGTCGTTGCGGCACGGTCTCGTTGCAGCCTCAGCCCCCGTGTCGCGGCATACCCAGCCAGACGAAAGAAAAACGCAGCGCACGGGGGCAGAACCTCGCCGCGGCAATGGGAACCAGATAGATCGAGGGCGGTGATGCGCTGCATCGCGGGCGGGGAGGATGCAGACGGCGAGCAGCAGCTGGCGACGCGCGCCTTCAGCGAAGGCCGGGTCGCGTCGTCGTCGTCTCCTTCGCTACCCAATCTCCCGTGTTTCTCCTCGAGCGCCTAGCCGCTCTTCCTCAACCTCCGAACGCAGCATCGTGCCGTCTCTCGCTCGTTGGCTCGCTTGGGTACCTGCATCGCCCGTTCAGTCTATTTTCCCCCCTGCGGCGCGTTGTTGGGCGCTGCCTTGCCGCGCTGCTCGTGCTGCAGATCCTCCAGGGAGAGCTGCCCCGAGGAGCATCACCGCACGCCATCGCGCCTCCGGGCTCAATTCGAATCCATCTTCCCTTGCATCTGCGTGTCTGTGTTGCTTCATTTGGTGCTGCAATGATAAAGGCCACCTGCCCATCTCTGTCGGCTGGATTTGTCGTCTTCTCCTTTCTCTTTTCGAGGCGGAGCTAGCCTTGCAATTCGTGCCCTGTGGCTAACCGCTCTGTGCAAGCCTTTTCGTTTGCCTCTTGAGGGTTCCTTCCCGATCAACTCCTGCGCAGCAACATCGCAACCCACAGAACTCGGCATCAGAGGCCGAGACCTCTCCCAAGCGCACCTCCTTCCCTGATTCTTTCCCTACGTCTTTCTCTTTCGTGTTCTGCTGCATTTTGAAACTCGCCCCAGGGGAGCCAGTTCCCACCCTGCCTGTCAAGTTGCCCCAGCTACTCTTCGCAAGCCTCGCCTCGCTTCTCGCCCATGAAGATGCAAAAGCGGCGAGCTCAAGCAAACAACCTCCAAACTCGCCATGTCTGGTAAGAAGGGCCCTCAAAAGCCCACGATGCCGGGCCAGGACAGGACCCCTTCGCGAACCAAGAGCAAGACACCAACACAATCCACCAACCCGAGGAGCAGTCCTTTGAAGCCCAAGAGCACTCCATCAAGGCCCAATGAAAGCCCCCGAAGCAAGAGCGGCCCTTCTCGGACAGAATGGCGAAAGTGGTCCGAGCTCAGCCTCCGATTAGACGGCCTACCAAAGGACGTTACCACGGAGCAGCTTTGGAATTGGTTCTCCCCCGAGGGTGGCATTGTTCGGATGGAAATATTCGATCAGATCAAAAATCAGAGCACCGTTTCAGCTCAGATTTGCTTCCAGCCTCCTCCGAAACGTGCCTTTTGGTCAGGCGGCGAGGTCAAGCTCTACCACCCCAGCATCCGCAACTCCATCCAAGGACTCGCCATTTCTGCCACTGTGGTTAAGAGCGCTCAGCGCAGATGGCTCGTCAACGACAAGAACTCCCATCGGCGAGAATATCCAATCAAGATGGGTGTCGGCCTGGAGCAGCTGAGCTTCGGGAGCATGGTTGGCCCCAAGGCTATGCGAGTCCTCAGATCCATCACCTCATCATTCGAGGCGGACAAGTTGGACTTGGAGCTGGATGTTAGGGCGAAGCGGCTCACGGTGCACTTCCCTGTTGTGACGCAGACGGATGATTGGTCTGGGACCCGGCCTTTTCGCTTCTCGGTTGACCTCTCCAGCATCAGACACATGTATCAAGTGACGCCGCCTGGCGGAAGCATCAGCTTGGTGCTCCCGCTTCCACGCCCGCCTGACTACTTCTGGAAGATGGACGACATTCAATCCACCTTGACAACTGAGTTTGAAAACTGGAGCATTGAGGATGTCTGGTTCCGAGCGACGGATATCGCCTTGGACGCCAACAAACCCATGGGCTACCCCGTCGCCCTTCACAACGACATCGAAGACCCAGGATACGTCGAGATAGGTCGCTGGACAGCCTTCCGCCTGGTGCTGGGTGGTCACGGCGACCGAGAAAACGACGCACCCCTGCAGCAGATCCGAGATGCGCTGGAGGACTTTAACGTCTCTGTAGTACGCTGCGACGACTTCGACTTCCAGACAGGCGGCCAGGCCATGTGGGACTACCTCGATCACCCGCCCGTGGTTGGCGATGGCCAGGCGTCGGCTCTACTCCAAATGCCAGCATCCGAAATCGTTCACCTCGATTTCGAAGTGCGCTACCAGCTCCAAGTCTGCGTGTCTCGTGGCATCCTAAACGAGTACACCGTCACAGTCGAATTTTTGCAGCAGCTCGCTACGCTTGCTCCGCGCGAGGCGACACGCCGGCTCGAGTATTTCGTCGATCAAGGAGAGACTCTTCATGACCCGATGAGTTTATTCGCCAGCCCCGATGCCGAGGCCTACGTCCCAAATGTCGACTGTCCCCATTACTGCACGCTGGTGCGCAAGGCAGTCGTCACCCCCACGACGATTCGATACAACTCCCCAACGGTGGAAACGTCCAACAGGGTCATTCGCAAGTTCAGCTACGTTCAAGACCGCTTCTTGCGAGTTCAATTCCTCGAAGAAACAGAGCAGGGACGGATCGGCGTGAACAAGAAGAAAAACGACGACATTTGGAAGCGCATCATTCGAGCTCTTTACCAGGGCATCCGGATCGGTGACCGCTTGTACGAATTCCTCGGTTTCGGAAGCTCCCAGCTCAGACAGTGCGGCGTCTACTTCTTTTGTCCGACTGAGCACACGTCTTGCGACGATATTCGGCAATGGATGGGGGATTTTAACCACATCAAGATCGTGGCGAAGTATGCCGCTCGTCAGGGCCAATGCTTCTCTACCACGCGTGAACTTCGCGGCATCTTCAAGCCGGACACCAAGATCATCTCCGACATCGAGAGAAACGGATACTGCTTCACGGACGGAGTTGGGAAGATTTCTCAGTTTCTCACCCGCCTTATCATTGAAGAAATGATACTGGACGTTGACGATGAACCCACGGCGTTTCAGTTTCGCATGGGCGGCTGCAAAGGCGTCTTGACCGTCTGGCCACAGGCGCATGGGATGGAGGTCCACGTGCGCAAGTCCCAAGAAAAGTTCAAGGCGCTGTCAAACGGCTTGGAGATTATTCGCTGTGCCAGATTCGCCACGGCCACGCTGAATCGGCAAACAATCACCATCTTGGAGAGCCTTGGCGTGCCTCCAAGAGCGTTCTTGAAACTCCTGGATAAGCAAATCCAGGATTATGAAATGGCTATGACGGACAACTCGGTCGCGATTGGGCTACTGACCAGATTTGTAGACGAGAACCAGTCTACCCTTATCCTGGCCGAACTCCTCAAGGCTGGCTTCAAAAGCACCGAGGTTCAAGAGCCATTTACGCTCAACCTGTTGAACCTGTGGAGAGCATGGTCTCTGAAGCTCGTCAAGGAAAAGGCCAAAATACATGTCGCCAAGAGCGCCTTTGTGCTCGGCTGCGTCGACGAGACTGGCACGCTTCGAGGTCATTCAGTTACGACTGAGGGGTCGGAGAGCAAGGATGTCAGTAAGTTGCCGCAGATATTTCTGCAGCTCACAGACCCGAATCGCGTTGGCCAAACCATCATCATCAAGGGCACTTGCATAGTCGGCCGAAACCCGTCACTTCACCCAGGCGACATCCGGGTTGTCCAGGCAGTAGACAATGCCGAGCTTCACCACGTGAAAGACGTGGTTGTTTTCCCCTCTACCGGCGATCGGCCGCTTCCCAACATGTTGTCTGGCGGAGACCTTGATGGGGACGACTTCTTCGTCATTTATGATCCTAGCCTTATTCCCAAGGAGTGGAATTACCCACCCATGGACTATGTGGCTCCAAAGCCCCGGGAGCTGGACAGAGATGTCAACGTCAACGACATTCGGGACTTTTTCGTCAAGTTTATGAAAAATGACGTTTTGCCGCTGGTGGCATTGGCGCATTTGGCATTCGCAGACCAGGACAGTCCCAAATCGCAGCTATGTAAATACTCGTCTTCCACGTACCCTCCCTTGTGTGTGTCTCTGACCCTGATCTAGGCCTCTACCTCGCCGACCTACACTCCCAAGCGGTTGACTATCCCAAGACCGGCAATCCAGCTGGATTCAGCAACAATTTGCAGCCGCGAAAGTGGCCGCACTTCATGGAAAAGCGAAACTCCTACAAGTCGCGCAAGGCACTTGGACAAATCTACGACAAGGTAGTGATGAAGAAGATCGAGTTCCTGCCGCACTGGGAGCAGCCCTTCGACCAACGCATCATCTCTCGTTTCGACCTCGACAGGACCACGCTCAAGTCAGCGCGCAGCATCAAGTCGCAGTATGACATTGCTGTCCGCCGCATCCTCGCCCAGCACGATGTCGAGACCGAATTCGAGCTGTACACAGGGTGGGCCATGTCGCGGCCCGCCGTAGGCAGCGACTACAAACGACAAGAGGACCTTGGTCGCGAGTACGACGCGGTCAAGTCGCGCTTCCGGGATCTATGCTACGACGCCGCTGGCGGCCGCGACGACCAGGAAAGGCTGGACCGATTTGTTGCAGCCATGTACAAAGTCACGGAGCAGGAGCTCAACATTGCACTGTTCGAGCATCACCGCGGACCGACCAATGAGGCGGGTCAAATCATCCCCGAGCGGCAACTCCAGCCCAACAGCATGCCGCTCATCAGCTTTCCATGGATCTTCCACTGGGTCCTGATACGGATCGCAACAGGCGGAACATACGAGCCCAAGAAGTCTCGCCTAGCGGCTGCGCGTAGACAAAGGCCGAGTGTCGCCGTAGATCTTCAAGCGAGCCCCACGGGCTTTGGCAATGTCGACGAGGAAGATTTGATGGAGTTTTCTGAGGATGAGAAGCTCTCGGGTGAGGACGGCAGCTGCACGACGGTGCAGTCAACCGATGATCAGGGAGAAGGGGCAGACAAGCCCTATGGCGATAAGAGTTAACGGGCTGAGGGCCAGCCCTTGGGAGCTTTCGCTGACAGATACCTAGCTATGGCGTTAAAAAGGGCAGTTGCGACAGATACATGGGGCTTTATTCATAAAGCTGGGGCATGGAGTTTAGTCGCAACGTTTAGTTAGCAACATTAAGATACCCAGTTGACCTCTTGTGCTTTCTCCCTATCTCGCACTCGTATGTAGCAGGCATCAATACGAAACAGTGCCGACCCATCAATGTCCACAAGGCCCCACCGCGGAGGCATCTGCTTACCTTCGTCACCATTCCTGGGGAAGAAAAAAAAGAAGCTTGACGGCAAACAAACAGCGTCGCGGTGGGCCTTTTGAGTCAGCACGCCGCCATCGTCGGTCGGGTACAGTACCACTCGGGTCAACACAAGCGCGCGTCAAATCCACGTTCCATGATGCATGTTGGTTAAGCTCGTGGGACGGGCCGCGTGGATGCTTCGTTCGGAACGGATCGACACGCCGCAAGAGTGCATGCGCGGCGCGGACGTGACGGGGGGGCGTGAATCAACGCGCATAGCGTCCGCGGAGTTTATTTCGACGTCGCCTGCGAGGCCCTTGGAAATCACATGCGTGTCGACGGAGCCGCGTCAGGAGCGTCGACCAACGTGCATAACGTGCGTCGAGGTACTTTTGACATTCCCCGGGGAGGTCGGAGGACATCGCGTATGCGCTAGAGGAGAACATATCTTCAGCAATCATTTGCCTGCGGCCTGCAGACAACGGCCAGCTCGTCGGTAGGTACGTGCACGTGTAAATGTAAATGATATCTGGTGAGCTCCAGGGTAGTAGTGCAAGCAGCTCCAAGCACCTTGAGAAAGTTAGCCGTCAACTTGGATCACGGTAGTTTTTTTTTTTTTTTTTTTTTTTTGGTTGTTGTTGTTGTGTTCGATTAGGGACTTTTGGCTAGGTTTCTGAGCCGTATTGGAAGGAGGAAGACATCTCGCTTGAGATGCGCCCCGTTGCATCCTTGAGGATCGGAGCTCTGGAAGCTCCGGGATTGGCGCGGGTGGTGGTTGGTCGTTGCTCACACGCCCACCGCAGCTCCGCCCTCACCGCCTTCCGCAAGCGTTCTGCCCGCGGGCCGTGGCAAAATCGCCGTGGTCCATGACGCCTCGGTCCCAGCATCGCCAAACGGCCTTCCTGCGCGGCGACAAGAAAACGGCAACGGACTTCGCACCACCAGGCGCAGACCGGCCCACGCGACGAGCGGAACGCACGGAACCCGCACACACCCACGAAGCGCAGCGACCATGCCGCCGAAGAAGCCCGTCAACTGGAGGCTGTGGAGCAAGGTGCTGATCGGGTACGTAGGGCCGGCGGCGGCGACGGGGAGGAGGAGTGCCGTCCGAGAACTCGCGTCTGGAGGATCTGGGCTGACCACGGGCGGGAGGGGAACAGAGGCGCAGTCGTCAGCGTCGGCGGCCCGGCGCTCACGTACTGGCTCACGCCGACGGAGGAGGAGCTGCGCTCGCGATACAACCCGGACCTGCTCAAGCAGAGCATCGAGAAGCGCGAGGAGCGGGAGCAGGAGTTTGACGAGTTCGTCACGCGGCTGAAGGAGTACTCCAAGTCGGACAAGCCGAGTTGGTTCCCCCCTCCCTTTCCCCTTTCCCTTCCCCTCACCCTTCCCTCTCCCCCATCCCCGTCCTGATATCGCGCGCCGGGATGCGAGGGATTGGGATTGAGTGCACGGCTAACCTCTGTGGCGAAACCTGCAGTCTGGATCGTCGTCAAGGAAGAAGAGGAGCGGCGGAAGAAGGCGGCCCTGGAGGCGGGCAAGGCGCAGCAGCGCGAGGCCGACGCGCGCCGGGACGAGATGCGGCGGGAGGCCGGCCTCGGGACCAAGTGAGGCCGCCCGGGGAGGATGGCAGGGTGGTGTGTTGGTCGAGGCGTTCGCTCGAGGGGGCACGGCGGACCCCCGGGCGACTTTGTAACAACAGTCAACAGATATGTAGATCTCCGAGGCGCTTCGCCCATCTGTACAAACACCAGGGGTTTTTTTTTCTCGCTCTACGACGGCGCAAGCATGGGCACGTGCGAAGGGCGCCAAGGACATGCGGGATGGGGGGAGGAGGAGCCTTGCATCAAGCGGCGATGGAGGCGGGCTGGGCCGAGGCCGCTCGGGGAGCGCTCGAGTCTGGAGAGAGTCTGGAGTCTGGAGCATGCAGTCCCGAGTCTGGAGGCGAACTGGGCAGGCGGGGGCGGGGGCGGAGCTGGGCCTCCTGCAGCATGCTAACTCTAGAATGAAGCGTGAATCTGGAGTCAATTCCGTCCCCCGTCTAGCCGGTCCTAGCCCGTAGGTTATCGAGCTCGCGCCCGTGGCAAAAGTCATCCATCGTATCCGCCACCGCTCGCTGCAACCCCTCGCGTCCAGGAGGATCGTCAACCCTCGCGTGAGCAGCACCACGAGGCCCCACGTCCAGGGGGAGCGCCTACCACCGCAGGACGTGTTGGTCGGCGAGCAATTCCAGCGACCTGCGGCCCAGGAAACGCGCCGGCCAACAACGGGAAGCGCGCGACCTCTCGTCCTCAGCCCCAGTACACCCTCACCTGCCACAAAAAGCCGAGGTTAGGCCCCATGCGGTGCAGAGGTCCGTCGGCATGCAACGGACCGCCTCACTGCAGCAAGCACGGTCAGTGCGTCGAAAGAATAGCTCTCTCTGTCGGACCCCAAATGAGTTTCTCCGATGGGGGCCCCCTACAAACGGCCCAGCAAGCCATCCAAAACGCCTCGAGCCGCCTCCAAACGCCTTCTCCGCCGCCACACGATGCACCTCGCGCTTGGCGTCCTTGGCAGACGACAAAAAGTCCCAAAGAGTGCAAAAAGTCCCCAGGGAGCGCACGACTTCATACATACTCGCTCCAGTGGTTTTTGAGGTGCATGAGAGGTGTCTGCGCCGAACCTCCTCCGCCTGCGGAACTCCGAGTTCCTGCCGTTGCCGCTCCGGCATCGCGACGCTGCAGCTGGGCTCCGGCGTCGGCTCGACCGCAACGTACGATAATATTAAGATGCCGTGCCCCATTCGTGCCCCGGGCAGCATCCATCCGTGGATGGCGTGCTTCTTCACGATGCCGGCAGGGGCGCTGATAACATTACGCTTTATGCCAGCGGAGCCCTGAGCCTTCAGCGGCAGGTCGCGGCATGGCAAAAGCCATTGGTTTAGTAATAACCTTCCTATAACAAGAGCCTGGGGATGCAGCTGAGATGCGAGAACGGTCAGTCAGCGCTTGGCCCAATCTCGATGCTGCAGTGGCCGCACGCTTGTCTGGATCCTTTCCCGAAAGGTGCCCTCCTGAATGCCCTGGTGGCATCCATCGTTCTTCGCCCAATCCAGAGCCCGGCCAGTGGCGGCAGCGATGCGTCTGGCGAAAACGCCTGAGTCCCGGGCAGTTGGCGACATTCCGCGGTCCCCAGGCGCATCACCATCGCTAGTTTGCAACCGTTGTGTAAGCATTATTCACGACTGGCCAGCCACGTTTGCAGACCACAACTGCAAAAGGTCTCCCGACAGATCCCTCATTGGTCTGCCTCCAATCGGCCTAACGTAGATGCTGCAGCACCGAAACCACATCACGGCTGCCAAGCAGCTCTTGGTTGGTGCCATGACATGACACTCGGAGCGTGCCGCCGACTCACCCTTTGATCTTGGCGATGTCCTCTTGGCGATGTCCTGATAATCACTTGGCGATGACCTTGGCGATGACAAATGATCTACGAGTAACCGCGATCCCGAAGGATATCGCGGCATCATACATCCGGCCAAGGCTGTTCGACGGCGACTGCGCAGGTCGATGATTTAGCATGTCGCGGCGGCGTTGGAAGAAGATTCGGACACCTGCAGGCGCCCAACACTTCTAATTTTGGCCGACATTCCAGCCAATCTCCTCGGCGATGCCCAGCAACGATTGAAAAAAAAACTGCCACGTGCTGGGGTTTACTGATGCGACGGCACCCTCCCATATGCGCGACAAGTTTGAGTCGCTGCAAAGGTGAGCCGCAAATAAGCATAAGGGATCCAGTGCAGGTAGCTTGTCTCACGACCAGCCGTATTGGAATAAATGGCGCTCCGTAGCTGTAGGCGATCCGAAATGAAACGGCCGGTGGAGGTGTCGCTGTTGCCGCGGGCAATGGCACATGACGCTGGTAGACGATACTACGAAAGAAAGTTGCCAAGGGTGTATGAAGGAAGCTCGAACCACTTCGCACGCGACACTGAGCGGGTCACACGTCGAGTGCAGGTAGCGCGCCGTGGAGGGGGGCCGACGTCCAGCGAACCAAATCGCTTCCCTCACACGGCTCGATAAGGGCGGGGGACCCCAGCAAGCGGCAGGGTCCAGGTCGGTTCCGGTGCTCGATCCGGGGAACGCCGTTGGTTGCGGCTTGCGAGATGCCGAGCTTGGGATGGACTCTCAAGCCCGTCGGTCCAGCCAGAGCAGTCACTTTCCTTCCGGTTGCGGGCTAGCTCCCAGCGCCGCAGCAGGAGGCGAACCTGTCCTGCTCTTCGGCGCAGAGGGCGCCCAGCGTGTTCGGGCTGTCGATTCCGGGGTTGGTTGGCCTCGGCCACGTCGTGTCGCGGGGATTTAGCATTCAATGGTTGGGAGCAACACAATGGTTGGGAGCAACAGGTCGCAGACCGACGAGAGAGGTCTCTGCCGGCTTCCGCTGGCTCTGGTGAAGGTTCTAGGGCGAGAATGTGGCGCCGCGCCTATCCACGTCTCGGTGTCTCAGCGCCTGAAGGCCGTGGGTGGGCATTGTCGCCGCGTGCGGCAACACCACGCAGTTGATAAGGCACAGCGGCCCCCGCCAGTCTCGATATCCCGAGATAGAGTTAATTATGAGACGGATGTCTGACGGCATGTATCCGTAGCCATACTTTTCGTCCATCTCCGCGATGCTGGTGGTGAGCGAGCAACCTAATTGCGAGGCAGCCCCGACGGGCGAGGCGCATCGTGATTCGGCGCCAGTCTCCTCATCATCATGTCACTGGCGCAGCGAGCCTTGCCGCAGAGAGCAGTTGCATTGGCAAGATCCGTCTAGATCCACTGAGATCCGGGGAGAGCTCCTGCCTCGAGCCCGGGCTGTTGGAGTCGGGTGGTGCGAAAGCTGTCCGCTACAAAAGAACCTCCAAGATAAGGATCGCGGAGACCGGGGGGTGGCCCCACGGGGCCCTTTGCAAGTTCAGGTGTCGGGCATCCGAGACTAGCCTCTTGCTGTAGCTGAGGTGAGGCGAGCCTGTGGCGACCCGTTCGCGCGCCGTCCTTGGGAAATCAGGCCGCCCGCCACCAGAGCGCCACCTCCGCCGCCACTGGCGCCCCGACTACAGACGTTCCTCGCCGTAGTCACGAAAGCGGCGCCATGTGCGACGCGCGATGCGCAACGCCAAGTTGCCGTGTCAATCGCGACGAACAATGGCCTCGACAAACACGTCCATGGCCTTGCCGAGACTCGCCGTCGCCGACGGGAGGTGTGAGCGAGTCTGGTGGTGGCGATGGACACGGTGCGCATGTCCCTCGTGGTCGAGTTTGGGCCATCCCACACGCGGCGCAGCGTGGTGGATGAGCGGCTTCGGCTGTCGTGAGGTACCTCGGGTGCTGGGTACCTGTGGTCGGCTGCCGCAGACGGGAGCGGGCATTAGGGCGCGCCTCCCCAGCTCGCCCGCCATGGCAGCCAGGAGGGGCCAACCAAAGCGCCTGGCAGGTCAGTGGCTGTGCGCTGCCGAGACTTCCAGTTGTCTCGATGCGATCTCGAAAGATAGTAATATGCCTACGGCACCAAACTTAATACTCAGGCGGGAAGTGCACGCCCTCGAATTAATTCGTATTCCCCGTCTCCAACCCCGTTCGATCGCGTGCCTCGTCAATCCGGCCTCAACTCGCGGGAAATCGAGTTCTTCGTCTCGCATGCCTTGCATGTCGTGTCGCCAATACGGGTAGGGCGGCAGTTTCGCACCGGCCAGGCGGGTTGGGCTTCATTAGGCAGGTCGCGGCCGTCGACCCTATCGCAACCCTGGGCGTCGTTCCGCATGCCACATGGAGACGGACGAGCTCTCGAGCGGCCCAGGATGCCTCCCACGGCCACGAACCTGCAGGGGTGGCTGGAACGGTGGACAGGGGATGGAGGGGTGGCCCCGCGGGCGTGCGCTGGGGAGTGTCAGTGTCGCTTCCGCATTCTGACGATGCGCCCCAGGGGCCTGGCAACGCGAGCGTCTGCCCGCAAGCCATGCCCAGACCAGACCCGGAGCGGGCTTGTCTGCGTCCAGCCATCAACCGCCGTCGCCCGCATGATGGCTGACTTGGCGGCGCGCGAGGTTCCCTCCTCCTGCCCGTGGCGCGCAGCCGCGACCAGCCCACCTTTGCCGGCCGCACTCTGGAGGCCTAGGCTTTGATATAAACTCCAGCTCATCCCTCGCTCTGGTCCGAGGCCCTCCTCTCCTTCTCGTCACGTCTTGCCTCCTTTCCGTCAGGAACATCTCATCCAGCTGTGGGGTCGAGCACGCACAAGACCGGCATCATGGGCTTCAAGGACCGCTTCGGCGTCAGGTCGCAGGAGACCGCGCCCGACGCTGACACTGAGACGACCGGCCAGGCGACCGGCGCTCAGATTCTCCCCACCATCTCTGCCAACCACAACCCCGAGAATGAGCTCCGGCGCTTCAGGAAGCAGCACAAGTGGGACCCTTTCCTGGACATCGACAAGCTCGACAACATCGACGATGCCCTCGCCTCTGGAAACGCCGAGAAGGAGGCTGCCATTGACGAGTCGCTCATCCAGGAGGACTCGCCCTACCCTGAAGTCCGCGCTTCGGTAAGTCATCTGCACTCCACGGGCCAGCGGGCTCGCAAATGGAACCAGCAGCAACGCTTCTGGACACGATGAGACTGACCTCGTTCTCTTTAGGTCCCGCCTCATGACATCGATGTGCCGGTCAACACCGTCCGCGCCTGGACCATTGGTTTCGTCCTCTGCACCATCGTTGCCGCCTGCAATGTTCTTCTTGGCCTGCGTCGAACCCCCATCACCATCACATCAACCGTCGTGCAGTTGATCGCCTACCCGTGAGTCACCCCCACGCCCCTATCGTGGTCGGGCCGCAAAGCGAGAGGTGACACTGACCATTTCGTGCAGCATGGGCGTTTCCTGGGCTAAGCTCATGCCTAAGAAGTCCTTCACCATCTTCGGCCAGCTGATTGAGCTGAACCCCGGGCCGTTCAATGTCAAGGAGCACACCATCATCACCATGATGACCGCCGCCGGTTCGGCCGTCAGTTATTCCATCGACATTCTGCTCGCTCAGGAAATCTTCTACAAGCAGCACTTCAAGTGGGGTTTCCAGATCCTGCTCATGCTGTCCACCCAGGCCATGGGCTTCGGCGTCGCTGGTATTGCTCGGAGATTCCTTGTCTGGCCCTCGTCCATGGTGTGGCCGGCGACCCTCATTACCTGCACCGTCATGTACTCGCTGCACGACCACAGGCCCTCGGACCCCTCGCAGACCAACGGCTGGAAGATTGGCCGATACAGCTTCTTCCTCCTCGTTGCCCTCATCACCTTCTGCTGGGAGTGGTTCCCCCTGGTCATTGCGCCCTTCCTGTCCATGTTCATGTTCGCCACCTGGGCTGCGCCGAGAAACGTTGTCGTCAACCAGATCTTCGGCGGAAACACGGGTCTCGGCCTTCTGCCCATCTCCTTCGACTGGTCCACCGTCACCGCCTTCCTGAACTCTCCTCTCCAGACTCCTGCCTTTGCCATCCTCAACGTCGCCGCCGGTGTCATCCTGACCACCATTGGTGCCATTGGCCTTGCGTGGGCTGGCCCTGAATTCTACCGCTACCTGCCCATTAGCGCCAACCAGAACTTCGACCGATTCGCCGAGCCGTACAACACCAGCCGCATCCTCACCCCCGACTTCACGGTCAACGAGACGGCCTACAAGGCGTACTCGCCCATTCTGCTGGGACCTACCTTCTCGCTCTCCTACGGCCTGGGCTTTGCCACGCTCATCTCCACTGTCACCCACGTTGCCCTCTTCTATGGCTCGGATGTCTGGAACAGAGCATGGAACTCCAAGTACGAGGAGCCTGACGTTCACCTGAAGCTCATGCGAAAGTACAAGGAGGCGCCCGAGTGGTGGTTCCTGTCCATCTTCGCCGTCAGCTTTGCCTTCGGTATGATTGCCAGCCAGGTCTGGGCGACTCACCTTCCCTGGTGGGCGTACATCATCTGCATCCTCATTGGTGTTACCCTCTTCGTCCCCATTGGCATGGTCCAGGCCATCACCAACCAGCAGACCGGCCTCAACGTCATCACTGAGATGATTGTCGGATACATGATGCCCGGCCGCCCCGTGGCCATGATGCTCTTCAAGTCTTGGGGCTACATGCTGTCGTACAACGGCCTGAACTACATTTCCGACATGAAGGTCGGCCACTACATGAAGGTTCCTCCCCGCAGCATGTTTGCCGCCCAGGCCTTTGCTGTCATCTGGCTCTCCTTCGTGCAGATCTCCACCTACAACTTCCTCCGAGGAAACATTGCCGGAATCTGCACCCCCCACCAGTCCCAGGGCCTGACCTGCCCCAACGCCCGGACTTTCTACAACGCCAGTGTCATCTGGGGTGTCATCGGTCCCGCCAAGGTGTTCGGCCCTGGCAGCATCTACTCCTGGACGAACTGGTTCTGGCTTATTGGCTTCGCCGTGCCGGTGATCCAGTTCTTTGTTGCTCGTCGCTATCCTCGTTCGTGGGTGCGCTACGTCGTCACGCCCGCGCTGTTTGGTGCTTCTTCCATGATTCCCCCCGCAACCCTGTACTTCCTCTTCCAGTGGATCATTGTCGGTCTCATCTTCAACGGCCTCATTCGCCGGCGCTTCTTTGGTTGGTGGTGTAAGTTATCAATCCTCTTCTTTCGTGTCTGTTGTGTGTCGACGTCAGCTAACATTGACGCGCAGCTCGCTACACCTACGCCCTGTCTGGTGCTCTCGACATCGGAACTGCTCTTTGCACCGTCATCTCTGGCCTCGGCCTCGGTCTCAGTGAAACCAACTTCCCTGACTGGTGGGGCACGACCGTCATTACCGACACCATGGACTACAACGGAACTGCCGTTACCAAGGTGTTCCAGGAGGGTCAGGATCCGATCGGTCCCTCGAGCTGGTAGAGGGAGCCAGGTTGGCTCTGTCATCTCCGGATGAGTAGATGAGAGCATGACATAGTAAGACGTTATATAGTTAATTTTCACGCCACTTGCACATAAGCTTCTGTCGCCACTGTGTGTCTGCGCCTGTAAGACTCAGCTCGGGAGTTTTGTCACTGTTCAAGATCCATTTGGTGCTTTGTTTGGGTCTCAGGGCTTGCCCCCATGACAGTGGTGTCGCGCATACAGCATGTGGCATTTTGGAGCGCTCACACCCATCAGGCCGAGACTGGACGGACTCCACGGAGTATATTATGCTTACATGGAGGCATTGGCTTCGTCACGGACCGTGAGCCAGCGCCCGAGGTCGGCTGCTGCACCATAGGTACGGAGTAGTAGAGAGGATTCCCGCCACCGCGGAGCTGCTACTCGAGCAGCACTGAGCACTCGCAAGCTGAAAATCTATTTTTTCACAGCTTCCAGCGCGACAATCCTCATCCGAGGACGTACGTAGTAGGCCTAGCTGGTGGCCCCGGACTCGGAGCGCTCATCAGTGGCTGAGAGCCCCCCCCCAAGCCTTACCCCGACCTGCCCAGCTAGGGCGTTGCCGCTTTGGTGCATCCGGTGGGGCCCTCTCGGCAAAACACAAATTCCAGTTGCGAAAAGTCTTGGCACGCACAAAACCAACTCTACTTTGATCCATCACCAATCCGAGTCGTCGGCGACAAATCAGCCTCTAGACGCAACCCCTCATCTCCCGGTAGGTAGCGCTTCCCGCGAGCATCGTAATGCCGCCCCTCTGATGCCGCCCGGGGCCAGTTTTGCTGACCTGTCAATGCGTAGTCTGTTCGAATCCCCCGTCGTCACATCCGTTGCCCATCATGGCCGACATCCAGGAGCGTCTCAAGAAGCTTGGCCAGGGAGCCCGAATTGGTGAGCAACGAAACGGCATCCTGCGCTTGACTTGCCGCTAACATGTGCGCAGGGTACGCTACGACTTGGTCCGAACTGACATCCCCCCGAACCGATCGCTAATCTCGTGTCCCCGTGCAGTGGAAAGGGTACTCCCCGGAGAAAGGTCAAGCGCGCACCCGCGCGGTCCGGTGCCGACGACAAGAAGCTCCAGCAGACGCTTAAGAAGCTCAACACGCAGCCCATCCAGGCCATTGAGGAGGTCAACATGTTCAAGTCGGATGGCAACGTCATCCACTTCGCTGCTCCCAAGGGTGCGTGACCCGCCGGCGGTTCCGGCCCCCCCGGCCACCGACGGCTTGTTTGTGCTGACATGTCCTCTTCGTACGCAGTCCACGCCGCCGTCCCCTCCAACACGTTCGCCATCTACGGCAACGGCGAGGACAAGGAGCTCACCGAGCTCGTCCCCGGCATCCTGAACCAGCTGGGCCCCGACTCGCTCGCCTCGCTCCGCAAGCTCGCCGAGAGCTACCAGAACATGCAGAAGGGCGAGAAGGGCGAGGACGACGACGAGATCCCCGACCTGGTCGAGGGCGAGAACTTCGAGAGCAAGGTCGAGTAAGCACCCGCCTACAATTGAAAGAGTGCGGCAGGAGGCGCGGAAACCCGTGCCGACCGGTGGAAACGCCGTTGGCTGGATTTGAGGAACACGTTCCTCGTGCGAGATTCCTACGATAATGCCTGTGCTACGCAAGGAGGAGGTACAACGGTCAGGGTTTGGAGTGTGGCGGGACAAGCGACACAGACGAACTGTCTTAGTTGATTGATTTGTACAAAAACGTGGATTACATCGAGAGAAATACCAATCTCTAAAGATGCCCGACATGCGCAATCAAGCCGCCACGTCTAACCCCCAGCCAGCATCTCCCTCGTTCCGGAGCCAGCCGGCCAAGGCGATGCAGCGGGCCTCGGTCTTGATTGATCTTCGCTGTTCCAGCAGCGAGTCTTCTTTGATATCTTCATACGTCTGCCCACCCAAGGAAAGCTTCAGCTCTTCGTGACCCGCAAGCTGGCGCGCAACCTCTGTCGCTGTCACCCACATCTGCCTCCGTGACATGCGGCTCGCTCCCCGTTGGTCAAATGGCTTCCTTCCCTGGATCACGCCGCCGAGGATGGATTCCTCGACGCCGGAGCAGGACCACGCCGCCGCGAGGTTACTCGGCGAGATCCTTTCCGAACGATCCCGTACCTCTATCCGCGAGAACCTGAATTCCTCAGTTGTAGTCTCCACGGTGAACGGCCTGAAAGCGTAGCCGCCGCGCCATGCGGCCCCGCTCAGGGAGTCCATTCGCCCCTTACTAGAGAAGGCACGCTCGCACGCGGCGGCCGAATGTTGAGACTCGGGCAAGACAAGGGTGTCTATGAAAGTGCGGGTAGGGTCGACGAAGAGCGAGGCCAGGGAGGAGAGCAGTGAGGTGCACTGCTTGAGGGCGATCTTGTCAGAGCAGGATTTGGAGAGGGTGGCCGGGGCATCGCCCCGAGAAGGTTTGCGGCGGACGACGCCCAGCTGGGAGAAGTATGCTCGCCCGGGTAGAGAGGCGGTCTCGCCGTTGAGCGCTGATGACGGCGCGGGCACGGGCCAAGGCGAGGCGTCATCCTGGGCAGCCATTATGAGCTCCATGCTTGCGTCTCCGCCTACACATTGCGACTTTTGTAAGCTGAGGAAAGGCGAAAGAGAGGCGTATGAGGCTTACAAGGTGCTTCGGAGCAGTACATGTGCAACTTGACACCGGCCTTGACTCGGAAAGGCGGTGCAAATTGCATATCGTCCTTCGATGCCTCAAGCGTGTCATTGTGTTCAAGCACGCCATTGCCAGCACCGCCTTCACTCAGACTCCTGCATTCATCTAGAAGAAAGCGATTCAAAGTCCTGATGGCCAGGATCTCCGCATGCCAGTCGTGCAGCCCATTGCCATTGGCCTCGGGGAGTTTCGACGCAGGGAGACACTTCATGCCAGTTCTGCACAACCACTTAGAAGACGGAATTTTCAGAACGGTCCAGGTTCACACTCACGCCAAAGCCAAGCATCTGAAAGCCCCGTCCTGCTCGGCGACAATGCCGCTCAGGGGAACCCACTCGTGAAGCCCATTGTCCCGGACGACAGGCTTTCGTTTCGCCGGGAGTTTGTCGAACTGCGAGATGACGGCTTGGGCGATGAGATTCGCTCGGGATGTCATTTAAGCGCGGGTAGATTCATTTCCTTTAATCAAGATCCTTAGATCGCACGGAAAGAAAAACAGAAAATCGTGGAACCAATATGTGAGATTCGCAACGAGGCCATGCTCTATTGTTGAAGCTTGAGTGAGAAGCTCACTGAAATCGCACCTTGTACCGAAGTACACTGGGTTCGCGGCACGTAACTGTCAGGTCCACTTTCCAAGAAGTGGAGCATGTGCCGCATCACGTGCGCCCCGTTCGGGCGATTAGCGTCAGTTCTGCCCTAGACCGCTTAGTCATTGCCACACACCTCCAATTCTGAGAAAATTGAACGTATCACGGACCGCTCCAACTTTTGCCAACGCCAAATCCACGGTCCACGACACCAAACAGCCTTGTCGCCATACACCCACCGGAAGCGACAAGATGCGTACCTACGACGATACCTTCTCGGGCCAGAGAATTTACCCTGGCAAGGTACGACTCTCCCATTATTCCCTCCCGTGGCGTCTCATTCGGTCAAAGAGAGGGGGATAGAGATGGTTGCACCGTGGTGGTTGATGGATGGGAGGATGGGGGACGAGTCCTCGAGCACGACGGGAGGCAGAGACAACGGAATCAAAATTGCTAACGAGATGTTGCCGCACAGGGTAAAATCTACGTCCGTGGCGACAGCAAGGTGTTCCGATTCCAGAGCGGCAAGTCGGAGTCGCTGTTCCTGCAACGAAAGAACCCCCGCCGCATCGCTTGGACTGTCCTGTACCGCCGACAGCACCGCAAGGGTATCTCTGAGGTACGATCGAACCACTGCATCCCCCGAGCCGCCGGCTGCCAGCGTGGCGCCGGAACACGGCTGGAGCCGGCCGCCGGGGAAACCTGAGAGCAAGCAGGACTAATGCCGCCCTACAGGAGGTCGCCAAGAAGCGCACGCGCCGAACCATCAAGTCCCAGCGAGCCATCGTCGGTGCCTCCCTCGATGTGATCAAGGAGCGCCGCTCCATGCGGCCCGAGGCCCGATCCGCCGCCCGCGCCGAGGCCATCAAGGAGAGCAAGGACAAGAAGGCCGCCGCCGCCGCCGCCAAGAAGGCCGACAAGGCGAAGAACGCCTCGCTGGCTTCCAAGGGCCAGACCCAGCGAAACGTCAGCAAGCAGGGCGCTAAGGGCGCGCCGGTCAAGGTCGCCGCGCGGACCCGCTAAGGGGTGACGGGGCGAGAAAATGGAAGCGAGGAGGAGTCCGTGGTTCTTGTGTGTCTTTCCGGCCGGTTCTTCTACAATATCGGGTGCATGGATTGCCATAGGGTGCATTGGTAGTTGAGTGAATGACATACCGGTGCAATGGTCCCAACACCTGCGGTTCCCCTGCTTGTGACGTGTGCATGTCTGGCAAGGGCTGCATTGCCGAGGCGGGCCAGAGAGGCAGCATGAGACGAACACGAGATACGAGATGCTCTGAAACAGCGAGGTTTGAGTACACACGTAGAATACGGGTGCCATTGTCTATCTATGTTCTCATATCTAGTCTATCCTGGTCGCGTGTGCTACGTGCGTTCATCTACAGGCTGGCGAGGACAGCCTCGGCGCCAGACTGGGCGATGGACCCGGGAGCGTCGTCGAGGCTGGCGTAGACGACCTTGCCGTGGTCGACGACAATGGCGTAGCGAGCGGTGCGCTCGCCCTTGACCCAGCCGATGCTCTTGCTGAACTTGGCGTCGGGGTCAGAGGCGAAGATCTAGCAGGAAACGGGAGTTAGCTCGGCGATCTCAGGAGCCACACGGTGGATGGAAAATCGCCTACCACAAAGTCGTCGGTGACGCCGTTGGCCTTGGCCCAGCCGGACATGACGAAGGGGTCGTTGTAGGCGATGACGATGACGTGGTCGACGCCCTTGGCGCGGAGGGCGTCCTTGCTGTCGAGGTACGAGGGGACGTGCGAGTTCTGGCAGGTGGGCGTGAAGGCGCCGGGGACGGAGACGATGACGATCTTCTTGCCGGCGGCCTCTGGCGAGCTCGGTCAGCGACAAGAACAGGACACCCCAAGGCGAGCCGGTCTCCGGCCGACCGGGGGGGGGGGGGAGCAAGAACGAACCCTTGCTGGCGTCGAACTTCTGCGGGATGCCGCAGACCTTGAAGCTGTCGTCCTCGCCCGAGTGCGGGATGTACGAGAAGGCGACGTCCTCGGGGAACGAGTCTCCAGCTTTGAGCTCAGACATGGCGGGCGAGACGGGTGAAGCGGAGGAGGAGAAGATTGATTTCGTGTGGAAGCTGTGGCGGTTGGTTTCTCGGTGACTAGGTAGCTAAGGCAGGTACCAATGCCGGACGGGGGACGGAGGGCGAGAGGAAGGGGAATTGTTAAATACCAGCCAGCGAAGACGCCATGCCGCCCGCCTGCCCCTCGTTCCTGCGCCTTATTAATGGCCGGCGGGGTCGGCAGATCGCAGCGGCACCGCGCGGCTGCCGGCGGGGTGTCCCAGCTGGCGCACGCGCGCACCTAGGACGAACAAGCCCCAGCCGGCACCCGGGAGCACCGCGTCGTACGATGGGCGGTGCCGCTGGAGAAAGCGTTCACGGCAGGGACACGCGAGTCACGGCCTCGGGAGCGTCCCGTCTTCACTACCCCCTCGCAGCCGGCGGCGTGCGCAGTTCGGCTCGGAGTACTCGGAGGACCGGGCGTTGTATCGCTGTGCAACCCCCGGGTGGTGTGGGTCTGGGCCGACCCGGGATTGACGGCATCAAGAAAAAACGTCCCACAGGGCTCGCGGCCTGTTTGGGTCAACGCAACCCGGCGGAGGCGCCCTCTACAAGCAACAAAGGTAACTAGCACGTAGGTCAGCTCGTGGCTCGTGGTGGCCCACGAACCGTGGTAGAGTTTGCTAGGGAGAAGGCGGGATAGGGGAGGGGGTCTTCCACCGGAAGCCAGAATGGACTGGGCATTGGACATTATTGCGAGGTGTTGCTTCCCGATCCTTACGATCCTAATGATCGAGGTCTGGGCAGCAGGCGCATGCGCGGAGTTTGTGGGGAGTGCATGCCACGCCCTCGCCAGAGGCGTTGGTGACGTTTCCGGGGGGTTGGCGTTGGTTGCCGAGGCAATGACTGGTGATGACGGAGCCCTTGGACAGCAATGAACATAGACAGGGGATACCAGAACGAGTAGAGCTATTTTCTAGACTGTGGGTATGTGTACGAGCCAGGTTCAGTGAATTGTCCAAGTAGAACCAGGTCTTGATTCCCAATAGAGCCGCCTCAAAGTCCACCGGCACGTGAAGACAAGATCGCACATACCATCTGATAGAACAGCGACAGGTGGCTATTCAAACCCGGTACACGTGCCGGGGACCCACCCGCGTCGCGACTACATGGCAGGATGAGCTTCAGGTGCTCACAAAAAGGCCAAGGCGGTGCTGATAGTTTCACGCAAGAAGTTTACACAGTAGCCCTGCTGTTCTCATGGCCGAAGATGAAGGCCCAGCCTAGGACGTGATGCGGTCCAGCAACGCGAACAGCAGCATGTTCTCCACGCGGCAACCATCACCCGCGACGACAGGTCCCCGAAAGCCCGGCCCCAGCCACCGACGCAAAGCATCGTTGTCCCATCCAGAATAGTTCCTTTCCATTATCAGGCGATACGCATCGCGACATCTTGTCGTCGATTCGCCCGCGTCTGGCGGATCCATGTCGCGGCAGGCTTCTTCATCGGCAGCGACATCGCAATCGCAACTGGTTTTGGAATCACCACTAGAGGCGGAACCTAGTAGCGGGCTTTCTGTTGGCGAGACTAAATCGTGATATGAACATCTTTGCTGCGCAGCGCGCGACGTTCTAGATCGACCAGCAGCTGGGAGGCTCTCGTCGGCGGCCGGTCGAGGTACGCCTCCGTCACTGCCGCCTTTCCCGTCGTCATGCCTTGGATAGTTCATCACATCGCTCGGAGCTTCTTGATTCGACAGTACGGGGCGTTTTAAGCAGGGATGTACTGGAGTCGAAAGTGGCGACGACGGCGAACACGATTCCACGGAGGGGGCTCGATTGAACTGGCTGTTCCATGCAGGCAGCTGGGCACGTTCGAGCTCGTGAGTCAGGTTCTGTATCGTAGCGAGCGCTTGGCGAAGTTGAAGCTCCGTCTCGACGAGTCTGGCCTCAAGTTGCGCGACGTGGCTTCTCGTCCTCTCTCGGTGGCGCCTCTGATTGTCACGTACCCGCCTCCGCCTTTCGTCTGCCGGCCTACTTGACCACTTCATCATTCCCGCGTGAAGTTGACTCATCGCACGGGACAACGCTTATAAATCTCTCCGCGTAAGCTTGTGGCTCGGAGCAGGCCGGTTGGCGTTTTCTTTGGTGAAGAGGCAGGCCAGTTGGGAGGTGAAGGGCGTGGAGATAGCTTCGACCACCAGTGGGCGACGGAGAGCCTGAGCCAGCAGTCAAACAGCAGTCCAGCCGACACAGCGGGGTGACATATCAAAAATTTCCTGTTGTGGTATAGTGCTGTTAACAGGCTTCCGAAGGCGTGAATGGGACGGTTCTTGATTGGCAGGAGGGGAGCCCGCCCCAGTGATGCCACTGCCCAGTTGTCTTGTCAGGGACAACTCGAGGGTGGCATGGGTAATGCAAGACTGAGGCTCGTGTTGGACGGGCTTTGTCTATAAATTAAGAGGGCACCGCATGTAATCCAACGTGTTTCCTTTCTTCGACCGCAAGCACCAGGACCACCCCATTTATTCAATCATGGACTCGCAGAAGATCTACTCTCAAGTCAGCGAGAGGTACAGCGCCGCCGCCCGTAACACTAACACGGGCTTCGGCGACACCATCGCGAAAGCCTTTGGATACACGGAAGAAGAGCTGGCTGGGATCCCTAAGGACTCAAACATGGGATTGAGCTGTGGGAACCCATTGGCCATGGCCACACTGCGCAATGTCGGTTGCCAACGTTCCTGTCACGGCCCCGGCTTTCAAACCTCGCGCTGACTTGACTGTCAGGGAGAAACGGTTGTTGACCTCGGCAGTGGGGCTGGGTTAGATGTGTTCCTTGCCGCGGGCAAGGTGGGTCTGACTGGCAAAGCCATTGGTGTCGACATGAACGAGGTGAGCCGTGGCCCCCGTCTAATGGAGAAGCTTCCGTGTAACATGAGAATATAGGATATGCTTGCCAAGGCGCGCAAGCTGAAAGACGCGTCGGGAAAGGAAAATGTCGACTTCGTTCATTCCCGCATCACAAAGATTGACCTACCATCCAACTCGGCCGATTGTATCGTTTCAAACTGCGTTATCAACCTCGTGCCGCCCAAGGAGAAGCAGCTCGTCTTTAACGAGATGTTTCGCCTGCTCAAACCGGGGGGCAGAGTCGCAATTTCGGACATCTTGGCCAAGAAACAGCTGCCGAGCGAGATCAAGGAGAGTATGGGTATGTACGTGGGGTGCGTGGCGGGTGCCAGTCAAGTGGCCGAGTATGAACAATATCTAGCAGGTGCGGGCTTTAGAGGTGAGACGTGATTCGTGAGAATTGCAAGCACGGTACATGGTACTGAATGCGGCACCTACCAGATGTCCTGATCACGGATACGGGCAGCGACTTGAACGTGTACGCTGAGAATTGCGCCGACGGCTGCTGCAGTACCGACGCTACTCACGGCGAGGGATGTTGTTCGTCGAAGAAGGACGTGCTGGCTGATCTGGCAAGCTTGGACTTGAATCAATGGGTCGGTATGTATCACTCTGTGGACCAAGATGTTGACTCCGTGGTGCGCTAACCACATCGTAAGGGTCGTATAAGGTGTACGCCGTGAAGCACTGAATCTTGCCACAGGTAGATACACTGGCCACGAGGGATGCCCCCCGGGCCAAACCAACGAATTGCGGTCCGAATGTGGCGTGGACGTAGTTATTAGGCCCAGATGGATGAGGGCTCTTGTTCCGGGTGATGCAGGCAGGATCTATTGATATTTTCATTCGCGTATCTGTTGGAACTGGGAAGCTGGAGGAAGTCCGGGTTAGGCGAAACAGATAAGTGTAGTTGCTAGCCTCTAGCGAGCTGCCAATTCGCTTCAGAACGCATGCACTTCCAAATCCTCTGTCGAGACGAGGCAACATATAAGTAAAAGTGATGACATATCCCACATATACCCGAAACAGCCTAGTGCTTGTGGTCATGCCGCACAACGCCGAGCATAGTGGTTGGAGTATTCCGCATTTGGCAGGTTTCTGAGCTGTCACTGCGGAGAAAAACGGACTTCTGGCTGAGTTTTGCGGAGTTGTGTCACCCCCGTGCTGTTATTGGCTAATGGTTTAACATACCGCGCTCTCACGCTCTGAGATCTGGAAGCACGTCGCGCGCCAACACGACTAAGTATGTGTCGTGAAGTTACTGCCGTATCATAAACAGTATAAAGAGGAGCCGTAGACGGCTTAGAGCTTCTACTCACGGCTACACCATATATTTGGCCCTAGGATCGCAAGCTGGGCTCTCATGTGGAATCTCGGAGTGGCCTTTGGTAGTGTAGTGCATATTTTCGCACGTCTCTATCCTTGCTTGGCCTTGGTCCTTCGCTCCTCGCGCTCGCTGAAGCGGTCTCCAAAAAGGTCAAAATGGGGCCTCATAACGATGGTGTATTTTACCAACTCCTCCATGCAGTCGACGAGACGGTCGCGGTTTGAACTAGGCATCATGCGGCTGCCCCCAGCTTCGGGCGTGAACTGCGTATACGCCTTGGGCACGGAACTCTGGTTGGGTATCACAAACATGCGCATCCATCGGCCGAGGATCCGCAGCGAGTTGACCGCATTAAAGGACTGAGACCCGCCGCTGACTTGTGCAACGGCTAGGGTCCTCCCCTGAGTCGGGCGGACCGACCCTGACGACAGTGGGATCCAGTCGATCTGCTGCTTGAATATCCCAGTCTTTACGGTTGAGAGACAAGTGGTGGTTAGCGAAGTGATCTAACAGTGAGATCTCTTGAGGAAGAGAAGGCCGAGGCTTAACGCGGAGTAGAAACGGGGTCATTAGCGTACCAAGTTTCCATGCTGCTCTGGACTGATCCATACGTGGCCGTCGCTCCATTTACTAAGCTCGCGCAGCTCTTGCACCTTGGGATGCGAGTGCTCGACGTCGTCCTTCTGGGGCAGACCGGCCGGATCATACACGCGCACGTCACACCCGAGGCGGAACAGGATACGCGCCGCCTCATAAGCAAGTAATCGCGAGTATGACCTAATGAGGACGGCACTCCAAGTCAGCCAACTACAGAACAGCAGCAAGGCAAAGAATTAGACAAAGGAGGGAGTGGCCGGTGTAGGGCCGACTGATTGCGCTCAGTCCACGCCAGACGAAACGCACCTGCTTCTCATGCTGCCATACAGGACAAGAATGCGCAGACGGTCTAGCTTTCTGTCCAGTATCTCCGCCTGGACCATCTTGATCACCGTGCTCAGCTCCAAATGAGCGACCCAGTCGTCGGCTGCTAGTTGACGATCCAGCAAGAATGGGCGGTGCTTATGCCGGACAGCGGGGTCGTCCTCGTGAGCTGGGATGGCAAGCGATGCATGGCTGTAAGCACAATCGATGGCTATCTCAGCTGCCGCCCTTGCCGCATGGGCGTTGTTGAGGTCCCCGTGTCCGTTCATGATGCTGGGTCGAGATCGCTGTGGTTGCTCTGCGCCCTGGATGGCGGCGGATTGGGCGTGGCCGAGGAGAGCCCGAAAATAGCGGCGCGGGACTTGAAAACCGGGAGCTTGCTGCAGAAGTCGTGACTCCCTGTAGAACCTGAAGGATCGTCGGACACTCATTCCTCTCGCGATGTGATGGAAGATGCGTTGGTTGCCGGTGGTAGAAGGGAGCGGCTCCAATTTATTCCTTGCAACGTTCTCCACAAAGTCGCGCTCTGCTTCTGCAACCAAGCAGCAGGTGGCAACGAGTGATAACGCCGGGACTAGTTAGTCCTTAGCTCATCCGGAAGCCAGGCGAGTTGCATAGGTGCCTTTCGTAGTACTTCTGGTGGATAATTCTGCACCTTTGTTTCCTTTTTTCTGTAGAGAGACGATGCGCGCCAGTCTTTAGACTTGTTTGAATCCCATATTGTGTACCTAGATATCGCAAGAATGCGGATGCCTTGTATGGTGTACATGTAAAGACTTCAAGACGTTTCCCACACACTCGCGTCAAAGTCATCCATCCACTCCACAAACTCGCCCCCGGCCCGGGCCCATCCAGACACGCCCTCGACTAGAATCAAGCTCGTCATATCGTGGTCTCCACGATCTTCAAGGTAGTCTCTAAACCACCCTGCAGCGCGGGAGCCTCGTCCGCGGGAGGAAGCTGCGCCGTTAAGTCAGTGTTGGCCACGCGGGGAGAGACAATGGGTTGCCCGGCTTACAGCAGTACCAGATAACCTTGCGAAGCCTAGCTGCTTTGAATAGATCGTATAGCGCTGGTATGGTCGGATACAGGCTCTGCGCCGGCAAATTGATTGATCCGCGAATTGTACCGCCCTGGGCGCGTCGAAAAGGTCAGACATGCTCTTGTGCACTTGGCATGGGGAATAAAGGTGCTTGCCTCATGGTCGGTTCGTCGAAGGTCAACAAGAATGTAGTCCTTACTGACGGCGCCACGGCTTTGCTTCACCATCTCAAGCACTTCCTCACGCGTCATGCCGTCGACGGCCCCTTTGTCGTTTCGCGGCGGTGGATAGGCCGCATGCCAAGGCGCGGCATCCAGTTTGGTAGATGCCATTCTTGTTGGAGCAGTGACCAAAGAGTAGTGTCCGTGACTGCGTTCGGTGCAAGATGTACGCGTTGTGTGTTCCCTTATGTGGGCGCGATAGACTCCAGGCCGGAGCAGCCTCGCTCTTGTCAGACTAACCTGCCATGCTCTTCCCAGGGAGGAGGCAATGATCCCCCGATGAGGAAAGTTATTGGCGTCGACCTGGGTGGGAGTGTGTCACGCCGTCGTTTTGATTGGTCGTAGACTGTCGCTGCCGGGAATAGCACCTAGTGTCAGAATTTTTGCGGGCGCGGGGACCTAGTTGGTAGCACGTAGCCATTAGTTTCGCAGCCCATGCTGGGGGCAACGGCTAATTAGCCAGTCTCGTTTGCGGACGCCATGCATTCTAGGTGCAGTACTATAGCTTGCCGACGCCAAGCAAGTCGTGCCAACACAACAGTCAGCAGCGTCACCGCCAGAAGCCGAAGCGCCATAATGGGGATCTTGATTCCAGGCTCCTGCGCTTGTAAACAGCGCTACTACCACCACAATGTCTGACACAAGACCGAACCCAAGACCGAAGCAACAGTTCAAGCGTGCCTGAACAGCGTACGTGAGTCAACTTCACATTACTCGTCGACAGTATCCCTGGTGAAGCAAGCCGCAAGCATGGCGCAGGCCGACTGAGCCTCGCGTTCGTGGAGCCATGTACAACTCGGAAGGTCGCTCTGATAGCCGGACCGCCCCTCACCTCTCTGTTAGGGCGGACCTCGAGCATCGTAACCTAGAGCACCTGCGATTATTGACGTGGTGCGATTCTGTCCACAGTCACGGTCCTCATCAGGCCAAGAGTGCTCCATCATTCCGGTCCGTTGACCGAGCATAGTCAATTACCAGAGTATCAAGCAATGCGGCGCTCCAGACTCGTCATTGAAGCCCATCCATCAACCTGAATATCGTGGTGTTCTTGACATAACAGTTGCTTGCTCCTATGCAGCCGAGAGCAGCACGGGTCCGCGCAAGGTCAGCCTGGCCATGAAGTTCGACGAGGATAGCGGCTGCTTCGTCGCAGGACATTTCTAGTCCCTCAGTGAGATCAAAATTGGTTGTCGATGGCTCTGACGGGCAAAAGCAATCCGACACTGGCGGAAGTACATCGTCTGCTGTCCCATTCATGAAATGCCATATTCGCTCGAGGTCCTGATGGTCTTCTTCCCCACGGCCCTGCTCGTCCCCATCAATCCGGCGTGCAGACGTAGTCTGTCGGCCGGCAGCTTTCGGCAGAGAGCGGCGTTCGAGTGACGCCAAAGACACTTGGGCCGATGCGGCGCCGTTCAATGTGGTAGAGACTGGCGGTGCGTTCCCAAATCGCCCAGGGTCGGCAGATTGGCGCCGAATCGTCTCGCGTGTAGTTAACTTGCTTCCTTTCTGACAAGTTTCGGGTATTCCGCTAGCGGCACGCTCGTGTGGCTGCAAATGATTGCTTCCGCTTTGACAGATCCCATGGAAGCTGAGCAAGGCTCGCAGTCGTCGGTTCTCGTCAAAGATGACTCTGGCCGCCCTTTGCATCTCTAGGGTCGCTTCCACCCCCCGGCGCTTGTATTGCTCTAACTGCCTGGACAGGTCGTCGATGCGCTCCTTACGCCGGGCCCTGGAGCGTCGTTGGCTTTCGCGGTTCTGAGCATTCGACTCCGGAGATTTGAACTGTAGCGCGCAAGCCTGTGAGACTGTTTGTGTCCAAGGGGATTCTGGAGCAAATCGTACATACCTTCCGAGGCATTTGACTAACTAGAATATCTCGACCAAGTTGATATTTGTTCGCTGCCAAGGTGGCTGCTCTCGTGCGAGTGTTGTGTGATGACGTTGCGCCTCGGTGCGGTCTTGCGGAGGAGTGGAAAGCACTGAGGAGCGAGTGACGTTGGGTGGCAGCTGGTCGCTGGTGCTGACCAAGGGGTGGCGTCGGTACCAGTGGCTGAAGGCAGCTAAATAAACCCACGCGGATAGGCGGACTGTTGTTGGCTAACAAGGTTGTTCAAAATGATTCTACGATCTAATTACCGCCAAACTCAAGTTGTTGCTAGCTCATCAAGAAGGCGGCACCGGTACAAATTCGCCGGGCAATGTGCGTCGCCTGGACCGCAATAGCCGAGGTGGCCTGCACCAACCAACCACTTAGTTAGTTCCGCCCTTGGAACGAAATTGTTCGTACATTTTGATGCAAATAATTAGAGGAAAGAAAGCGGCATAGCCCTGGCTGGCGGCATACTAGATCACCGACACGCCATTGGAGTCTGTGGTGCAGGGAAGCCAAAGCATCGCAAGACCTACTCGGTGGCCCATCCGCTGGCCGATTTGACACCTCGTGACAGGTGTAGTGTTAATCCTGGAGAGATACATGCACACGGCCGCCGCTGGACATAGCGCAGCAAGTCGACGGTTACGGCGAACCGTCGCCGCTGTCGAGCGTCTTCAACGTTCTCTTTGTTGAAGACATCTCGGGTGAGTATGTTGATGCTATGGCGGAGAGCTGTTGTCTGCCCGTCGCTAGCGCAGCGACGATTGAGGTCGGGTAGCGGTGTCACAGTCGCTGTGTCTAAGTCGCGCAAGGGCATTGGTTATGAAATGTTGACGGAACTAGAGGGTTCAAACGATGGCCGGACGATGGCGGGGACGCGCAAAGGCTCCGTGCCCAACGTTCAGGCAAACAAAGGCAAGGAGTGTGTCACACCCCCACTCTGATTGGCTCACTCCCACAAAAAATGTTATCCCCCAAGCATGAGTTGGGACCAAATGTAATGCCGTGGAAGGCCATATAAATCCGACCGGGCTAGCATGAGAAGTTCCAATCTGGCAGCTCAAACCAGGCATTGTTTCATTGGCATCATGTCTTCTGAACAGAAAACTGAAGACTTAACCTCGTTACCTTCGGCTGAGCAACCCGATGCCGCCGCCACCACCACGGCTGACAACCTAGAGAGCCAAATTGGCAGAGACAGCGATGACAGGAAAGAGGCCGTGTCAGCTTTCCAGGCCCTCGGATGGCTCGATCGCTTCCTCGCCCTGTGGATATTCCTTGCCATGGCAATTGGCATCATTCTCGGCAACTTTGTGCCCTCGACGGGCCCGGCACTACAAAAGGGCAAATTCGCCGGTGTATCGGTGCCAATTGGTGCGCATTTCACCCCCTCGTTCAGATACGGCAAACATCCGTGTATGTGTGCTAATATGCTGCTTTACAGCCATTGGACTGCTGGTCATGATGTACCCAATATTATGCAAAGTTCGATACGAAGCCCTCCACAAGCTGCTAGCCCATCGCTCCATGTGGAAGCAGATACTTTTCAGCATCGTCGTGAACTGGGTGCTTGCTCCGTTTCTTATGGTAAGCAAGACTGGTCCGCATCTCTCTCTCTGTCTCTTCGCTTAACCATAACGTGCGCCGCTTATGGTTGCTGACGCAATGGTGCTCTAAAGCTTGGCCTTGCATGGGCTTTCCTTCCCGACAAGAGCGACTTGCGTATCGGCCTCATCCTCGTTGGCCTTGGGAGATGCATTGCCATGGTTCGTGATCCCCGAGATGATACAGTACGACCTTGATACTCAACATGTACGCAATTTAGGTGCTGATCTGGAACGGCCTAGCCGGTGGCGATAACGAATACTGCGCCATCCTTGTTGCAATCAATTCGATCCTCCAGATGGTCCTCTTCGCCCCCCTCGCCATCTTATTTATCCGCGTCATTAGCGGGGAGACGGGAGTTAGTGATGTCTCATACGAAGTTGTTGCTACCAGCGTTGGGGTATTCCTTGGCATTCCCCTAGCAGCTGCCATCATCACGCGCTTCACGTTACGCATGGCAGCCGGGCCAGCCTGGTACGAACGCGTCTTTCTCCGATTCGCGGCGCCTTGGTCTCTGATCGGCCTACTGTACACTATCCTCGTCCTCTTCGCATCGCAGGGGCGCCAGGTTGTCCACCAAGTGGTGTCTGTGATCCGAGTTGCGGCACCTCTTGTCGTCTACTTCATCTCAATCTTCTGCATCACTCTTTTCATTTCATACCGCCTTGGTTTCAAGTATCCTCTCGCCGTAACACAGAGTTTTACTGCCTCCAGCAACAACTTTGAGTTGGCTATTGCTGTAGCCGTTGCTACCTTTGGGCCCGACAGCGATCAAGCCCTTGCAGCCACCGTGGGACCACTTATTGAAGTTCCCGTCCTCCTTGGCTTGGTATATCTTATGCGGCTGACCCGCAAGAGGTGGGACTGGAAATGTTGAGAGAATTGGGCGGTCGCGACGAAGGCCAAGACCACCGCATTCAGTACAATGGAGCCCATGCACAGGAAAGACCACTGGCAGCATCGCGAATAGATCATAGACGACGAGAATTAGCATTTGTCGTACCAAAAAAGGAGACCAGGAGCTCGATACACAATTTCCCACGTTAACAAGGCGTATGAATAAGGAAGTTCAACGTGGACAGCTTTGCGTACGGGGAGACTACCGCGAGATGGTGGCTTACAGCGTTTCGATAGTTATGATAATAGGATCTTCGGGGGTTTCTTATTCACAACTGTATTATCAGCCTTCCGTCTTATGTCGCTCTCGTTTTCCCACTATGAGAACTGGAATTGGCTGAAAAAGGGCCGCATTGAAGCGGTGTTGTAGTAAGCACCCATCGGCTGCGGGTTGTGGTGATGGACAGATATCATACGTTTCACATATCACAAGACGTGGACGCAGAGGTCTAGAGGATAGAGTTACGCACCGTAAGTACCGTTGTCGCTATAATTCAAACCCTGCAATCGTTTCAGCTGAATCAAATAGTTCGCGTTTTCCTGCGCTATTGAAACTTGCACTAAACGAAACGATGTGTCGGTTTGAAACTATAAGAAGTTAGAGGCTCTGGGTGCGACATGATCCGCCAATCCAAACATCATAGAAACAAACGGACCAGCCGCCGCAGTTCAGAGGGCCTCCACACCTCCAATACGAGCACAGGACGTTGAATGACAAAACGTGTCCGATAGACTTCTAGAAGTCAGTGTCGCTGCCGTGATGAGAAATCTATGGGTGAAAGAGTTCAGCAGAAAGGCAGGATACAAGTTGCTTAGCCGATCAACGTAGTGTCTGAATATTTTTCGGCGTTGAACCTGGAAACCTCCTTTCCAATCTTGAGACGTGTTAAAAATTGAAACTCGTTCACAGCGAACGTAGAGTGAGAACTTACGCATGCCACACAACAAGTCCTCTGCTCTGTCATACTGCTTTTTGCTTCTCGGTGCTAGAGTTCCTTCGAACCGGGCGCGAGGTGAGGTGCGACGAATCCAGAAACAGACCATCCTGTATTCCAGGAGCCTCCCAACGAGGCTCCAACTACGGCGTCGACAAGTACAGCTGTCAGCACGAAGACATCATATGACGATGACAGTGGTGCGGTACCGAACCCCACAAATGCATCGGAGCTGTTGCATTTCGACGGCTTTGGTGTGAGAGGCGCTTAGTTTGATACCAGTACGGTGGCTGGCCCTGGGCTGCGGCTTCGAATCGAGTCGTCATTAGGAGCGAACTGACTGTATGTTCTTGACATGACGACACGAGGTTCTACTCTCGGGTCCTAGGGCGAGGTGCGGCTTACACCTGAGCATGATCAAAGCCGAGGAGCTGCTTGCATGCTACCAAGCTTCAGGCAATTCATAGCTCAGCGGTGGCACAATCTCTATACGTGGCAAGTGGCAAATGACAATCGTGCCTCCCAGCACGGCGACAACATGATGGTGGGCATCAAAGAGGCCTCGGTTTGGTTCAAATTCTTTAATCTTTGATCATTAGCCCTAAAGGCTGGCTATCTCCAGGGTAGTCAAAGCCCCGTGAAAAAATAACTCAAATCCGAGACTCCAGTCCATATGCCTTTTTCCCCACGCGTCGACGCTCTTTACTGGGCAGCGCGACGGCGGTCACGCTCCTCAGCAATGGAGAGCTTGACACCCTTGCCCTTGGGCAGGGAGATCCAGGGCTTGTCCTGGCCAATGACGAAAACGTTGCTCTCGCGGGTGGCGAAGCTGTTGTCAATGGCGTCCTTGATGTGGACGATGTTGAAGCCACCGTCGTGGCGCTCACGGTGGGTGATGACACCGACACGGCCCATGTTACGACCACCAGTGACCATGGCGACGGCGCCAGTGTCGAACTTGATGAAGTCGGTGATCTTGCCGGTCGACAGGTCAATCTTGACGGTGTCGTTGACCTTGATGCTGGGGTCAGGGTAGCGGATGCTGTAGATACGGGGTTAGCATTTGGGTGCGCGAGGGAGGAACATACAGCCGTCAAATGAAGCTCCATCGACACGTCGTCTGGTGACTGCGAATCTACCAAAGCTTGATCCAACGGCTGAATGATGTCTGACAGAACTCACGTTCTCGCATCGTGCGTGACCAAGAATGGGATTCCACCACGACCAAGCTGGACGCGCTTGACCTTGCCCAGCTTGTACTCGGCCTCCTCGGTCTGGATTCGGTGGACGGTGAAGCGGCCCTTGGTGTCGTAGACCAGGCGGAAGTTCTCGCCGGTCTTCTCGATGGTGATGACGTCCATGAAGCCGGTGGGGTAGGTCATGTCGGTGCGGACCTTGCCGTCGACCTTGATCAGGCGCTGCATGAGGATGGCCTTGGTCTCGCGGTAGTTGAGAGCATACTTGAGGCGGTTTCGGATGAAAACGATCAGAGGCATGCAGTCACGGAGCTTGTGAGGACCGGCCGAGGGCTTGGGGGCGTAGACGCCGGACAGCTTGTCGAGCAGCCAGTGCGACGGCGCGCTGAGGCGCTTCTGGTGCTTCTTGCTGCGAGGGAAAAGTCAGCGGCGGCGCTCTTCACGACCGATTGCGTCGTCGCGGGCATCTTCGCGGGCACAATTCGATCCGTCGACGTGCTCGAAGAGCCCTCTGGGGGCTGCGGTAGTACTCACATTCCTCGGGCCATGTTGACGGTTGGCTGTGGTGTTGGCGGTGGTGAGGAAAAGTCAAAAGAATGAGGCCGCGAAACGTGGAGCGAGAGTAGCAAAATGCAGGGCCACAACTTTTTTTCCACTTCGTTTAGCGCCTGCAGCGGGGAGGTCTCTTGCCCTACACTGGCTCGGTGGGTCGGTGCCAGGGGGTCCGTCAGGTGATTTTACACGTGACTAGTCCTCGACACCATCGGTGCTGCTGACACACCATCAGCGCCAAGGCTGGCACTTTCACATGCGATCTTTCTTGGCGATTCAGCGCAGGATGGATCTGGGCTCCACAGGGTCGACGGCAGCTTTGCATGTGAGAACCCCGACCCCTGCTGTGGTCCCCGGCACTACTCGTACGTATCATTCGTTCGTACATGCAAGTACATTGTATTCAAGTGGCATGTGCAGGTAGTGGGTGGTGGTCATGGTGGAACAATTATCATTCATCAGAGTGGTATCAAAGGTGAGCAGCGAGCTCGCAAATAACTTCCCGTTCCTGTGGCCCCCCTCCGGCCCCCGCAAGCACAAGCACCCGAGGTATACGTCTCTTCTCAAAGGCAGCTGCTGCTGAAGAAGCGGCAGACTGCGTGCTGTGTAGGCCCAACCGTCCATGCGCCAATTCCTGCCAACTCCAGGCCCAAAGCAAATCGTCATTAAACATCGCCTGCGGGCGCTCTAAGATGCGCCCGTGAATAGAACTTCAGCATTTCACTGTGTGGCCCCCGTGCCGTCCCCGTCGGTGCTCCGGGGCATACCCAGAAGGGGATGACGGGCCGGAGGCTCCGTCCGCGCCGTGTCGCGCAGGCATCTGAGGAAGCCTCGAGTCGTCAAGTAAAAGTCTCGAGATATCCATCTCTCCGCCCATGAAGTGAGGCACGCTTCCTTCGCTGAACTCGAAGGATTGCGGTGGATGAATGTAGCTCGACGAGTCCACCATCTGCAGCGGCCAAGCGTGGAGCTCTTCCTTGGCACTGCCGTGGCTGATGCGAGGGTTGCTCGCTGCTGCGTTTGACCGCTTAAGCGAGTCATCGATTGACATGTTGATGGAGGGCTCCAGTATGTCGTTGCCCCGGCTCTCATCTTTAGCCTGGAAAGTGCCCTTCTCGATGCGCTGGTAAACACCGGGATACTTGTTGCGCACTCGATCTCTCAGATCGGTGGGCTGTCTGCTTGAGAGGTGGAAGCGCGAGTCTCGTTGAATCTTGGTCCAGGCAGGACCGTAAATGTCGAGCCCTTCCAGGATTTCTCGGTCATCCTGGTCGGTGAAAGGACGTCTCTCGCGCCTGAGAGACTTCTTGAATGGGCCGTGGATGCCCAGCTCGGCGAGATCCTCCATCTTCTTGCGATGTGCCCGGCTCTTCTTTTGCTTCGGCGCCGCATCAGAGTCCTGGGGGTGGCTCGAAGTGGAGTCCTGTGGAGACGGAGAGTCCTCGATGAGAATATTCTCGGAATGGATGCCCTTCTTGGCCTTCTGCCTCGCCTCTCGTGCTTGTAAAGGTGGCGAGTCGGGCTGAGCACTCTTGCCCGGCCCGCGGAGTTCCACTGGGCAGCAGGTTCTGAACCTGTCCTTGAGGTCACCAGCGGTGCGGTCGTTGAAGGTGAAGTCCGGGTCTTCCAGAATGGTTGTCCACTTCCCAACACCGTGCCGGTTCACGCCCAAGAGGAGGTGCCTGGTCTCGTCTTCTGACCACTTCCGTCTGGGTTTCGCAGCCCGCTTCCTCCCCTTAGTGGAGCTCTTGTCGCCTTCGGGTGAGGATACTGCAGCGGCCTTGTCGTCGGCGCCGCGGCCGAACTCGTGCAGCATTTTGATCTGGCTGGCTTCGTTTCCGCTGAAGGATTTTGACGCTATCGGGGGGAACAGCGCGGCGTGGGGCGGCGGTTCGTGCAGGCCGTTGATGATGGGCGGCATGGCGAGCGCCTGCTGGGCGGCCTTTTGCTTCTTCACGGGCTGCGGCAGCTGGACAAAGTCATCCTTGACGTTGAGGTTCCGGGCCCGCTTCTTCGTGTAGGCATCGTCGAACGAGTCGGTGGACTCGTTCAGGATCTTGGCGCGCGAGTGAGCGGACGGGTCGGCCACGTCCGACTCGCCCAAGAGTATTCGTAGAGGGTACGCTGACGAGCCGCCTGACGGTCTCCCGTCCCATCTCCCGTCATCCTTGCGGTACGGGGTGGGAGGCTCGTCGGCCGGGAGCGACGACGACAAGCCGCCAGAGCCGTAGGCCAGCGTGTCGGCTCCGTATCGGTCGGCGCGGTGGCTGGCGTCCGGCTCCAGGGGAGGCAGCGGACGCTCGCAGGAGCTCAGCAGGGGCAGGGCATAGAGCGGCGGGAGGTCAGCATGCTGGATCTGAGGCGTCGTCGACTCGTTCAGCAGGTGGATCAGGCGAGGCTCGATGGTAGCCATCTTGCGCGATGCAGTCGGGCTGGCGCATTGGACGCAGTCAACGAAGCAGAGAACATGGAACGAAGAGAGAGACAAGGGGAGGAGGGGGAGGACAGGCAAGGGCAAGGCAGAGGCTAATAAGTCCCGACATAATATCTCCGGGCCTTGGGACGGACTTTATGATTTGCCTCGACGGACGTGGGCCGCATGAAGAGGCGACTGCCGGTCGTCTCACGAACGGGCAAGGTACGCGCGCAAGGCCCGGGACTGCGTAGGTACGTACCGCTCGTACGTACCGCGCCGGCAGCCGGCAGCGGATTTCACGTGCAATTGGGGCGTCACATGCGTGGGTTGAGGGAGTTGGAGCGGCGGGGCAGCCCAGCCCAGCGCTCGGCTTTATCCGGCATGGCCCTGCTCGCCTCGCCGCCTCGTCGCCTGACGCAGCGCCCCGGCGACTCGCGGGAGGGGCGTGCGGGCGCCTAATTTTAAGCACTCGCCAGGCACATGCAACCCCCGAAGAGAAAGACACGGAGGCGCGCCTGGAATCGAACGTAGCTCCGGTCCAGCTCGCTCCTTTTGGGCCTCACCGGCCGAGTCTAGATTGCCCCCCCCTTCGAATTGCGTCGTGCCACCTCGACCCGGCGTCATGGCAGCCTCCCTGCCGACCGTCCCTCGGGTGACATTCACCGTCGTCGAGCCCATATCGCTGTGAGCTGCCGCCAGCTGCCGACCCGCGCGCGCGTCTGCGATAGCTAATTCGACGGAACAGGGTCGCGGGCTTCCTCGGTGCCGTCGCCGATCCCGCCTGGTTCGTCGCGGAGCAGGTCCCTCAAAAGGTCCCCCAGCCCGTCACGGAGAACGCCGTCGTCGTGGCCTGGCAGCTGGGGAACCTCTATCTCCTCATGGCCCTTGTGGGCCTGGCCGTGCTGCTCACCACCTCCGAGGTCAAGGTCGTGCGCAGCTACCTCGTCGCGCTCTGGGTCGGCGACATTGGCCATGTCGCCTTCACCTGCTACGGCCTGGGGCGGGAGCGCCTGACGGACCTCTCGCAGTGGAACGCCATGGCCTGGGGCAACATTGCCATGACGGTTGGTCGTCCACGCGGATGTGACCCGTGCTAGTGTGACGATGCTCACCTGTCTGCAGATGTTCTTATTCTCGATGCGCTCCGCTTATCTCCTGGGAGCATTCGGCCCCGACAAGCCAGCCGTCGCCAGCACGAAGAAGGTGAGATGAAGGGCGAGCGAGCATCGCCGACACGGGGGCGCGCGTCGCATCCTGTCCGGTGCTGGGGCCGCTTCATCTAAGGGCGCTATCATGTTTCGCGAGTGACCCCATCTGTGCAGGACAGGACATCTGCTGGCTGGCTGGCACACATAGTTGACATTCACATGTCGAAGGAGGACCGTTTGCCGTTTGCTGATGGGACCCAGTGGATACGCTGGTGTACCTTACTTTCCTATCTAGGCCTTCGTATCTCCTCAACTCTTCTGTGCAATCGCACCGGTATTAATCTGACCCCTCCTTGTTTGCGCACACTGGCTTCGTGCTGTCGGGCTAGCCCCTCAGGGTTGACTGATGAGTGACAAAATAAATCTGACAGCGACCCGCCATATGGGTCCATAATTTCATTGCCCTTGATTCGCTGACAGTGCTGAGCTCTTCCCTTCATTAGTTGCATGTCACCTTGGACGCGGCATCTGCCGTGACTTGCCACCAGCAGCCAATCGTAAGCAGAGTTAAAGGGTTAGGGTTAAGAAAAGGGGGTTAGGGTTTGAACATGGCCTCATGCCCACGACTGAGAGGAGGAGCAGCAAACAAGTGTACAATACCCACGCGCCACGTCGCCAGTTGTGTTGCGGCAGTTTTTCATCAAAACAAGCCCGCTTCCATCAAGGACTGCACCGCTCATCATCACAACTCATCATGGAGACGCGTCAGCGTGCAACAGTCCAGCGTGACGCCGTGTCTCGTGTGAGCGAGCCCCAGGAGCTCGGTCCTGGCCATCGCGCTTCCGCCGCCGCTTCCAGCACCCATTCGACTTCGCGAGATTCCGCCGAGGGCTCGAAGCGTGGGTCGCTGTCGAAAGACGCCATTGCCCGCCGGGGCGCAAAGGTTACCAAGGCATTCAGCATCGCCAGCGCGGTAACCAGGATAGCGGACGACAGTGAAAGTGACGACGAGCAAAGCGAGGCGAATGAAGACGATGCGCGGCAAAACATGATCGCCGGAGCTCCGGATCTGGGACGGGCAGCGGACGAGCTGATGGACCGTATGAGCTTCGGAGTCCATGACGACAAGCGTTTTCGCGCAATGCTCAATGTCAAGACAAGGGCCTTCATTCATCACCGAGAAGACTGCCTGCAACCAGATGCCGTTATAAATCCCTTTATTGACTGGTCGTGGCTTGAAGGTTGGAATGATACCGACGGGCTGCAAGAGTCGGACATCAACATCTTTGCCAGGGCAAATTTGGTCACTGCCCTCCTCCTTATCGAAAGAGCTCGAGCCGATGGCGGTTCTGGCAGGCTCGAACTCCTCGAGAATCTAGACACCGTCGTTCCAGCACTCCTCGCACCTCCGGGTTGGGGTCGGCCACCCGCCATACTTACGGTGAATGTACGCGCTTGCTACACCGTCGAACTCTTGCTAGCCAAGGCGACAAGCCCGGCAGACCTTCGACAAGTGATTGCGTCCGTCTTCTGCGGATCGACCAGTCATGCGAGCTTCGACCATCTCATTACAAATGGCCCTTTCCGAAGTTTAGGAAGTCCCGGAGAGGACGATGACAGTGAGCTGTGCTCGACCACCGCCTATACACTCTATATACGCGGGAGGCAGAAATCTGGGCTCGCAGCTCTAAGAGGGGTATTTTCTCTGGATGAGACTCTCGGTGAACTGGAACAGTGGATCCGAGACGAGTACGCCAGGTTGCGAGCTGCCTCCCGTAACGCCGACGAGGACGCGGGCTCAGACCCCGAGTCTCAACCGATTATTCGTGCTGGCGAGAAGGACCAAGAGTGAGTACATCCGCGTCGCGCATCACTGACCCATATATGAGTTTAGCTAACGTCCAACAGGACGAGTCTGTTTGTGAACACACAGTCTGTTAGGCAGCTCGCGGCCGCCGAGAGCTTCAGGGACGCCCCGCCATCAAATCAGCAGCACCCAGCATCCCGAAACTCGAGGATATCCCCCCGATACACACGCTCGGCGCCGTTCTCCTCGAACCTGGAACTGCTCCGAACAGCCACACCAAGCATCAGGCCTGCGATAGAGCCCACGAGAGCTGGCACGAAGCGAGCGGCTGACTTTATTGTGGACGACGATGACGAGGAGCAGGACCAGGACGGAGACGTCTTTGAGACTGATATTCGGCCAGTTGACGACAGCAGGAGGGCTGCCATCCACTCAGACCGTCTCGGTAAGCGGGCACGAACTCCACAACCGTCGCACCCTCAGCGGGGTTGGGCCATGCCATCCCCGTCCCGCCCTGCTCCATCGTACGCTGCCTCCACCGCGCCGTTCTCTACGCAGCAGACGCGCGTAAACCCATCCGGGGAGCGCGCCGGTCCGTCGTCTTCAGCTCCCGCCAGGAATAGGTTGTTACAGGCCGACCTCGACGCGCTCAGGGAGAAGAAGGACAGGGTCCTTGCGCGCGCCCGCACCCAAGAGGGTGGATACCGCTCGGGGCCCCAGATGCGGATGCCCTGGTCTGCCAACGACATAGACCTCCTCGTCGAACTCATCGCCAAGACTGGCGCGTCGTGGTCCAAGATCGAGAAGTACAACGACAGCTTCGAACATCCGCGCAACCAGCAGGCGTACCGCGACAAGGCCCGCAACCACAAAGTCGATTTGCTCCTGGCAGACAGCGTCCTACCGGCGGGCTTTGACCTGGTCGTTCTGGGTTACAAGGAGACGCAGAAGGTCATCCAAGCCGGCAAGAACCCCCTGCGCAAGGAAAGTGACCTCAATAAGAACTTCCTACCGATCAACACGGAGCTGAGGTGAGGCATGGCCAGGCACGGGGTCTTCCTTGGGTAGTTATAGTGTTCCTCGTACTTACTTTGTCATTTGCTTTGTTTGACGGTTGGCTTTTGCTTCTTTAGCTCGGCAACGAGAACGTGTTCTTAGTTGCTACGGGACTTTGCAGTTCCTCCAACAGACTGCGGGGACTTTGCAGTTCTTCCAACAGACTGCGCACATATTTAAATGGATAAATGCAATGATTAGCTTTCTCCTTCTCGTAATACCATTGTTCCATCAAAGGGGCTCGCGCATGGGTAGTGGATTGCGAAGAGCCTATTGGGAACAGTCTTGGACGCACAACTCGCTCGTATGGTGCTTCGAGCATGTTCCTTCCTGTGTTGCCTGACGGATTGTTCAAGTCTCCCAAGACTTCACTCACGTCTTGTTCCTCGTCCGCTATATATGCTGCAACTGAGCCATTCACGCCTTAAGGTCGCACAAGACATCAGATCACCAAGTTCTGGCATGGCCAAACAGAGAAGCACTCAAACTGGAAAGTTGGTGAGAAAATGACTCCCTCGGGAGGTTACTCTACGGACTACAGCCTGGCCCTGTTGGTTCCACAATGCTCCATCACAAAAGCTCCCCCGCCACGTCTTCGCCCGAAAGGTCGGCGACGTCCACGGTCATATCTTCCGACGCTGATCCCACCACAGGCAGCCTGAACCGCCCCTGTGAAAAAAAGAACTGACCCGCGTGGTCCAGACCACGATTTATCCACTGCCGCTTTTCGGGAAGCTGTAAGGCCAGATTTGAGGCACAAAGAAAGATGAAAAGAGAAGAAAGTCGAAGAAAGTCGTCAGATGCAAAGGGGCGTCGTCCTCGTGGGTGATTGGTCGTACTTTTGTGATTGTCGACATATGAGCCAGGCTCCTTGGCTTGATGTTTGAAAAAAAAATAAAAGGGACCGGAGAGGCGCGAGCAGATGCGCCGAAACCAGAGCGTCTGCCAGTTGGCGAATGCGTGCCGCGGGCTTTCTTCGAGTCGAAGAAGTTCCGCCCGTCGGTTCTCTATTCAAGAGAGACAGGGGCGAGCAGCAAAAGGAGGCCGGTCGTGTCCCAACGCCAAGTCGGGGATTCGGATAAAAACAAAAGACAGTATGGGTATGCCGCGGCGAGGATTTTGAAAAGTTAAAGGGTTACTCGTCCACAAGAAACATAAACAGTAAAAAGCCCCAGCGCAATCTTGTTGCGCGAGGGTTGCAATCTCTCTTCTGCCAAGCACCCAAGGCCGAAAGAAACGTGTTGCCTTTGCGTGCTGTTCGATTTTCGCATGCCGTCGACTATCGAGTGCGGTACGGCTCATTCCTCTGCTTCAGTTTGGACGTTCGCCAGCCCTCGTACCACTGGTCGCGGCTTGCCTCGCGCAGCTCAGCTCGCCACTCGGAGAAGACGGCTTCCTTGAGGCGCTGGAAGTCACAGTGCTGCTCGTTGTACGGGTCGGCGAAGCCCCACGGGAACTGTCGGCCCATGACGCCCGGTTCGTACAGGTCCGGGCTGATGACGGACAGCGGGAGGTAGGGCGTCTCATCCTGTTTGCCTTCCTCTTGGGCCTTGTGTCTGCGGAGGGATTGGCTCGAAAGGCGCTTCGAGCTGGGAGATGTCGGCTGGGAAGATGCTGCCTTATGGTCGTCCACGACAGCCTCCTCCCTTTCCAGCTCGTCCTCGTCCTCCTCGTCGATCCGGCCGGACAAGGCGTCACTGTCCTCGTCGAGGCCGAGAGCCTCGAGGGGGTCAAGGTTGGCCTTCTTGATGCTGTCCCAGACGGCCTTCTTGAGCACGTTCATGTGCTTCGTTGTGATGGTGTCGGCCTTGGCAATGACGGGGATGACAGTGGTCTTGCCCTGAAGAGCGCGCAAGACCTGCAGGTCCACATCCTGGTCAAGCCCGCCAACTATCCGCGAGCCTGGCGCGCCTTTGCTTCCGTTGGAGTAGCCATTGGCAATATTCCGAGCGGCGGCAATGTTGCGATCGAGGTGCGCAGGGTCCAGAACCATGAAGACGGCGTGGATGTGGGTGTCCTGGACACCAGGCGAGCGCACGACCTTCATCTCCTCGGCAAAGGTCTCCTCGAACTTGCTCTCCACAAAGGCCGACATCTCCCGGAGCTGCAGATCAACCACGTTCTTGTCGAGGCCCTCTGAGTCCCAGAGAGTCACACCGACACGCTCGCCTTCAACTTCGGACTCAAGGAAGTGGGGGACGAAGTTGCCGTGGGAAGGGGCCGGGATATTCAGGTCGTCGTCATCGTACCTCCTGGTGGGACGCTTATGTGAGGGGAGGGCCAAGGCGGTCTTCAGGAACTCGAGAAAGGAGGTCTTGCCCGCGCTGCGTGTTCCGACAACGAGGATGCTGCAGGCAGGGGCCGTCAGCACGGGGCAACGAGAAAACCACTATGCGCAAGGAAAGGTCGGGGCGAGCACTCACTTGAAAGGCGTCGGGTCCTTTCTTCGACGAACCCGCCTAGGGCTGTTGATGGTGCTGATGGCACTGCTGGCGTAGCTGTAGCGCCCGCGGTGCGTCATGCTCTCGGTTCTCGCATACGGGTCGAAGGGAATGGGCGGCACTGGGGGGTGGTTGGCGGCGATGTAGTTGCGAGGCGCCTCGGCGGAATCGCGGCCGGAGAGCGCGGCATGGCCCGAAGAGAGGCTGTAGGCCGATTCGGACTGCAGCTCGGGGCCAAAGGACTTGGACAGCTGCTCGGTATTGCCGTGGAACTCGGGCAGCTTGGGAGGGACGCGCGAGGCAGCGGCCTGGCGCTGGCGCTCGAGCTCAGCCTCTCTAAGGGCCTGAGCCTTCTTCCCCCCCTTTCCGAAGTCGCCGCTTTTGCTGCGTCGAAGCAACATGCTGAAACTGGGGCGACGAGGCGGCAGATCGGTCATGACAGCAGCGCGGTTGCGTGAGGTGCAGGAGGAGCGATCTGTCGAGACCGGGGGTGGTGCAGCGGCGGGAGGTTTCGATAGCGCCACTTGCCGACCAGCCACAAGGGAGCGTCGAATCAGTCACCAGTCTCCAGTCTCCAGCTGTGCTCTCAGGGACGGATTTCGCTCGGCAACTCAAACAGATAAGCTCGGGCTGCCAGGCGTCGCTGGTTGGCACCCGTTGCGGCTAACAAGACGTGGAAGCCAAAGCGGGCATGGGAAACGGGACCGCGGGCCACAACTCAACAAACGGAGGGGATCTGCGGGTTGGAAAGCAGACACCGGTCGAGGAAAAGAAGATGAGGGTGTGGGTGAGACTTTGTTTGACGGTGCCAGAAAGACGCTGCGCCGATCGCGACACACCCAGGAGGTAAAAGGGGGGAGTGACGGCGGCGCGGGGGGGATCCAGCATGGCACAGTGAATTGTGGATTGGGTGTGGATGCCACGGTGCCAGGGTTACATGGGAGGCCGATTGAACTCGATGGGCAGGATGGCACGGGCAGCAGCCTAGCTGCAATGGTTCCTCGACGTGCTGAGCTACCTACCTACGATGTACGTCCACTGCTCGTATGTAAGTGCAAGGGCTCCACCATCAACGCCCTCGTCGTCCGTCGCATGCATCATCCTCTACGGAGTAATTAGGGCGCTGAAGCATTTCTTCAGCGGCTGCGGGCGCACGCAGGAACAAGCGCATTGCGCTCCCTGGTGGAGGCGACCAGCAGCTCCCGCCCTCGCCCAGGCACCTTGGCGCCTCGCAGCTCAGGGCTCAGGAGGGAGAGCGGCGGGCGCGCATCGTCCCAGCGGCGCCGCGCTAAGACAAAGGGGGGGGGTGCGCGTTGATGCACATGGCCTGCAGGGTCCTCCAGCCAGGCCAAACGGAGCAAAAAAAGGGGCGCCATGCGACTCGAGAGGGGCCCGGCTCTGTGAGTGGCTGCGCCAGAGGGTCCTCGTACTCGTACGGCGGCGGCGGACATTTTGGAGGCTGCGCGAGGCTCGAGGTGGACCGACCTCGACCGCGAGGAGTGCTCGTGCGAGCGAGGACAGAGGGCGAGGTGCGGTAGCGACGCCGCTGGCTGGCGGGGAGAACGGTGGAAGGAAGGCAGAGCGACGAAATACTATTGGCGTGGCGGGAGTTGCGGCAGCCGGGAGGTCGCCAGCAGCCCTAGTCCAGTCGCTACCTCACCTCGCCCACTCGCGCCGGCTCAACTCGCGCGGAGCAAGCCGCAGTGCCGCCGCCGCTCTGTCCTGCCGGCAGATTGGAAGAGAGGTCTAGACTAAAACGAGTTGACCTGCGAGGCGGCGAGTTGATGACGAGGCGCGCCACGCGGGCCGCGCGCTGTGCTTTGGTGAACCTGGACGTGTGTCCTCCCCCCCAACGACAGGGAGCTGGGATCGAAAAGCCTCGCAGCTTCAGCCCATCCAATGGGCTGGGGAACGGCGGGCCGCTTGTCCCTGGCCTATTTCCAGCTCGTGGTCCCAGATGCCGGAGTGGCTGCCGCTTGGCCAGTTCTTGGAAGTGCGTGCCTAGGAGGCGGCGGCATTCGTCCACAGCCCATTTGCCGTCTGAGCGCGCCAGCAGCTCGTCCGTTGCCCTGCATTGACGAGAGCCAAGACGCTCGTATGTAGCTGGAGGTTCCTTGGCGCGTCTGCCTCCCGTGCCTCTCTGCGGCTGGCTCATCCTCTGATTCATCCTCCCGATCCATCCTCCCGAATCAACATCCCGATTCAACATGCTCCTCGGCGGCGGGCGAGGTGAGCGCATGAAGCGCCCGTCCTGACGTTATGCGCTCGGCAGACCCCAGCTCGCGCTTCCGCGACACCCCCTGCACCCGCGCGAGACACGCCCACCGATTGCGTTGCGCTGGGCCTCGCGTGCCCTCCACGACCCGGCCCGCGCCACGAGCTGCTCGCCGCTCCCTGTCTCACCTCGCCGCTGCTCACATGACGTCGGGTCTCTTGTTTGTTTCTTTTTTTTTTCGCCTTCCCTCTGCGCCTGTGCCTGTTCCGTGACTGAGGGCACGTTGAGACAAGAGAGACTCCACGGCGGGGACCTGGGCCGTGGCACCCCGGACTCATCATCTGGGCCAGGGCCGGGGTCCGTCGCAGACCCATCGCCATGATCCATCCCATCTCACGTCTGACGTCCGTCGACTCCGGATATGAGCCCCGCCCCGGCGACATTGTTCTCAGCCCAGGTTGGGACTGAGGACCACGAGAACAAGTACGGATAATTGTGCTCGTACTTTCATACTCGCCTCATCGCCGATGCCGCTGGGTAAATTGCAGGCGTCTCCCGAATACCGCCAGCTTCTGCTGCGTCGACGCGAAACTCGCGCGGCCCCCTGCGCGTGTCCTTGTTCCCTGCCTCGTGCCCTGTGTCTCGAGGTTTCGGTCGCCCACGTTTCTGACGGATCAACGAGCCAATCTCCTGGCATGGCCGAGCTGGGCATTGCTCGACGACTGCCGACGTGGACGAATCGCAAATTGCCGTCTGTGCGCTCGGCCCGTTGTGCTCTGTAATACAAAAAGGCCTGTAGCTCGTGCCATGCCTCCGTCTACCTTGTGCGAGAGTCGCCCCTTCGGGCAATTCAATGGATTGAGTGGTATTTGGCACCCCGATCTACATCTATGGTTCCCCTGAGCGCCGAAGCGTGATGCCCCCGTCGTCCACGTGAGGCCATCCTATCTACAAACCCATCTATAAGACGCCAGCAAACGGCCGAGGCGGGAAACCCCCTGGCCCAGTGTGCATCGCTCGAGCTCATTCGTACAGATACGCCCGCACGCCTCGTCTACCCCTCAAAGACCTCGTGCTGCAGCTCGATGCCGTAGTCCTGCGCCACGTCCTTCATCCGCCGCTCCATCTCGTCCTCCATGCCGCCGCCGAGGCCGAGCCACTGCCGCAGCTTGAAGAAGTAAAAGGCCACGTCCGTCGCCGTCATGACCGACTTGAAGATGAGGTGCCGCCACGCGTTGCGCACCCGCCGCGGCCACGGCAGGTTCGGGTCCTGGAACAGGCTGCGGCTCGCCCACTCGCCCATCATCTTGACGCGGTTGACGGGCGACCCCAGGTACTGGTTGTTGCCCTGCACGATGCGCATGTTGCGCCCGATGAAGATGAGCTCCTTGGGCCACTTCTCCTCGTCCGCCAGCACGTCGCGGATGCCCTGCTTCATGCGCTGCTGCATCGCGTAGTGCCGCTCCGACGGGGTCATGGCGTCGAGCTTCATGATGTCGGACCGCGTCGACGAGTCGCCGCCCTCGTACGGCCGCATCAGCGTCGCGCTGGCGAACAGGTCCGAGGCCTTGATGCCCCACTCCTCCGTGATGCCCGTGATGGTCTTGTTGTCAAACGTCATGAGCGCCTTCCAGAAGGTGCCGTACTCGTGTCGGAACTTGGGCGACATGTACACGTAGAGCCCGTGGTCGATGAGGACCAGCTCTGCTCGGCCGTTGGGCTTGCGTCGGATGAAGATGTTGCCAGGGTGCGGATCGCAGTGCACGACTCCCCACTTGAAGATTTGCGCCGAGAAGAGGTCGATCATGGTGGTCATGACCTCCTTCGTCGACAGCCCTAAGCCGCCTCGGCCCCGGACGCCCTTCCACTCTTGCCGTTCGGGTTTGATCTTCTCGTCGAGCGGCTTCGACCGGAGCTCTCGCCTCGCTGCGTTCATATCGACGGGCGGAAGCGGGCTGTCCGCCCCCGGCGACCCCTTGCCGTGCCCTCCGAGCCATCTCGAGGTCATGGCTTGCTTGTCCCACAGCCGCACACCCTCAATCCACTCCGTCGTGAGCACTCGCTTCGTGGTGAGCTCTGGGTATATCGTAGGGATGTACACGCGGCCCTTCAGGCTCTTCTCCGAGTTGACCAGGTTCCTCATCGTCTCCGAGTTCTTGGCCTCGTTGAGGAAGTCCGTCTCCAGTTCCAGCCTCTCCGTAATGTAGGGCACGAGGCTGTAGAAGGGAAGGTCGAACCACTTCGAGTAGATCCAGGTGACCGTCCTGCCAGCGTCAGTCAGCGCCACGTCGCAACCAGGCCTTCGCCATCTCCGACAGCAAGACTCACTTGAAAGCCCAAAGATCCCACGCAAGCTGCTTTGCAATCTCCCGCTTCTGGATCTTGACGGCCACTTCTCTGCCGTCCGGCAGCTTGGCCCAATGGACCTGCGCGACGCTCGCGCTGGCCCTGGCCTTGCGCTCCATCAAGCCCATGCCGTCCTTTCCGGTGAAGCTGACGCCGAAAACCTCTTCCACGCTCTTGCCAAAGTCCTGCTGCACCACCTTTTCGATGTCTTTCCAGTCGTCCTGCGGCGCGTCGTCGAACATGCGGCCGAACATCTTCTGGAACTCGGGCGGCAGCACGGCGCTCTGCATGGCGATGGCCTGCCCGATCTTGAGATACAGGCCGCCGTTGGCCCGCAGCAGGTCGAAGAGCCGCTCGGCGTTGCGGGTGTGCAGGTCCGGGACCGAGCCGGCCGTCAGCGGCTCCGGCCGGAAGTTGATCTTGTAGTCGATGCCGACGAGGAGGGTCGTGCCGAAGGTTCGCAGGGTGCGGCCGAAGCCCGACGCGTAGACCTGCCTGTCGACCAGGTAGACGGCGCCGCCGCCGACGAGGGCCACGACGAGCCAGCGCGTCCATTTCCTGCCTCGCTTGTACTGCTTCGCCGCTCGGGGCGCTCCCAGCTCGCCGGGCGAGGGCGGCCGCAGCGGCTGGAAGGGTCCGGAGGTCTGGTGGCGCTTCGCAACCGGTCGAAAGACGTCATTCCGGGGCAGCACGCGACACGAGCGCGGCGGCAGCGTCGAGGGGGCGGTCCTCGCGAGCCCCAGTAGGCTGCGACGGAGCATGCCGGACATCATCGACACCTTTGGCTCTGCGGCGGGAGCATCTGGGTCGGGGAGGGCGTTGGCGTTGGTAGGGGACAGAGGTTGCCGTGGTGGAATAAAGTACTCGTGCGCAAGTCGAGGCGCCGACGGACATGCGAAATGCCCGAGGCGCTTTATCCCCGGCGCCGATCGGACAATTGGCCTGCGGTCCCACAACACCGGGCCATGACGGCGGGCCCCTTTCGGCAGCCTCGAGTCTGTAGTATTGTTCCCTCTGATGAACGACCGCTCAGCATTAGTACGGGAAAATTGATACTGCCTTATATTTCAACATGTTAATTTGTTAATGGGACGCTGACTCTTCTCTCAGTCCAGGACCGCTCGCTGTGAAGGGCCCTTACCCCATCGCCGCCAGATAGAGCGGCGGATGAAGGATGTCACGCAGGACTACGGTATCGAGCTTCAGCACGAGGTCTTTGAGGGGTAGACGGGCACACGCTGTCGGCCTTTTGCATGCGATAATTAAGTACTATATATACGAATAAGCTCGAGCGATACACACTAATAGGTCGGGGGTTCCATACGATGTTATCAGGATGCAACTACGGATATAGAGATTGGGTATAGGGTAAGGCGCTGAGCCCCGAACCCTTCAAGATGTGTGGTGATCTAAAGTTAATTAGATCTCTGCCCAGAGATGCTCGCGACCAGCTCACAGGTGCGGAGCGCTCCGCATCTATGACACCTTAGTCGCCGCGCCGCGAGCACCGCATGAGTCGATGCGCCATTGACCCTCGGCACGGTCTATACGAACACGGCGCAGTGCCACTCCGAAACCACAGTCTCGCACCCTGGGTCAAAGGCGCAAATGGAGATTGCTGCCGTGCTCCGACACGCGCCAGCGGACAGAGAGCCGTGCAGCGCGCGCGCGCTGTGTAGGGTGACTACAAGCAGAGTGAGGAGCCGGACGAACAGGCGCAAGAAGCGGTCGAGGAAACGCCCGTACTCGTAGAGACTACCATACCTACCAACCTACCTAGCAGTAGGGAGCTTAGGTATGAAGCTCTCGCTCAATACGAGTGCGCCTGCGCCGGCCCTAAACTTTCCATGCCATCTGGCGAAGCGAACCGGAGCAGAGGCTTCCCGCGCCAAGGGCCAGTAGCGGGCCGTCCGCATCGCACAGCGCCTCGGACGGAGCACGTCAATGAATCCGGGCGGGCCTTTTGCTGTTGGTTGTGCCGCAGGATGCGGAGCGCACCTCAGCACGCGGCCGCGTCGCAGATTGAAGACCAGGCCCCAGCCTTTTTAAGGTGGCGCTCAATTTCCGGAGTGCGTGGCCCCCAATAGGCCGTGCAGGCTGCGGGAAGAGGGATATTTCTCACTCGCAGGCTCGCGGCACACCATCCATCCATCTTCGTGCTGGTGGGCCTGCTGTTCCTGAGCCGGTCGCGCAGCTAGCGGCGGGGAGGCGGGAGTCAAGGCCCAGGCCAAGCCTGAGAGTTCTCGACACCGCCGTGCGCTGTTCGGCGGGGCGGGTCCGGTGATCCGGCAGAGACAAAACAAACAACCAGGACGGGCTTACTGTCGCAAGCAGATGGCAGCGGAGCGCAATGCAATGCTCAGCGGCTTGTTGACGCTGAGTGTCTGAGGAATTTGGCTGTGGGTACGAATATGGGGAGCCAGGCCAGGCTCAGAATGGGCGAGTCATCGCACCCTTGCAGCCCACTGCCACCTGCTGGAAAAGGCACAGTATGTACATAAGTTGGTCGTTGGTGGAGCGCAGGGTTTCCTTCAAGCCTCCAGAGGCACGATGCTCGATAGTACGCATGTGCGCTCCCGTCTTCGCAGCGGGCTGCTGGCCCGGATCCTGGCGCGCTGGCATGAGCCCGGGATGCACTCGCAGGCGGCTCGGAAATGCTGCTCTTCTTCCAGCAGCCGTCGTGCGAGCTAGCCGTGTCCATGCATGCACCGTCCTGCAAGACACTGCATGTTAGACAGCGTGAGGCGAATGGTGGGCGGGTTCTGGATTGATGATTCAAGGCCCCAGATGGGCTGCGCCACGACGAGAGCCACTTGCGGCCCCAGCCTGGCACCTGCTCCGTCTGTTTCCCCTGTTGGTCCCCCCCACCCGCGAGCAAAAGCGGATAGTACCTAGTACCTTGTTTCCGCGCGATTCCCAGCGCTCTCATGATGTATCTGGAACCCCGTCCTTACCTTGAAGCTGCCCACGAGCCAGCCCACGATGGGCTTCCCCCCTGGTCAGTTCACCTCCCAACTGTGGGCAGGTCCACTCCCCTCAGACAGGCGCACTTCTCGCTCACCTCGTCGTCTGCGACTCTCCTTGTCAAGTCCTCCATCACCACCCGCGGATCGGCTGGCCGCGACATAACGAACCACCACCGCACGACGACGGCGGGCTGTCGCTACGATCCTTTCCTTCCTGCGAGTTCCAGCAAACGGCTGCTACGACGAGACCGACGACGACATCGACGACGACATCGACGACGACGAGAAGGCGGCTGCAGTGCCCATTCGAAGTATCTCTCGCCGGCTACTGGCTTCCTCCGGGAGATAAGAACTGCACAGTAGTGCCAATCGCGCTCGTTTCCTCGACAGTCACTGCTCCCACCAGTAGCATATCCAAGGAGTCGATACGCATTCACTCCTTCGCCCATGACACTACTCGGTCCCTGCTTCCACTCGCTCTCCCAGGCGCCGCCGATTCCCAAGATTCACTCATATTCTTTCGCATCGATTTGAAGCGGCTGGTACTGGCCTGAGGCCTACCCGTCACCATGTTGCGACCAGCAACGCCGCTGTCGGTGCTGCTGCTGGCGGCATTTGTCCTGCTGTTGCTGTCGGTTCTGTCCACTCCGGTCACGAAATTCGTCACGCTGGGACGATTCAAGGACATGAGCTTTGGCGTCTTTGGTTACTGCAAGGACGGCGGAGCGTGCAGCCCGATTGGTATAGGATACGACACTGGTTCGTCCCCCCCTCGCTCTTGTTTTGAGACTGCGCGACGACGGCAACATGATTGAGCGTACGGTTGACAATGCTGTGTAGGAAAACTCCTCGACAATGAAAAGCAAGCGTTTGATTTGCCTACCAGCGTTCGCAATTCTCTCTCCTCGATTCTCGTCGTTCATCCAGTCGCTGCCTTCCTCACGCTCGTCATGTTCGTCATGGCCGTAGTGTCCCACCTGCACTCGCCGTCGCACTCAGCGAGATATCTTCTTGTGCTTTTTATTTTCATACTCATTACTTTCCTGGTCTGCCTCTTGGCTTTCATCGTCGACATTCTCTTATTCATTCCACATTTGGCATGGGGCTCGTATATCGTCCTGGCTGCTACCATCATGGTGGCCGTCAGTGCCGTCGTGTCCTTCGCCATGCGCCGGACGCTCGTCAGCAGGAAGTCTCGCAAGAAGCGAATCGCCGAGAATGCGGAAATGAGCGGCGAAAACTATTACAACAGGGAAGGCCAGACAAAGCCCCCCATTGCCGTGACCACGTCGCAGCCCACGGTACCTATGGTCAGCGGCGGGATCTCAGGCGGCGGCGACAACCTGCCAGCATTTGCCACTTTCGAGAATCGAAGCAAAGACGACCAGGTCAGCGACGAGCGGATCCCTCTGACGCAGCGCAGTCCCACGGAGAGATCCCCGAACGGTCTGCACAGCGAGCTGGCTAATGTGGGTGAGGCCGCCGTGTACAACGCTGCGAGGAGGTCGCCCTCGCGAGATCGATACGGCAACCCGATCAACGGGCCCCCCGAAGCCTATGGCATGCCAAGAGCACAGTCTGCCGACAGCATGAACCGTAGGGGAAGAGGAGATATGGGTCCTGGTGGGGGTTCCAGGGGTCGCGGTGGATATGGACGAGGAGGCTACGACAACTACGGGGCCCCCATGCGAGGCCGCGGAGGGTACGGCCCACCCGGCAGAGGTGGCCCCCGAGGCGGCAGAGGCTACGGTCCCCCACCTCGCGGTGCTTATGGGATGAGAGGAGGCCGAGCGCCGCCTCCGGGCTACGCGAATGGACCGGGCCAGTACGACAGAAGGCCTTCCGCAGATGCCTACTATGGACAGCCGTCGTCCAGCTCACCGGACCAGAGTCTCAACGCCGGCAACAATGCTTCCATGCGCAGCCTCAACAATGGGTACGAGGCGTACAACCCCGACGGCGAGCTCCCAAGGGCGGAGTCGCCGCCACCGCTCCCCGCCAGCGAGGCTGCGAGAGGGATAAGCCCGGCGTTGGAGATGGACGCAACGCCAAATGAAGCGCCTTCCAGATTTCAACAATACGGCCAGATTCGGGACGGCGACTCCGATGTGGCCGGCATGGTTGGCCTGCAGCAGGGTCGAGCCCCGGGCCGTCACGATACCATCATGAGCGACGGGAGCAGGTATAGCACCGATGAGTAAGTCTGCCGACCGTGTGGTTCTGTGGAACTGGGTTAACCTTATTTCAATAGCGTCCCGTACGTCCCGCCTCGCGCAGCATGGAACGCGAACTCCGGGAGGAACTCGCCTCGGGCTGCGTCACCGGCCGGCTCGCATCACCGGCCGGCGGCGGAACTCCCTGGTCGACGCACGCCCCCCGTCAACGCCCCGCAGGGCAGCGATTACTACGAGGATGTTGATCCTCGATTTGTCGGCTCGGCACCGACACACAACAACGCCCCACCACCGGCCGAACCCATCTATGAGGATGTGCATGCCACTGTCGGCGGAGCGCGAAGCCCTGCCGAGTCCGAACGTTCCAACTTCACGTCCATCTCTCAACGAGGTGTCAACCCTCGCTGGAACCCGAACCACCCACCAATGCCACAGTATCAAGGCCCGCCAGCTCGCCGTCCCGTGCAACAGCGTCAGGATGTGCTATTGGATAACCCCGACTTTCAGCTGCCAGGAAATAGGCAGCAGGGTGCGCAACGCGGAGGTCCCGGCATGATTCCCGGCAGCGCCTATCCCGCTGGGCCTCTGTAAAGGCGGAGAGGAACCTCACCAAACCCATCACGACGTACATACGATTCACTTCGCCAGACATTCGATTCGAACAGTCAATCCCTCGCAACCCACAGTACTTGAGCTCAACTACGGTTCACAACGAGGGGTTCATTTTCGAAGCATCCCGTATGGTGATGATGCTTTACCGACTTCCATTTATAATTTCGACACAAGTTTTTAGACTCACGATTTCTAAGGCCCGCCCTGGGTTTTCCCGAACGGAACATCAGTCTGGCTTGCTGGCCTCGGCCATTATTTACACGCGCATTGGACGGAGGTCTGGGAGATGCCAAATCCCCGAGTCTGATTTTTTATTTGTCTTGTATAGTATTGCGCGGCAACAAGATTCTGACCGCGACGCTGTCGCTTTGATGATGGGGTTGGACGCTTTGGTCATGACTCGCTCATTGAGGAAGCTCGAGAAGGTCGAGGTCACGAGTGAAGGGGGCTGGCACTACTCCAGATAGGGCTGGTCTCTCCAACCAGGGTTCTAGGTATATGTGAAGGGGACATTGGTCCTGCAGGAGCGCGATGAGCCGCGTTCGGCCTCGGGCTGCGTCGCTTGGCTTGGGAGGGGAGCGAGGCTCGCGATCTCGCGAGAATGGTAGGATAGCGAATAGTTTCTGCGGCGCTTGGATGAAAAACGTGCTGATTTTGCGACTTATTATGCTTTGGCGCGAGTGTGAATTTGGTGCGTGTGCAACTTTGCGCAGCCAGTTGGCGTGAGAGACGACGACCTAAGGCGGTCAGGCAACCGACTAACGAGAGCATACCAGGGAACGAGCGACGCATAGATTGGGGATACGGAGAATTTACAACGAAGAGCAAAGTTGTTAGCGCCGACTCCTCGACGTTTATTTACCCCACGCGAACGTGGTCGCGGAGTCTGCTGCGCCTTGGCTCTCTCTGCTCGATATGCTCCTCTGTCTGGAGCAGTTTTCGAGACCGCACACGCTGTTTGAGCCTGCCTTGCGCCACACATCAAGCCAGCCAAAAAAAGAGAGCAGAGAGGGGGAAGACGACCTCCTCTTCTATCGTTCTAAGACGTGCCCACGCTTGCAGGTGTGAGAAGGCGCGGTGGTTGATCTTCCCTTCTCCCCGGTGCCGCGTTCAAAATCTCTCCCAAAAGCCTCTCCTCTGTTCCTTCTTTCATCAACCCACCGCCTTTGTACCCTTTGCACACAGTGCCTGCCTTGTTCTCTTTTTAGTTCTCTCCTCTTTCTGCCTTGGATTTGCGCCGAGGAAATAATAGTGCCCTCCTCTTCCCGCATCGGGGACCGTGTCACTCGCACCGTCTGCCTTGACCATTCATCCCTCCCTCCTGCGAAGCCGAGCCGCAACTTCGAATCCGCTCCTTTGTGCTCTCTGCGCCGCGAAAGAATCGGCGTTCCTGTCTCTATTGGCAAGTATCTGTTGGTTGGCTCCATTTCTAATAAGACGTCTCTCGCCTTGCCTGCAGGCGTTGTTCTCTCTGCCATACGGCGATTTGCCTGCCCTTCGTCACAACACCTGCAGTCCGTGGCGTGACGCAGCACGAGCGATACTCCCTCTTGACTCAGTGTCCATCATCGGCTAACCTGGACTTTCCTCCAGATCCGTCGCATCATCGAGCAAGAGAAGCCGCGGTAGCCGTATCACCTGGACAGCAGCGTCAAGAGGGATCCGCCGAGTGCCACCATGGCTGGTCTGTCGTCTTCGGCGAGCAACACTACCACGACGAATGCGCCCCTCTCGGCGTCGGCGCAACCAACCTACACCACAGCTGGCACCATCTACAACCCCAGCTCGTCGCAGCCACTCCAGCCTCCCTCCCGCCGTGCGCGCGCTGCCAAGTGGTCTACGGGCCAACACTCAGACCTCTGCCTCTTTCCCAAGAGCATTCTGGCGGGTTTGACCATGAAGGCCAGCAGCAGCAGTAGCGTCGCCTCCACCACGCTGCAGCAGTACACTCCTCTGCAGCAAAACTATGACCGCGCCGTCAGCCCCCTGAGCGAGCCGGAACATGCTGCTCATTTCGAAGCACTACAGACACCTCGCATGCGTTCTGGGAACACCCCGGCCCCGCTCTCCTTCCTCTTCCCGGACAAAGACGACGAAAAGGACGATGTAATTGCGAAGCTCGGGGTCAACGAGTTTGGAACATTCACCAACGACGAAGACGAAGATGACGACGACGACTTGAGCATGGTGCCTCTGAAGAACATGACTGTCAAGTCGCTCAACAACCTTGCCTCGTATCCCAATCCGAGCCAGAAGAAGGCTCAGAAGGCTCTCTTGCGCGGAGCGCGGCTCAACCTGGGCGGCCTCGGTGCGGCGAGGACCTGTGTCTCTCCTGGCCTTTCTCGGCGAGCCCTGAGCCCCCTTGAGGAGCCTGTGACCAATAACGGTAATAGGCCTTTGGGACTGCTGCGTCCATCGCAAGTGGATGCCTCGTCCAAGACCGACCATTCCCGTATGATGGCACGCTTGCTGCCGACTGCGCGATCTCCAAGCCCGGCTTCCCAGTTCGACAATCCTGACGTTTTGTCGACTTCTTCGGTTACGCTCGCCAACGGGCCGGGAGCCCCCAGACCCTTGACCGCCGGACCGCCAGGTCAGCGACAGTATCGTCCATCGACATTCGACTCCACTTTCAAGGCTTTACACCCCAAGTCTCAGGCGCAGGATATCGCCCAGGAAGAGTCTGAGGGCTTCGCCATTGCCAAGCAGACGCTGGCACATGTTGGTATCGAAGACTTCAATGATCTCTCCGTGGAATGCCTCCCATCGCCTTCTCGCATTGCGCAGAGTGGCTATTCAAAGCCGGCGCTTCTTCCAAAGAGCCCCATCTCCAGTATCCTCGAAGGTTCCGAGCCAGACCTCGAGCCTCCACGGCACGAAGCTCTCGGATTTTCCTGGGATCGGGCTCTTGACATGTCGTGGACCTCGTGGCGGAACACGTCGCCCTCTGCTCGGGACAGATACGTACGAGGAACTGCTCGCCTGACCCCCGAGTCGGTGGCGGCTCGGAACGAGAGGATTGATTCGTTCTGGTACTCTGGATCTGCCATGCTGGGAAAGAAAGCCGCAGAAATCGTGGCCGAGTCCAGCTGCCGCAAGCTGCAGCATTCGTACGGAGTTATTGGAGACGGAAGACCCAAGAAGACGAAGACTGAATACCCGCCCATTGGAGTTGAGGAAGCCATGCGCACGGCAGTGTCGGAGCACACCAAGCCACTCCTAAACATGGCATTCGCAACGCTTGTGCGCCATAACGACGAAAAGGACGTGGAGAGCCCATTTCAACAGTTTGCAACTCCTGCCGAGGGCCTGTGCGACCACAGCGCAGAGGGAAACGCGTCGTTCTTCAGCAAGGCAACGCAGAGCGCCAAGTGGGCGGCGAGACGGCCGCAGTACGGCAGCAACTAATTTTGGGCCGTGGGCAGGTTTGGCAGGGTGACTGCGTTAATGGAGGATTGGTTTTCGGTCGATTGGATGGATCTTGGTGGCGAACAGGGATAGTGAGCAGTACACGAGTACACCTTGCGACGAGATACGAAAGCCGTGGTTCACAGGTCGTCTGTATAATAGAGGCCACATTTGCTTAATTCATGATTAGCATGCTCCTTGGCTTGCTGCAGTGCACTGTGGGCCACGCTGTCTCTGCGGTCAGAGCATAACTTGGGTACCTTAGGTACGGCAAGGTACCTTAGGTAAAGTTTTCGACTCCCACTGTAGCTGTACGCCGCCTGGCTCTCGTAGGCGGGCATCAAGATTCCTACCTTACTTAGGTAGTGATTGCTCTGCCGCTTGCCGGAAAACGGCAGCATTGACTCTTTGCATCCCGGCTCGCGTGACGGGCCAGCCTTGGGGAGGGATGTCGTCGTCTGTGGAGGCGCGGCAGCACACCCCGGCAGCGAATGGCAGCGCCCGCTGGAGGCGCCAGAGGGCCTGCTGCCCGCAGAGGTACCCACCCACCACCAGCCGCCCCGAGCTCGCCGCTCGCTCGACCCCTATTTGCTACGGCGCAATTACCTACTACGTACCTTGCCGTAGCTCACCTTACCTTACCTGGTCCCTCCTCCTCCCGCATCCATCTCCACCTCCGAGCGACGACGTCGTAGCTCTGCTTGCTGGTACGGACGTCCGAACCGCCGCCGCCAATCCCTCGACCCTGCCGCTGCGACCCGCGCGAAGCTTGCCCGCCTGTGCTCTCCGCGACTCGAACACGACCACTCCTCTCCCCCCCCCTCCTCCCCTCCCAGCCCCATGGCCTGACCGTACCATGGCGACGACGGCCCGCCCTCACCAACGGGCGCCGTCCAGTGCTTCCCTCTCGTCGTCCACCTCCGACAAGGCGCCGACGCCACGAGCACCTCCTCATCCTCCCCCTCCTCCCTTAGCCGCCGCGACGCCCGCGCTGGCCGCGACCGCGGAGGAAGACGACTCCCCCTCGTCGTCGACGCCCGCGGCCACGACGGTGCACCCGTCGCTGCTGCAGCCGCGCGTCGCCGTCGTGCTCAACGTGCCCCCGCCGTGGCACCCGTGGCTGTTCGCCCTGCGGCTCTGCTCGATCCTGCCGGCCGTGTGGTGGGGGCTGCCGTCGGCGCTGCAGCTGCTGCTCCGCCTGCTGCCGGGGCCGGACCAAGTGCTCGTCGTGCGCGCTGGCCGCGCGGTCGGCGGCCTGGCCCCCGGCCAGCAGGATGAGGTGCCCTACGCCATGACCGAGGGCGCCCTCGCGACCATCTGGGTGCGTGTGGCTTGCTGGGGCGCGTCGAAGACCCCGTTGAGCGTGCTTGGCTGACGGTTGCTATGCAGTGTTTCGCGTGCGGATACCTAGCTTTCTTCTTCACGGACTGCTTGATGTCGAGATGGTGAGCGACGTGCCTTGCTTGACCCCTTGCCGTGGACCCTCGACTGACGTGTGGCTTAACGCAGGCTCATCAACTATACCCCGCAAGCTACCATCGTCCGCTTGCTCACCATAAACGCCGTGAACGCCTACCTGACCCTCACCATGCTCTCCCTGACCGGCGGCTTCGAGGACCCCCGCCTCCTGCTCCCGGGCTGGATCGGAATCGCGACGGTACGGCCGAGCTCCTCCTGCCCTTGACACCCCCCCAGCCTGGCATGGAGCGGACTGCTGACAAGCTCGCCCTGCAGACCCTGACCGTCTGCTACCACATCACGCACCAGAAGATCAACATCCGCAAGGAGACGTCCACCTCGGTCAACGTCTTCTCCATCGCCAGCTACCTCACCATGGTGACGCTGCTCGTGCACATGCACTCGTACCTTGCCGACTACCCGACCATGCCCATCGTGGGGCGGGCGCGGCAGCTGCTGCAAGAAGCCCGCAGCGTGTTGGCGCAGGTCAAGGCTGCCATCGAGCGGTCTGAGCTATAAGTTGGGGGAGGAGACGGGTTTTCTCTTCTATTTAGAACGACGGCGCCGAGAACCCCTGCCGCTTGTTCCCCCTAGCCACCAGTGGATGGGTCCCAGTGGCTGGGTATGTATATATCGCTGGCGTCGGGGATAATCTTTGGGAGTTGGTTCACAAAACACTCGGGCGTCACGGCGTTCTTGGTCGATAGGCACATACGAGGAACGCGTTCCTTGGATTTTCATCTCCCTGTTTCATTTCTAGGCTACGGCTAGGCTTGCCTGAGAACAAAACGAGTGACCGCAAGCCATGTTGATACTTGGCCCGTAGCCCAACTCACGCGTGGGATATGCAGGGCAGATAACCGCGTCTGCCCCGCGGCGACGGAGCGCAGGCCAATCCCCAAATTCGCGACCTCCCACAAAAAGTCTTCGCGCCGGCGAATGGACGGATGGCCGCCGTCCCTGAGCGATCGGAGCGAAGCCGAGCCCCAGATTATCGATACATCTGAAAGAGGCGCAATATGCCGGGGAACCTTCTCGTCCCAACCGTTCTGGGCCCTCAGCGCGCTGCGGGGAGCAGGCTGGAGCCGACAGGGCGGCGGCGCATTGCGAGCTTAGAAACCGTGGACTTTGATAGTCTTGGGGTCTAGCTCAAGGCCTTCCTTCTTGTCGACAAGAAATTCCTGAACATCTTTGCGCTGGTCTCCCTGGAGCTGGATCACCTCGCCCATTTCGGTGTCGACGACGATGGTGCCATTGCAGGCTGTCGGACAGACGTTAGCGGCGAGACGCTTGCGTTGGTGGACGGAGGGGCCACGTACCAAACTTCTTCTTGATGACCTTGAGAATCTTCTTCTGGTCGAATTTCTTGGGGAGACCCTGGACCGTGGTCAAAGTTTTACGACCATTACGCTCTATCGTACGTCGTCAGTGAAATGAAGGGCAAACGCGCATCGGCTGTTCCCGTCGTCGACGTCACGTGAGGCGATGGATCGACGACGTTGCGGGCAACCGATGGAGCAGGGGGGGAACGTACGCTGAATGCGTATATGGATGTAATTCTGCGTTTGCTTGGTTTCACCGGTGTCTTCGTCGGCTTCGGCGAAGGGGTCTGCGAGAGGCGGGAGGTCAGCATGGCGAGACTGGGTATGACGTGGGGTGCTTGCTGGGTTTGCGAGGCGGGGTCCTCGGGGAGCGGCGAGGTCTGCGCCTTGGCGCGATTAACGTCGGCGCGCGCAGGGGCGAAAAACCCAGGCGGCGACGACGACGAGGAGGCGCTCCGCGCAGAACCCAGCAGCGGGATCGAGGGCGGTCCATACCGTAGGTCTTGAGATTTTCGATGGACATAAACTCGGTAGGTAGCGGGGTGTCGATGGGAAATGGGTTTTGTGGAGAGGAGATGTTTTCAGCGGAAGGCTGTGAGAAGTCGCCTCGCTGTGTGTTTGCGTTTGCTTCGGTTGGGAGCGGTCTGCGGCGGACGGGCGGCGACGGAGCGATACGGAGCGGAGAGCGGGAGAGCGGATGCGTAGGAGCGTGCGAGGGGTGTAAAGCTGGGAGAGAGTCTTCGACGACGGAGATGCTCTTGGTGCAACGATGAGGCAAGGGTGAGGGAGGGGCGGTAAATGGGAAGAAAACGGATGCAGTTAAAGAAGGCGAGGGGCACGGCCGGGGCCCACGGGCGGGTCGAGGGCAAATGCTGCCTGAAAAACTAGGTGTCTGCCGTGTCTGCGCGGCGAGGGGGCCAATGAGGGGCCGCGACGGCTTTCGTCCTGCCTGCTGCACGCACGGCGAGCCCGTGGCTGCAGCGAAGGAGCCCTCTGGTCTCAAAGCCTCTGGGGCCTCGAGCCCTCTCTCTCTCTCTCGACAGTGCAGTGCCACCTATCGCTCCTCGTTGTCCCCCTTGCGAAACGTACCTATGTACTGCTCTCGCACGTCTGTCTGTCTTCGGCGCAATTGCCCGCAGGAAGCAGCCCCGGCGGTGCGTGCACGCGCGAGTGGCACATGCGCATGGCTCCCGGCCGCCGCCGTCGCGATGCATGCAAGTCGACGGGACGGGCATGCAGCCCTGTGACCAGCTGCCGGCAACGTCTACTCGGTCTAGTACTCGTACGTGCTAAGGCGGCGAACACGCGGAGCGTCCAGCGAGCCTCGGAGCGAAGCTTGCCACGGCACATGCCACCGCCATGCCACACCACCTCACTGCAGCTACCACGTAGTACAGCTGCAGTACCGCTGCAGCACGGCGGCGGGCAGTGGCGGCTGGCGCCCGCTGGAGGGGCTCGCTCGTCAGGGCGCCGCTGCCCCTCATTCGCGCGCGCGCCCCTCACCCACTCCGAGGACGCCTGCGCTGCATCGGCGCCGCCGCGTGCGCATATCGTCGAAAACATTCCTGCGTCGTTCGTGTTCGTAGAACCTCCGCCGCACCTCGGCAGCACGGACGGCGTGCCCCCCTCCCCCTCCGTCGCACCGAGATGCCGTTCGAGCCCGAGGAGCTGCCGCCGGCGACGCCGCCCTTCTTCGAGGATGCCGCCGGCGACGCCTGGGCGCCGCTGTTCCGCCACACCTGCGGCTTCGGGCCCGACGTCTTCGCCGACAAGATGATGAACATGGTCCGGAACCCCAACCTCAACTCGACCTGGCTGTTCCGCGCCGACATCCTGTACGACGACGACGAAGAGCGGGGGGCGGAGAATGGCGCCGACCCCGTTGAGCGAGGATCCGAGGCTGGCGTCGACCCCGTGAGCCAAGGTGCAGAGGCAGACATCGTTCGCCCCGTGCCGCGAGACGTCGCCGGCCTCGTGCGCCGGAGGACCCTGGTCCGCAAGCTCATCCCCCGGAACGACCGCAGGGACGAGCCTCTGGACCAGACCTGCACCTTTCATCGCTCAGAGCCGACAGCAACGCCCGTTCGCTCCCTGGTTCTGTACATGCCGCACGCTTCATCCGCCGCCGACCTCCCCTTCTACCACCCCAAGGTCCGGGGCATCGCTCATATGCACGAGTGGGACCCTCTTCAAGGCTCCGGCTCGGTATCCGTGCACTTCCTTCCCTTCCAAGAGTCGGATCTGCAGGACAAGAAGATACGGCGCACCGCCTTCCATCTCCTCGAGATCCTGCACAAGCACGGCCAGGGCGCGGCCACCGGCTACGTCAAGAGGGTCCACCACGACGTCGTCATCCCGCAGGCGCGGTTCCAGGACCGCTACGCGAGCCTCAAGAACAAGTATGCGCGCCGGCTGGTCGATTCCTGGGCCGAGTCGACGGACCCGACGAAGCATGTCTTCGAGGACCTGGGCATTGCTGCCTTCTTGATGGAGCTGTGGGCCGACATGTACAAGGATGCTGCGTTCCCTGGCTTCGTGGACATTGGCTGCGGCAACGGCTTGCTCGTCTACATCCTCACGCAGGAGGGCTACGCTGGCTGGGGGTTCGATGCGAGAGCGCGCAAATCGTGGGCGCAGTATACCGGTCACGCCCCATCTGCTCCGTCCGGCAAGTCTCTCGAGCAACGCATACTGCTGCCCCGCGTGGTTCTCGACGCGGCAGCAGATCCGGAGGCAGCCCAGATCAGTCCCGAGGAGATCCACGACGGGCTCTTCCCGCCAGGGACGTTCATCGTCTCCAACCACGCCGACGAGCTGACTCCCTGGACCCCCATCCTCGGCGCCCTGTCGCGGTGTCCCTTCATCATGATTCCCTGCTGCAGCCACAGCCTCACCGGCGACAAGTTCAGGGCGCCCCCGCCGCGCGACAAGACGAAGTCCAAGTCGGTCTTCTCGTCTCTCGTCGACTGGGTGACGCGCATCGCCGAGGACTGTGGCTGGGAGGCAGAGACGGAGATGCTGCGAATTCCCAGCACGCGAAACACGTGCGTCCTGGGCAGGAGGAGAGCAAAGGACCTTGACGAGGGGGAAGTCCACGCTCTCCTTCGCAAGTATGGTGGAGCGGAGGGCTTTTATGCCAACGTGGCCAAGCTGGTCAAGACGGGGCCGCGGGGCCATTGACCGTCTGATGTACACATTCACATTGTATAACAGGGCACTGGATATAGGCAAAAGGCATATTGTCATGTAGCTTGATAGATAGCGTTGAACGTTCAATCTCTCACTTAGCCGCTGACGGGAATCGTGATACCAAGTCCCATCCCATGGCTACATTTTCTAAAGCTTTCTGGCCTTGATATCAGGATGGCAAAGTCGACCATTATATAGACTGACTGCCCTGCTGATCAGTCGGTGCACCATTCCCCAACCCCCCCGTGCTTGCCCCGCGGCTTTGGGCCTGTTCCAAGCGGACTCAAACATTCAACGACTCGGACGCTCGTAGACAAACATTCGCAATGCCTGCCAAAAAAAAAAAAACATTGTAAAAAGAAAAGGGAAAACGCAAACAAACTCGCCGTAGAAAAAGTGGCGACGATACTCGCCAATGCTGATCGACCGTACACATGTGGTATCAAACAAGGGCATGCATGGTTTCCCCCGTATATCATTCATCGTCGTCGCCAAAACACACTCGTCCTCCTCAGACAGGCTTCGTCCATCATGATATGCTTTCGTCTTAAAAAGTCTGGTTCAGTCGTAAGATCATCATCGCTCATCTTCATCTTCCTCGATAGGCGCCGGAGTCCTGCGCTCCGTGCGTCTCTTTGGGCGCCTGTGCCGCGAGCTGCTGATATTGCTTGCCGAATCGTCCGGCATGATGTCCCCATCATCTTCCAGGCCCCACTCATCGTCGCTCCCTCCGTCGCCCTCACTTCCGGCGGCCCAGGCTGGCCGTTCATAGGCAGAATTCTGGGAGTTGCCGGAGCCGGGGTTCGGGAGCACATCGATTCGCCGCCGGTTCTGGAAGCTCTGCATCAGGCCGGCTCCTCGCTGCCGCAGAGCCGTGCGCACCATCTCTGCCTTGTGATGCAGTTTCTCGAAAGCGTCCTCGAGTATCTCCATGCCCGCGTAAATGTCTCTCTCGATCTCGGCTGCCGCGGCCATCTCCATGTCCTCATCATTCGACACTGGCTGTCTTCCACCAGGCATGCCTGATGATGCGAGGCTGACGAATGACGCAGGAGTGGTGCTTCGCGAGTAAGGGGAGAAGGGAGTCGTATTTCTCGATCCCATCGCCGAGGGGCCGCGAGAGCCCGGGCTCATTGCCGGCCTGTTTCCAAAGAAGCCGCTCGCCGGTGTCTCCCCTCTCGAGTCGACTCCTGGCTGGTCGTCTCCGTCCGCGCCAGACCACAAGAATCCGTCGAAGCGTCCCGAGGTGAGAATCTCCCATTCAGAGTTATTGATGTTGGAGATGGTCACAAGCAGGTCGTGAGTATGGGGGTTCTTGACGAGATACGTGGCGCACTCGGCATCCCTCGGGACTTGCTGCAGTCGGTAGAGTCGTTGCAGAGACAGGCCGCACTTGATGATGAAATCGTTTCGTGGCCGGTAGCCCGGTGTCGGGGCGCGCGTAGACGGTTTCAGCTCGCGAGAACCCGACAAGAGGGCGTTGAAGTAAGGCCGATCCTCAGCATCCATGTTGGTCAAGATGGCGAATGCCAGCGTCTCATCGTCCACGTCCTGCGAGGGGGGCGCCGGCGTTTCTCCTGTCTTGTTGAGCCATTTGTCCACGGCAGACCTGACCTTTTTCGTCTGGCGCAAATAGTGCTCCCTGAACTCTTCCGCAATGTCCGGGTCCATCCTGACGGGGGACGCGGGCCGCCGAGGTATCTCGGCGGAGATCTCGGCGGCCTTGGCCCCAATCTCTGCGAGGTCAACGGGCGGCCATGCAGGCAGCTCGATACGGCCACTGACCCACTCAAGAACATCGCCCCAAGTCAGCCCTCTGTGAATCTCATGGGACTGATCACACATGACGCAAGCGCAGCCGTGCGGAGGCAGGTCTCGTGAAAAGACATTCTCAAGCCTATCCAGCAGCCGACGTGCTACCGATCGGTGCCCAGTTGCAACCGCAATCGACCCTTGCTTCGAGAGAACAGTGTTGTACTGATCGAGAAGGTTGAAGAAGGGCGCAAACAAGGTTTCGGCGCCGGTCAAGGGAGGGTTTGAGGGGCGCGAGCCGTTCTGCAGAGGCAAGACCGACAAAAAATGACCGGGGACTGGGTAGGGGAGGCCGCCGTTCTGGAGCAGGTAGTCAACCCGGGGGATGTCTTGAAAGCCCCCAGCCAAGGGTGGAGGTGGAGGCGGAGGCGGAGGCGGAGCCGCGGATGCTGGAGTGGCTGTCTTCGAAGGGTATTCGCCCTCGGGTGTCGCAGACGGCGCAATCTTGACGCTGCCGTACGCAGGAGGGAACTGAGCTGTCTGCGTTGGCGTCTTAGGGGATGAGCCTTGGACGCTTGATGGCGAAGACTCATCGTCCAACGCTTCGTGCTTCCTGGAGCTGCGCGTGGAACTGGTTCGTTTGATGGACAGGCGAGAAGAAGTGGACCTCGTGGAGCCAGATGATCGGAGCTTCTCGTGAGACTTGTTCTTGGGCGACTTGACAAAGGTTGCCTGGCTCGATGCAGATTTGCGACTCAACCTAGACCTGTCGTCGTTGTGCGAGGCAGATCGAGAAACGCCAGAAACGGTCGATCTCGGTCGACTCCCCGCCTCTTGCCCTCGGTCCGGCTGCTCTGACCGCCTCTTGTCTGCGGAGACATCAGTCTCCGGCGGAGTAGGAGGCCGGGATGATTTCTTGGATGTCGACGACTTTCGGGGTAGGTCGGCCGATTTGGAACGTCGTTCGCCATCTCCAAGGTCGGTGGCTTCTGGCGTCAACGGGTTCGACGTCCGCTTCGTTGTTGAAACATCCTCTCGACTCATCACCGCCTCTTTGCTATGTGCCTTGCTGAATGTTGGGTATGGAAGCGAGATGCGCTGTTTGTCCAACGATATCTTGGACATGCTGGCGGTCAAGTCGCTCGCCGAGGCTGACCGCTCCCTTGCGTCGTCCTTGTCCTTGTCCTTCTTGCGATGCCGCTTCGTAGATACGTGTGATTGCACCTCGCTGCCGTCGGCACCCACCTTGCGGCGAGAAGACTTGGAAGAGCGGTGGCGGTGCTCGCGATCCTTGTCTGACTTCCGTTCCGCCTTTGCGTGGCGGTGCTTATCGCGCGGCGCGTCATCGGGGGCGTCGGCGTCGGCCTCGTGGTCCTTGGACGGCATCTTGGGAGACCAAAACCGTCGGCGAGCTCAGGCACCAACGGCTAGGTTCGCTAGGTGCGGGAATGTCCCTTGGCGGGTGCTATCCCCTGAGGGGCATCAGTTGCAGGCGCCGAGATGGGAGGCGAATAAGTGACGAGGGTCTAGAGGAGGGCAATATCTAGGCCAAGGGTGGCAGGCCGACTGCCCGGATCGAAGAAGGATGATGTATTTCGTCGCTCGTGAAGACGGGCGCTACTCGCACTTGAAGCACTTTGGAGGGGAGCTTGTGATCAGGGTAATTAGAGGTGGCTCAGGTGGGTGCGGTCCGACCCAGTGAGGCAACCGGGTCCAGGTCCCAGGTCCAGCCCCCTCCGCCGGCGAGTGACTTGCGGGCCTGGACTGCGCTGGGAGTGGCGTGGGACGGCCGCTGGGCCCTCCGCCAACCGCCAACCGCTGTGGATCGTCGCCCAAAGCTGGCGCTTGGCGGGTCTGATTGGGTTAGAGGGAAGCTCGATGCCGCTCACGGCCTTTGAGAGCAGCCTGGCGGGCGGCTGCGCAGGGATCTACGAGACGGTGCCTACGCGTACGGATGCTCGTGCATAGCTTGCGATCCCGATGTGGACGTGAATTTGGGCTGTGCAGCGTTCATACCCAACGCGACCAGAACCGTCCCCAGCATCGGAGTTCTCGAGCCGGTTCCGATTGTTGAAGTCGGACAGGCTTGGCTCGGCTCGCCCTTCGCCCCCGCTTGCGCTCAGTGGATTGGCATCGTGGATCTCGTCGCAGACGCGGATTCGCCTAGGGGATGGAGAGAATGGAGCTTCCGCCAGCGCACGCAAGGCGGTCAAGACCGGTCTCCATTTGCTCCATCTTCTTGTGGCGGGCGGGACGTGTCCCAGTCATTGAAGACCTCCAAATCAATGGAAACGTGGGCCTGCAGACTGATTGCTCCCAGATGTACTCCGTGCGCAGCGGGACAATAGGTATCCCTCATCATCTCTGAAATTGAGCCCTACTTTTTCGCTCTCGCTATTGACGAGAGCCCCCTCCGTATCGTCTGTGCCTCCACATCTGAATCTGCCCTGCGCGTCTATCTATAAACCTGCACTCGTACCACATCTATAGCCTGTCCAACAGACCCCGGCTCTCGAGCAGCAAAATAATCTCGTGCACGATAGATCGTACGTTCTGCTTCTCCAGGTCCACGACCAGGTCCGGCTTCTGAGGGGTCTCGTACGGGTCGTCGACGCCCGTGAATCCCTTGATCTCGCCGGCGCGGGCCGACTTGTAGATGCCGCGTCGGTCCGTCTTCTCGCAGTACTCGAGGGGCGTGGCGACGTGGATGAGGAAGAAGGGGCCCGACTTCTCAACCAGCTCTCGGGCCTGTCTGCGGGCGTTCTCGAACGGCGCAATGGGGGCCGCAATCACGGCGGCGCCGGCCTTGGTCAGCTCAGAGGCCACGAAGGCGATGCGGGAGATGTTGAGGTCACGGTCCTGCTTGCTGAAGCCCAGCTCCGACGACAGCTCGTGGCGCACGGTCTCGCCCACCAGCATGGACACGGGCCGGCCGCCGCCCTGGTTGAGCGTCGTCTGCAGCGCGCGAGCGATCTGGTCCTTGCCGCTGTTCTGGTAACCCGTCATGAAGACGGTGAAGCCCTTTTCGCGGGGCAACGGGTTCTGCTCTCGCAGCACCTTGACGACCTCGGGGTAAGAGAACCACTCGGGAATCTCCTTGCCCGTCTTGAGCCGGTTTCGGAGCTCGGTGCCCGAGATGTTCATGGTGCGCGTGCCCTCGGGGATCTCGTTGGCGGGCATGTACTCGTCCCTGTCGGGGATGTAGATCATCTCCTGGAACTCGACCATCTTGATGCCGAGCTCTTCCTGGTACTTCTGAACCAGCTCCTGAGCGTCGTACGGGCCGTAGTGGTCCTTGCCGTGCTTGTTCTTGCCGGGGCCCGCGTGGTCGCGGCCGACGATGAAGTGCGTGGAGCCGTGGTTCTTGCGGATCACGGCGTGCCAGAGAGCCTCGCGGGGACCGCCCATGCGCATGGCCAGCGGCAGGAGGGCAAGGGCGGCCATGCCGTTGGGATACCGGGCCAGAAGCGCCTTGTACACCCGAACACGGGTGAAGTGGTCGATGTCGCCGGGCTTGGTCATGCCGACGACGGGGTGGATCAGGACGTTGGCCTGCTGCGAGCGCGCGGCACGCACCGTCAACTCACGGTGGGCACGGTGCATCGGGTTTCGGGTCTGGAAAGCAACGACCTTTTGCCAGCCGAGCTTGTTGAAGTGGGAGCGAAGCTCAGCGGGAGTGACTGCACCGGTTAGCCGCCGAGCCTACAGGAGTGGGAATGCAGCGCAAACGTCACTTACAGCGCAGATCCAGGAAGTCGTAGTGCTCCAAGCGGTTGATAGCCTCCAGCTTGCCACCAATGTAGAACTCCTTGGCGGCATTGAAGAGGTGCTTCACACCGGGGTGGGTATCGTCGTCGCTGCCAAAGACCTCCTTCGCCTCCTTCACCCTGTTGGACACGTGGTTAGCGGTGTTCAAACCGTGATGCTTGGCCGTAGGTAACGCACTTGTCCGGCCGGTAGACATCCTCCACGGTCAGGATGGCCAGATTTCGGTCGTCTCGGGAGTCGCGCAGGGTGATGCGGCCGCCGACCTTGATACCGAGCTGGTCGAGCTGCGTCTGGTTCACATCGAGCGTGATGGGCATGCTGAAGAGGTTGCCATCGGCGAGGCGGTTGTTTTCGACAACACTGCAGACAGCATTAGACTGGCAGGGACAAGGGCGCTCAGAAGCTAAACGTACCCGTTGTAGTCCTTCTCGGTCATGAAGCCTGGCAGGCGGCCATTGTCAGCTTTCACAGCCAATTACACGCGCGGGACCAAGCGCCGACTCAGCAAAGGCGCCAATGATTAAGAACGAACCTTCGAGAGGAGAGAAACCGCCGTTGAGGATCAGCTCGAGATCGCAAAGGTGGCGCTCGGTGAGGACGAGAGCCGGGAGCGTCTCAGCCTCGTCGCGCAGCTCGGCATGGCGAGGGAGGTCGCGGGCGAAGAGGTCCTTCAGGACGCCGCCGTGAGGGGAGTTTGCCATGTTGGAGGGGTGACGAGGGACAGATGGACTGGAACCAGAGGTAATTGAGGATCAAGTTTGCAGACTGGACGAGAGGTCTGAAGACACGTCTACTCGTAGCAGCAGCTGATTCCGTAGCCGGAGCGTGGCCCACTGGCGCGATCACGCAATATGGTGGGGAGGGAGAGCTAAGCAAAGCCGCGCAGCTGGAGTGTGTCCGATATGGTTGCGACGACGCGGGAGGACGGGATCTGGAGGGGCAGCAAAAGGGATAGGTGGCAGAAGGAAGCGCTTGGAAGGATGCTGCGAGGGCAAGAGCGATTTATAAGAGCTACGGCCATGAAACCCATCTTTCGGCAAGGATATGCAGCGACGGAGAATGCTGCGCTCGTGGCGTCTCAGCGCATGCCATGTCCACAATTCCGACGTCGCCTCGTCGCTTGTGATTGCGCGCATTGTCGCATCCCAGGAACCGGCCGCCCCACCACTGACGGAGAAGGTGGGATGGAGTTTTCTAGTCCCTGATGATGACGTGCTCGGCGGCGACGCTGGCGACGTTCCGCTTGGCAAGCACCCGAAGCCAATCAACGCATCGAGCTCCAGCACAACCGCTTTTCCACGGCTCTTCTATACGGTATGCTGCGTAATTTTCATCTCCGCGAGACGTAGCCTGTGCTTATCGTAGGACCGGGAGGGCGGGCTGCACGGAACAGCCTGGATGCGGCAGCTGCGAAGAGTGTCTTGGATCGACCGCCGACATGTGTCGTCGGCGCTTCGGCTTGAGCGACGCGACAAATCTGGCACCCTGGCTCGCGGACCACAGCTGCCAGGCATGCCCGGGGGACGGAGCTTGGGATCGTACAAGATTGATGCGTAATCCAGATCGGCGCACTTTGTCCATCTCGCATCTCGCGCCGCACAGTCGCGCATCGGAAGTCGGCCCCGACGGCCCCCGAAAGGTCGTTGGCCATGCCACGCGGGCCCCAGCGCCCGCAGTACCCGCGATTCAAGATCAAACAGGGTTGCATTTGTCCAGCCAACCGTGAGTATCCTGTGCGATGGCCCATTCGGGGATTTCCCCTCTGCATCGGCGGTGCTCGATACGTTGCCCCCAAGACGAGGCGGATCGGACCATCGGCACCCCAGAAATCCGCTGGATCCAGGCCCCGCAGTGCCCCTCACTGTGCTGGCACCGCCTGGCAGTGAGATTAGTCACCCGGAGATCGCATCGAGCCTTGGCATCCAACGGCGGTTGCAAGATCCTACGCGCCCATTACCTGGATGCACGTGGAAAAGAACGGACTTTCATCTTGTCGTCTGTGGACTGAAATCAAGGAGAACATCCTATGACGACCGAAACTCTGCAGAGCGGGTATAAATATGTAGCTGAGAGGTAGAAACAACGGGCCCAGGTGGGGGTACCTGGGTTCGCTGACGGAAAGTCGCCCGAGGAGTCCACTCCGTCGCACCCAGTCAATACTCGGAGCATCAAGTAACAGTAACACCAGAGAGGATTTTCAGACTCGAGAAACCTAGATGCTGCCGCGAAAAACGGCACCTATAACTCCCGATTAGTGTAAAGGCCGAAGTAAGTATTCTCAGGTCGGCAATGGGGAAGGCCACCCGACTTTCGCTGGCCGTGAAACGATGGTACCCTGCAGTGCTCAACGGTCGCAGACGCGCCAGTTAAATGAGCAGTGGAGGTAGTCCGTAGCGAAGGTAAATGCAGATGGCCGGCATCAAACACCGTATATGAGGGTCCAGTGAACCCGGCGAGGCAATCAACTTGTCGGTCCAGCTCCCGCACCAATCGCACCGCGGAGTCGGCGTGGGCGGAGTTTTTGGGGCCAGCGGAGGTGCGGGGCCGGCGCCCGGCTTGCGTCATGAACGGATGATGCCTATCTCCGCACCAGATGTCTGCGACGACAATCATCTTCACCCGCCGATGGCATAGCTTGTTGAATTGTCGCCTCACAACGCGTTATTTCATATCACATCGCGTGTAGTCTGAGTCTGTGCCAACACCGCGTTGCGCAACCATGACCGACCACATGAGAGCGTGGCAGGTCGCCTCTCCCGGCAACATCGAAGCCGGCCTGAAGCTCAACGACAAGGCTGACAAGCCATCTGAGAGGTCGCTAAAGGCCGGCGAGATTCTCATCAAGGTAGTCAGCGCCAGCCTCAATCCGGCCGACTACAAAGTCCCCGAGATGGGCCTCGTCGCCCGGGGCATCACGTCGTTCCCGAAGACCATCGGCATGGATTTCAGCGGCCAGGTCGTCGCGATTGGCGAGGGCGTCTCGGACGTCGAGATAGGCGACAACGTGGTGGCTCTCGCCAACCCGCTCAAGGCTCCGGGATCCCTGTCGGAGTACGTCGTCGTGGACCGTGACAGGTACGCGCTGCTCTCAAAGGACGCGAATCTCGACTGGGCTGCCGGGCTCGGCACGGCTGGCCTGACGGCCTACCAAAGCATCCAGCCGTATGTCAAGCCGGGCGACAAGATCTTCATCAACGGCGGAGCCGGCGGGACCGGAAGCTTTGGTGTCCAGATTGGCAAGCTCTTGGGATGCCACGTGACGGTATCCTGCTCGACGGCCAAGGTGGCCTTCTGCAAAGAGCTCGGCGCCGACGAAGTCATCGACTACAAGACCACAGATGTGGTAGAGACGCTTAAGCAAGCTGGGCCAGTGTACAGCCTCTTGGTCGACAACGTGGGCTCCTCGCCGCCGAACCTGTACCCGTCGTCGGCCGCCTTTCTCCTTCCAGAGGCGGCCTTTGTGCTGGTCGCTGGCTCTGCCTCGTGGGGCAACTTTGCGCAAGTCGCGAGCGCTCTGTTCCGGCCGACGATGCTGGGAGGCGGCAAGAACAAGATTGTGATATACATGCTCAAGACTAGCCGGGACGACCTCTCGCAACTGGCACAATGGTTGAACCAAGGGAAGCTCAAGACGCCGGTGGAGTCGACGTTTGGGTTCGAGGATGTGTTGAGTGCATTTGAGCATCTCAAGAAGGGGTCTACGGCCGGCAAGCTTGTGGTGCATGTCGCACCCAAGACCTGACGAGGCATTGTTAAATGCTCTCGAGTCGGCAAAACACCCGATGGAACTTGCTATTAATGCTTGCTATAGCGCGTAGTAATTTTCTTGAGCGTTACGAATACTCATTTTTCGCAATTGCTGTCCGTGTTCCGGTCTGGCATCATTTATCGCTGGAGAGCATCTTCGTCGAGCGGCTACAAATGGTGGAAGCTCCACCCGCCGACGGTTTTGATGGCGTAGGTATGGCTGGATTCCCCCAGTGCAATACGCATAACGGTTCTTGCCGTTGCCCTGGCCATCGGTGAGAAGAAATCCGTGAACCAAGGCAGATGAGCCGGTCATGGTGTCTTCACCTCACCTGGCCTGTTCGGCATCGAGATTAATAGTGCGTAGGTTCAGCCATAAGCCACAAGTGGTGGCCAAGCTGTCACGAAGAACGACAAGCCAGGCATGCGAGCTCGAAACGCCACGGACTCACACTTTATAGTTAAGCTTGTGGTGCGTCTTTCAGCGCTGTAGGGATCACTGGTGACAAATTGGGCTAGGCCAAGATGGTGGACGAGGATTGGCAGTGCCGTGCGTCGCTGCGTGGCGCAGGGAACTCGTATTGCCAGCTAGATACACCGCCAGGGCACACACAGATGGACGGCTGCGGCAAGACTCTGTAAAAGCGCGGATTTGATCTTGTAGGCTGTCGTTTTAGCTCACACGCCAAGGTGAGATTCAAGCCGTGGGAGTCTGGGACAGACGTGATGGCGCATGAATGGGCACTCGCCTGCAAGGACTGAGAAACAAGGCGCGGGGTGGGCGCCTCTCGCTCGTCTCCGAGACAGCCGACGATCGGGCGTCTTGGGTGCTGCACGATGAGCACGATGAGCACGATGAGCTCCGGCTGCGCCCCCCCCGGCCCAGGGGCTGGTTGGCCAAGCTGTAGCAGAAGGCGCCGCGCCAAAAGCCGGGACAATCGTGCCGATGGGAGAGCCATGGACGGACGGTCATTTTTGGCGGGGACCGCTAGCCGCGTTGCACCACCAGCGATACGAGGACGAGGACGATGCGAATGCGAAGCAAGAATACAATACAGTACGAGTGCAACGAGTGCATGGGCATCTAAAAAAAATACGGAAGTTGAAACGTCTTGTCCGGTAGGGGAGGAGGCAGGCCGTGGAAGCACCCCCTCCTTGCCACGTTGCGCCATTGCCGGAGAATGCATGCCCCCTTTCGCTCAGTGTTTTTGTCCTAAACAAAGCAACCTTGGAACCACAAAACCCCCCCCTGCCCCCCAAGCGCCGGTCCGTCCGTCCACACGAGGCTGAGCGGGACGGGGCGAAGAGCAAGCTGCCTGCTGCTGTCCAATCTTTGCTCGTAGCGCCGCCGCTTGCGTATCTGCGCTCCACCACTCGAACAATCACGCCAAAGCCAAGGTACCAGCGGTTGGACAGCACCAGCCGCAGCTCCCCCCGGGTGCCCAAGCCGCACTTGGCACAACTTTACGAGTACGTGCATTCACGCAGTACCGCGAAACCTGTTTGTCGATATCCAACCCTCGCTTCTTTCCCGCGCCGTCACGCCCAGCAGCGAGTACGCTTCGGATCCATCGTCGCCCGCAGTCTTGGAGCAAGCCGTGGTGGTGAGACGGACCTCTCGACACTCAGCTTCTCCCAGAGCTGTCGCCGCTCTTCATGTCTCGCCTCATCGGCGCGCTGAGATCCGTCTCGAATTCGCCAATTTCTCCTGTCGACTTCTCTTCTCCAGCGAGCGAGTTTGCATAGCTTTTGGCATCGGAGCAGAGAAAACTAACACCCAGAGCTACACTGCTGGGGCTTTGCCCCCCCTTCGCCGTCCCGGCCGACCCAACAATATACATCCAACGATTCAAAATGTCGCCGACGAGACACCCTCCGTTTCCCGCCCTTTCGCTCCTCCTTGTCGTCCTGTCGTTCTTCCTCTCGACTGTTTCGGCCGACAAGGTATACATCAAGGGCGTTGATATCAATGGCGTCTCGCACGATGACCTTGATGTTAGTCGCTATCCGGCCCTCTACACCGGCGACTTCGACGATTGCTTGAGTGGCGGGAGCTTGTTCAATGTCACCAAATTCGACGCTGCATACTATGCCGACAACTCGACGGTCCTTTTCCACCTGGATGGAACATCCAACATACGAAAAGAGAGCCTCATCCGTAGGTCCATCCCCATACATCTCGATCGTTGACCTTACTCGCTCACCTTTGTCTCCGCCAGTCCATATCTCCGTCGAGGCTTACGGCGAGAATCGATTCAACATGACGTATGATCCGTGCAAGGCCAACATCGCCAGCATGTGCCCCCTGAATGCGAGCGTGCCCATAACCGCCTTCGCCGTCATTCCCATCGCGCCGAGCCAGGTCGCTGGCATTCCCTCGATTGCGCTGGGAATCCCGGACCTCGAGGGCTTCGCACGCCTGCAGATATTCGCCAACTCGACTCAGACCGAAATCGGTTGCTTTCAAGCCGTCATGACCAACGGCAACAGCTTTTCGCAGCCGCAGGCTGTCAGCGCGGTCATGGGCGTCCTGACGTTTATCGCTGTCTTGGCGTCTTTTGCCACGGCAATCTACGGACTGAGCGTCCCGCACATACGCATGCACTACGCGCACTCCTTCTCTGTCCTTGTCATCTTCGAGACGTTCCAGACCATCTTCTTCTCTGGAGCCCTCTCCGTCAACTGGCCGAGTGTACTGCCGGCTTGGTGGAGCAACTTTGCTTGGTCGGCTGGCATGTTTGCCAACGACGACATCGTTCGGTCCATCAACTCGTTTACCGGTACCAACGCCAACATCAGTCAGGTTGGAGGAGCGGGATCCGTCCAGATCAACAATGGAGGCGGCCTGTCGCAGCAGATTTATGGCAGATCACTATTCTCAACGCCGATTCTTCAGAAGAAGTCGCTCCATGCTCTCGCGCGACGAGCGGCGTATAACGCCAGCAATCCTTACGAGTATACCTGGAATGGTCGTCCCCGGACTCCCGGCATGCCTATGCCGGGCACCTGGCCCGGCTTTGGCGGCACTCTGTCGATGGTGAATGTGCCTCCCGCCGAGGCCTTCATGGTCGCCCTGATTTGGCTGCTCGCTGTTTTGGGCGGCATCGCCCTCTTGGTCGTTATCGCCAAGTTGCTCCTGGATCTGCTGGTAAAGAGGAATTGGATCAAGACCGATGGGTTCAATTTCTTCCGCTCCCATGTAGGCGGCTACGTGGCTGCTGCGGTGCTCCGAACTTTGTTCATTGCCTTTTTCACCATCATGACCCTGGCCATGTACCAGTTCTCCATACGCGGACCTGCCGGGCCTACCGCCATTGCTGCCATCGTCTGGCTCCTTTTCCTGTTTGGCATCGGAGGCATCGCAGCTTACGCCTGCTTTTTCCGATTGCGACACGGCAAGTTTGAAGCTGGCCCGGACACAGTGCGTTTCGAGCGCGGGACCATCTTTAAGAAGATACCATTCATCGCCACCACCAGAGAAAGCCAGATTGGCGAGGAGGAGAGAGCAGACCGAGTGTATCTGTTTGGCACGATGCCGTTTATCCGGATCCGATACGCAGATGAGGATCCCAACAGGACACCTGTGCACCAGGATGCAGGCTTCATTAGGCGATTTGGATGGCTCGCGGCGCGATACCGCCGCACTAGATGGTGGTTCTTTGCCGTCTATCTCGGTTACCTCTTCATCAGAGCATGCTTCATCGGAGGCGGCGCGCAGACTCCCCTGGCGCAAGTTTTTGGCTTGTTCATCTTTGAGATCTTGGCTCTCCTGGCCATCATCAAGATGAATCCTTTTGAGAGCAATCGGAACACGGCCGTGGCTGTATGGATGCTCTCGATATCGAAGATTATCACGACGGGACTGTCCATCGCATTTCTGCCCGACTTCAACCTCAATCGCATTGTTGCCACGGTCCTCGGCATCATCATTATCGTTGTCCAGGGATTCCTGGCTGTGGCCGTCTTGGTTCTCATCGGACTCGGCACCATTTCCACCTGGATGTCGCTTTCGCGAAATCGTGAGGAATTTCCTGAGATGCTTGAGCAGACCCGCATCCGGTTCTTCGAGCACATGGACACTCGGGCAGGAGACCTCCCACCGCCTCCCAAAGAAGAGGAGGAGTCGGAGGGGCCGACACAACCATACTTCAACGTGCGAGAGGTTCGCCGTGAACCCAAGATTGAGGACGAGGACGGGCTCCCTGGTGAGCTGGAGCCGCCAGGAAACGTTGTGGTGTCGAGCGCGGCGGCTAGCATTAGACGCAGCCGTGCCAACAGCGCCAGCTCGCGCCATTCAGTCAGTAGCATTCCGCGAGCCGCTCGGACACATCGCGCGTCTTGGAGTGCCAAAGACCTTAGCCAGTGGGACGCGGAGATGAGCAGAGGTGATGTTTCACGCGCCCATTCTAGAAGCAGCTCTCTGCGACTGTCGGGGCTAAACTACGATGGTCATGGGGCGATGACGCCCTCGAGAAGACCACCCATGACGCCGATGATAGAGTCCTTCGAGGGGCCTACGCTGAGCATTCCAGCCAGAATGCAGCCGGATGCATCCAACGATTCATCAGTTGCTGAATCAGAGGGTGAGAAAAAGGGCGGTATTGTGGTCGAGGAGCAGCCTGCCGTATCCCCTCTGACGCCTACAGCCGACAAGGAAGCCGAAAAGGAGACAACCTTGGAGGCGAACGCGAGAGAAGAGGCCGACTCACCCCTTCCGGCTTCTAACCCCGGCGAAGAATCTATCGAGAAGCAGGAAGCAAAGGCGGATGCGGAAGGTAGACAGCCGTGACCTTTGCCACAGTGCAAAAGAGGAGGTGACCAAAGTTGGTTATGAGCATTCAACAATGCGTCAAGGATCATGGACTGGCGTTGGGAGCGATGCTTTTCTCTGCAAACAAGGCGTTCTCGCACGAGGCACACCTTGGCATCGCAGATCTGATTTCTTCGGTTAAGCGAATGTCTCATCAGCCGCAATAGAGTCAACAAAAGATTCGGGCTCTCTGCATGGATTTCTCTAGTGTCTAGCTCTAGAACATTTTTGATTAATAGATCGGCAGAGGCCCCGTCCTGGACCGTAAGACTTCTTTATCCCGGGGACGATGGAAGTCGAACCCTAATTAGCCACGGACCTGCTCGCGATGTCTTCGTGCCGAGCTCCCCCGCACCCCGACTCCAGAATCCCCTCAACGCTGACATGTTGCAGCCACCGAGAACAACCTTGAATCCTTGCCCAGCTAGCATGCACGTCACGTCTTGGGCCGTCCAATAACAAAGAGTTCAGGAGGCACCGTCGGCATGTGACCCCGGCAGGGGTAGAGCTCGGATGCGATACCCGGCCTGGGCTCCAACAAACGATGACTGGATCCCATGGCTAGGGCAGTTGTTGGCTGTCGGCATGGTCATCCTCCACAAAGCACGAGGCGTGAGTCGAATGCGGGCATAATGCGGGCATGCGACGTTCGTTTATCCGCAACGAATGATTCCCCAACGGCACCCCTGGCACGAGTATAGAGACATCCATTCAGCCTGACACCACTTTGCCCAAGCCAACTGGGATGGCGAGCTGCATTTGCACTGATCGAGTAGGTGGATGGACCAACACTCCTTTCAGTCACGTTGGCAGAAACTCTCGCATCTGAAAATGTGCAAGGACAAGACCGTGAGCAGACGACTTGGAGGTTGATGCTCATGCGTGAAATCCAGCAGCGAACTTCTCCCCCTTCTCTCTCCCTAATATTTCTTAATCGTATTTTACCAATTCATCTTGCCGACCTGTTCAGGACTGTTCACGTCTTCTTGGGATGTGCGACAGCCGGCCCCCTTAAAGTGCGACAAAGAAGGTTATCCAGGGATGAGCTAAAAAAACAGCCATTCCTGATCGCGGATAATAGTTCGTCGCATTGCATATGGGGCGCAGGCAACAACCGCTAAAAGGATCAACAAGGTATGCAGATGCTGGGATGCGGAGAGCCGACCAATGGAGGGAGTAGGCAGGCGAGCGGGTGGATTGCGGTGGCATAGCTTGATCTCTTGCATACGGAGCTGCCGGTTGGGACTCTGGGGTCTTGAGGTCGAGCCAACAACGGCAAAAGAGACCGGGGTTAGCGAGGCGACGAATTATCCCTACGTAATGACAGCTGAAGACGGCATCTCGAAGCTGACACGGATGCTCTCTGCCTTTGGAAATGACATCCTGTTAATAGATGAGGCAAATGAGTTGCGAAAGCATCACCGGGCCTTTGAGATGACATTGCCCAGACAAGCACGTGTAATTCGACGTCAACGGGCGGCTGTCCTGAGTTGCACGAGCCCCGTGATGCCGAGACGAACGCCCAACGCCACCAACCCCTGGACGGGAACCTCCGAGCTTGTGATGCACATGTGTCGCTGCCGCCACGATCTATCACATGAGAACGAAAGTGCCCCGGCATGTGTCTTCGCACCGTGTGCGGCTGAAGAAACCCGGAGCGGCGCCGGGGGGGTTCAAAGCCTAACGCGGAGGAGGCCGTGACGGGCGCAGAGTACCAGAGCGCTGCCCCTGTCGACTGAGGTTCAACTCACTGCTGTTGCGTGATCAGAGAGCACTCCTGCATGTGCGTTGCGGTCTGTGTAACGCCAGTAGGTGAGGCGTCCGACTAACAAAAATCAAAGGCATGGATGCGCCCGCTCAGGGGGGTAGCCAGGCTGCTCGCGCACGTCTGAACGTTGAACCTGCCTGGAGCGACCTAACCGCAGGAAATTGGTGTGACGAGAGGATTTTCACGAGGATTGCAATTTGATATGTTGAAGAAGAATTGGTGATCTTCGCACCGGGATTCAGAAGCCCCCAGGACCGGACGATCTATCGCGGACAGAAGAGTCCGCCGAGGAAGGGCTATCAACAAAGAGACCACCCAGTAACTTTCCCATGAGAATCGTAAAAAGCGAATTGGCGAAAACGAGATAGAACGGACAGCATGCCTAGGGCATCGAGTCGGACTGGGACATCTCCTGGCTCTCCGGCCCAAAGGTCAACGCTACCGACACGACCGCGATGATGATGAGAACCAGGATGAGCCCGAGTGCAAGGACTTTGAGCATCCTGTAGCCCTTCTCCGTGCTCATGCTGCTCTGACTGTTGCTCTTGCTGCTCATGCACTCGCTTTCCCGTGTCTCACCGTTCACGACACTGCCTGCCCCTGAGGCATTCACGGTTCCCATCGCGCCGTAGCCGTTACCCGGGCCCATTCCCAAGTCGGCCAATATGGTATCCGCGTCCGTCGTGCCCGTCCATGACCGATCGCAGCTGGTGCGGCCGATGGACGACGATAACGGGGCAATCTGCGTGCCGAAGGGCCTGAACGACGAGTACGCCGGCGGCGGATCGTCGACGCTCGACGGGCTCGAGGAGAGAGCCATCTCCACGCCGGCATAGCTTGATGGAGATGAGCTGCATGTTTCTGCCGCCGCGGTGATGCGCCGAGTTGGTGCGGGACTGTCTTCGTTATCAGGGCGCCGGAGCAGCGGCCAGCGTGTTGCCGGGGATCGCGAGGAGGGCGCGTTCGCGGCGCAGTTGAAGCACTCCGAGCGTGGCTGGCCCGTCGACACGGGGATGCCGCAGCCGGGGCATGAGATGATGTCGTTGCCGCTGGAGAACATGTGAGTTCGAGTTCGAGTATCCTCCTCGAGGGTCTTGGGAAGTGATATGTAAGTGGGTCTTGATGTAGTTGCTGCCGAGTTGAGTAGTTGAGGTTATCAGAGGGCGAGAGGTGCAAACCAGGTGATCCAACAAGGCAAGATATTGCAAGGCGAATATCGTGCTGGAGACCAATGCTCGCCGCCTGGTGTCGAGGGTGCCCGTCTGGGACGCCTTTATACCCGTCATCTCGGAGCAACATCTGTACGACGCCCGAACAGCAACGGTCCTGGGCTCTCGGCGGCGCCATCCAACGCTCCTGGGGAGCGCCCCTGGACAGACTCCCGATCAGTCTTCACGCCCGAGACGGTCCCAACCACCAGGAACTGGCAAGACGCCCACGCAAGGCCCTGCCGTACCGGCGCCACGGTCCGAACGGGGGCATGCGATAGCTGCACGCCGCGCTCTGGAAGCGGCTGCGCTGCGCTCCTCCCGCCGGGCCAGTCATTGACCCACCCCCCTCCAACCTGCTCGATTCGAAACAGACGACGTGGTGCGCGGACCAACGTCCTCCGCCTCCGCTGCATCGCGTCGGCGGATGTGCGGATTAGCAGCGCTCCCGCGAGGCTTCCTGGACGGCCGATGGACCGGCGTGGTCGTGGGCGCTCCCCTGCCTCGCCCGCCCGTGCCCGTCCACGCTGCGATGTGAGCCCATCGAGACGGCACATGCCGATCTGGTTTCTCTTCGACCTCTGCATATTCCTGCATGGTGGCTTGCCCTCGCGGGGCCCCCGTCCCCCCGAGGCACCACCGCGCTGCAACCTCGGGACCCCCGTCGAGGGCTTGCGGCGCCCGCCCAGTCACGTCGCTCCATTAACCGAGACTCTTCCTCGCCCGGACGAGCAAACCCAGGCTCCCCCAAGGGGAAGGGAGGGGGGGAACCAAAACTTCGCAAATGCCCGTCATTCTTCTAGCGCTGGCTGGTCTGCCGGGCCGTGGCCGGGGGTGGATGATGGATGGCTGTTGGCTGCATGGGGCGTTCGCGTGAAGAGAGGCGAGGCTGGCGGCTCCCTCCCCCCGGGTGTGGTTGTCCACGCCCGCCCATGCAGGCTCCGACGCATCGTGACAGGCAGGTTGCGATGCATGCCGTCGTGGCAAGTTATCCACGCAACGCCAAGCAGTCGTGGCACTCGCGGCGTCTTCCGGGATCGTGGAAAGACGACCGCAGGGGGGGCCGGACGGGGTGCGTACGAACCGATCCGGCGATGCACGCGCCTGGGGGATGAGACATGCCTCACAGGCACCGTCTCCATGCAGGTGCCATGCATACGACCATGATGGGCTGCATGCTCTTTTCTTGTTTGCTCCCAGGTGAAGCCTCTCTCCACCGCAGATGCTACGCTGTCCGGCTACGCGTCGCATGGCCCTGCCAACGATCAACGGTGTTTGCTAGGCACGACGACTGTCGATTTCAACGGAACAGCCCGTGGGAAAAGGAACGCTTCTCGGTTGCGTTTCGGACTGCTCTTGGCCAGCCGTTCGTGGGTCCGGCGCGTCAAGCTGCATGCCATGACGATTGCCGTCAAGCAGGTGGGGAGGTGTTGCTTCTCTCTCAACCCGGCATTCTGTCCATGGCTAGCATGAAACACAACTCGTATGCGCAAGATCTTGCTCGGAGCAGGGCGCCCACGTACCTGGCCAGATTAAGTTCCCTCGACGGCCGCGTGGCGTCCGCGGCTCTCGGGACGTCGTGAACACCGTGGGTCCCCGCCGTCCAAGATGCGAGCCAGCCGCCGCATCGCACGCGGACACCGTGATAGATACCGCAAGATTGGCTCGAACCTTGTCGGTGGCCTAGAATCGCCCATGGCCCTCGTTGACGGCGTGGAGTGCTGGTTTCTCGTATGCCAGGTGGCCGCAGGCCCACACACCTTGATGTGCCTCGCCACACTTCACGGTCGTAGAGCTCTTCCCTCCCGAGCCCTAGCCATTCAGCCCTGTGCAGGATAAGGTACTGTAGGCTTGAGGTCGCACAGCGTCAGGTGGAGGTGGAGGATTCAAGAGAACGGCGATACGCGCGTGTCTGCCTAGCCAGGGGTTTCATTGCAGTGGACTCTCCCGCCGACTAGCACAATGGGATACGAGCCATGTTGATTGCCCCTCCACGTCAAATGGCCCGAGCAAGGCAACGAATGCTAGGCATCAGCCCATTCGCATATCCCTCCTGCCGAAGAGCTGGCCCGGATCTCGTGGGCAGCGATTACCGAGTCCGGGATCGACGCGCGGAGAGTGCCTCGTCAGTCAGGGGAAGTCGTGGTAGGTGTCAAGGCGTGGGCCCGCGGCCGACAAGTGCATGGTTGTCTCTTCTCCCCTCCCAGGACTCTCGATGTAAACGCTGAAACCGGTCCCGGCAAGTAAGCCGGTCAGTCAAAAGCAACCACTGTCGAATTGTGGAAATCAGAAGCACTTGGCTTCTCCCATGTCAGACAGCTGTGACGAGGTGGCCTCTTGGAGAGACGCAAAGGTGGTCTGAAAATTGATGCTTTCTATGGCAACAAGTCCGTACGATTTGAAACATTCGCTGTTCGTACAAGATACCCGTAGGTTGATGGTTATTACTTTGTTTGCCTTCCCATGAGCGCCGCTAGGTCGGCGTCCCATTCTCATTCCGGTAGACCGCCCACACCAAACTCCGTTCCAACGTGCAGACCCGAGCCCGTGTTCCCTCCCTTTAATTATCCCTCGTCATGCTGCCTCACAAGTCAGATTCCACATCCTCCCTGTTGTGCCGCCCAGACGTGCGAAGCCATCGAGGCACGCACTACGTGGGCAAACGTAAACACCCGAGCCTTCCCTAGAGTTTTGCAGCCATTGGCCACCTCTTGCGCTCGCTGACCATGCCCAGAAGATCATGTTTCGACGGCAGACTCCCATGACGACGTCCTAGTGTGGGAGTGCCAATGTGAATGGTTTTCGGCCGTAGTGGGAATATTGAATTACAAGAGAAATACATATTCGGCGAGGGCCGCTGGTGGAGAGGACGAAAGTCGCCATCTTGGAATCGACAGGTGAAATAAGAGAAACGGTCGTGGCAAGTCTATCCGTGTAAAGCCTCGATGAAGTAGATGAAGGCGAAGATGAGGAACGCAACAGCACCGCCCACAGTGACTAGCTCTGGTTAGCATCTCACGCAAAAGAAGCAAGGCTCGATGATCGCAAACTCACCAACTTTGAGGCTGACGCGCCCAGCGATGGCACGACCGCCGATGACGGCGACGCCTGTGCAGATGGCATGGCCGCATGTGGCCCCCAACGTCACCCACCAATAGTCTTGCCCGGCGGCCATGGCGATGGTTGCAATCTGGCTGCGATCGCCCCATTCGCCAAGAAATGTCATAGCGAACGTCTGCACCCATGCGGGGCTCAACAGCAGGGAGCAGAGGTTGCTAATGCCGTGGAAGAAGCTTTGGATGGAGCCCTCCCCCCGGGACGGGCTGCGTGAGGGAGACTGCGAGGGCGATCGGGCCGGCGAGGGAAACCGGCCCTTGGGCCTCGAGCTTCTGCCGTTGAGGCCCATCTCCAGGGAGTGCGGCGTGACGGAGCCGCGTCGGTTGCGTCCGAGCTCCTTTTCCTTTTCCGCGAGCTCCTGCTCCACCTCGTGCATCTCGGCTGAAACGCCCTCGTTGGGGTCCATTTTCATGCCCTCGCGCAGGAGCTTCGCGCCGAAAACCAGGAACAGGCCGGCGGCAAGGAAGCTGGTCAGGCGTTTCGGGATGAGGGTCGGCACGGCGTGTCCAAGGACCGCCGACAGGACAGTCATGACGAGCAGGGCGCCGAAGGCAGCCGAGAAGACGACCAGGCGATCGTGCTTCATGGCCATGAGGGCTGCCACCAAGAATGTCTTGTCGCCGACTTCCGAAACCAGAATCATTGTAAATGAGAGGACGAATGAATGAAGCGGTTGAATGATGCCCTCCTCGTCGTCGTCCTCCTCGAGCTTCTTCGGCGGTCGTGTCGAGTCTTTGGACACCGGGGGTTCAAGGTGGTCCTTATTAGCCGTCTTGGATGAAGGGGTTTTTGTCTTATCGCGAGGGGTCTCTGGGAGATCTCCCGGCTTCTGCGCGAAAGACAACGTTAGCAATCTGGCCCGAGGCTCGCGGTGCGGAGGGGAGGACAGAGGTCGGATTACGTACGTCCAGCCCGGTGTAGTCGGTGTTGCTCTCGGACTTGTCCGAGGATGACTTTGACTTGTCCTTGTCCTTGGACTTGTCCTTGTCCTTGGACTTGTCGTCCGCCGAACGCAGCTTCTGCTCCTCGCTGTGCGGCAGAGGGGGCTTCTCCTTGGGCGCCTCGGGCTGCGCGAGAGCCTTTTCGCCCGTCTGGCCTTCCTTGGCCTTGCGCGCCTTCTCCTTCTCGGAGACGCCCCCCTCCAGGCCCGTGGTGCCCTCCTGCGGCTTTTCACGGTTCTTGTCAAACATGACGCCGTCGTTGGATTCCGGTATCTTCTTGCCGTCTACCAAGGTCGGGTCTTGGGGCCGTCCCTTCAGGGGAGGCAGCGGCTGGCGCTCCGAGTCGGCGGCGGCGGGGGCGTCGGTCCCGACGAAGGGGCCCAGGTGCGGCTTGCCATCCTTACCGTCGACGGGTGCGTCCCTGGTCGGCAGGCCGACACGGCCCTTGGGGGCGACGGGCGTGGTGGTGTCGTCGGAATCGCGAGACGCGGCGACGGCCAGAGTGTCGTCCCCGGAGGTCGCTGGCGTCTTGGGCGGCGCAAGCGCGGCGGCGAGCGACGGCAGGAGCAGCAACAGCAGCGGCGAGCTCTTCGTCCGGAACTTCATGGTGACGGCGAGGCGATGCTGCGCAAGCTGGGCCGCTCGCGGACGGAATGCACGGTCGAGTCGGCGACGTGGATGGGGGGATATGCCTTGGCGGGCGATGTTGCTGCGGGCGACGTCGGAAGTTTAAAAGACGAGGGGGGCGAGGATGGTTTTGGATGGGTCGCGGCGGCTAGTCGCGCGGCCCAGTGGCACGACAATGTCTCGTATCAATTGGAAGAGAAGAAAGGGCACCTGAGTCGGGCAGGGACGAGGAACGCCAGAGGAACGAGGACGTAGGCCTGGCTTCCGAGACGGGACAGCGAAGCAAGCCTTCGCGTGCCGGGGAAAGGAGAGTCGTGATGCGATGGGCAGTGGAAAGATGGCAGCCGGGAGAAAATGGCCGACGTCGAGGACAGGCCAAGCTGGTGCCTTTAGGGATGAGTACGTACAGTAGGTAAGTAGCACGCACGTGTACGAAACGCCCCGTGCGGCCGCTTGCCGGCAGCGAGCCCGCCACAGCCACAGGGGGCCAGCAGCCCCCATGCCCCCCGAACCGGCCGACAGGGGGAATCAGATCCACGCGCTGCAACTACAGCACGGAGTGCCAAGGCACGATTCCACAGACTGCCAGCCGCAGCAACCGACTCCGGAGCCTCCCTCCCCCTGAGGTACTCGTAAGGTTCCATGCACGGCAGCCGGGCCGTGCAGCGCAGTGCGCGGGAGGGAATCCGCCAATCTGGGATCCCAGCCGCGGCTGGTGGCTCCACGGCTCTCCACGCCCGGGAGATGAGCGCTGAGGATTTCTAATTCGAGCCTCCAAGGGGGGTTGAGATGGTGCCGCATGTGAGGCCTCAGCTGCAATCCTTTTGTAGAAGCGGCGGTCCTGCAGCGCAAGAGACGTGAGGGCCGGCAAATTACGAGTATATTTCTCGTGTCTGGGTGGACGATGTATATTTCTCGTGTCCCGCCTCGAGTTGAGCTGGAATGGGTTAGGTAGGTAGTGCGGCAGCGTGCTCGCGTACCGACATACGTTAGGTAAGGTAGGTACCTTAAATTGCAGCTCCAGCTCCAGCTGGATCGAGAGTCGACCACTGCCGCCTCCCCCCTTTCAGCTCTGTCAGGCTACCACTGCAGCTTCTCAAGTTGGGGCGCGGAGTGGATGCATGCGAGCTGCCACTACAAATTTGGAGAAGCGACGCGGGAACAGTGCCCGACTTTGGGGAAGGCCGTTGCCGCGCTCGTCTGGAGCTTAGCTCGCCCAACGCTCCGGGTCGGAGACGTGGGGTCGTGGCAGCTTATCTCCGTCCCGACCGATGTCGTCACGAACCTCACCTCACCTCACCTCTTGTCACGTCGCACGTCTGTATCATTATCATTATACGCCTTATCGCATCCGTAGACCGCGATTCTTCCGCATCTTCCAACTTAGGCACATATTGCCGCTTCTATAGTTTTGTCTTGCCCTAAGATTCCTCCTCTCGCCCACCGCCGGGACACCAGGCAGTTCCCGCCTTCCCCCGCAGTCTCGGGCTTTCAGCTTCGTGCCAAAGGGCTCGTACGCCGTGCATTTCCTCCGTTGAATCTGTCATATATTGTCATCCCTCAAAATAGCCGCCTCAATACGTCACCTTCCCGTGTGTTATGGCCTCGCACCGCGGTGCCGTGGCTTCCGACTCCCAGGAGCCCGAAGTTGCCGATGAGCATGCTGGTGGCGAGCATGGGGCCGAGTATTCCGAAGAAAGTCAAGTAGAAGAGAGCCAAGATGAGGATGCTGGTGAAACTTTTATCTACTCGATGCCCGGCGCGTACATCGACGATGACGACGACGAAGAGGATGACCTAGACGAGGATGATGACGATTTCGTGGATGAAGTGGACGACGACGATGACGACGCCGACGAAATGGACGAGGACGATCTCGAAGGCGACGACGACGACGATGATCCCTTACAGCAGATCATGAGTTTATTCAGAGGTACTGTATCCGTGGCTCTCGTTCATGCCCAGATTTGGCTGACCGCTGGTGCTCCAGACGGCGACAGGCAGGGTCTGTTGACCAGAGGGCAGCTCATGGCTCTCCTGCGCCACAGAGACTTCAGCAATGCCCTCTTCAGCAGCGCGTCAGATGAAGACGGATTCATGAGCATGTGGGGCCGGCGACGCCGACAGCCCAAGGATCCCAACCGCTTTCCCAAGGTGCCCAGCAGTGAGGGAACACAGCTGATGCGAAGCGGCGCGTTTGGCGCCAACGATTATGACCTGCACGCCAAGAAGCGCATCTCCAGACGCATGCTCGAGCGCGAGCTGGGCCTTGGCGACCGCGAACAGAGGAAACGTAACAACGACATTGTGGCACAGGTAAGCTCCGGCCGTCGACGCTCCCCAGCTTCCTGCAGAGGCGTTGACTTTCCTTCCGCAGTCTATGATTCCTAGCACCAGAGCCGAGAAGATCATCCACTATGACGACCCTGTCTACTCGGGCCAGTTTTCCGACGATGGCAACTTCTTCTTTTCCTGCTGCCAAGACTTCAAGGTCCGCATGTACGACACCTCGAATCCGTACAAGTGGAAGCACTACAAGACCGTCTCGTATCCCTGGGGCCAGTGGACTTTGACGGACGCGTCGCTGAGTCCCGACAATCGATGGTTGGCCTACACTTCTATCCAAAGCATGGTGTCCATCGCCCCTACCGATCCCAACGACTCGGGCGACCCGTACACGCTCGATCTGGATGACGGGAGAAGACCTGCAAACACTGGCTGGAGAAGCCGAGGATCCTTCGGCATCTGGTCCATCAGGTTCTCCGGTGACGGGCGGGAGCTCGTGGCCGGCACCAGCGCCGACTCCATTGTCGTCTACGATATCGAGTCGCGCCAGGTGTTGCATCATGTTGAGGGACACGACGACCACGTCAATGCAGTCTGCTTCGCGGACAAGCTGTCTCCGCACATTGTATACTCGGGGTCGGATGACTCGACCATCAAGGTTTGGGACCGGAGAAGCATGGGGAGCGGGCGCGAAGCCGGCGCTTTCTTGGGGCATCTCGAGGGCTTGACATACATCGACAGCAAAGGCGACGGGCGGTACATCCTCAGCAACGGCAAGGATCAGAGCATGAAACTCTGGGATCTTCGAATGGCCAAATCATCTGCCCAGTTTCGCGATGAATACCCTCAGCGTCGCAACATCGGCGGCACATTCGACTACCGCAGAGAAGCGTACGATGAGGAGGACTGGGAGCCTCACCCCCACGACAATTCTGTGGTGACTTTCAGGGGCCACAAGGTTCTTAGGACGCTCATCAGATGCCACTTCTCGCCGCCTTCGTCGACCAATTCACGGTATGTATACTCCGGGAGCGCGGATGGCAAGGTCTACATATGGAACCTGGACGCCACGCTGGCGGGGACGATCGACGTCAAGAAGGCAACACAGGGATCTCGGCGGAGGGACCGCCATACTCGACATTGGTTTGATGAGCCGGGTGGTTGGGGCACGTGCGTCCGCGACGCCAGCTGGCATCCAAGCGCCCCCGTCATGGTTGGTGAGTGTATTCGGTTCCGTGTACTTTATTCTGCGTCGACGAGTTTTCTGACTGATAGCAGCATCGTCATGGAATGGCTATAGCATGGCTCGTGGGACATGCACTGTCCACGCATTCAACGAGTCCCCGGATGACGAGGGCGACCTGGGTCTGCAGAGATGCATCAACGTCAACTCCATGCTGCAACCAGAGCCGGAGGCGTTCCAACAGCCAGCTTAGGAAGCATCGATGTTCGATCTCGGACGCAAAACTCGCGACATCTTGTTTCCTCGAGGCGTTCCGCAAGCGCGCTCGCGCTTGCATTCACACGTTTGCAAATAGTCACAGCCCAGACCACACCATCACGACCCATTTACAGTTATGTATTTTTTCCCCTTTAAGCCACCTCCCCGGCTGGTAGTTGGACACTGGAAATATATTGCCAGAAGCAAAAAGTGTGTTGTCCGTGGATAGGATCTTGCAAGGCATCTTGTATATCTGGAATCCAATGAATACTTACTGTTACAACATAGCACGTGTAGTATGATCCAGTCCATGCTTTTGGTGCACGGCACTACTGCCAATGTGAAGGCATCGCATCGCTTACAATACGGGTATCGTGGCAGCAGGGATTGCCAAGCCAAAATTCTTGGGCAGGGAGGTGTCCGCCACAAGAAACATGCCGCAAATAAGCACCAGTGGGTGCCCTTGCTTATGGCTATTCGCTGGTTGAGACTCAATGTCGAGGTGTCTGGGGTGTACCGTCTAGGGTGTACCGTATGTAGACGTGATCAAGACTCAAGCATCTTGGTGACTTACACGGCTACCGCTGCCGGGGCGTATGAGCCTCGAGCTATCCTTTAGTGAGTCAACCTGCAACCAAGAGTCCATCCACCGACCGGCGTTGCAAAGAAACACTCCAAGGCCCGGTCCCGTGATCATGGTTGCCTGCATCAGGTTCTGCGACCTTTGCGTCGACGTCCAGCAAGCAGATTGGCGGTCTGCGGTGCTGCGGTGTGCACTTGGGCGTTATCGGAATATCGATGCGCCGTTGCTGCGGACGCTAGCAGCGGTTTGGTGGGGTGGAGAACTGCTGCGTGGCTCGTGCGCTCGTCGGCCTCTAGTCACTTCAGGCCTGCGTGACAGTTGGGCGAGTCGTCGACTTTCGCTCCTCCGCAAGCCTGCCGCCTTTTCCTCACAGGTCATCATTCAAGTGTACGCAGTGCGTAGCAGTCTTCGGCCGCCTCGACGCTGACTCTGCCACTGCTGCGACCGACCCTCCCGACCGACCCTCCCTCGACAACGAAAGTCGTGCGCGGTCGACGCCTGACGGGCCATCGCTCGAGTTGCGAAACACCACTCTTCTGACGGCAAGGCCAACGAGCGACGTCGAAATAGCGACAGGAGACAGATTTTGGAGGCTTCTTCGAGGTGTTATTTCCTACCATCAGGCCTGCCCGGCCCAGCCTGTACCGACAGTCCTGATTATTCTATCGGGTTGTCGCAAAAAGAGCGTTGGAAGGCCGAGGATCGCGAGCACAGAGCTTCGTCTTCTGGCAGGTGTCATTCTTCTCTCTCAACCCGTTTTCTGGTGCTGTACGTACTGTCAAGCTTCTTTCTCCTGTCCTGCAATCGGCCATCTGTTTCTGCTTCTTCTGCCTGTGTGCCCAGGACAGCCTCAGCTGGGGTCCTGGGATTGAGAAGATGAGCTTTAAGTTACTGATGATAGTATCTCAAGACCAAGGACAGCATCCTGTATCTCGAGGACTTAATAGCACATTTTCCCAAGCCGTTGACGGGCCCCCCGTCCTCTCTCAAGCCGCACCCAGTCGCGATACATTGCCGTTACCAAAATGGCCGAGGCAGACTTCGAGATCGATTTTTATGGCGATGCTGGCAACGACCAGCACCAGCACCAACAAGACGGTCATCAGGAGAACGACCATGACTACCGAGAACACGATGACGGCTATCACAAGGGCGATGAAGCCGATGGGCAGCACGATCGGGCCGCCGAGACGGAAGACACAACGTCCCACCAAGAGGCGAAGTCAAAGTCGGAGGAGGATGAGCGGCCCGTCGACCCTAACGCCACGGCGGCCATCATGATTTCCGAGCTTAGCTGGTGGACAACCGACGACGACATCCGTGGCTGGCTGAGGAAAGCCGAATGTGAAGAGGAGGTCAAGGAGCTGACGTTTAGTGAGCACAAGGTCAACGGCAAGAGCAAAGGGTATGTGTCCACAACTCGAACTTGGATCAGGTTCACCGTGCTGACTGCGGCCACAGCCAGGCATATGTCGAGTTCCAGTCCCGCCAGGGAGCCACCGCCGCCAAACACTTCATCGACCAGGCAGCCAGCGAAGGCGTGCCGCCGGCGCAGAAGAAGATGACCACGTCTTACTGGAATCCTGGCATGAATCCGTTCAGGACGTTGCCCAAGGATGCTCCCGCGCGGGTGAAGGAACAGCCTCGGGCGGCTCCGTCTGGTCCCTACAACGACCGCGGTGGCTACGGCGGTGGTTTCCGCGGGCGCGGTGGCTTTGGCGGCGGCCGAGGCGGCATGAACCAGGGCAACTTCAACCAGAACCGCAATTACAACAACAACAACAACATGGGGTTCAACAACAACATGGGCGGCGGTGGCGGCTTCAACAACCCCATGGGCGGTGGCAACTTTGGTTTCAGCGGCGGCCGGGGCGGCATGATGGGAGGAGGCATGAGGGGCGGTCCGGTCGGCATGCGAGGCGGACGGGGAGGCAACATGATGGGCATGGGCCCCATGGGTGGGATGCCGATGGGAATGCCCGGAAACATGATGATGGGCATGGGCGGCGGAATGCCAGGTAAGGATAAGCGAGGGACCGATACCGTTGATCAAGCCATGCTAACGAGTTCCAGGCTTCCAAGGCATGAATCCCAACTTCAACGGTGGCTTTGGCTTTGGACAGAACCAAGGCGGCGGCGGCGGTGGCGGCGGCGGCGACTGGGGCAATCCCCACGGTGCCAAGCGCCCACGACCCGAGTGAACGAGGTCAAGTGAGATCTCGTCGCGACACACTGAACCCATTTTGCAACACTATATAAAAAGGAGAGCCGATGTGAGGAGAAGAATGCAATCTGCATCGGCAGAGCTCCATCATGTATTATACGTCGTTTATGGCTGGGGATTTGACGAATTGGCACGCGGAGCGTTTGGGGTGCTTTGATGGTAGGATTCTGCTTTCCGCCCTGCCGAACAGGCGACAGGCTACGCGCTCCGGTCTCAGTTACTGACCAGGGGGTGCGATGTTGGACGGGGCCGTGCCCGTGCCTGTCGCTGCGGTAGTGCGTGTTGTAGTAATATCGAAAACCGAATTCAAGCAGACAAGCAAGGGGCTTGGGCGTTGAACTCATAATCGTGATATTGCCGTGACTACCAAGTCTTTGATCTGCATCCATCTTGACCGTAGACTAGCTCTCATGTCGTCTGTCCCGGCAGTCGTTCTATCTACATCCGCTATCCTGCCCCGTATGTCCTTCTCATAGCGCCGCAGAACCTTGAGCAGCTCCGCGTTGATAGCCTCCTCGTCCTCGTCCTCGTCCCGCATGCCATCCAGCACAGCCTGCCACTGCTCGGGCGTGACGCACAGCAGGCGGAGCGCCGTCTGGGTACGGTAGCACGCGGTGCTGGCGTCGAGCATGTACCCCTTCCAGAAGCCGGCGTCGTCGAGGCGCTGCCTCTGCGCGGCGGAGAAGGCCGGGCAGACGTAGGGGTCCAGACACGTCTCGTCCGAAGGGTTGCTCCCCCCGCGGATGATGAAGCCGTACTCGACGAGCAGGAAGTCGTTGGAGTGGGCGCCGTAGCGGAGGAAGAGCTCGTCGCCGGGGGCGTGGGCGCGGGCGGTGGTGATGGCGAAGCCGGCCTTGTCGTAGGCGACGGAGCAGCCGTCGGCGGCGTGGTTGAACAGGTCGGCCACGGGCTGCAGCACCATGTGGTCCTCGCGGGGCAGCTTGTGCTCAGTCCGCGGCGTGGTGTGGTAAAAGGTGCGGCTGTTGACGAGGTTCCACGCGTAGAGGAAGTCGTCGCGCAAGACAGCGGCGTCGTCGTCAGGCCCGCTCCCGTACGCCGCGGCAACGAGTGCCCAGTCCCGCTCGAACTTGGCCTGCTGCGCGGCGAGCATCGACGCCGCCGCGGGCGGGAGGAGGGCCTGCAGCTCGGCGGGCCAGCAGATGGGCATGCAGGCGGCGACGTCGTCGCGCGAGGGCAGCACGGCGCGCCAGGCGTCGAAGTCGGGGTCCGCCTCGAGGCACAACGCCGCGGCGAGGACGGCGTGCACGCTGCCGCCCTTGAGCCTGCCCACGACGGACGGCGGCGTCGTGTCCAGGGAGCGCAGGACGCGGGTCGGGACGGTGAGGATGTCCTCCTTGGCCTGTAGGCGCGGTGTAAGTCCGGAGCGGGTGGGTGAGACGGGGGAGGGTGGGACGTGACGGGTCGTCAGGTTGAGAGGGTTGGAGTTGGGGATGTGTCTACCTCGAGCGCGCGTGTCGCGACGATGCCTATCCCGCGCCCGGGCAGGGGCTTGGGCCCGATGCCGTTGAGCTTGACGCCGTGCGCCGTCGCCCAGCTGAGCAGGCGCTCGATATCCTCCATGCTGGGTGGTGGTGGAAGAGGAGCGGTGGGCAGGGCAGTTGAGAAACTGGGATTTTACGCATCACATCGTCACCGTCACCGTCACAGCCACGCTGCTGACTGCGGCACCCCAAGACGCGGTGCCTGCGCTGTTAAATCATATATGGCTCAACTGGCTTTATTTAATAGACTTTGCGAGTCTTTGAGCGAGCTTATTTGTTGAGGAAGCCTTTTGAGACGCCGCATCAGTTGTCACATGGATGGTGGAATATGGCAGACTTGCTGGTGCGCTTGATTCCTATACAGCAGTATCCCACAAAGCTGGTAAAGCTAGGCGACAATCCGAACAATCGATTTCATCTGATGAGTGCATTGGCTCATGTACAAGTCAATTATCTCTTGCGGATTATCATTAATTGCTGGTCATCCCTCACATCCCTCACCGTACGGCGTCGAGAGAGGTAGCCGGGGTCGAAAGCATCGCATGATGGCGGCCACGCACGAACGATAATATACGAAACACATGAGACCCTGGGCCAGCTTTGAAGCAGCATATTAAACCTGAAAGGCTGCAGTTCCGCCTGGAATGTGACTTGGAAACGAAATCCAGATGTCATTCAGCCACTATCTTGTCACCGTCGTTTGTACCTGGTAAAAATCCGTGGACCCTGCCTGAAGAACATGGGTTACGGCCCCACCTACCATCTACGTCGGACATCGTTCCACTCGAGGTGCGTCCACCTTGAACGTCGACCTCCAACTACGCCGAACCAGGAGATTGTCTTTCTGCCCACGCCATTACCGCTGCGCGCTTCCGGGCACCGAAGCTGCAGACATGGAGGCAGCTCTGTCGAGGATTCAGCCAGCGTCCAAAGCTCGGCAGGCCTTGCGCTCGGCGACGTGCGCGGCGTGCGCCTCCGCCGGCGGTCCATCTTCGTCACCTTCATCCTCCAGACGCTTCTCGGCGCTCAACCGCCCGCCGCCAAACTACCCTGGCCATGTGCCCCTCACCCGTGTTGAGCGCGCCGGCCTAGCTATCGGGTCGAGCGTTATGTCGTTCTTCAACCCCTACCGCCACGGTATGGCTCTCCTCTGTCTTCGTCGGCACTAGGTTCTAACGACGGGCAGACCTCATCGCCGCGCTGGGCGAAGCCACCGCGACGCCCTACTTCATCTACCGCCTCCGCGATGCCATGCTCGCCGACCCCACCGGCCGCCGCATCCTGCGCCTGCGCCCTCGCATCACCTCCAAGACGCTCTCCATGGAGGCCCTGCGCGCGCTGCCCGCCAACTCCGTCGGCCGCGCCTACGTGGATTGGCTCGACCGAGAGGGCGTGACGCCCGACACGCGCTCCGCCGTGCGCTACATCGACGACGCCGAGTGTGCCTACGTCATGCAGCGCTACCGCGAGTGCCACGACTTCTACCACGCCATCACCGGCCTGCCCATCGTCCGCGAGGGCGAGGTCGCGCTCAAGGCCTTCGAGTTTGCCAACACGCTCATCCCCATGACGGGGCTGAGCATGTTCGCCGCGGCCACCCTCAAGCCCGCGGAGAGGCGCCGCTTCTACAACATCTACCTGCCCTGGGCGCTGCGCAACGGCGCCCGCGCTAAGGAAGTTATTAACGTCTTTTGGGAGGAGCAACTTGAGCGGGACGTGGGCGACCTGCGGAAGGAGCTCGGCATCGAGCAGCCGCCGGACCTAAGAGCGATACGGAAGAGGGAGCGGGAGGAGAAGAAGCGAGTAAAGGAGATTCAGGCCCAGGGGATTTGACCTTCTCCCACGGGCCGTCCTGGCTGCGGCGGCAGCTGTGTATGATCATATTCCAATCTCATGTAGACCACACTGTACAAATATGAGAGCGCGTAATCAATGCTTGTTGATCAATCGATCGTTCGCTGGTATCGGTAAAACGTCCTTTTTGCGTTGCGGACGACTACAAATCAAGCAGGTCGTCGTCGTCATCCCACCCCTTGCGCCGGCTCACCACGATCTTCTCCTCCTCCTTGTTGTCCGCCACGGCGTTGAGCAGCTCCTTGAGCTGCGCCTCCGTCACCTTCTGCCGCAGCTGGCCCGTCTGCGCGAGCGTGATGAGTCGGTTCTCGATGTCGACGGCGCGCTGCTCCTTGACGAGGCGGATGCGGCCGAGGCGGTCCGCCGCCTCCGGGTGCAGGATCTGGTTCAGGATGCTCTGGCGGGCTTCTTCTTGCTGCTGTCTGCGCAACGCTGTTAGCCGGCCGCTGCACGGTGAGCACGGGAGGGGATAGCTGGGGCGGGCGCGTACTGCCTCTGCTGCTGTTGCTCCTGGTCGTTGCCCGACTGGCCGCCACTGCCCGAGCCGCGGCCGCCCTGGGCCTTGAGCTGCTCCAGGCGAGCTTTCCGGATCTGCAGAGGGTCAGTGCCGGGACGATTTGCATTTCGGACTCTCGCCTGTGCATACCTGCTCGAGCTCTGAATCGTCCATTGTGGCGGGAGCTTGGTTTCTTGAGAGAGACGGTACGGCATTGATGGCGGGGCGCATTTTGGGGATATGGAGGGGCAACAGTACGCCATCACGTGAGCGTTCAAGGCATCGACGTGCCAACTTACACGTCTCACCTCCGCTGCCGAAGCATCGCAGTTAGGTACCTATCTCGGAATACATTTTTAGGCCATCCATGCAGAAAATACAGTCCTGTTGCCCATGTAGCCACAGCCATGCAGAAGATCGGTCTCGTGGGCCGCATACGCACAATTGGTGCGTCGAACACGCCTTGGCGCCGTGCATTTCACCAGGCAAAGGCGCGGTTCACCACCATTGACCTCAGAGGAGAGCCAGTTTCGTGCGAGACGGAGATTAGGATTGGAAACCCCGACGAAGCGTATATATATGTTGAGCCAGATGTTGGCAATGAGATCCAGTCTGCCATCGCGCGACAATTGGGAGGTCTCGGTCCGTCGGACGGCTCGACAAGAAAGGTGGCGCTGAGGTTCCACCACGACTCACTTCATTTTGCTCACAGTACGATAAATCGTTTGATGTGTCTTTTAATTCAATATCATGTATTACTATCAATGACATAATTCTGGTGCAGAGTCCTTGCCACTGCCTCGAATCAGCATTGATCGCGATCTACCTAAGCAGTCGCTCTCATGCATCAACACGAGCCCAGCCACGATCTGGCTTTCAGGAAACTGGTACGCCATAACACTCGATGGCAGCCCTGATGGTATGGGTTTGAACCCCGTTATCATGTGAAATTCTGCTAAAAAGAAATGAACTAGAAAGCTTCGAAAGGGCATCAAGGGAGAGCGCCCAGCAGCTTCGAGGTGCGCTGGAGAAGCTGAAGGACCAGTAGATATACACTGGTCGCTTGTCTTTGTGGGTTGCTGCTGCGCGGATGGATGCTGGTACCAGTAGAGCCAGTCTTGCACCTAAGCCCAAAGCCCTTGTACGAGATACTTCAGTGCATTGTATATGCCACGCTAGGGCTGGGGATCTGCGGAAGTCGGATGGCTAGAGAAGAGAATCCTAGGCGTTCAACTCCAATTCCGTCGATCCCTCATTTGTCACGACCTCGAGCTTATCACATCGTCGAAAGGCAATGTGCCCGAAGCACGAGTGCAACTGCAGTTGTCCATTTGTACACGACTTTGCTACGCTATGACAAGAGGAAAGAAATGCTATGTTACATGCCGTCATCGCGGCGCCGTTCTATACCTAAATGTGGAATCGCTCGGAATCGACGTCTCCTCCACGGGTATGAATGAGTTGAGTCTCTCCATGGCCTGCGAGTGCTTCGCCTTGATCATGTCCCTCATCATAAGGTTCATCCGGAGGTCCACCCCCAGCTTCTGGCCCCGCCGCAGGAAGTATCCGTTCAAGTACTCGACATCCGTGGGAAGCCCGTGTTCAATGCGCTTAGAAAGATGGCTCGGCTGTGACCGCTTCGCCATTATCTTGCTGTACATGAGCTTGCGAATGCCCTTGCTGTGGACGTAGTCTCGGATGACGGAAGACCCTGCTACTTCTGGCAGGTTTTCTACCACCGTGATGATCTCCGACAAGAGGCTCTGCATCATGCGCTGTGCTGCTGGGTTTTGCAGCAGGCCCTGATACGGCATCTCGAGGAGGACGCAGACAGGTTCGACGACGGAGTCGAACAACACCAACGGGAGTTTGAATCGCAACCATTGGTCGTATGAGGTCAGCGACGAGTGGAGGTCGGTGGCTTCCTCCAAAGTCTTCACGAAATTTGATCGGCTCTCCGTCTTATGCGGCGTTCGGCTCATTTCCGCCAGCGTCAGTTTCGTCTCGCCGTTCTTGAGCCGCTTAACCGAGTCGTATGTCCGGTTGAACGCCAGTCGATGACTCATGTGGCCCAGTAGGAAGTTGGGACCCAGGTCGGCTCCCTGGAAGATCTTCCTCCGCACGTCCTCGAGGACGCCCAAGCCGTCGTTCATCAAGCAGACCGTCGTGTTCTCGTCGACTCGATGCTTGACCGACTGGAGAGCCTCTACTGCCTCGTGACCTTGGCCAGTCACAACTAGCTGGTCGATATGGGAGTCTTCGTCCGCGGCAATGGCTCGAGGGACTGCCAAGTTCGGTTCGATTTTGGCCGCCGCCCGTCGGCTGCTGGATCTTGATCTTTGGATATTGCGGTATTTGGACGACGAGTTCTGCCTCCAGCCAAGCATCTCCACGGAATCGTAGACGCCTGATAGCGCGTGCGCAATGAACTTGGAACGTTCATCCTCTCCAAGGATGTGAATCTTGTGTACCGTCGGAGACTTTGAGGCCTCGGGCGGCAGCAGCACCGATGGGATGTAGAACTGGGGAGCGGGCCGGGGCTTGACAATCGCAGGCTCGGCTTGTAATGTGCCTGACCAAGGTCGCCGTGTAGGGTTCGACGCTTCGGCTGGAGGAATCGGTTCGCGCGATTTGTGTCTGACGGAGCTGGAGGCGACCGTGCCGTAGCGCCGCCTGGCCACCCGGCCGGCGCAGTGGCTATCTGAGCTCCATCGCAGTTGTGTGGAATATGTTCGTGCGGATAACCGCAAGCGACTGAAGTCAGCCACCTTGAAGGTTGTGATGCTGCGCGCCCCAAGGGGGATGATGCGCCGCTTCGGCGAGGTCGGATGTGCGAGGTTGCTAAGGAGGGCGCCGAGCAGGCAGTCGCGTCAGGGCGCAACGGGCAGCATAACCAATTCCACTTCAGAAGTAAAGAAAAGGCGTAATCCGGCGCCTGAAATGAGAGGCTCAGAGGTGGCAACGTAACGGAAACGCAATGCTGGATGATGGCTGCATTCGCCATCGCCGCTTCAGTTTTCCGGCTCCTGGCGAAAAATCGCCGTCACGTGCCAACGGCACGATCCGGCCCCACCGCATTGGTAAGTGGAGTATTCTCATTCGCGAGCTGAGCGCCACTAACACCCTGTCACGCGGCGCCGGCAGATGAGCATACGTAGGAGCCGCGTAGGCGCGAGTCTCGCATTCGACCGTGTTGCTTGAAGGAGTCATGAACCACGCAGAACGTGGCTGCAAGGTACGTGGCTGGGATCCAGTGCCGGACTTCGATGTGTGCCGGACACCGAGGTGCGACTCCGAGCCAGCATCGACAAGTTTGATACTTCAGTCGCATAAATATCAATTAACACCTCGACAAGAAATAGAAAGCCTTGTAATTGAGATTCCCCAAAACCTTCCTGGACTCACGATCTATCATTTTCCCCAGTGACTCACACCCAGCGGAAACATGAGAATCGTCATTATCGGCGCGGGCATCTCTGGATGCACCGCCTATCTCTTATTGAGGAAGCACCTGCCAAAGCCACTGCCGGCCGAGGACCACTCTATCACCATCTACGAAGCTTATGACACAGGCAAAGACACGACGTGCTTGGACCGCGGGCATGGTCCAACTTATTCGTCGACACTCGTCGTCGGCGGCGGGCTAGGTGTCGGCGCCAATGGCCTTGGCGTCTTGAAACGCCTGGATGAAGACATGCTTCGCGACATCGTGCGCGGTGGATATGTCATCGGAACGATGAACATGAAGAGCAAGAATGGGAAAGTGTTGGTCCGGGCACAGCCTGCTGGGGACCCGTCGTCCAGTCACCAGGAACCACAGGCCATGCACATGGTCTCCAGCAGCCGCCATTCTCTTTGGAGGTGCTTGCGTGTCCGCATCCCGGATGCTGATATCGTGACAAAGAGGGTTGCGAAAGTCGTCGCAAACGCCGATGGTCGCAATGTGGTCACCTTTGTCGACGGAAGTCCGCCAATCGAGGCGGATCTGGTCATTGGGGCCGACGGCCTGAAGAGCTCGACGAGACGAGCGATATTCCCAGAGGCAAAGGAAGATCCATTCCCAGTTCATTATGAGTGAGTGTTCCTTTGTCGATCATTCAACGGCCAATGCCCTCGACTAACAGGAATAGGGGTCTTGTAGGCGTTGGCGGCTTCGTTCCCGCCGTGGATGTGAAAGACTTCGTTGAGAGTGGATCCATGAACTTCGTCTCTGGAAGCAATGGATTCTTCGGTTACTTCTTTGCTGAGAGCTCAGAGTCTTCGCCTCATCGCGACTCTCCTTATCACATCTCAGAACCGGGCGAGAGTCTGGCATGGTGGTCAACTTACTCGGTCGATGAGTGCCCTACTCCGGGTTCGCTGGACAAGAACGCCGTTACGCTTCAACTTCAAGAACGCCACAAGCATTGGAAGGACCCTGTGATCCAAACGATCTTGAAGCAGCTGCGGGTGGAAAATATGTATCCCACATGGACGGTTCCACCGCTGCCCGCTTGGGAGCGAGATGGCGTTGTGCTCGTTGGGGACGCAGCCCATGCTCTTCCGTCCTCGTCGGGGCAAGGAACTTCGCAAGCTTTGGAAGATGTCGAGGCCCTTACGCTGTTCCTCAGCCACCACTTGCGCCAGGCGTATCAGGATCGCAAGACGGACGTGACCAGTCAAAAGCAAGCCATCAAGACCGCAGCGAAGCAATACATGGACCTGCGCCTTCCACGGGTCACCATGATCCTGGAGGATGCTCAGAGGCGACAGAATAACAAACGAGACAAAGGAGTCGTCTCAGAGTATATCATGTACGCCTTTATGTGGCTCATGGGTAAGTCATCTTCCGTTGAAACGTGGCTCCAGATGAGAAACAAGCAAACTGACAGCTCACAGGATGCTTTCCCGGGTTCATGGAGAAGAAATTGAATATTGCGCTTGCCTACAACGTGGCAGAAGAGGTGAAGAATGTTCTCGGAAAGGATACCTGACTCGCTGGTGCAGGTTGAGTATGGTAGCGTACGACACATGCCACTCCATGTACATTAATGCTTCATGCTATTTGCCGTCGCCTAGTGATACCAGTCTGTGCACTCTCAAGCCGCACCAAGGCCACTCATGGCGAAGCATCTTTACGCATCAACATGACCTGTCAAATGTGCAGTCATGTTACACAACCTCAAATTGGCACACATTGGCCACCTCACCGCAAGGGAGCGGGGGTTTAAATGCCCCGTTGGTTGTCTGCTGGACCTCGGAAAGCTGGCATTTTTAAATCTTGGGCGACAAGAGATTTCCTGCGGTCAAGCCCGGCAAGGAAGAGGCATCTTCATACGGAGATACAGGACGCAGCATGATCTTTTCGTGCTTCAACAAGCCAAGGCTGTACGTAGCCGTCTACGAGTACGGAGACAAGAGAGACAAGAAAGCAGGGTGAGTCGGCGTCAGCCACCCGAGAACCTTGCACATGCACGTTGACAGTTCAAAGATACCACTGGGACCTGATCATTGGGCCGAAAATGGAGAAGGCCGACCCGGTCCCCGGCCTCCGCTTCCGCGTCTCGCACAGCGCGCTCCAGGGGTGGGCGTATTCGGAGCGGCAGATAACGAACGTGAGGACGCAGTACAACATGTTAGTCCGCATCCTGATTGCGAAGATTGAGGACAAGAGGCGCCTCTCAAGCATCTTGAGGAGCGTCCCCGTTTTGCAAGATGACCCCAACTTCGATACAAAGGCCTGGGTGGCGAGTGCACTGGCCAGGATCGCTGAGGATGGCAGGGTAGTTGGAACGGCGGAGCTGGACTGGTGCATGATTGAGGCAACGGCTAGGGAGTTTGTGGAAACAAAGACAATTGAGGGTCGCTTCCTGCGGAGGGACGTTGACTTGCCGCAGCCAATGTGGGATCTGCTGGCGAATATGGAAGTGCTACCTTAATACGAAGCTGCAAGGGGGGGGGGGGCTTGGACGTTGACTCAATGTGTTGTCTGTGGGTTCTGCCTTGATACGGCCGCGGAAAGTTGACCGACAGCCAGAGTGAAAAGGAGCGGCAGAGTGCCTGGTTGCCAAGTCTCAGCACACGGCTAGACATTGATCAAGTGCAAGGCGGCTTGGAACAGACAACGCGTGAGCTGCTTGTGCCTGACCACACCCGCTGTCTGCAGAGGTGCACCGCCGCCACATTGCTCCTTTTTGACTGCCCACGCCATGTCTCAGCGCCGGGAGCTCCGGTCCGGGACAGGGTAATTAGACTTTGCATGTTGAATCCGACTGCGCGGTGCCGGTGTAAGTGAACTTGGAGGCTGGGAGCATAGAGGCGGTGGAGGCGGCACATGCCGGACACCTCGGCCCTCTGACACTTCAGCCCAAGGCGGGGCGCGCTTCCGGCGCCCTCAAATACTACCTGAATTACTAGGTACCCTTGTCTCCGTCCAGGGTCTTACTCGTGGCCCAATGTCCCTGAGCGGCAATGGAATGTCGCTCATCGGCCTCGTCGACGGATTGTTCCGTGAAAATGGATCCCACCGCCGCGTCGGGATATCAATCGCTCAATTCTCGGTGAACCAATCTTTCAGCCATATCTTGTAATGGGCCGGTCGCTAATAGCTAGTAAGCAGTCAGTTAGGTTGGAGCGAAAGTGCTACTTTATTCGCATTAAGACATGGAGCTTGAGGTCTCAAGTGTGCGCAAGAGAGGATGAGCGTTAGGTGGCTGGGCGTCACCTACCTAGGCAGCTGCGTGTTCCACGGGTTCTTCGCGACACAATCACTGTGGTCCAAGCAAACCCTCCTCCGCTGCTCAAACGTCGAATAAAACGCGCAAGCATGAGGGACAATGAATCTGACAAGTGTAGGGAACAATATATCGAACCTGTGCAATTCATTTACTTCTAACACTTCGTAGATGACCCGAACTTCGAGACACGACAGATCGGCTGGCAGTTCGGGTCCACAGTCAGTCTGATCCAGCCCGGAGTTGTCCTCAAGCAGGGCGGCAAAGTTCGTCCTTTGGAAGAGAGAGCAATGCGACTCGTCATGGAGCACGCTCCAAATATTCCGGTTCCTTCCATCCGTGGAACACTTTACAAATTCAAAGATGGCGTCCCTTTCTACGGGGAGCTGGAGATGGACTTCATGCCGGGGCGGACACTCAAGTCTATGTGGGCTGAGCTCGACGAAGCACTCAAAGATCGCGTTTGTCAAGACATTTGGGGCCTCGTGGCTCAAATTCGAACTATACCACGCCCTGACGATCTGAGTCCTGGACTTTATCGTACCGTCGACGGCTCCCCATCTCGTGACCCTCTCCTCGGTAGTAGCACTGATATTCCTCCTCGGGATTTAGACGATGACACCCTACGGAGTCGTATCTACTCCCGATATGTTGCTTGCAATGGGCTTTCCTACCGTGACAGTAGCGACATCCCCGACTTACTTCCGCGCTCCAACGAATCGGTCTTTACGCATGGCGACATTGGCCCCCGCAATATACTCGTGGACGAAAATTGCCACATCACTGCGTTGCTTGACTGGGAATCTTCTGGTTGGTTTCCCGATTACTGGGAGTTCGCGCAAATGATGAAATTCTGCCATCCACTAGAGCGCGAGTGGCAGCGGTGGATGGAGAAAACCAAACCGAAGCCATGGGACATTAGAGGGATTCAGAAAGCAAGGCGTGTCTTATTCTAATAATAGGGAATCACGGCGCTCGGGGGAACTTACTTCTGGCTCGCGTACGCAGCACGCAGGCCTTGGGCAAGCATCTATTGGAGGAGTTTTGACGAGCATTTCTTCGGGAAGAATGTGGACCTATTCATGGGTACGCTGAAACTGCTGCCAAGGGCTACGGTTTGACTCCACGTGTGAGCCGAGGGATTGGTATCGACTTAGACTTTAGACCATCCCCAAGGGCATATATGCCTCCATCGCTCCATAGTGTGGCATGTACACTCTGTAGTGTTTGATGCGGCAACGTCATTTGCGGAACGACTTTCCATGTATCGCGCTGACCTGAGAGTAGAGGACATCTAGTCGTGGTTCCAGCGCATGATGGAAGATGGTGAAGTCAAGGATAGGCTCTTGGAAGCTCAGCGCGTAAAGGGATATGCGCATCACCGCAGGACCTCATGGCATGAACGCACGCTATGGTAGCTGTGATCTGGCCGTACTATGAGGTATCAGCAGCACATCGCATTCCCAGAAGGAGAGTGGGGGACGACCCGTGACGATTTTGACCCTGGGGGGAATTATGGTGAAGGGCATGTCATGGCGGGGGCCTGAATGTCAGGATCGATGGATCACTGTAGGCACCATGTGCGTGGCTTGGGTTGGAAAAAGGAAACTAAATATGATAAGGTCCCATACTTCGCGAGAGGAAGATTCAGGCGTTGAGGCATGCCTGCGGCACCTTGACTTAGTGCTAAAGGGTTCACGTTACTTGAGAGGATGCGTAGCACTCGCCCATAATGTGCCAACGCTCACCGCCACACGGCAACTAATGCGCAGTACCTTCGCAACTTGCCAAGGATCGGTCGGAATCACAAAACCCGAAGTCTCAAGAGCGTGTTTCAACATTGCAACCGCGGTAGCCAAAGATGCCAAAGATCACATGATCGGGATGGTAACTTGGTTGGTGCCAAAGCGGCTGCCGTTACGACTTGCCGCTGCAATTGGAGTATCCCAAGTGGCTCCGCCTTGGAGGGCTTTCTTTCGTGCCTCCAGACCCAAACGCTGGATCAGCAACCCGTTGACAATCGGACGTGGGCGGCAATTCGGAAGCTGTCACTCTCCGATCCTGGGATGGATGTTCTCGAAATCGGGCACTGTCCGAAAAATACAAACAGTCCGAGCGCCAGGCGTGGGGACACTTGAGTCACTGACCCCCTCCGAGGCGTCTCGATTCAGACGCGACGAGGTTACCCCAGCTTCCTCGACATGGGCTGACACTTGCCGGGTAGCATTGCCGCCCGCCGTTAAGAGTTACCTCATATGTCCCGCATGCATGTGCATGGCAATACTTACTCATGGGCAGGCGAGCAATGCACTTCCCGCGCCGCGGCAGAGGCGCAAGGCTCTGCGGCCAGCCATTGAGATGCGAGTGTCGACGCCGCATCATACCACGTCGCGTGGGGTTTCAGTTCCGTCCCTTCCTGCTGCGAAGCTGAGGCTGGGCAAGCTTCCGCGGACCAGCCATGACCCTGGATGGCTGGTTGCCAAGCAAGCCGGATGTTGCTCACGGCCCCCAGGTGCGTGCTAGGTAGGCTCCGTCAACAGAAACGGTCTCTACGAGGATGGACCATGGTCATCGGGCAATTGTCAAGTTTAGCCTGACTGGGCTGCCGCCCCGAACCAAGATCCAAAGACTTGCTCGGATCGGTGTCACTGCAGACGTTCGTCCCATGGTCGGCAGCGTCATCCGCGCGAGCTGCCGCACCCACAACGGTCCTCACACCTGAACCGAGAGGGCGCTAGATGGAGCCGACGTCTGAGCGCACCTGGCGTCACAGACGGCGATAATCCCGGGAACAGACCCGTGGACATGGCTCTGGAACGTCTGGCGCCACGGCGCCCAACTCTGTTGAAACACGTCGCTGCGTGAAGACGGGGACCGGGGGACCGTGTGGCACTGTGGAACCCCTGTCCACTACCGGTCGATCCCTCGGCGTCGGACGGAGTTGGTGGATGCAGCGGGCTCGATCCCCGGTTGACAGGCGGCAGAGCAGAGCCGGGCTGACAATGGCACTTGTGGCACGGAACGAATAGAACGGACCGACGCGGCTGACACATTGGCAAGCAGAGTTGAGGCTCACGAGGCAGACGACAATCACTTACGAGCACACGGACGACAGCCAGCGAAGAGCCGTTCACATGCGTCGGCCAAGCTAACGAGTCGGTTGCACGAGCCGGACGGAGCGTGCGCCACGGCTTGGGGTCGAGCCGTGCAGATCGATTCCCAATCACAACAGCCTCGCGAACTTCGCCGCCCTTACCTCCTTGGGCCGTTCCCCTTCCACACGGCTTCGACCCCGGCCGAGCCAAGCCTTTGCCGACAGCCGTGCCTCATTGCCCCGACCTCTGTCGACGCCATTAGGCAGCTGTTGAAGTGGTGCAATGAGCTAGTCATTTCACTAGAGCCCAGGCCCCACAGGCTGTTCTTCTGGGAGCAGGCCTTTCACGACGAGTTCCGGTCGCATGACATGGAGCCAATTGGTCGGGGTTTGTGGCCGTTGCATTTGTGGCTCGGAAAGTAGCGACGCCTCCACGACCAGGGCTGCGGGTGAAAGAGTTCGGCGAAGCTCTCGGCTCCGGTGGCCTCCCTCCTCTTAGTTTGCAGGCTGCGTGTTGTCCGTCGTCAGCTTCGCCGCCCTTGTAAGTTCGACGCGGCCGCTCTCATCGTGCGAAACCATGGTTTACGGCGGCAAGCCCTCGAAGGGCTGCCAAATGTGCAGGGTCAGGAGAATCAAGGTACGCGTCAACCGGATATATGCGACTCCTCCCAGCGTGCGCACGCTCGCCAAGCTGATTGTTTCGCCTCTCTCAGTGCGACGAGACCAAACCAGCATGCAAGCAATGCATAAGGACCCGTAGGCAATGTCCCGGTTATCGGGACGTTGGAGAGTCTTCGACCAAGAATGAGACGCAAGGGACGGCCAAAGGCGCCAAGGCATCAAACAAGCCGCTGGCTCCCAAAGCCGCGCCCCGAAGGAACTCCGACTCATCTTCTGAAGGCACTTCTTCTTCCTCGCCCACTCGTCCCACCGACGAGACCATCTCTGCCCTGTTGAAACTGCCCCTCGAGGATCTCGCCTCATGCCATTTCATCTCCAACTACGTCCTCATCCCGCGCCAAGGGCTGGAAACTACGAGTTCGCGGGGCTTCCTCGAATTTCTCCTCCCCTTACTGCGGAAGGGGCGGAAGGGGCCGCTCGTTCCTCACTTCAAGCACGCGTTTGACGCTTGTGCATTGGCGTCTCTCAACAACCGAGTAGGGACCGGCAATGACTTTGACAAGGAGGCTCTGGGCTGTTACACCAAGGCTTTGGCCACTACCTTTTCAGCCTTGAAGGATCCCGAGATGGTCAAGGACGATGCCACGCTAGCCGCTATTCTTCTTCTCGGCCTATTTGAGAACATCTCCGCCAAAAGCCTGGGAATGTTGGCGTGGAGCTCTCACATCGAGGGCGCAATTCAGCTTGTCAAGGCAAGGGGCCCTGCACAACTTAAAACAAAAACTGGGCTGGACCTGTTTATCGCCGTCCGAACCCAAATGGTTGCGACCCCGACCCTCCTTCACCTTCATCGGAGCTAATTAAGTACTTTGCAGATTATCCACTCGCTCAGTACCGGCACGGCACCGACGCTGGGTGTTGACTGGTGGGTTGATGATCCCGTCAGCAATCAGTATGGCTCGCACTTTCAGCTGCTGAGCAGTCGAACGGGCATGCTCAAAAGCGACGTCAACAACCTCTTAGGATCTACAAGCCGGACACCGGAGCATACGCAGTTGATGAAGAATGCAATGCGCGACTGCCAAAAACTAGATGCGGAGATTGTCACTTTTCTGGAAGACGTACCCGAAACCTATCTGTGGCAAACGGTGGCGTGGGAAGACTACAACCCCAAATGCGACTATTCCAAGGCCGAGGCCTTCCCCGGGCGTATCGACATATATCAGGACTTGTGGGTCGTCAATCTGTGGAACACGATGAGGTGTATGCGCATCGTCCTGGCGTCTCTAACGGTTCGCGCTACGGCTTGGCTGATCTCTCCGGCCGACTACCGGACAACCCCAGGCTACGCTGCCAATGCAAGGATTTGTGTAGAGGCCATTGCGGACATCATAGCCTCTGTTCCATACCAGCTGGGCTGGTTCTCAAAGCACGGGGAACTCCGGGAGCGGGCCCAACTTTCGGGTTTTGCGTGTGGCGAGGATGATGCGGAGAAGGGTCTGGCAGGCTACTTTCTACTGTGGCCATTGACTTGTATTCAAGGACAGGACTACTTGAGTGACTTGCAGCGCGTTTGGGTCAAGGGTCGGCTCAAGTGCATCGGAAACCAGCTCGGAGTTCGGTATGGAAACATGCTCTCACAGGTATGATCGCCGTCCCGCACCCCTTCCTTTCAAGCCCCACGTCTTGCATGCTCTCGACGAAATACTCATGAATTAAAACAGTTGAATGTTCGCGTGCCATCCATGCTCATACTCAGAGACCGCCTGAAGAGCAACCCCCACAACGTCCCCGAGGACATGGCCAGCTTCATGGCAGCCCAGCCAGCCAGCACAGCCGTTGCACCGGACCCTACCTCATTACAGAGCTTGGCAGAAAAACAAGAAGTGGCGCACAGAAAGGTGATTCTGCGGCAAACGGAGGAGCTAAAGAAGAAGGCCGTGGAGGCTACCGGGGGTGTGGATGAGTGGACGGTCAAGACTTGGCTCCAACTATAATTCTGCTATTGTGGGCAGCACAATATGATGAAGCAGACGAGATCAGGCCAAGGTACTCACCATGGGGGGAGGAGGTTCCGTATCGAACATACCCATTTTTCACCCGGCTCAACAGTCGAACATGATACCATGGCAAATTGCAACAGCGCACAGGGCTGCTGAAGACAAAGGGCACTCTGATATAGGAGAGAAGAGAAATGGCGGAGATGTACAAGATAGACGAGTTGTGTCAATTGTGCCATAGATTCAGGCATGGCAAGAAGGGATGATTTATCACCAGGATGGTCGATATTATCGAAGCTCAGACTTCAGGATGCTTCGACACGATCTGAATCAAGCAAATGTTTTACATTCACGAGCTGAATTGACTGTTCCAGACTGAGCCAGCCTTCGCCCGTGCAATGGATTCCAGGGAATATACACGCATCATTGTGGCATGTCTACGGTGCCCGTTTTGGGGGTATTCAACGGCCAGTGCGTGTGGTGGGTTGAGACGAAGGGCAGCACCACAAACCCTGCAATCTGGTTCAATCTTCGTTCCATGGCATGATCGGAAATGGAGTATCGGAAAATTTGTCCGAAGATTGAATTGCCGCCGTGCTGTCACAGTGCCACCTGCGCATCTCAGACGAGTGCGACGCGCCGATTGGGTGGCTCCCATCTCGGCTTATTGCGAAACTGACCTCGGTGAATTGAAACAGCGAAGCAACTCAATCCTCAGGTATACCTGCATGTTCAAGGCATGACTTTCACCATCGGATATTCGGTGAGTATATGCAGAGACGTCGCATCAATGACGACGGACAATTGCAGAGCCCGAGCCTCCGGCTTCCGAACGAAATGCCCGCACTGCGTCGTCATCACGCATGCACGCGGCGAAGGAGGTTGCTTGAATCGGCGTGAAGATGCTGAATAGAGACATAAAAGCAGACTCGGAGCACCGGCCGCAGTGATAGCTGGGGTTTCGGCTGGTCAAACTCATTGGGTTGCTGCGAAGCCGGACTACCACCGCAGCTTCATCAACCATCTACGAGAACACATACATGGCGCCTCTTCGAATCCTCATAGCCGGCGGCGGCATAGCTGGCCCGGCGGTCGCATTCTGGCTCGCGCGACTGGGCCATGCGTGCACGGTGGTCGAGCGCTTCCCGACTCTGCGCGCCAGCGGGCAGCAGATCGACCTCCGCGAGCAGGGCGTCGAAGCCGCGCGGCGCATGGGCATACTCGACGAGGTGCGGCGGCGCGGCGTCGACGAAAACGGGACGCTGTTCGTCGACGGCGCAGACCGACAGCGCGCGTACTTCGAAATGTCGGAGTACGGCCAGGGGGAGAGCCTCACGACCGAGTTCGAGATCATGCGCGGCGACCTGTGCCAGCTTCTGTTCGAGACCACAGAGCATGCTGTGACTTACAAGTTCGGGGTGACCGTCGACGACTTCGACAACGTGGAGGACGGGGATAGCGTCAGAGTCACGCTGTCAGACGGCAGCGTCGAGTCCTACGACCTGCTGATCGGCGCCGACGGCCAAGGCTCTCGCATCCGGAGGAAGATGCTCGCCAGCGGCGGCCTCAAAGACTCGACCCGCACGCTCGGCGCCTTCACCTGTTACTACACCATCAAACGGCAGCCCGACGACGCGCGCAACGTCGCCACCGTCTACCACCTGCCGAAGCGCCGCTGGGTCATGACGCGCTGGCACGCACAGCACGAGGGCCAGGCGTACCTCATGACCATGTCGCACGCCGACGAGCTTCGCAATGCACTGAATCAGGACGTGGGCGCGCAACAGGAGCTCTTCGGGCGCATCTTCGAGGACGCCGGGTGGAAGGTGCCGCGGCTGCTCAAGGACATGCAGGTGGCCGACGACTTCTACGCGCACGAGATCATCCAGGTGACGGGCAAGCCGTGGTCGCGCGGCAGGGTGGTGCTCGTGGGCGACGCGGGCTACGCGCCGTCGCCCTTCACGGGCATGGGAACGACCCTGGCGCTCATCGGGGCGTACGTGCTCGCCGGGGAGGTGTCGCGGCACCCGGGGGACGTGCCGGGGGCGCTGGCGGCGTACAACGAGGTCCTGGGGCCGCTGGTCGACGACGTGCAGCAGATGCCGCCGGGGTTCCCGCGGCTGGCCTTCGTGGAGACGAAGTCGGGCGTGCGCGTGATGCACGGGGTGCTGTGGCTCGTGAGCTTGGCGATGCGGGTGATGCGGGCGCTCAGGATGAACAGCTTGTTCGCGGCTGTGGCGGGCCTGCTGCCGCAGCGGAAGAAGTGGACGCTGCCTGAGTATCCGGACATGCCGGGGGAAGCGAAGCCCAAGAGTAGCTGATGCGGATGGGGATTGGACGTTGAAGGCTGTAGGTTGAAGGGTGTTGGTTGGCTGTTGGTTGACTGTTGGTTGGCTGAGGATCACAGAATGTCAAGGATCCGCAACGGGGTGATCATGACATCTCCACTTTGATACCACATTAATACAGTGTATAAGTATTCCCACAGGGAGCTATTTTCGTCCTCGGATGATTGTCTCCTGTAGATTGGAAATGTCCGAGAAAGCCACGGAATGCCTTGGCGATCTGTCCTCGGATTATCGTTTGATGTGGGCTCGCGAGTTGACCCACCCCATGAGCGTGGGAGCCATCCCGAGATAATGCGGGAATCCAGGATTGTGCTCTGCGATTCCTTGGCCTCAAATCCGTGTAACGGTCGGGATGTTTTGGTGTTGGTCGTTCTGAGGTGAATGATCGAAGGTCGGAAAATGTGGGGTCTCGGTGGTGGCGGCCGATCCCCGATAGCAGCATATTCTTCACCGAGGACTGCCGCAAAACGCCGCCAAGCTCATCAATCTCAAATCTCATCGACGACGGTGAGCCTCACCATACACACAGCCACGCCTCTCATTTCGCGAACGGACGCTGTCGTGCGAAATGGCAGACGTAAAGGACATCACGCCCGACCTCGACCGGCTGGAGTCGCAGCTGGACGGCCTGGAAGACGCCCTGGAACCGCTGCTCGACGGCCTCGAGGAGCAGGCGTCGCAGCTCCCGCTGCTGGACAAGGCGAAGCTGTTTTCGCTGACGGCGTACGCCATCGAGTCTCTTCTCTTCTGTGAGTGCAATTTTCGTGCGAGGAGGATGCCCGTCGACGTGCTAACGGAGGGGCCCCAGCATCTCTGCGGCTGCAGGGCGCGGACGCGCAGAACCACGCCGTCTTCACCGAGCTCAAGCGCGTGCAGCAGTACTTTGGCAAGATCAAGGCCATAGAGGAGCCCGAGGCCCAGCGCACCACGAGCGTCAACCAGGAAGCCGCGGCGCGGATCCTCAAGGCAGACTTGGTATGCCCATCTCTCACCACTCACACCCCGGACATGAGACACATCGCTAACCGGCCTTCTTTGGCGGCAGTCTGACAACAAGGCGCTAGGCAGCAAGCTGGCACAGAAGATTGCCGAGGAGCGCGCCAAGGCTCTGCTGAAGTCCGTCGAGGGGAGGAAGCGGCCTGCCGACGACGTGGCCTCGTCGGCGAGCGAGGGCAGCGAGGACCAGGAGGGCAAGAAGAAGAAAAAGAAGCAGTCTCACAAAGGTGGGAAGGAGAAGAAGAAGAGCAAGAGTAAGCGGTGAGGGATGCTGCCGGATCGGAGCCTGAAGTGTTGATGATGTGGAGTGAGAATGGTGGCTGGACATTTCTCGAGGAGCGCCGGCAGAGGCGAGTTGGATTCATATGGCGTGCTGAGATTCGGAGCATTGCGGCGCATGGCGTAACGGTAGACTTGAGGGACGGCGGGAACTGGGCTGCACCAACTTGGGCTTCTTTGAGATTTCGAGAATATTGAGATGGACTTGAGTAGATATGCCAGAGGTCTTGACTTCAATTTTGATCTTGACGGGTCCGAATTGAATGAGAAGCTTTGCGGAGTTTTATGAGTTGGGTTTAACCCTCCGACATCCACGATGCGCCTCGAAATCACGGATGGAAGTCGGTGAAACAAATGTTCCTTTTATTTACTTCCTCTGCTTCGCTGGCAACGCCTCAACGCAGTGTCCATGGACCCGGAGATAGTTGAGACCCCAGGACCCCTGCCCCAGGCATCCCTCTACCGAGGCCCTAGCCCCACGCGTGCAAACCCCGACGGCCCCATTGGCCAGCGCAGTCCCGGACTCCAACCATCGCCGACTCTTCTTTCTCCGAGCTTCCTCCCGTCGCCACGTCTTCCCCCATCTCAACATCCTCGACCTCAACCACCACCCACCACCCACCTCCTCCAAACCCTTCCCTCACCAGCACAACCCGCCACGATGCCTCGCCAGCGCTCCGTCGGCCGCGCGCCCTCCCGCCCCACCGCCGCGGCGCCCGCGCCCGCGCCCCAGCAGCACCGTCCCGCGACGACCATGGCCGCGCCGCCCCAGCAGCAGATGGCGCCGCCGCCCGCGCCCGTCCAGCAGAGCCAGGGCCCCGGCTTGTTCGGCCAGATGGCCAGCACCGCTGCGTACGTCGACCCCGTTCTCGCCTTCGGCCCCCGCGCGCGCAGGATATAAGAGGAGAAGGAGGGAGAGTCTTCGGCTCGCTCGCTGGACTGCCGGGATGCCGGAGCTGAAGGCTCTGTCCTCGGCATACTGCGGCAGCGACGGCCCCGACGCATCTCCCTCTCTCGCGCGCGGGCGAGGCGTTCTAACATGAGAAAATATTTACTGACTCTGCCTTCCAGCGGTGTCGCCATCGGCTCCTCCGTCGGCCACGCCATCGGTGGCCTCTTCAGCGGCAGCTCCTCGGCCGAGGCCGCGCCTCAGCAGGCCGTCCAGGCCCAGGCCCCCCAGCAGCAGCAGTCGTACGGCAACAACTGCCAGGCCGCCACCCAGAGCTTCACCAAGTGCATGGACGAGCACGGCGGCAACATGCAGATCTGCAACTGGTACCTCGAGCAGCTCAAGGCCTGCCAGGCCGCCGCTAGCCCCTACTAGACGATGGACTTGATGGGAGATGGCATTAGGGATGGAGTGGATCACAAGGAGCGTGCATATCTCGCATGGGCATACAGCTAGGCATGTAGAATCGCCTCTCTGGATTTGTATTATACTATGTAGCATATCCCGCTTTGCCTGGGATTGGGTGTCGCCTCTACTTTTCCTCCTCGTCCGGCCGCGGCTCAAAGTTCAACTGTGACGTGCGCGTTAGTGTCCCGCTCAGAGCAGAGCGAGGGCAGTAGTCACTCACCGAGTTGCCATTGTACAGTTGGTGATCCCTCCGCTGGTCGTTCGGGTTCTCGAACCCTCGGATCCGGCGGTCCTTTGCCTGGGCCGGCCCAGACGAGCGCGCTGAGCCCTCCGGCGCTGGTTGCCGAGCCTCCTCCCGACTGCCCCCCAGGCCGACCAGCCCCATCAGCCACGTGAAGAAGCCCAGGATTGCCGCCAGAATTCGTGACAGGATGCCCTGCGACTCGGTTTCGTATGCCGAGGAGAACTTCTGGACAGGGATGAGGATCAGTGTCGACGACGGCGCTAGGCCGAGCTCTCGTATGCTCTTCCCTTCCTCCGCCTCATCAATGGCCTTGTTCGGCATCGGAGTCAGCAGCTGCCGGAACGTATACGGCAGACTGCCGTCGGTCCGCTTCTCATCCACCCACGCTCGCACATCCTTGAACGACGCGTCCGTCTTGAATCGCGATCGCATGGTGGCGCCGTCAAAGAGCCGCACCTGGATAGACGTCCTGTCTCCGATTCGAGTCGTCGACGGCAACTTGGTCTCCGGCGCGCTCACCAGCGACGACGCAACGTCGCCTATCTTGTGGCTGTCGACGCGCTGCTTCTCCCGCTCCGCCGCACGTTGGCGTCGCTCCTCCCTGTCATCCTCGATCCGCTTGAGGATCCGCTTTCGCTCCTCCGACTCCTGCTGCCTCTTCTTCTTGAGCAGCTCCGCTTGCCTATGTGTCCTCGCGGCGTCGGTGTCAGCACCTGCAGCAGCCTCAGCCTTGGCCCTTTCTTTGGCCTTGGCCTGGTCCTCCTTGGCTCTGCGCTCGGCCTCTTCCTTCTGCGCCTGGAGCTTTGCGGCTCGCTCGGCCAGAACGCGGCGGACGCTTTCCGACCGCTCATTCTCCGGCGATGATGACAAAGATGGAGCCTCGGCTTGGGGCGCTGGGTGTGATGGCTCGCTGGCAGGCGGTGCAGGGGGCAGTGAAACGTTGAAGGCATTTTGCACGCGGCGGACAAAATCATCCTTGCTTATCCCGGCGGAGATGTACTCTTTCAGCTCGCCATGCTTCATGATGACGACGGTGGGCGTCTGAGGCAGGGGGAAGATCTGGGCCAGATAGCCTGCCTCATCGGATCCAGCCTGTAAGCGCAACGCAATAGCTTGTCCTTGTATCAGACCCGAAAGCTACAGAAGGTTAGCTTCCGGCTAGATCTCACGAAGAAATATGCATACGGAGCTATCACGGAGAAAGTCATTCTCCCATTGTTGGCTCTCGTCATTCTCATCTGCGGCGTTTGGTCAGCACCCCAACGAATTGAAACATTGGATGCAGGCAGCCCATGGGATTGCATACTCGTCACGAAACAAAACACCAACTTCTGCTGTCCAACTGCCGTCGAAATCCCCTCCTGAAGAGACCCTTGGTAGAACATTGCGATTGAGGGGCGGTTGCACCCGGCGAGCCCAACAGCTCAACGATTGCTCCGCTTCGGCCAGCAACGGCGTTGGTCGGCGATGTCAGCCTTCCGTTGATCCAGGAAGCGCCGGCCCTTCGGCTTAGGTACTTTGCAACACTGTGAAAACAAGAGACCCAGTGAAACCAGCTGTGTAGACGTCGCGAGAGATATCGATGGGCGTGAATATGGCGTTGGGGTTTGATGAAGGTGAGTGCCGCCTCAGCTTCCCGCTTAGAGGCCACGACCTCATCGCCACGCGGGGCAGGCGGTGAGCGCGTGACACCGTTCGCAGCGGACCTCTGGTGGGGCCTCTTGCCGAAGCTTCCCACTCCGCCGTGGACCTGTACGATCTTGTAGCGACTTAAGTAGCAGTGGGATCTCGGGCTTTTACGCAGAACGTTCACATCGCCAATTGCCGCCCGGCAGCTGCAGCTCAGGCCATGAATTGCACACAACGTCTGCTGCGCAGCCTGCGGGCTAGCAACAGCCTTTCCAGGCCCGCGCCCCGATGCGCGGGCATCGCCAGACCAGCGCCTCCGAGACGGCCCTTCTCGACGTCTCGGCCGCGGTCGGACAGGCCGCAGCCCGTCGACGACCCGAACTTCATCTCCATCCTCGATGCGCCCCCTCAAATCGTCCGCGCCGGCCGCAGACACGGCCCCGGGCTCATCCTTCTCGGTTCGCCTGCCCAACTGTCGCCAATGCCACGCCGCGAGCACTCCAGCTGACCGTTCGTGACATGCAGCGCTCATCCCTATCACAGCCTTCGCCCTGGGCTCATGGCAGGTCCAGCGCCTCGGCTGGAAGACGGAACTCATCGCGAAGTTTGAGGATCGCCTCGTCCGCGATCCGCTCCCCCTGCCGCCGAGCATCGACCCTGCCGCGATCCACGAGTTTGACTACCGCCGGGTGCTCGCCACCGGCCGCTTCCGCCACGACCAAGAGATGCTCATTGGGCCGCGCATGCGCGACGGCAAGGACGGCTACATGGTCGTCACGCCCCTCGAGCGCGAGGGAGGCTCCACTATCCTGGTCAATCGCGGATGGATAAGCAAGGAGCACCGCCTTCAGAGGACGCGGCCGGACTCGCTGCCGCAGGGCCTGGTCACGGTCGAAGGGTTGCTTCGCGAGCCGTGGAAGAAGAACATGTTCACGCCGCCGAATAGGCCCGACAAGGGCGAGTTTTATTTCCCCGACGTGGAGCAGATGGCGGCCTTGACCAACAGCCAGCCTGTCTGGGTCGAGGCAACCATGGGTATGTCTATCCTACTCAAACTCCCTGTCCTGCTCCCAGTGCTGACGGATGACAGTGCCCGAATTCATGCGCATGATGGACTATGAAGCTCGTGGCATCCCGTTTGGACGCGCCGCAGAAGTCAACCTGAGGAACAATCATGCCCAGTACATCTTCACATGGTAAGCCCTCTCGTGCCCCTCTCGGGAGCCCTTGGCCGCCTGAACAAGGCCCTGTCTCACATTACTCAAGGTACGGCCTGGCTGTGGCCACGTCCATCATGCTGTACATGGTAGCGAAGAAGCCGGCGTCCAGCGTGGCCCGTCGTGTGCAAGTTGGCAAGCGCGTATAGGTGGTGGTTGGGAACGCGCCCGGCGCGGCTCATGTGATTTCTGTCTCGTCTTCGTCACCGCCCTTGCGTGAACGCTTGGGTCGGCGCTCCTTGGCGGGCTGGGGCACGGGCATTCTCAGCTCCTGGAGAAGTTCTCGCGGCAGGTGTTTCTGCGCCAGCGAGAACATTGTAGCGTCAGATCCAATCTGACGTTGCCTGTACATTATTAGAACCTGTATCGAACAAAGACTCCATGATACCCGCCAGGGGCTTACCTGCGCATCAAGGTGACGACGTCACTCTCCTCAACCGTTTTGCGCTTCGCGTGCTGAGCATACGCACCCAAGTCATCGCCGAGCTGCTCGAAGAACCACTCCGACGCCTGCGTCAGGGCAACTAGGGTATCTGCAGAGACACGTGGATTGCTGAGACCCGACGACTGGAGAGCTGTTTGCGCAACTCGCTTGACGAAGGCGGGCGGCAGGGGCGGATATTCGATGCCGTGCCGTGATAGTCTCTTTTTGGCCTTCCGGGCCTTCGCAGTCCGTTTGGACGACAGGTCCTGCCTTCTGGGAGAGTCTGCGGTGACATCAACTGTGTCTGCCACATCAACGTCACCACCGGCGAGGGGGACATCTGAGGAATGATCCTGACCCATCGCGTCAACGTGGGTGAAAGAGTGGTCCAAGATCGGAGGGTCTGAGTCCGATTCTACAGGAGGCTCGGACATCAAAAACGTGGTTTGGTCGTCGAGGCCAGCTGGCAGTTCCAGGCCAAAATCGCTGTCACGGCCCATTGAATGCCGTGGCGCTTGATCTACATCGATGCTGTTCTCTGTCAGAATCCCGCAATGGAACACGCCCGCTGGCTGACTCACCGATCATATGTCATGTCCGCCGCCGCCGCCTGGGCCTGCAGGTCCTCCAGCAGCCCCGGGAAGAAGTCAGACTGCCGGCCGAGGCCTGCTGTCGGGTCGTTGTTGTTGAAGAAATCGCTGTCTCGAACGCTGCCGAAGCTGCCACGAGACAGTCTAGACCCCGGCAGCTCGCTGACGGCACGTCTCGGAAGCTCAATCGATTGAACGGTGAAGTTTTCATCGTCGAGAAATGATGAGCGGGGTGGCTGCAGGTCGGAGTCGTCATCATCATCGTCGAGAGGAAGGGACAGCCGCGGGCGATCGATGGGCAGCTCATCGTCGTCCTCGCCTTCCTCTAGGATCGGCGCGATGCTCGAGGGTTTGTCACGCGGCGACGACGAGACGATGACTTTGCTGGACGGGGCCAGCGCCTTGCCGAGGTTGCGCAGTACGCCCATGGGCGTTTCTCGCTGCTCCATCAGACTGCGTCGGCGATTCTTGCCCGGGGTGAACATGGCGGTGCGGCGCTGGTTCAGGGCCTTGCGGGCAGCCTTGGCGTGAGGCGTTGGGGCATTGTTGTTTCGACGGCCACCCGAGGCCGATCTCTGGCGGCGGACAGACGCGAGAAGGTCCCGAGAGACGCTGCGATCGAGGGGCGTGTGGACGGAACGGCGCGAGGATGGCGGCTCGGCGCTCAAGGCTCGACGGTTGGGTGTTTGAGCGGCAGCCAGCCGCGGAGGCCGGCTGGGATCCGCGTTTCGACCGGAGCCCCCGTATCCTGGGGAGGAGGCCATGTCGGCAGATGCTCAGGGACGATGTCGTCGGACGCCCGTTGCCCACGTTGCCTGCGGCCGCTCCGAGGAGGGGACTCGCGGCGGATTGGGTGTCGAACGCGATGCGGCCAAGGGCGTCCCCTGTCGCGTCAGGCGGGGACCTGTAGTTTCAGGCAAGGCCGGCGCAAAGGCATTCGAAGAATGCGAAAAGGGTGGCGACAGCGAAAGAGATGTTGTTGGTCGTGGCTTCGTCGGCCGGGTTGTTGTCGATGGGCGTCGGCCTGGGTGACACACGTCCGGTGCACATTGGAGCGCAAGCAACGCGGTACGCGGTCGTAGGTGGAGCCTGCCGGCCCAGTTAGCGGGGCGACGCCCGGCACCCGCAGGGGCGACGCGACAGGGGTGCTGTACTTGTAGGGAGAGGTCTCGGGCACTTGGGGTCCTGAGGTGGAGCCTCGCCCAGGCACTGAGCGCTCGACTGGCAACTGACAGCCGAATGGATGTCTGCCGTCCGTTTTGGGCTTCCCATTGTAGAATCTCAGAACACCAACACCCCGGGCGCCGATGGCTGCGTAGGTGCAGCACCCTGCGCACAGGCCGAGCAACTCAATGCGAGTACGAGCATTGGCACTGTCCATCCCCGCCGTCATCTCTTGACGCGACCAACTGTCTCGCGGGAACTTCCCCATCAGTCATCCCCAGTGTCGAGCCAACACCTCCAGCGCAGACACACCTGGCCGGGCATGTGAAATGTACTTGCATTCGACGACATCCACCCCGTGAAATCGCTCGAACAACGCCCTGAACGGCAGGCCGCGTCGATCTTGAACTGGAGCATGTCGGGAGGCGAGTGCGTCTACTGTATGCTCCACCTGTGCCTGTGCCTACCCGGCTGGGCTGCTGTCGCTTCTCTCCTCAGCCTCCAGGCCGCTCGCCGTGGACCAAACATCGATAGAGCCAGGATAACAGCGAGCAACTACCTCGGACGGCTGAGATGATATTCGTGCCTCCAACGGAGACTCCGTATGAACCGTCCAACATGCAGTTGCCAGCCCCCCTCACGCATAGCCTGGAGCGAGGAAGCCGGCTTCGATGCCCGACCTGGCCCTCCGGGTCCAAGAGGTCGCACCAAGGGCATCCAGTCCACGCAAGGCATCTTGGCTGAGTGCTTGTAATATCCGGCACGGCAGCATCCCTGAGCCACCGCCCCATGTTGCACACGGCAGCGTTCCAAAACGGCCCCCAAGGTCCAACCTGAGCCACGGTGTGGTCATCGTCGACGCCGCGAGACAGCACGGGTCCGCAGCGTGGCGGAGACCATTTCGCGACACCGCTCCGCAATACGGCTCTGGCCAGGTCTGCAACGAGTGTGACCGATCTGGCCACCCGCCGGTCAGAGAACGCCCCTCATCGGGAGCCTGCAGTCAACCGTCAGCCTCGTTTCTCCGTCCAGTGTCACGGCGTAGTTGGCTGCGCCAGATGCACGACTGGAATGGACACGCCGTTTGGTGTAACGAGGATGCCAGAGCCTTGTGCAACGAAGTTGTCTTTGGCCTCCCAACCAGCCGTTCTATGGCGCCTTGCCGCAGACAGCTGTTTGCTACCGTAGTTTCGAAGTACACATCAACCTTGTTCTTGACCCTGTCTCGTCGCTCCATACCTTGCTTTGCCTTGTCACTTCACCTGCCTTTTGCGTCTCGGGGTGCTTCATGAAGGGTGTGTTCCTCTCTTTTCTTTTAATATTAAATATCATCTTCTTCATATGCCGGACGCTCCCATGGTCCTTCAACGCCCTCGTCCGTGGTCACTCACTCTGTCGTATGAATACCGACAAAAGCCCACTCTGCAGGGCGCCGTCGACTCTTGCTTTCTGCACATCACCGCCTCTCAAGAACGCTCCTGGGATCATGTGTTTCACCACGGAAAGTTTCCTTGAACAGGCTTCCAATCTCGTTCTCGTGGGCAGGCTTAGCCGCCTTTTTAGCCTTGAGAAAGACCGTCTTTATGTAGGCCTCTACGTCCGCGGCAGCACTCCGAGGATGCCACAAGGAGAGGATGAGTTAGTCCCCCCACCCCACAATTTCCTCTGCGCGAGTCCATAACCAACAGCTTGCTCGCCTTGTTGGCGGATAGATACCACTGGGCCTTTCTGACTGGCCCAAAGAAGCACCCCAAGTCGGGAAGCGCGCACGTCATGTACCATGCAAAGGAGCAGCTCGTCATTGGCGGCAGCCCTCCTCGGGTCAAGCGCGAATGGACCTATGAACATGACACGGATCGGGCAGCTATGCTACTTGTTCGTGTAGCTGTTGGCAAGATTCACGACCACGAGCGCCTCGAGCGCATCTTTAGGGAAGTTCCGCTTCGCACCGAAGACCCGGACTGGAATTGCGTGCGTTGGATGGAGGATGCCTTCAAGAGCGCCTTACGAGACGGCCGTGCCCTCAACACAAGCGTCCCTGACTGGAGCAGTGTCCGTCGTACGGCCATGTGGTACGTGCGTCGTAAGAAGTTGGCACATCGGTTTGACGGAAAGGATAAGGATATTGTCTATGACCCCCTGAAGCCGCCGACGTGGGACATGCTCCGTAATATCGAGACAGCTGGATAAGCCTGGTCGAGGTACCAGGCGAGAATAGCAACTTGCAATTAAGTCTGTATTTACCGTTCACTTCTAACAGTTTCAACGTCGAAGCGAATCGAGGTGTTTCGGGCATTCGCCTCAGCTCCATGGCGGCCGTACCATAAATATCCCTCCCAGTGAGGGGTCAAGCCCATATGTGGTTTGGTGCCCGAGTCGCCACCACTCGTGGATATCCTGTGAGCCATGCTGAAGATATGGTCCCAACGAAACAATAGAGACCCGCTTCCCAACTGAAACCCTAGTACCAGACTGTTCCGCTATATGTTGTTGCCGGTCAACATTCTATGCATTTGTTTTTGGTACCAAGCCTGTTCTTCACGTTAGCATTATGCTGTACCCGTGGCAGCAAATGACCAAGGACTCGTAATGCTCACCGTCTCCGCTCCACCTGCGATCGATCTCATGCCAAGCTTCTTCAAAATCCACGGCACGTCGACATTCCTCGCGTAGACCTTTGCGTCTGCGTCCTTGAGCTCGCCGTTGAAGACCGTATTCTTGGGCAGCGACGCGTTCAGGACCGCGGGCCGCCCGATGCCGATGAAGTCGCAGCCGCCCTCGCGCACGGCGCCCTCCATGCCCTGGCGGGTCCGGAAACCGCCCGTGACGATCAGAGGAATGTGGCTGAACTTTTCCCGTATAGCTTTGGCGAAGTCTAGGAAGAAAGCCTCGCGCGCGAGGGTCCTGGCGCCCTTTGTGGGCTGGTCGACGTCGAGGACCATCTGTGAAACCGCGTCGTCTTAGCACGCACTGCACGTATAGGGGAAGGGGCAAGGTCAGGATCTTACCGTCGGGTTCTCGTACGTGCCGCCGCTGACTTCAAGAAAGTCGACGCCCGCGGCCGTGATGTCCTCGAGCTGCTCGATGCACTCCCGCAGCTCCAGCGGGCTCTGGTGGTCCACACTGTTGAGCTTGATGCCCACGCAGAAGCCCTCGGGGACGGCGGCCCGCACGGCCTGTATGACCTCGACGACGATCCTCGCGCGGTTCCGCGGCGTGCCGCCGTAGGCGTCGGCGCGCTGGTTGCTGCGGGCGCTGAGGAACTGCGCGAGCAGGTAGCCGTGCGCGCCGTGGATCTCCACGCCGGCGAATCCCGCCTCGGCGGCCAGCTTGGCCGTCTCGGCGAAGCGCGCGACGACGTGCCGGATGTCGTCGACGGTCATCTCCCGCGGCGTGCCGAAGACGAGGGCGCTGATGGCCCGGGGCAGGATGCCCTCGCCGAGCTGCAGCGGGATGGGGCTCGGGGCGATGGACTTGGCGAAGATGCTCCGGGTGCCGGCCCCGATCATGGACTGGCGCCCCGGGTGGTTGATCTGCATGACGGTCGGCGTTCCGTGGCTGTTGGTAGCCTGCGCCCACTTCTTCCACGAGGCGAGGAGCTGGTCGCGCGGGATGCGGTCGTTGAGGCCGTTGTCCTCGGCCGTCCCCAGGTACTCCCCGTCGACCTGGACGTTGCCCGTCAAGACCATGCCCCAGCCGCCGTCCGCCCAGGTGCCGTAGGTCCGGATGAGGTCCTCGCTCGGCAGCTGGTCCTTGCCGGCCCAGCCCTCTGCCAGCGCCGCCTTGACGAGGCGGTTGGGAAGCGTCAGCCCGCACGGGAGCGTGAACGGCTTCGCAATCTCGAGAGTTGTCTTGTCGTCCATGGCTGCAAAGTCACGGTGCGCTAATTAGACAGCAGCCAGATAAAGTTCGAGGCACACACCCGTATACTATATGTATTAATTTGCGGGAGCCGAGGCCAAGTGCTTGGCCGCTAGGGGGGCTCGGCAGATAATTACAGCCAGGCTGGAGATCCCTGCGGATCGGGCAAATGCATTGCACCGCAAGAGGCTAGGAGCGCGGAGCCCCAGGCGATTGCCGGACCTCTGGCGAGAGATTCGGGCCTTCTGCCGGTTGGGATCGCGGACGGGGCTGCGCAGCGGCGTGGCCGGACCGGCGGCGCGGGACAATCAACGGGCCCACTCCTGCGGAGTTTCGGGGCATTGCGGCCCTTGACTCGAGCAACTTCGACTGGAGGCGGACAACAACTCCGCAACCAGCTTCGAGTGCGGTGTTGACGGGGGAGTCTATCTCTGCTTCATAATCATACATATCGCGAGCGGAATTCCACGGGAATTCCACGGGAAGCATCCGAGTTGTCGGCGGGTTGCGTCACGGACCATGTTACCTCGGCACATGCGGCATTCCGAACGAGTCGATGCGTCTTCGGCGCGCAGCCCTACATGGCTTGCATGGCACTCGTCCAGCTTGCGACCACTCATCACATATTCCGACTCATGTGTCTTGTGTTTCGCGTCAGCGCCAGTGGCACAGCAGCGATTACTCTCTGCAGGTACCCGACGGGTTTCACTCCTTGGACCTTGCGTCCCGCTACGGCGACCGCCAGGCGGGCATCCTGCGTTTGATACAGCAGTGGCGCCACCCCGACGCGCGGAACCGTGGCCTTTGCGGACGATAAGCTCTGCGCATGTGGCAGCCCTGGCACGGCGCTCTGTTTGCCAAGCCGTTTGTGGCTGTCGATTGCCGCGACGAGCTTGCTATGGTAGCACGCTGCTTCGGGGTGCTGGTCATTGAGGTATCAATGAAGTCTTGCCCTAGCTACCTAGGTAAGCGCTCGACAAATTGCGGCATCGTCACGGCGGGTTTCCCGTCCCCGGATGCCCGGATGGAACGTAAATCAGCGAGACGCGCACTGGGCGACGTCTCGTTTCGTTTCACACGCGCCGTGAAGCAAGCGTCGTCGCAGCCGGTGCGTCAAGTGGCTCAACCTCTTGCCGCCGAGCTGGCGTGAGGCGCCGTCAAAGTGCCAACCGTACTCCGTACGTTGGTGGCAGTTTTGGCTTCGTTGGCTGCCGCAGGCCTGCGAAGGATCAGGGCGCGGGGCCAATCGTTCGGGCTGGGAGGGCACACCTGTTTCTGTTCCCGATCGCAAAGGATGCGACAGCCACGGACGCCGCCGCTCATTGGTGGATGCCATGTGGTTGGATCTGTCGCTTGGCGCACGACGGCCCCGGGCTGTTGAAGAGCGCATTCGCAGGCATTGGACGTCGGTATCTGCTCTTTGACGACAGGTGTCACATGCGGCATGAACGACAAGGGGAACAGAGACGGCCGCTCTCGCGCAGTCCGAACAAAGACGGCCAGCGCGCCCATGACCATGCGGTTGCTCGTTGGCTGTTTGCGTGAGCGGTACTCAGTATGTCATGCGACGGGCGGTTTGCGGGACACAGCTCCTACGGGTCCTCGTACACGTGCAGACGCGCTCCATCCGCGGTGCGAGCGAGAAGCTTTCACGGCGCCGTACCTGAGAAGCGGCACCAACCGAGTCAGGGTGGTCGCCGATCAGGGGCGTCGTTCTCGAATGCTATGACAGGCCCGAAATGGACGGACTCAGTCTCGTGGCGAGGGCTGCTAGCCTATTAGCCCGCAAGCCCGGAGCCCGCCCTCAGCCACGGACCGACTCGAGCCTCAGGTCGAAGGGCCCGGGAAGCCACCCCGCCGCCGGCCACTGGCCGGCCACTGGCCGGCCTCCGCCGCCCCCTACGAGTGCGGGCAGCGCGACAAACCACCACTAGTTGTCGCCCCCTCCCCGCGCAACCTTTGTCTGGCTCCCCCCCGCTCCATCGTCCTCTATCAGCACCTCGCTGCGCGACGTGTAAGCACCAGACCTCAAAGGACTGCTTCGTCGTCTCGTCTCGTCGTCGTTTGCCCCCAATCGCCACCGTTGTCCTGTCCCTGCGTGCGCAGCAAGCTTCGTCGTCACGTCCAGCCAGCCCGTTGGCGATTCCCCACCCGCTACAGCACGCACAGGTGGCGCTAGCGCTCTCTGGGCGCGCCGGTACCTTGATACAGTAGTCCGCGCGCACCTCCTGCGGCTCAACCCCGTTCCGCTTGTATCAACCCGACCTGTTTCTGACCTTTGCTTTAATGCAGCCTTTGAAACCCACGCACGACTCCCCAGCTGCCACAACTCCTGGCCCCTCGTCGTCGTCGTCGTCGCTGTCGTCGTCGCTGCCGTCCGTGCAAGGCTAACGTCAACATCAACATCAACAACATCAGCTGCGAACCCCTCGATCCATCCGCTCCGCGAGCCGTGACCGCCGCCGCCGCCGCTCGACTTCGCTCTCTCCTTCAGCTCTCCCCTCCGCTCCACCCAGCCACCGCCTCGAACCAAGACTGCACGCATCAAGCTGCCGCCAAGGAGCCTCACCGCAGAGATGGCTCAGCCCGGTGTCCAATCGTTGAAGGCATGCATCATCGCCGCTCCTATGCCCTGTTGCGCGCTGTTGGTTTTTCTGACTGCTCTCCTTAGTGCGTCGTGACTGGTGACGGTGCTGTCGGCAAGGTCAGTTTCGCGCAATCCCGGCTCCGAGCGCCGACGCATTCCTCCGGCGAACTCGACTGACGCCGACTGCAGACATGCCTGCTCATTTCATATACCACGAACGCCTTCCCTGGCGAGTACATCCCGACAGTGTTCGTCCGCCCCTCCAACGGCTTCGGCGCGCATCTTGGCTGACGTTGGCTCCTCGCGCGTGTTTACAGCTTCGACAACTACTCTGCGAGTGTTATGGTTGATGGCAAGCCCATCAGCCTCGGACTCTGGGATACCGCGGGACAGGAGGATTACGATCGGCTGCGACCGCTGTCATACCCCCAAACCGACGTCTTCCTCATTTGCTTCTCCATCGTCAGCCCCCCGTCCTTTGACAACGTCAAGGCCAAGGTAGGAGCTGCGAGCCCGTCCCCGCCTCGACGACGAGCAATTCGCTGACGGCTGCCTTCTGTAGTGGTACCCCGAGATCGATCACCACGCGCCCAACATCCCCATTATCCTCGTCGGCACCAAGCTCGACCTGCGAGAAGACGCCGCCACTCTCGACTCCCTGCGACAGAAGCGAATGGAGCCCGTGTCGTACGAGCAGGCCCTCGTCTGCGCCAGAGAGATCAGGGCGTACAAGTACCTCGAGTGCTCCGCTCTCACCCAGCGCAACCTGAAGAGCGTCTTCGACGAGGCCATCCGGTAACAGCTACCCTTTTTTCTTCCCCCTGTGATAGAGTACCTCTTGACCGGACCTGAGCTAACGGACACCTGCTGCAGCGCTGTGCTGAATCCCCGTCCGCAACCCTCGAAGCTCAAGAAGTCCAAGTGTTCGATCCTGTAAGCCGGAGACGCGGCGAATAGGACCCTCGGCCTCGATTCGGGCCCTCTGGACGTCCGGCAGAGCTTTGATGAATGCGATGCTTTGCCGAATTGGTCAAGGCGATCGGCAGTGTGTTTCCAGGCGTATTCGATGACGAAGAGAGCCCGACTTTCATCGCTCGATGTTTGACTTGAAGAAATAGACCCGTGCAGCGAATGGTTGAGCAAGAGCGGCCCGAGCAATTGTGTCCTCGCGAGCCCCAATTGGGCTCCCACATTCATCTTGTCGTTGCTCTGCGAAGAGCTTTTAATGTGCCTCTGCTGGGTTGCCGGCTGGGGGCGGTGGAATCTTTCGATGGTGCGGCGCGGCAGCTCCCACGCAGCAAAGGAAGCCTAGACGTTGGAAGAAGACCTGCCACGCATGGACTCTGGCAGATTTGGTTTTTGCATCTCTCGCGCGCACACACACACTCCCTCTCTCTGTCTCTCTGTCTCTCTCTTATCTCTCTTCCTAGTCTCAAAGGATATCCCAAATTTTTGATCTGTAGATAGCACCCATACATGATAGGCACCACCGTTGGCAACTCTTGATAGGCCCGTGTCTGCACTCTCCGAGTCACTTGGTGAATGCGTGCCCAATCTACTACCACAGCTGCCCGCACGTCACATCTGCAGGAGCATCGAGCTGTTCACACGATGCTTGTATGAGTCAGATTGATTCCTCGAAGGGGTATCTCTCTACATTATATGCTGAGGAATTAGTTCGGTTCCCTCGGAATAGGCGTCGCCAACACGAAACGTATATATGTTTACACCCTTTTTAGGAGGGGTAGATCTCGCCCCTAAAAGCCATCCTCCTCCCCAGACCGTCCATCTCGGCTCAGTACCCCAGAACGTTCGGATTTCTAGCCAGCCGGCTGGGGTGTATGCTCTCGCTGATGCTCGCCGCCGCCCGCTGATCGGGCTGCTTGCCGCCCTCCTCCTTGGCCTGTTTCTCCTTCTCGATGCGCTTGGCGCGGTTCTCGTCGAGCTTCTTGTTCTTCTCGCGGATCTTGTCGGTGCGGTGCTTGGTCTTGCCGCCGCCGCCGGCGCTGCTGCTGCGTCAGTACGTGTGTGTGCTTTTCGGTGTCGTGGCGACATCGCCACGGAGGAAGTGAAGGGAAGTGACTCACGTAAGCTCGACGTTGATCTTGCGCGCGGGCGACTTGCCGTCGTCGAACATGGAGTGGTGGAACCGGTCGAGGCACGTGCGCATCGTCCACACGTTGGGGAACTCGACGAAGGCGATGCCGCGGCACACGCTGGGGTCCTCCTTCTTGGTCAGGCAGCGCACCGACGTGGGCGACAGCGAGGCGAAGTGCGCCTTGATGGTCGCCGACGTGGCCGTGTAGGGCAGGTTGCCGACGAAGACGATGTGCCGGTCCGCCTTGCCCTCATCCTCGTCGCCTTCTTGCGCGGCATCTGCAGCGTCTGGTTGTGCGTCCGCCGGGGCCTCGGCCTTGCTGTCCTTGGACTTCTTCTTTTCCTTCTTGTCCTTCTTCTCCGTCTTCTTCTCCTTCTTGTCCTTCTTTTCCTTCTTCTCCTGCTCGTCTTGCTGCGGCTGTTGCTCAGCTTCTGAAATCTGGCTCTTGCCGTTCAATTCCTTGTCCTTCTTGTCCTTCTTGCTTTTCTTGTCCTTCTTATCCTTCTTCTCTTTCTTCTCCTCCTTCGCCTTCGCAGGCGCCGCCTCGGCGTCTGCCATTACGGCATCCTCGTCGGCATCCTCCTCGGGGAGGTCCTGCAGGTCTTTGCGCTTGTCCTTCTTCTCCTTTCGGCTCTCCTTCTTGTTCTTGTCCTTCTTGTCCTTCTTGTCCTTCTTCTCCTTCTTCGACTTCTTTTGCTTCAGCTCCCCGGAGTCTTCCTCGGCGTCTCTCTTGCGCTTCTTGGCGGGCTGCTCCTCGACCACAGCGGGGACGTGCTTGTCCTCCTCAGCCGTCGTGACGGCTTCGCGGGCGCGCTTGCTCTTCATGGTTGCGAGAAAGGTGTCCAAAAAGGCGGGCGCAATGGGGCGTGGAGTTGACAATGGCAAAGGTATTCGAGTAGGTCTTGGGCAGCTTTGATCGCGTCCGCTGGACCCTGCAGAGGCAGAGTTTGCTGGAAATTTTGGCGGGGCCAGCACCAGGCGCCACCCACTACCGACCCCTGCTCCGCCGCTAGCCCGCAACCGTCAGCAAGGGTCCCGTCTCCAGCTTTTGACATCACTCCTCAGATCTAGGGGTCCATCCAGATGGCGTATGGTGCGCTGCTGCTGGCAAACAGTAACTACTGAACAACAACCTTTTGTTCCATTCGTGCATCATCACCTTTTGTGACCTCTCGTGATGACGAGTTCGGGGCCATGGGTCTGTACAGGGGAGATCTGCGGTACTGTAGGTAACTTATTGGAAGGAATGAGCGTACTGAGTTCCCCGACGCTGGGCTTCCTTGCTTCTCGATGATGCTCAGCGTAGAGCCTGGCTTTGGTCCTTTCCTTCGCACTTTCTTGCTCTGATCGCCCCTGATCATTTCCTGTCCGCGCTTCGTCAATTGTTCCGCTGTTCTTCTGTTCTCCTCTTCCCTCTTTTTTCACTACCACCTCACAACCACCTCGTGGCTTCGTTGCACTCTTTTCAAGAGCACCAACTCTCGTTTTTTTTGGAATCGCTTTCCATTCCCCATTTTGGTGACTATCGTTAACTACGACCAGCCATTTTCACAGCCATTCTCTCTGCTGCATTCCAGGCAACATGAAGTCCAGCCTCATGAGTGGCGCGGTACTGCTTGCCAGCGTCGCCAGGAGCCAGGTCCGCGCCGGTGACTTGGTGCCTTGTGAGAAGCACTCCCCCTCTCCTGACCACCGATGTGTTAGCATCCGCTAATACCTCACGAGCTTGCGTTGTCGAATGCATCGGAAGCATCGCCGGCCGGAGCACCGGGGGCATCTCCGACGTCGGCAGCGTCGGCAGTGTCGCCAGCCAGAGCACCGCCGGCTGGAACATCGAAGAGCTCCGAGCCATTTGCGACGACATGAAGAAGCAAAGAGTTGGCTCACCACCCGTCCCCCTCCCCTTCCGACATACGCTGACGGCTTGGGTAATAGTTCCTCTTCCAGTGCTTACTCAGGGCATGCGGCTCCCAGTCTTATGGCCACGCGCTCGGATATACCACCTCTGCTTGCTCCGATCTAGGTGCGGCGATCAGCCCGCTCCATCCCCACGAGGTTTACCATTCCAATCCGGGCGAACAAGATTTTTCCGCCTCGGTGTTGCCAGTTCCACCTGATCTTCGCAGCGCAGAGATTCTCATATTTGAGCACAAGCTTCCTGTGGTCCTCAACTGCAACGCAGGCGCACGTGGCCTCGTAACCCTGTCCCTTGATGGCCCAAACTCGGCCGGTAGTTACTTCACTGGAGCTCAAAGGACCGGGTGTTCTTGCAACGAAGATTCCAGCAGCACGACCCTACAACCCACTTCCCTCACTTTCTTGGATGTTCTTGGGCAGCAGTCCACAGTTTCGCCTTTGTTCACCACGGTTGTCAACTCGACCGTTAACTGTTCCCGATTTTCCAGTCAGCCGAGCTGGACATTGGCTTCCTCTACTCTTTCCTCGAGCACAAGCACACTCTTGAGGCAGCCCTCTTCCATGCCCAAATATCACTTCACGAATTCGTCGTCTACGTGCATGTCCACGTCGCTCGAGAGCTTCACTTCGAGCTCATGGCGCATGACTTTAACGACTTTGATGGCTTCGATAAACTCCACATCCACGTCATGCTCAAAAGGTTTTACCAATTCCCCGATGACGACGCTGATGAAGGTGATCACGACGACCCAACCTTGCCCCATGTCCATGAGACCTCGTGTCACGGTCTGCACCGAATCTAGCGCTGGATTCTTTCGCCATTCGCGGAACTTCTCTGCGGCGGCTTCGCTATTTGGAGTCTCCAACAACGATACTTCAGTACCAAGCACCAAAATGCCTTCCCAGACAGCTGCCTTGACATTTTCAACATCTCTGAGCCTTTCAACTGTGTCGCCTGCAGGCGCAGCAAGAGCGACACCAAATCTTCCGAAATACCTTTCCCCGCTGGCACAGTACTCATATGGTAATCCACCGATGTATTCCAGCTTTGAAGCTCGCAAGCAGAACTCGTCAGTCTTACGACAGCCCTCGGAAAACGCTCAGATGACTGCTCATGGTGTTTTTCAACCACAGAATACCACTACGACCAGCACCGCTTCATCGTCATTGGCGAGCATGTCTCCAGCGCCTTACTTGGCGAACCCCTCGACGTTGAGAAGCCCAGTATCAGCACATACCCAGACGTGGGTGGACACATCCCTGCCTCAGGACACATCAGATCCCATGGCTTACAATGATGCGGCCTACAATGATGTAAACAACGCGGTGTTCGTCACAGTTATATCGCCTGACACCACTGGTGACCTTCATACCAAAGTCCTCAGGGTTCACGAGAATGAGCCTTGGACAACAACCGCCCCTCGCGACGATGCAAAAACTAGGACTGATGCATCTGGGAACACTGCTCACACAAGCAAGCTCATTGATGTGTTGTTCGAATTGGCCAATCCGGACACCACGAATGACGGACGCAGGCCAGGCTCCGTACCTGGAACCGCATTCGTCGCTTCAGGAGCCGACGTGACACGTGCTCTTTTGCGACCTGATCAAATAGTGAGTGACGTGGTGGCAACGGAAGCCGTGGTGTCTGCTGGTTCAGTGGAAGTCACACCACGTTTGACCGTCTACCCTGCGGTCCTAATGGTCGTCTTGGGGTTCATGGCCATAACATTGAGCTAAGAATTATAGAGTCATCGGAGTAGAATTGACGGATGAATGACTAACAGCACTTTCTGAGCTGCGGGTTTCTTTTATGGGAATTTGTTAGAGCCGGTTAAGGGGGAAATATGATGACGGCATGTGCATTTGTTAGCGGAACTGCTAACTTCAGTCCAGAGAATAGGTAAGCTAATGAGATACACGTCGCCCCGGCTCTGGCAGAAGCGTGGCGATACCTTGCTAAAAATCGCCGATAAATGTTGGGTTGGGGTATCTAGTAGAACAGCAGTGCCAGAGGCTTCTTCTCGTCGGTATACCTGTCCTTGAACTCGCTCCTCACCAGGAAGCGCGCAAGAGGCATCATGGTGTCCTTCATGTCCAGGACGCCTCTCTTCTTCTGGTCGATGTGAGAAGCGTCAACCACCAGCCGCTTCAGGTTGTCCAAAGACAGTGCCCCTGGTCACCAAGTCAGTTGCCTCGCGTCCACAGCTAGTTTGAAGAAAAGTGCTCCTCACCATTGTCAATCAGCTCCATCAGGCGTGCGGGCGTGCCGACGGCGATGCCCGTCTTGGTGTTTTTGAGGAAGGCGACCTGTTCGTCGACCTTCATGTGCTTGGCAAACTGGCGGAAGGTGAGCGTGAGCATGAGTCGCATGCAGGCCGGCGTGGGTCTCAACTTACCAGCTTAGCAACGGTGTTGTCCTTGCTGGAGAACTTGCGAGTCGCCCTTTGTTGGACAGCGTCAGTCTCGGCCGCAGAGCTGCACGGGAAGGAAAGCTCATAATACCTGACAATGTCGGCGGCTCTCAGGCCAGCTCCTGCGACGATGAGCGTGTGAGGCGAGCCCTTCTTTTTGGGCGCCTTCTTCAGGCTTTCCGGGTCTTCGGAAAACTTTTCCAGAAACCCAGGCAGATTTTCCACAGTTCTCTTCTCCTCCCAAGCTGTGGTGTCCTGTATCGCGTTTGCTGCAAGGTTTGCATGATCAGCGACACGGCTCTCACGTCAGGGCAATCTCAACCTGAAGAGCTTACCCGAGATGGTCAAGTCGGACAGCTCGACAGAACTCAATTCGCCTCCGAAGCGGGTGATCTTCTGCGCCAGGTGGTCCGCCAGCAGCTGGTTGTCCATGCGTGAGAACAACGTGTTGAGGCCGAGCTCCATGTCCAAGGCACCGTCCTCTTCCTGGAACTTTGTCTTTCTCTTCTTGGCCTTTTTGGGAGGCGGCCCCGCCTCGGCCGCTCGCTTCTTGGTATTGGACATCACTGAAGCGATGATAGCCTTTCCGTGCTGGACCTCGTAGACCAGGATCTCGGTGTCGTTCTTGAGAAGGGGACTCCTGGACCTGAGCAAGAATTTGAGACGTCGCGGACTCGGATCTGGGACTTTTTCGCGGCGTCGTGGTGGGGCGCCGCATGCGGTTACTCGGTGTGGCTACAGTGGCGATTTTAGCGTCGATGGCGGTAAGGGTGCTTGGGCGACCGCCGCTTCAGTGGATGCTGCCATACCAAGCGGCCAGGTACGTCCACTCGGTAGGAAGCTGCACGACGTCGTCAAGGAAGATACGATGGCCACAGCAAAGTGATGAAAATATTCAGTGATAATCTCATGCTAAATTTCCGAAGCGAGAGCAACAGCAAAGGGATAAAAATAAACAGTCATATTCCCATGCTAAGGTCCCAAGCCGCAACGCCAGTGTGCAAAAAGCCGCCTCGTTTGAGCCAGTCTATGTAACAAGAGGAATTCCTCCCCGCCGATTTAAAAGATGCTGTTCACGATGTTGCTTCCGATGGTCGCACCGGCACCAAAGACGGCGGCGTTGCCCAGCTTCTTGCCAAACTTCTTGCCGTACTCGCCCGCTTTGCCGCTGCCGCCGCCGCCCTCCTGCGCCGGCTGTCCTCCCTCCGCCACGGCCATGGGCGGCACGTTGGCGTTGTACGGGTTCTGCTGCGGCGGCGGTCCCTGCTGGTTCGGGTAGCCGTACTGAGGCTGGGCGTAGGGAACCGGCGGAGGCATCCCGGGGCCCTTCTGGAGGTCGGGCTCGACGAGGACGTAGGTTCGCGGGAAGATGCCCTCCTGCCCGGTCCGCAGGTTCTGGCCCATCCACCAGTCCTGGTTCATGTACTCGTGGACGGCGATCTTGTCGTCCTTCTCGAACGACACGTCGCGGGCGTCGGACGCGGCGTAGCGGTAGAGCGCGCGGGCGTGGGCAATGACGGGCTTGGCGTTTCGGCTCGGGACGTCGGGGGCGGGCGTGGCGTCGTACGACGGCGGCGCGGGCGACGTGGAGTTGACGCTGAGGTTGTTGAGCGCCTGGGTCGGGGGCGAGATGGCGTTGCTGGCCTCGTGGGCTGCCGGGCTGCTACGCGCGGGCGCGGGCGAAGCGTTGTTGCTCGTGGCCGTGCGGAGGGGCCCGGAGAGAGGCGACTCCTGGGGCAGAGCGGAGCTGATGTTGTCGAAGACGGCCTCGTCGATGACGCCCTTTTCGAGCAGGTTCTCTAGTTCCTGGTGACAGACGGTCAGATTAGTCTCAGGTAGCGTGGCGAGCACGTCGGCGGCCTACCGTCTTGATGTTGCGGAGCGACCGGTTAGTCTCCATGATGGTCTGGCGGTCGGCGGACACCATTTTGCGCGAGGGCCCTGGCCAGCTGCTACTCGATGATATTTAAGTTATCGAGGGGCGAAGATGGAGGTCTTGATGTGCATGCAGGAAGACGGGGAGGACACGAGGTTTGCCGAGGCGGAGGTTATGTAGATGGCAGAAACAACGTTCTCGTATGTGGTGGCGGTGCTTCTCTCATGCGGTCCCCCCACCACCATTTGCTTGGCGCTCATGGCGCTGTGCAGCAGCCGGTGGGCGCGAGCCCCGCAATCCCAGAGGGTCGTGCGAACAAGACGTCAGAGAACGCCTGGGAGGCTAGGAGCGGGCCGATGGCGCTTGGGAGGCAACATACACCAGGTGTGCATCACTTCCGCAAAATGCCCGCCAGCGAAGAAGGTTGAATTCCGGGAAGCGCGGTGAAATGAAATCCCTTTCTCTATCCGAAGGAAATTCTAGAATTGCGCCAGAAAAGTGTTGGCCTCCGCGCCTGCCTGACGTGACATTTGGCGCAAACCATTCCTCAGGTTGGGACGCAACAATACCATGACGGGTCATCTGGGGGCTAGAACACTTTCCTATCCCTCTCCTTCACTATCGAAGAGGGACCGGAGCTTTGCCTGGTACCTCTCTTCGTCATCAACTTTGGCTTTCACAACTAGCCCAATTTCCTCCTGCCAAAACGTCGATGCCTGCTTCAGGTCGACAACCAATCCTCTGTTGGCGGAGAATTTTGGAAGAATACTGTCCTCAAACGCCAAAAGCCAAGCATTTGTAGACCTCAGACACGCCCAAAACCACACTCCTTTGTACTCCCAAACATCTCTCATCGTGCTTGTGATCTGAAGATTGTGTTCCATCCGTATTCTGTTATTTTCCTCGTCCATAATAGCTAGAAAGACCCGTCGCGCCTCGTCGAAGACGGAATACTCCTCGTCAATGATACTATCGATGCTGCAGTTCGTAAGCCAGTACGGTACTGACAACATTTCCATCGGAAGCGCGCAGATCCACTCAAGGTCGATGAAACAAGTAATATTCCAATCGTCGTCCACAAAAATATTGCTCTGATGAAAGTCGGTCAGCTGTAGGAGGAAAGGGCCATTTCGTCGATCTGATAAGATGAAGTGGTGCATACTGCTCGAAGCAATGCCCTAATTGTCATTCGTTCTTGGGCATCGTCCTTATCTCGCACTGCGTGAGGGTCGTGAAGGAGGTGGTTATCATGCAGCGTAAGCATATCGGAGGCGAAACTGTCCGTGCTCTGGTATAGTTGGAAAGGCTGGACAGTCCGTGGTGTTCCGCTATTCTCGAAAATCATCATGGTGCATGTCAGTGGTCGGTTGGAAAGTGTAACTGTGCCGTCGCTCGTGTTGAATTGGAAGGAGCCAATGTGTGGCTGTGGCAGCCGACCGAGTGAGAGCATAATACGCGCCATGCCCTGAAACAAGCGAGCTCGTCGACTAGCATCGTGCGTATGTTGAGTCCAAGTATGTGAAAGCATTTTCCCAGTCTCAGGGCCAATATATTCCAAAAGCATATAGGCGGTGCCAGCGGCCGGTGCGGATATGTCACGAGTGTAGTTCGAGAGCAAGGGGTAGTGAAGGAGACGATAGATCCATCGCCAGAAGGCGCGGTAGACCCCGACGTAGAACGGTCGCTGCCTAACGTGGGTGAACTAAGTCGAAGCAAATCATTTGGATCAGCACCATTCAGGCGAGCAGCAACTGGGAACACGAACATGACTGCCGTCTCTGAAGCCGAAAGCGTAAAGGATTGGGATCCGAATGTCGGCGCAGTACTCTCGCATCCATACATATGTGGCCACTTCACAACTGACTTTTTCATCAATCGTGCCGGGGTATCGGTGTTCAGCAAGCTTATGAGGCATGGGACACCGGAAAACCAGCCTTCTGGAAAAGCCACCTGAATCTACTTCAACAAGAACGCAAAGATTGAAGCCGCCTTGTATCCACGATTCCGGAGGTAGAACCGTGCAGGCGTCATCTCTGTGTAGGCGAAGATGGTGTCTGACCAAGGCTTTGATCAACTCTCTCTGATCCCACAGCTGATGCCTCAAGCTCTCGGCAGCACATTGGTGTCAGGCAGCGAGAAGAAAATTATTTTCCTCCTCCGCAACTGATTCGAGTGAGCGCAATTTGTTGTGCAATAATACGCTCCGAGGCATGGCAAATGTTGGATTGGCAACAGCAAGCATGGAGCCGAATTGAGGGCGAGGTTTCAAGTTCGATCCACTCCTTACGGCGCCCGCCGCCGCACGGGGCGCCGCACACAAAACCGAACCGTACAAGCTGCGATATCCCGAAGGTAAATAGAGGTGGAGACACTCCAGACACTCCAACGCTAACAGGCTTTGGCTAATTATTAGTTCGCCCTTGTGATAATGCGAGCGACCCACTAACAGGACAGGTTAGCAAGGTTAGCAAGACTTGTACTCGGGATCCTTGTTCAAGCTCGTGTCGACGGTCAAGATATATCCCTTCATGTGTCTCATGCCCGACTTTTCTACGGCCTCGGCAAACTCATACCACGGCTTGCGAATGTCCGACCACCCCTGGCCCAGGCTGATGTGGAAGAGGAACCGCGACTTGCCGCCCCTGTGTGGCTCGCCGGTGACGACAACGCCCACACAGGTGCCGAAGCCGCCGGACTCGAGGCCTTCCTCGCCGGCCTTGCGGCCCTTGAATTGTCCCATACGGACGTTCGTCTTGCTAGGAGAAGGCATGCTGTAGATCGCTGAAATTTCGAGGAGAAGAGTTTTGGTTGGAGTGATCCTGGCTGCCTAGTTATTGCTTCTGATGATTGGTATCCTGACGCCAGCTTGATGGATATCAAGTTGCATCTTATATGAATCTCTCTATTCTCATGAATAGCATCCAGTGATTGCCATAACGCATGAATTGCCACCAGTCTTGGCTGCTGTGCCTTTGATAAAATGGCCATGCTTGTGTGCTTGTGACAAGAAATACAAGCCATTGTCTCGTTCAGTATGATTGCTTCCTAATATCGTGGCAGCTGAATCAATATATCAGGGTTGTTGCTTGACAAGCACGACAATGGAGGATGGTGGTGGTGGACGCCGCAGACAACAGGCAGACGTGTGTTGAGAACTTGATGCTGGCACTAATTAGCCGTTATAGCCTTCGGCGCACTCTTTGCGTGTTGGGTATTTTTTGTTTGGTTAGTCTCGTGGTAAGGAAAACTAACACCAGCTTGACGGCTCCCACAGTTGATTGTAAATCCGCCTGTTTGCTACTTCTACGAATCCCTGATGCGGACCCGCTTGGCCATTGCCGCAAGTCCACCGGCCTTTGAGAGGGGTGTATACAGGCAAGCACACTGCGCCTTTTGTCGTCTCTATGGGCCAAAAAATTGGTTCCTATCCCATGACCGAAGATATTAGAGATATGACAATGCCAGTTGTGGCCAGTACCCTCTTAAGTCAAACACCTTCTTCATTCCTGGCACATCGCCGTCGACGTCGCCAAAGGCTTCGGCGGGAAACAGCCAGAACCCGATAGCTGGTCTTGTGGCCTGAGCAAGCTCTTGTGGCCCCTCGATTGGTACTTTTCCAGCGTGCTTGATGACCATCCTGCCCCACCTTTGCTGCAAGCCCAGCCATTTATCTTCCTCATTCTTGAGGAATTGCTTTGCCGTTTTGTGGTCAACGATATGTTGCTCGCTCGACAGCCCATCATATGCGAAGAGAACTCGCGTCCTTGGTTGTTCCTCTTTCCGGATTTTGTATCTGTTCACCAGCTCTTGCCACTGGATGCGCATCTGCCTCGGGTCAGGGGCGGCCGTTGCTACAAACTCCAACTCGGATCCGACGGCTCTTGGGTCTTGTTCTACTAGGTAAAATGAGAGAGTCATTGGTCTAATGGGCATAGAGTGGTTGAACCGCACACCAACGCCGCCCGAGTCAAAAAACGGCTGAAAACCTTGCATCGGGCCCATGATGCCGCGTCCAGCAGCAGAGTCAGCCATCCATATGACCTCTTGTAAATGCGAGAGCATATCGGCAAGAATCGTCTGCGGGTGCGTGTTACCCGTATCTGCCAAGAAAAGCAAACTGTTCAGGTCGTTATAATCCATTGCCATATTGACTAGTCCAACATATTGGGGGTCATGGGCTTTGAGATTGTGAATAAAGTCCATGAGCAGGTGCGTGTCGCACTGATCCGAGAATGGCCGTACGAAGTCGTACTCTGGATTAAAATACAACAACATCGGGACGGGGGATTGTCGCGCTTCGTTGTGAGAGGTCCGGAGGAAACATGGAACATGAACTCGGTAAAACTCGAGCGCTGCCTGCCTTGACTCGCGGGTCACGCGAAACAGCTTGCTGTGCAGCTGAAAACCTCGAACAGTGATGCTATATCTACTACCGATAGTCATCTCGTGGGAGCTGCTGCTGGCGGCGCTTGAACGAGGATAGCCTTCAGAGTCGGGTAAGCCTTGTATCTCAACCTCCAGCAGTCGATATCGCTCAGCCGACAGCTTCCAAATGGCAATTCGGAGCTCAGCGGGGAGCTTCTGGAATTGTCCAAAAACGCCATCATTGCCTGCGCAATAGGATGGGTTGATAATTTCGAGATGCTGGTCGGGCTCCATTCTCATGTCGACGGATGCCGTCTAGTGCACGGGAACGAAGATGCGAGAGGGAAGTGATAAAGAAGCGGCACATGATGGTTGGCAGCGAGGATTGGTCACTACATGACTGGGGGGGGCATTCACGGGGGTCAATCAGGCACCCCTGCACCAGATGGACAAGGGCTTGTTACTTGTACACCAAGAATACGCATCACGCTCCCGCCAATTATTGTGCTCCTTGACAATTGGACCAGGCAGAACTTTGGTGTCGTGCCAGTCGGCAAACGCTGATACACATACGGATACATGAATGTAATAGTCTACGTGCCCGGATATGTGGCGAATTACGGGCATGTTTATTGCCCTCGCTAACCCGTCATTGCCGTAACGTGATGCTGTGATCTATTTGGGAAAATGCGCGCTCTGGCTGTTGGACATCTAGCAGAATTTGGGCATCCTGGCAGAGCCTGGGCGGACACCTTGGGGAGGTGCACGGTCGCACATTACCTACGCGCCCGCTTACCACAGCTTGCCATGAGGCGCTTCCCGCATTTTGAAACGCAGTGCAACAGTTGCAGCCGGTCAATGATTTCGGAAGGAAGTAAGCGGACACAATGATGACACTCCCGACGACGCGCCACCGGAGGTGTGCTCAGCACATAACGCACCACGGAAAATAAACATCAGACCGCGCTGCGTTTTTGTTCTACCCGTCATGTCGTTAACCCGAGCTAGCACGGCACTATTTACCGGGTTCGCATGAAGTCAGAAGGGGACCCTTTGGCTCCCTTTCCACAGATAGTCAAATCGTGACTTGTGGGAGTGCCTGCACTCCAAAGTTCCTAATATCATCCTCCTGCCGCTTGTCCAGTGCGCGCTCACAGTACCATCGGGCGCCATCGGCGACTACTGCCCCTCAGTTGCGTCTTTGGTTATATCTTGGTTGGTAGAGCACACTGAATGTTACTGAAACGAAGAAGACGTCTGAGTTAATCAGTTTATGTGATTTATGCCTCCTTGACCCCCCCCCCCCCCCTCCCCTTCCCATTCCCAGGTAGCGACATCAAATATTCGGTATCCCCGGTGTCACGCGGTTAACGATCATAGTTGGCTACCGTTCCCGCAATTTTATCAAGCCTTCTCTCCACGTCGTTCACAGTCATAATATCTACTTCGGCTAACATCTTCTGTTTCGTCAGAAATTTATACAACGTCAACCTTCCGCTTCCTTAAAGAGCCTCAATCTCGCCAATATTATACAATCGGGATTACATATACGTTTGGACCAATATATAAAGCCCCTCGACCTCTTTAAGTATAGTAGCATGCAGGCTTTTTAAATCGATACGCTTCGGCAAGTCGGACAAGATAAAACTAAGAGTATCGATAGGTATTTTCTTGGGAACTCGTGTCATAGTATTGCTGGGAAACAAGTCTTAAATATAAGAAATTGACAACTAGGTTCACATGCACCGGGACAGGATGATCGAGGGGTTAAATAAATGCTCCGCTTCTCCCAGCACGGAGTCCTAACCCCTCAGGCATTCCCCGGGGGCTAGGGGAAAGTAGGGTTGGCTATCTTGCGTTTCGTTACACGCCCACGCCAAGCGTGCATGAACAGAGCCCGGCCCAAAACCTCTCTGCGAGCTGTCGTCGCGCAGCGCCCCGCTTAATGCCTACTATTCAGGCGCGATCATTTTAGCGTTACATGCACGCCCTCACCGCGTACCTCGCAAAACACATAGCACCGTTCTGCGACGGTACTTATAATAGTACTTATACTTTTGCGTTCGGTCTCTCTCTCGGTAAATGCAGCAGGGTCTCGTATCAGGCAGTGGGTTCCGGTCGCGGCCCGTATCTACACAAGTCTCATAGGCAATTAGGCCTCTTGTTATAGGGGAACCCGCGCTCTACCCTATGCATCAGAGCCAGGTGCGGTACTAGCACCTCAAACAAGTCCTCGCCATCGCTCTCACAAGGACGACAGCTATATACACGCGCGTGCGAGGCATTAGCTCTCCACATATGCCGGGCCGGTCTAGAACGAATGTCCTAGGACGAAGCCTTACTGGCGTAATGTAAATGCGCCGCGCGCTGTAGGGCCCTAAGCGCTTGACGAAGGGGCAAAGCAACGCCGATGTACGAGATAAACCAAGCTACCATCGCTCATGCCTCGCGATATATAGCTCGCGCCAGGGAAGACATGCCACTAACCTCGCCGACCGAACCGACAATCCCTTCAGAGATCCCATACCATCGGTCTAGGCTACGCTACCACAGGATCACCCTAGCTTCGTCTCAGTAACGGACTGGAACAAGCTCTGCCACCTCAGTCCACAATACCCCAATTCTTTCCGCAATACCTCGAAGCGCCTCAAAGCGCCTCGAAAACCGCCCGTGATACGCTGGTATCCCCGCGCTGCCAACCATACGCCAGAGTCACCGGCGAGTAATCGTCACTCTAGGTGGCCCGGCAGGGACACAGAATGGTGATTCAGCAGGCGCCGCCACTCCCCTCAGCGCGACGCTGCCACGGTCGTATCCAACGTAACCGATTACAAAGACCTCGCCCAAAGCCCTCAAGTATACCAAATCTTTATTATATCAGCCTTCTAGATAGTACGTCTCCTAGAGCCACGGTTTCGCGATCATACCATCTTTACAAAAAGACAACGACGAAGACATAGCATTTAACCACAGCGCATTAGAAGAGGCAACCACAGCCATCAAACCTCCCCTCCAAAGCATAGCCAATATAGCCAGACCAGAATACTTCCCCGCAGAGCTTAAGCAGAACAATAGCAGGTTTACGCCAGGTACGATCATATCTCACATTCATTTACTTCGGATTCGAGCTCATAGGATATCAGGAACGGAATCCTCCCTAAAATACAACCTAAGCTCTATTACAGTCTCAACTTCAGGAAAATGCCCATACATCGTCGGTAGTCTAATACAGTTCACAATTCACTACAGGGAAAGATAGCGGCGCAGGCTTCCGCTAGAGACTTACCTTGTAGCTAGTAGGTCGGGTAAGCCTAGAGGCCAACAACCCCAACGAAGTTAGTATACAAAGCCCGATTCGGGCGCCTCTAGCAATCCGCGTCACTCCGTATAGAATATTAACCACCAATAATGCGGTCGAGGTACGCCATACAACCGACATTGCGGTTACTCTCGGGCAGAAAATAGCATTCTAGTTCAGCAGAATAAAGCATAAATCTCCTCCACCGGCTCTCGTCTTTATTCTACAACACATCGACTTTCCTTTCAACGCAACTTCCTTCCGGCCTCATCAATCCATTTCAATACAACTCCCACTCCACAATAGTATAATTCGCCCTTTTAGCCTTCGACATACTAACTCCTACTAAATCAGCAGGCGATGCAGATAACAACGTCGGGTCTAAGGCAGGCACAATAGGTCCGTCCCCTTCCCCAGCAAGGGCGCGTCAGGGACATCAGATCCGAAATATTAGCGCTAGCGACGACAATGTCCAAGTTTTTAGCGGCGTAGGCGTAGGAGCGGGTATAAACGTGGATATATACATAGACGGTATATCTATCGGCCACAACTCTACCCAGGTAGTAGGAAATCTCCCAGTTAGTACCATCACCAACCTATAGCCTCGACGCTCCCTCTGTACAAGCGTCGCCAAGCGCGTCTCCGGATGGGTCGACTAGAAGCGATATCATCCAGGATAACGATTCGAGTGCCAGCTACGCCAATACTTATAGCCAAGATAAGCAAGCTAAGGGGCGAATCGTCGACGTAGACAACACGGCTATTAGGGAGAGCGATATCCAATGCCTAGTAGTGCCCTCACGTAAAAAGCCAAGTCCTTAGGGCACACAATATCCGCGCCAGGGCTATAAGGTCTTCTATCCCGCAAGCATAGTTAACACTAGTTACTCCTTACTCTCTTATCCAGAAAGTCCCCAACTCTTACCAGCCATCGTAGCGGCACGTCCCTTACAGCCCTGCCAGCTTGCGGCCAAAGTAAATCCAAAGCCGTCGTCGTCACCAACTCCCAGGTAGCAGATTGACAGAAAATATAGGCAGGCAAGCACCCATACATAGATATCAAACGCATTCTCGGTAGCTCGTCAAAAGCCGTACAAGCAGCAAAGATAATAATCAGGATAGGGCTACTAGGACAATTTCGAGCAGTCCCATCCACGGTACTCCAATACGCAGCATAGACAAGTAAATCTAGTCAAACAGAAGTTAAGGAGGGCCAGGAAAGGACTAAGAAGTTCAAAGAGGCAGAACAGATAGAATAGCTATAAGTAAAGGGCCATCACAGGTCCCGTCGATAGACAGGGAGAGGCCTCTCATGCAGGACCGCGTAGCAAGCATTGTTTCCTACAGGAGAGACTAATCCCCCGGATTGTGTGAGCATATATATGAGTAGTTGCACGCTACATAGCTGCCATAAGGCGGCTAGGACAGTCTATAAATAAATAAGTAAATAAATAGAATAAGATGTTGGTCGAGTGATTCGATAGAACAGATAGAATAGCTATGAGTAGAGGGCAACCACAGATCCCGTCAGTTGACAGGGAGAGGTCTCCCCTGCAGGACCGCCTGACAAGCATTGTTTCCTGCAGGAGAGACTGATCCCCCGGATTGTGTGAGCGTCTGTATGAGTAGTTGCACGCTGCATAGCTGCCATAAGGCGGCTGGGACAGTCTATGAATAAAAAAAAAAAAAAAAAAAAAAGATGTTAGTCGAGATACTAGGATGGTTGAGATGCTGGGATGGTTAAGATACTGGGATAGCCGAGATGCAGGGATGGCCGAGATGCTGGGATGGTTAAGATACTAAGATGGCCGAGATACAGGGATAGCCGAGATACTAGGATAGTCGAGATACTAAGATAGCCGAGATGCTAGGATAGTCGAGATACTAAGATGGCCGAGATGCTAAGATGGCCGAGATACTAGGATGGTCGAGATGCTGAGATGGCCGAGATACAGGGATGGCCGAGATACTAGGATAGTCGAGATACTGAGATAGCCGAGATACAGGGATAGCCGAGATACTGGGATGGTCGAGATGCTAAGATGGCCGAGATGCAGGGATGGCCGAGATGCTAAAGTGGCCGAGATGCTGAAGTGGTCGAGATGCTGGGATGGCCGAGATGCTGAGATGGTCGAGATGCTGGGATGGTCAAGATGCTAGGAAGACCAAGATTCCGGGAAGGCCAAGCACCAAACAGTCAAGAAAATTCCAAGTCGACTCATCCACATATCAATTTTCGAACCTTAGGAAAGTGTAGCAGTCCACAAGTTATCGCCACACTGTGGTACATAGTGTGCCCCAAGTGAATAAATGTAATACAGCAAAATAGCCAGAAACAGCCATCTGCTGTTGCGGTTTGTGACTAGACGGTGAGCCAAAAATACTCTCTTTCACATGGTAGAGCTACAGCAGTAATTTTCTTCAGGATGCTCACAGCTAGGACAAATGGTTGACGGGCCCTTAGTCCGCAGATTGTATACCAGCCTCATCGGCACCTATTCCAATCGCTTCATCAAGAGCAACAACGCGGCCAATGGTTAATGCCTGCTCCAAGAAAAGACCAAGGCAGATGTTAAACAGGGCACATGCAGTCTCTGCCGTAACATATGGGCAGGATAGGTCGATAATGGTCAATCGTCCGGCCTGCGAGGTTGTTAGCAAGATAGATTTTTACCCTAGGACGATATCGACAAACCTTTAGGTACCAATCACTTCCTCGCCTCGTTAATACGGTAACTCCCCCCGGGGCGACAGACACCTGCTTGCTCGCCATGAAACTCTCTAGGGTATCAAAGTGCTACTTAAGGGGGCACCATTGGGGTCAAGTACTCCACATCTAGATACTGTTCGAAGGCTTGATAATTGAACGAAGAGTTAGAACTTTACTGCATGATACGCAGTTAGCCCAGGATGCGCATAATAACATATAAATATAGCGGCATACCGGCGCCTTAAACGGAGCTAACAGCCATTAAGTCAAGCATACGCTTCATACTTAGATCCGCTTCGTCGTAGCGCAGTCCTTCAACCTAGACGTTTAGGAGATCGCTGTAGATTCTCTATAAGGTATTAAGAAACATTCGGCTAGGGGTTGCGACAGTAGAACGATAGTCATCCGAATCTGGAGAATGTTCGTTGGCGGGCAAAGTACGCGGACCTTGACTCCTGGATGCGATGACAGGTATGCCGCCTCGCATGGTATGCCACCAGCGTTCGACGTGGAGTAGTCGTAATGAAACACTATGTCCGTGAGTGGGCGAGGCAGGCCACAGATCAATACGCTGGGCGGTGCGATGATGTTTTGGTAGAGTCGTGGGTCTTCTTGGACGACAAGAGACTGTGTGTGTACACATTTGTGTACATCATTTGTGTACATCACGCTCGACATCTTGGCTTCGTCGCCACCCAGAAGGCCGTACTGACTGAATGGCCATATAGAGTAAGAGTTGGAATCATGCCCTTTGCCGGGAAATAGCCGTTTAGTAGTCCGTACGGTTAACCAAAATGCCCTGACGTAGACTGAACTTGGTACGAACACCTGCTCTTATTTGCCTTGGAAAGGAGAACGGGGTGGGGGGAGGGGTTGGGTAGACCTGCCCAAAGGGGGCCGCGAGGACTGAGGCTGGAAGGCTGGGCCCGACTGCGTCATCAGCTCGTTTGCCGTATGCGCATGCACGAGCCAGGCAGGGCAAATGCCGGGCCGAGTTCAGAGAGGAGCCAGGAAGTTGAGGAAAGTATTGAGAAAACCACCGAGACAAGGTGCCCCACCCAAGCCCAGCCAATCCATTTATCCATATCATCGTTCGTCATCATCGAATCGACAAGTGTGCACGCGCTGTGGGTTTAAATACGTTTATAACGACCCTGATCACCGGGTCGTCATATGGCGCTAAAAACCGAGTCACGTGGCAATATGCGAGCCGCCAAAAGGAGCTCCCCTGCCGTGAACCAATGCCAACATCACAAAAGGAACGAGTGAATCAAAGGACCTGGGTTGTGTTGATGTTACGCACTATCTACTCAGTCTCGCTGTTCAAGCAGAGGACACTAGACCTTCGTATGTCCCTCTCCCACGTAGCGCGATCAAACTCACATATCAGCAAGTTAGGAAGTGCATCCGTGCTTGCAGGAGATCATCAATTTCAGATCGTTTTAAGAAAGTTGTTGATATAAAATGCCATTAGATCAAGAGACAAGATCAATTGTGTATTATTAGGCGCAGTCATGACCAGGTACAGGATAGCATTCAAAACAGATGTCACGTTACATAAGGGGGGCTATTGCTGCACCGAGTGTGGCATCCCATTTTTGATGTGACAATACGCAATTCGCACTAAATAGTCTGACAAGAGAAAGATGATAGCCAAAATAGTATGGATACAAGGAATACGGTTGCCCTTTTGTGTCTCTGCATTTGGAAACACATTTTGTCGAAGATTGCTTTCCGATGGCTTATTCAATGGCAATGGGTTGGAGCTTTAAATGGCTCATGGGCAATCAGTCCATCACGAGGCAGCGTGTTAAGATCAACCAACGGCAGTTCAGCCAAGCTCAAACCCCATTGATCGCGCGAAACCTTGACGCTGCGTTTATCCCTACTTAGTTTATCAGTAATATTTAAGCATCAAAGAAAATCACTCTTCATCAGCTTGCATCTAAAGACTAACCAAGGATTTTGAAACCGTTTGTTATCATCCCCCAGACCTCTCATTTCCCACTCATCCCGACTCGTCTTCCCAGCGAATGCCCAGCTGCCCGGCTTCCTCCCTGGGATGTGCCGCTCTACAAAATGAAGTCATGGAGTGCTTCCAGCGTCGAAGAAGGCGAAGTGTCCGCGCTCTTTCCTCCGAATTCGACCATCCAAGCTACGCTTGGATCATTTGAGGCTTGCCTTGACCTTTGTTTATACAAATTCCCGCCGCTAAGCTCGAGAAGGATTCAGGTACAAGAATACAGAACTGAACATTCCCCTACTCAAAATGCAGTCTTACGAACACATTTCGATATATTTGACTCACTATCCGTACATAGATGCCTCAATGAAGAACTAAGTTTTATCGTTTGCTTCCCTTGCTTCAAGGCTCGGGCTGGGCTAATGGCAGTTGAACTGACTTGCACAGCCCCGCCGTTCAATTGACCTCAGTATTAGGGAGGATCACGCACCTCCCGCACATTCAGCCTGAAACCCAGACTCGGCACGTATTCCCGCTCGCCTAGCGAGAACCTTGAAGCGTAAAACTTTAAGTACGAGTACGTGCCGGCACTCGGGCCGTCGCTGAGCCAATCACGAACTTGGCTCTCCACACTAGCTCCCCGGCCACATTGAGTTGCCTCCGTCTAGGATTTGCAGACGGCCAAATCCGTCGAAAGGGATCAAGATCGGCTTGACTTTCACCAAGGGGCGACGTCTTGGCACCGGGGTACCACGGGGTTTGAGATCGGCCGCAGGAGCCATTGACGAACCCCACGGGAGTTCCATTCCCTTTTGACCCACCACGAATTCCCTACTCAATAACCTGGGTCTCAAGAATGTCACCCACCCTATGCCCCATGCGAGTAAGAGCATCGCAACCCCTGGCATTCCATAAGCCCAACAGGCTGAAGCTTACCTATGTCGGCGAGCCTATTCCGCGGAAAGGCCGCTAAATCTATACGCGTATAGCGTCTTCGATACTGCCTTAGTCTACTCATCTACTGTATTTCTCCGTCTTATGTGATGGCGGGGATCTAAAAAGGATTGTTCCCCCTTGTGCTCCGGAGTCTGAGCCCCTACTGGGGAACTTGGCTTTCCATTCCCTCATCTCGTTACCATCATGTCCCAGACGGCCATCGCAACGGCCAAGTGCCCAGTGCCGCATGTATTTTCAGATACTAACGGCATCGATTCGGCCCGGCTCGCCTCCTCTAGCTCTCTCAGCAGCCATCACGTACGAAAAACACACACACACGCTGAAGGAGACTCTGCCTTGGTGACGGAGGCGGCGCTGGGTATCGTCCTCGATGATGGCGCCCTGCCGGCAGGCGCACATGGCCTCGTTGAGAGGTGGAACCTACCGCGGGCGAATATTGGCAGGCTTTCATTTGCATTTATGTCGTTTATAATTGCGGGCATGAGCGATAGTGCAGTCGGAGTAAGTATTTAGCTTTCTCTGGCTAAGGTAAACAAGAGCTAATATAACGGCAGGCCTTGATCCCATATGTACGTTCATTATGGCAAGTTTTGCAATGCCAGCCACTTACAATAACCAGCTTGGATCCTACTATAATATCAATTACACCGTTCAGTCCCTTATTGTCCTAACGTCCCCTATCGGCTACTCTATCGGCGCATTCACCAATGCCCGTATACAACTTGCCTTTGGGAAGCGCGGCATCGCAGTTATAGCACCTCTATGCCACATCCTTTCTTACGCGGTGATAGCTTCGCACCCACCATATCCAGCTATTATCGTCGTCAATTCCATAAGTGGTTTCGCCAATGGACTTACGGAAGCATGCTTTTGTACTTGGGTCGGTAGTGTAGGCCCGGCGAATACGATACAAGGGCTTTTGACTGGGTGTTACTCATTAGGGGCACTTTTCTCACCGCTAATAGCTACTTCGATAGTAGTGAAGGCGGAGCTGCCCTGGTTTACATTTTACTATATTATGGTATATGCCTTCCTCGATCCTTTTATTCGCTATTATTGGCTAACCAATCTATTAGATTAGTATATCTATCGTAGAGCTTATTGGGCTTTCGATATTCTTTTGGGATAAGACTGCTATCGTCCATAAGGCTGAGTATACTAGCAACTTGGAGTCTTCTGGTTCAACAGGAATACGCACAGCACTTAAGTCTAAGGTTACATACTTATGCGCCCTTTTCTTCTTTGCCCATATGGGCGTAGAGGGTAAGCTATCGATAACCTCGTCCTTACTCTCGAGTATATAAGCTCATAACGCAATAGTCGGTATCGGTGGGTGGATTGTTACATTTATGCTACGCGTAAGACACGCAAGTGCATACGATAGCGGCATTTCAGACTCTGGCTTCTGGGCTGGCATGGCTCTGGGTCGCATGGCCCTAGGTTTTATGACAGAACGTTACGGCGAGCGACTCTGCTTAACCATTTACCTCGCGCTTTGCCTCGGCCTCCAGCTGCTATTCTGGCTGGTCCCGGAATTCGTCGTCTCAGCTATCGCCGTCGCTTTCCTGGGCTTCTTCCTAGGTCCCGTATTACCAGGTGCCATCATTATTATGACTAAGCTATTACCGAAGAGAATACAGGTCAGCGCTATCGGCTTTGCTATGGCCATAGGTGGCATAGGAGGAGCTGTCTTTCCGTTTATTATCGGCGCCGTTGCAGCAAGCGAGGGTGTTCAGGTACTACAACCGATTGTCCTAGCACTGTTTGCAGTCTTAGCAGTTATCTGTTTGAGTTTCCCGAGAGTGAAGAAGAGGGAATAAAATTTTTTTAGGACGATAGAATAGACCTTCGACCAAGGAGCCTGCATTCTCTGAGAGCGCCCGTAGACCGTCCCTTGAAAGAGCTTAGCTGCCACTGCACTTACTTGAGCCAGGAATACTTGCGTGCATGACACGAAGACAATCCCGGAAATCCAGTTCCTCCGAGAACGATAACCAACGCGTTCAAGTAACACCCTTTCCAGCAGGCGTTCGCTGCGCTGAATAACGCCTTCGCTCGCACTACCTTCATTTCTAATAGCGCCGGCGCATAAGCGCTGCCTGCAAATATGTCTGCGTGTATTTTTTAAAATCATTCCTAGGATCGCCGAATATAACAGACTCTCATATTGCATCAAAGTATCACTCTTTTAAAGACTGTAGGCATCCTTCCTGGATCCAAACCAAAGTTCCAAGATCAAGCTATCACGTTGGTCGTGAGCCCACAATTGGTGGTGACAGTATACGATGAGTGACGCAACTCCCCGAAGTCCCTAAAGCCATTGCAATTTTCGTGCCTTTCCGAACCTGGGTATGGAACCTGATACTTGTAGGTATTTTGCGTCGATGCAGTTCTCTGAGTGAATACATCTTGTCCTGCTTTTATGCACGCGGGCTGTGGATTTCTCTGGTTCATTTTGAGGTGGACTTCCGAACCTGGTTGTAAAGCTGGATTTCAACTTTATGTAGAAGGGTTGAAGGGGGAAAAGGTGGCGTTGCTGCACGCACTAAAAAACCGTGAAACCTAGCAAAGGCACACGTGATATCTCATACTACGTAGTAAATGTATTTCCGCGGTATGAATCAAATTAGATCAAATTAGCTCAACTACGTGCAATGGACCACGTCGAGTGGTGTTCAGGGACAGCGTCCCGGACATATAATAAAGAGGTTGTGTTCTAGCCATTCTGGCTATTGACTGCGGTTTCCCTTTGTGTCTCTGTATTTGGGAACATATCTTGTGGAAGGTTGCTTTCCAGGGGTTTTTTGAACTGGAATGGGCTGAAGTAGCCATTTCGAGGTTGGAAAAAGCACAATCAAGTTCCGTGATGGTACAGCGTGGCGGAGCTTGACAAGTGCGGTAGGATTCGGGTTTTTGGTAGAAGATTGACGATGGCCAAGGGTTGGAGGGTTTGCCTGGAGGAAAGGTAAGGAAGCCTGAATTCAAGAGCAAGGATCCAACTACTCAATGCCGCATGGCAAGCCGAGCCGTCCGCAAACTATTTCCGGGATGCCGGGCTAGCGTACTGCATGCTGCTGGAATGCATAACAATCAGGGGTGTAGACGGCCGACTTGCCCCGCAGGTAGCTGACGTGGCATTCATTACAGGTACTTGCAGTTTCTGTGTATCGTGTGCTGCTACTAGTACCGTGCAGTAACTAATACTGTACTGTACAATCCTGCGGAGACCGCATGGGCGATCAACCCGGAGACTTCCCGACTCGTCAGGTCTAATGCCGACATAATATCATGTGGGAGGTGTGACTTAAATGGCTCATGGACAATCAGTCAATCACGAGGCTCGTTAAACCCAACTGTGGTCCGACAACCTCCATCTCCATTGACCACACGAAATCTTGACGCTGCGTCTGTCCCTACCTGGTTCATTTATACTATTCAGGCATCAAGGAAACACTACCTTTAAATCAGCGTCCAGTTGAAGACTGACCAAAGATTTTGAAACCGTTTCTTCTCATCACCCAAGACCTATTTTCCGGCTCATCCCGGCTCGTCTTTCCAGCGAATACCCAGCATTTAAGTGGCGAGTGAGTACAATGGCGAAATCTCATCTAACAAGAGTACCTTTTGCCGCAGAGGTGGTTCCCATCATGAAGTCATCTATCGCGAAATTTCACAAAGTGCAAGATGATATCGTCCGGAGTGTTACCCCGGAGACCGCTTGTTTTGACAACGTCGTCCGCCCCTGGGCAAGAGTGTCGAACGATGCCAACACGGCGAACGGCATGATCTGGCTGCTAATGTACGCCGCACATGATGAAGCAACCCATCACGAGATTAGCGAAGCGACCAAGCTATTCGATGGAGCCAAGCTCGCTTGGACTGGGCGGAAAGACTTGTTCGATCTATTCAAAGCTGTCGCCGAAAAGAATGAACCTCTTGATGAAGAATCGAGGCATTTGGTCGATGCTGAGCTCCAAGACTTCTTGGATGCCGGTCATGGCTCGTTGACGCCTCCGGATCTTGAGGAGTACGCGCGCCATCGGTCACGTCTCGATGATTTGAAGAAGGAGTATAATGACAATCTCCTTTCGGAGAAAGGGGGGCTGTGGATTAGTGAAGAAGACCTGCAAGGTGTTCCAATTGCTAAGAGATCAAAATGGGACCGGGGTCTTGACCGCCATCAAGGGAAACGCTTCGTTCCCTTCGCGAATGGAGGGAGTAACGCAATCCTGATGTACGCGGAGAAGGACACCATTCGTAAGAGAATGTATCTTGCTGAGAAGGCGAAAGCGCCGGAGAATATTCCTTTGTTTCGCGAAACAATCCTTCTACGCGATTCTCAAGCCAGATTGCTGGGATACAAGAATCATGCCGCTTTTCGCATTAGGAATCGCGCCATTTCCTCAGTGGAATACGTCGAACGTTTTCTGAACAGTTTGAGGGACTCTTTGGTTCCTCTTGGGAGAGAGGAACTGCGGGAGCTACAAGCCCTTCGCACCCAGGACCGAAAGGGGCCGGATTTTCCTCAGGATGATGATGAAACCGCCAGAATTCCCCCCTGGGATGTGCCATTCTACAAAAGGAAGGCATCGAGTGCTTCTAGCATCGATGAAGACGAAATAGCCGCATTCTTTCCTCTGAATTCGACCATCCAAGCTATGCTTCGATTATTTGAAGCTTGCCTTGAACTTCGTTTCATACAAATTCCCGCCGATAAGCTGGAGAAGGATACAATCTGGCATCGAGACGTACAAGTGTGGGAAGTATGGAGGGCATCAGAGCAGACATTTGTGGGGTTTCTCTACTTCGATCTGTTATCTCGAGAGAGAAAATACAAAGGGTCTCAGAACGTCAACATTCATTGCGTGAGTTCATCTTTACTCCTTGCTCATATCGTCATTGACAGTTCGGCATTGTCGACGCTATAGGGATACGAGAAGGAAGATGGCACGCGACAAGCCCCGGCTACTGTGCTAATGTGCAGCTTCCCAACGCCAAATAACTCAACTTGCGTTCAGCTAAAACATTCTGAAGTCGTGACTCTATTTCATGGTAAAGTTTACAATATCCCAACGGCGGACCAGAGCGTGCAACTATATTTACTTTCTCCAGAACTTGGCCACGGGATCCATGATTTGGTCTCTGAAACAAAATATTCTCGCTTTCACGGAACTCGACTTCCAGTCGACATTGGGGAGGTACCAAGCACAATGCTCGAGAATTGGTGCTGGGACAAGGATGTTTTGAAAGAGCTTAGCTGCCACTACACTTACTTGAGCCAGGAATACTTGCGTGCATGGCAAGAAGACAATCATGGAAAGCCTGTTCCTCCGAGAACGATAACAAATGACTTGCTTGAGAGGATCATAGAGAATCGGAACACCTACCGTGGAATGTATCACCTCTATCAGCTGTAAGTATCGGCCTCCTCACATCGGAAATATGTTGACCAAGTAGGACGGTGTCTCTCTTCGACCTCATTATCCATAATCCAATAACCCATGATGACATCGAGAGCCTCGACCTGGTCAAACTCTGGTATGACTTGCGAGAAGAGCTGGAAGGCCAGGACTTCTCACTAGCCCGGATGAACTGTCACCAACATGCAACATTCGGCCACCTCATCAATGGATATGACATGGGCTATTACGGCTATCTGAGGTAAGCACTTGCCCTTACCATGCACCTTCATTGGAGTTAAGACCTGCCAGCTGCGCCGCTTTCTCGAAGGACATTTATCTTGCCCGATTCGTAAATGCACCCAAAGACCGCGAAACATGGAGAAGTTTCGAAACCGGGGTTTTGAAGTACGGAGGGAGTCACCTAGACCAGTTGCAAATGTTGGAGGATTTCCTGGGACGGCGACTTAATTTTGGTGCACTCGTACAAGGTCTTACGCAGTAAGTAGTACTAGTATCGGCTCAGTGATTCGAAACCACATGCACTGCTGGCATTGCTTATCATCTTTATATCCGGCTTCAAGAGGTCCAGGGGCCTGATCATCTATCAAAGTTCCCAATTGCTCTTGATCACGGGAGCTGTGCCTGAGCCTCTCAGATGCGTTATGGCAGAGAAAGTGTTATTTTTTGCGCCAGTGTGATTTGATCAGGTCACCCCTTCAGAGGATGCCGTCATGCCGCGCCCGCCTACTTGGCTTGTCCTCAAGGCACGGACCTGCGGGTGGCTTCTGCCACCGCAAGGCGTCTCTCCACCAAACCCATCAGCTTCACCCATAAGAGCATTTGTCATGGCGCTATCCCGAGTCGCTCGCCGACGGCTCTATTGGCCATGCAAGTCGATTCTTTTCATTTCCTTCACTTCCCCCCAGCGTCCGCACCACACGCCAATACCTTCACCAAGGAGACTCAGCTCTCTTGCTGCCAATTTTGGGCTGTCATCTCAGCGTCCGCGGTCATCGCCTAGGACATTCCCTGCGGCAGGATTTGATGCCATCGCCCAAGATCAGCTTATCGAGGAGGAGGCCATGCCGAAATACCGCCCGGAACACTTTTATCCTGTTCTTCTAGGTGAAGTCTTCCATGACCGGTTCCAAACTGTGGCAAAACTGGGCTACGGCTCATCCTCCACTATATGGCTTGCGCGTGACCTACAGTAAGTAATCTATTCACATAGGATGTGATAATTCATTAATTTCAGTATAGACATCATCAATATGTAGCGCTAAAAGTCTACATCCACAACTCGGCTCAGCACCGTGAACTGCCATTCTATGAGCACCTGGAGAGGAAGCTCCCTAGCCGGCACCCCGGTGCAAAAAATGTCAGAAAGCTGCTCGATTCTTTTCAAGTCACCGGTCCCCATGGCAAGCACATCGCGCTCGCCCTTCAAGTCTCCCAAATGAGCATACGCGACATGGATACGGTGTTCATGAAGGGTGACGGATTTCACGAGGGGTTCGTGAAGGGAGCCGTCACGGAGCTTCTCGAAGCGCTTGATTTCCTTCATACCGAGGTTCGATGCGTACACACCGGTAGGTGAATTCTCTCCTCACCGTTGCCATGCACATGCACACACAAGTATGCCGAGCATCGTTGCTGAAACGAGATTAGATGTTCATCCAGGCAACTTACTGCTCGGGACAAACGATGACTCTATCTTCCAGAAGCTAGAGGATAACGAATTCTCTAGCCCCGTTCCTCGCAAGCAATTGGAGGACCGTACTATCTACCTTTCCCGCCTGATGAAGCCCAAGGCGGGGCCACTGCTGCTTTCTGATTTTGGAGAAGTTCGGCTCGGCGCTGGTCCCCATGCTGGCGACATCATGCCAATCATGTATCGAGCCCCGGAGACGCTCTTGTACATTCAATGGAGTTATCCGGTCGACATCTGGAGCGTGGGACTTACCGTATGTGCCCAAATCAAAGTTGCAGCACCGCCAGCTGGGTCACTAACTACTCCTCTTGCCTTAGGCGTGGGATCTCCTTGAAGGAAGGACGCTATTCAGCGCTCGCAAAGAAGATGGCAGCTTCTCGGACGGGGTTCACTTTGCCGAACTCATTGCAGCGCTGGGCCCACCACCTCCAGAGCTTCTCAATCGGCATCGCAATAGAGCACTCGAGTACTGGGATGAACATGGTATGCATGACGGAAACCTACTCCAACGGTGACTTTCCCCAATGTACCTTCTGACCATTATATGTCTGCTCAGGAAATTGGAGCGAGTTTGTCCCCATACCGAAGGAGCGCACTCTCGAGGCGGCTGAGACCAATCTCAAGGATAAAGCGAAATTCCTCCAGTTCATCCGCAGAGCCCTTGCCTGGGATCCGAAAGCTCGCCCTATAGCGAGGGAGCTCCTGCAAGATCCGTGGTTGAAGGATTAGGTTGGGCTGCCAAATTGCTACTCTAAACCTCCTACGACCTCGGTGGAAACGGTGTACATAAATGGAGTTTTCATAGCGCGACAATTTGCGTTCCAGGCGCAACGAAGTTACCTCAAGCTGCCATGCAATGGCGACGTTGAGACTTTTCAAGCTGTTGCCGGACAGCTCACACTTTATCCGTCGCATCACCCGTTGCAATAGCCCAGACTGAAGCTGGAAATCCCGAGTCGGCGTAATCGAGTCATTGCGCGTTGAGGGCTTGATGGTGGAGCTGTCAGCCTGATCATCCGCAAATCTGGACGAATCGTTCAACTGCAAATCCTCATTGTTTTGTACGGCGCCAGTGTTCGACAGATCGAGAGAGATGCTGCGAAATCCCTGGTTCCTGTGGGCCATCTCTCCACAAATGTTGCCTGCTCGATGAAAATCGGCTCATTGCCTGCCGGCGCTGTCCCTGGCCATAGGACTGCCTGAAGGCTGCCTCGCCAACGGCGGATATGATTTAAGCGCCTGAAGACCTTATTTCACTGTCAAAGAGAGCTGCCCGTCAATAGAGACGCTCCTTGCGTAGCAACCTGGCCGTCGGCACTTGGACTCGCCATCGAGTGCCCCTGCGGTAGGCTGTGTGTATCTGTGTTCCGCCAGTGTCGGATACGGCGACAGATGGTGTCATCCCTCATATGCATGAGCTTTATGGCGACCTCTTGGCCGGAATTGATGTCATCGCCTTGCACAATTAGCCAAATTCGTGAGATGGGCCACCGGAGCATACCGTCGTAGACGAGGCCAAATCCTCCCTCGCCAAGTTTGGACTTGATACGGTACCTGCCATTGACCAAGATGTCCTATGTGCAATGAGAGAGTGGACTAAGTAAAAACCACGTCCCTTTTGTGCCTCATACCTTCATTCTGCCCTTTTGAAAGAGCTGGTGATCGGCCTGGTGGTCTGCAGTGTCTGGACGGGGATTTATGGCGGTGGAACGGTTTGCGGGGAGGGGAGCCTTGGGGCGAGTTCGACCCACTGGGCTGAGGTACCCGTTTTCTTATTTTAGGTGCCGGACCCGCCAAGCCTCAAATTATGGACACCCGAGCTGTCGCGATTACTCGGACGCGCTCCTGGCGGTACATGTCGCGGGGCGCTTTGCTACCTTACTGCGCGGTCGGCCAACATTAGGAGCCACTCCTAGCTTGGCTTGCCTACCACGATGGTGCGGCTTATGAGATGAGAAATCCCTTCATGCAGGCCGGGCGGCTAACCGTTGGCGTACAGCGCCCCGAGTTAAAGGTCACTGACTCCGCGTCCTGCTCACGGCAGGTAGCGCGTTCGGACCCAATCACAATCGCCTCACATTGCACCCACGGTGCAAGTTAAAACGCGACCGTCTGTCCCGACCAAGCCTTGCGGATGGCTCAGATAAATCCTCTGAATTCGCCCATGGCGAGTGCGCGCACTCGCAAGCGACTCGCGGACCACTCCCTCCAGGCCAGCCCTCCGCCCAAGAAGTGCAAATATTCCAACTTCCCGCCTTCTTTTTGGGACAATCTCTCGAAGGTGTCCCTCTCTCCCCCTGCTTTGCGTGAGCTCGACCGGCGGAACAAAGTGCGGCAACTCTCTTCGACTCCTACAGGCCTCAGTGGACCGATATCCAAGGACATTACTCGCTTCGCGAGGCACGGCGGGCCGGACCTTCGTCATCTCCGAGGGGTAAGTCCTCATTTCATGCTTAAGGGATTATCTAACACGTTCTAGTTCCAAGCCTCGCAAGGGATTGTAGCCATGTCATCAACCCAGGCATCTGCTCGCAGTCCACAGACCCAACCAACGAAAGTGACAAGCAGAAAGTCGTCGGCGTATGGAGACGACTTCGAACAACACCTTGCCGATCATAATATATATATGAACAGCCGGAGATCTAAACCAAACAATATAAATGCGATTCAGAGTGAACTAGAGCAAAGGAGAGCGTCACTATCCCCGTCTACGTTTTCCCAGGTCGCCTTCGAGAGCTTCCAGCTGGAAAGCGAGGACGTGGCGTCCGAAGCTCATGCAATAAGCACACTACTTCCTCGATTACGCGGCTCGTCAGACATAGTCAGCAGTCAGAACGTTCTTTTCACCAATCTTAATCCCATCACAGACGACAACACGGTAAAGCCAAAACCGGATGTGTTCGACGGAGCACGTCGAGAGGCTCTAAACAAAGAACTTATTGCAGATGAGGATCTCCGATCAACGGTGATACCCGCAAAGAATCCACGCGTGCCTGTGGCACCAAACTTCTTCCTAGAGGCCAAGGAGCCCAAAGGTGATGCGGCCGTGGCTCAGAGGCAGGCATGCTACGACGGAGCGTACGGGGTCCGCGCTATGCACGACTTGCAAAACTACAGGAATACTGAACCGGCATACGACGGCAATGCGTATACATTCAGTTCGACATACCATTCCCCGACCCGCACGCTTCTGCTCTATTCGCACCATATCACAGCACCGAGTAAAGCGGGCGAGCGGGCCCAGTACCACATGACCCAGCTACGGAGCTTTAGCTTGACAGACACCCGCAACACATTCGTTGCAGGAGTCACCGCATTCAGGAATGCCAGGGATCTGGCAAAACAGCATCGTGACGCCTTTATCCAAGCCACAAATACTAGAGCGACTCAAATGTCGCCAACGAGCTCAACAGAAGTCACTGGTGCGGGCGAAGAGACCCCGCCGCCTTTGATGGACGAAACTCCCCAGTCTGCGGATCTCTCGGGTGACGGTGGCTGGCAAGATGCTGATAGTGCCCTTCAACAGCTGATCGCTGGCGATGGCCACCAAGTTGATGCTAATACAACTATCTCGCCTCGCTATTCTAAGCGACCCAGGCAATCACGCAGCCCACCTGCTAAGTTAAAGAGGGCCTTGCCTTCTACAAATGGGTCAAATGTCGAGAAGCCCGTTGGCCAAGTAATATAGCGCGAAGACTGTAGCTACTTAAACAAGAATTCGTTAGTCGATGCTATACACAACCGTCTCTTAACTTTAGCGCACGCATCAACATCGTTCTCCTCCTCCAGTGCGATAGGTGACCTCTGGGTCACTATAGTACCCGCACTTCGTCGATAGAGCGCTTCCCTCCAATCCTCGACCAGGACATGAGTTACCAAGGTAACCGGGGTGAGCAACACCAAGAACACCATCATTGCGTTTGCAGGGCGATCCGGGTCCGCAGGGGAAATATAGGCACCCCGAAATTCCACTCCATAGCATAGATACCTAGTCAGCTTACAACACGGATAAATATCTTCTTGTTGGATGCAAGATCTTATTAAACACTTGGTTACGATCCTACGGATCCATCACCAACCGTAACATTGCGCCCTGTGTGAGAAGTGCGGCCAGGAGGTACGGGCTGGCAGAGAACCCCTGGTGCGGGGTACCAGTGGGTCGGGAGCGTATCGTCACCTGATCAAGGGAGAGTCGAGGGGTAGTCGTGAGGGACTCCCCCTCAATTGGAACAGAGGAATCTTGCTCCCGCAAGATTCAGTCTTCAAGTCTGAGACAGGATAGACAGTGCTGAATGCCAAGACCTTGTACACTCCATCTTCGATACCTAACCAGAGGTATTCCGTGCTGATACCCTTACACCCTGACCTTTCTGCTAACATAAACCTCCGGTTTATCCCTTGGGAACCCAAACCGTTACAAGCTGAGAGTATAGAAAAAGGAGAATAAGTTAGAGTCTTAGATTGTATCTAAGCTTAATTAAACAGCGTTAGTAGTTAAGTAACAATAGTGTAAAATAAGTAAAGAGTAGTATATTTGTCCTTAGTAATATTAGCGTGATTCTTAGCTCTTGCATATAACTATTAACACTTACTATAGACAAAACGGTTAGCGATAAGTTAAATAGTGCGTACTTAATTGCTTCTTTTATAAGAACATGACTTAGTGCGTTTAAGAGGGTATAAAACTCATGATAATTTATCTACGAACGTGTCGACGTTATATAAGGGTGGCATGTTAAAGTCGAGGTTTGCAATTATCTCTTAGCTTATAATAATTATTTCATTAACCCGTCGCCTCGCTTGGGAAGCTCAATCCTAAGCTATTAATCTCTGGGGAATTGCAATCTACCGCCATAGTATGTGCTTTAATGTAGGCCATTCAACCCTGGAGTGAATATTCTTAGCCTTGGCCTCGAACTTATGCATAGCACGACAGATTGGCCTGCTATGTCCGCTAGCAAGCATCCCTCCAGCTAATCCAATCTGTTTTACCTTCGCGCTAGGCTGCCTTACGAAATCGACCGGATGGATAACGTATGCGTTGGATGAGTCCGTTCTTCAAATGGAGGCTCCTAAATCCGTGTTAGTTTCTTCGCAGCTTCCGTCGGAAGTCAATCTCAGAGATGCCACATAACGGCCTTTTAGTGCACTCACCGCTCGGTCGTACCGTTGATTTGTAGATACGGAGTGGGATGCCAAACAGGAGGCACCGAGCAAGGTTTGGCTCTGACAGCTAGCTTACAGGAAGGAGACCATGTAATACGAATACGACACTCTTACCTTGACTAATCGAACGACTTAGAGTTTCCGCCGGATCTCTAGCCAATCGGCTTCATCCAGGCTCGACCTTGGCCATAATAAATTAATGGTGAGCCGCGAATAGTGAACCAGTTCTAAGATCACATCGAGGCTAACAAAGGCGGAGGGATGCCTACTTCCGACCTCTAGAAGCCTATATCCCCGCGGGCTTTCCTTCGTAGCCAGATAGAAGAGATGCCCAAGCAAAATAGCTACCTCTCATCCACGTCAGCGCTTTCCTCTTATCTCTGCCTCTGGTGTCTCTATTCAATAGAGCGTATTCGCTTTCCCTTTAATACCGCTGTTATCCATATCCTTACTTTTGTTCGTCTGTGGCGTAAGCTACCACGAAGCAGAACCTTTTCTCATTGCTGGACCTGGGCTACATGTAAAAAGTAGCGTCGCTCGGTTGGCATATTACCATTCTGTCATCAAAAACAATTTTGAATCCTTTGTTTTTGGCTACTCACCATGCAAGCTAACTTGCGTTCATTACTTATCCTGGGAACATTGATTTCCCAGGGCGATGCTACTCCAGATAACACCACCGTTAGCAACTGGCTATATGCCAATGAAATCGACGACGTGGCACTTGTTCTGCTAGACCGACCTGACATTGAAGGCGTCCAAGCACTTTACGACTGGAAGTCTCTTGAGCCTCACAAAAATGAGTATAACTTTTCTCTCATTAACCACGACCTTCAACTTGTTCAAGCCAAGGGCAAGCGGCTCTGGGTTCAGCTCCAAGATAGAACATTCACCATTGAGAGCAACCCGGTACCAAAGTACCTACAGGCGCCAGTCTACAACAATGGCAGTGTTCCGCAATGCGATGGCGACCCCGACGTCTGCTACAATAATTGGACGGCTGACGGCTGGGTTACGGCGCAGTGGAACGCGAATGTGCGTGAGCGATTCCAAGCATTATTGAAGGCAATGTCGAACAATCTCGACGGCCGCATCTACGGCATGAACCTGCCAGAGACGGCTGTAATACCCGACCCGAACAAAATCAATTTTACCTGCCAAGACTACTTTGAAGGCGAGCTGCAAAATGCCGCGTACGCGGCGGGCGTCTTCCATAAGTCGTACGTCGTGCAGTATGTTAACTTCTGGCTCCGGCCGTGTTTGTATGCCAACGGGACCTACCTGGCCACATCTTTCGATTTCTACGCCAAGCACGGCATTGGTGTCGGCGGTCCAGACCTTATTCCCTACGACAAGTCACAAGAGAACAACTCCTACCCCTATCTGTCCGAATATCGCGACAAGGTCCCCATCAGCGTCATTGCGGTCCAAGAGCCGGATTTGAAAGCCATCAATCCGAATACCTCCAAACCTTTCACGAAGAAGGAGTTCACGGATTTCGCTATTAATCGTCTCGGGTCGAATATAATATTTTGGGCGACATCGTCCCCCTGGCTTTGGACATAATATTGGAGTGTGTAAAGAGGACACTTTGGTGTCAGGGATTGAAAACACGCTTTAGTTTTACTGATGTTTGCCATAGCAGACTACTGAGGTAGTTTTCTAGCCACGTGGAAAATATAACACTGTAACGGTCTCGACTAAGTATGTTGACAAACTAACTGAGCGACTGAAACGAGTATCCTAAAGCTGGAGAAGAAAGGAAGAAAAGAGAAAACCCCAGCAAAGGGGCTCGAGCTCCACCACTCCGCTAAGGAGCTCGTGTGGACCCTGGTCGAGAGCGACTGCCGAGACCCACACGGGCTCACGACCGGGAAGAAGGCCCCCTGTGAATCGGGCAACAAAAGAATATTAATTCTCTAACTACTGACACAGCGTCCAGCTTCGTATGACTAGCTGTTAGCTACGATTGAGTCCAATTGAGCTACTGTGTTGGCGGATTTGATGCGTAATAGCTCTAACGTGCTGAACATGCGCAACGGACCAACACTGTCATGTCTACTAGCTGTGAAAGAGTGACATGATATTGACTTTATCCCTTGGGAACCACCGTCATTTGATCCTTTCTATGTACCCTACGGCGAAAACCAAGGTGCTCATATCGACATGTATGAACCAGGCTCAACGAAAATGCTAAGGGCGCTACACGAAATGAAGGTACTGCTGGCATCTATCTGCTCAACCATGGCTGCTGCAGACCGGTAGCCGAATCTAAAGAGACGTTGCAAGCCGCGCGTTCGATCGTCGGCTCTGTGATGCTAACGCCAGCCAATGTGAGGCACGGATCCCGGAGTACCATATTCCAATTTTGTATGCTGGTGAGCGCAGTTGTAACGCGAGATATTGACAAATAACAATCTGTGGACTAAATCTTGTGTAGCTTGAAAGAAAGGGTGCAGGAGTTTACAAATTGGAACCCTCAGCCAGCCGTGAAAATGAACGAAAGGATAGGGCCCATAGCTCACATGCGGATGAAAACAATCAAGAGCACCTTTCGTCCTATACCCATATTACTAGTCGTTTAGAATTCCTTTCATTAGTAATAAAAAGGAAGTTAACTTATATTCTTGGAATTTGGGCATTTTCCGATCTACCACTTCCACACATATGCGTAACCCATTTCGCCGTAGCGACTGTCGCTTGCGTATCCCTAGGCGCAATTATATCCAAAAATATTATAGGAAGTGCCAATGTGAGAAGTTTCACTAACGGTATTGTAGCCGGCAGCGCGCGTAGCGCGACGTGCGGCGTCGCGGTTCTGGCATTGCGTTAGTATACTAAGAAATCCCGTATTATTATCTAGTTGTGCTAGTATGCTTAAACCCAGGCTAGTATTATTGTTCGTTGCGAGGCTGCCTAAAACTAGGTAACTAGCATAGAGTGGTGCTGGAACCATTCTCGCGTGCCTACGAGTACGTAGTACAGACATGGAAAACAGGCTCCACGGCGGCAGGCGAAGCCCATGAATACGTCGCAAAATCCAAGAGCCGGTGCATAAGCAAAGCCACGGCACTTCTTTTGCAAGTTAGCTGTTCGTGTCAGGCTAGGAGGCTCGAGACCGAGGGTGCGGAGCCCGTAGAAGAGGTCTCCGCCATCCCACGCTCGATAACACAGATCAATTTGATCACTTGGTTAGGATCCTACCCATTCCATCACCTACCGTGACACGAGGCCCTGATCTTTCTGCCAACATAAGCCTCCGGTGTATCCCTTAGGAACCCAAACCGTCACATTTCTCTGGAGTACAATGTCCCACCTCTGCCAACTGATGTGTCGTGTAGGCATAAATTGGCCCAGCCATTTGGGCGTCTTGGCCCTCTGTCGCTCAACTTGCTTTCAGTCGCGTGTGGGAAGTTCCCGGTCAGGGGGAGAGCATCGCATTTTCCCCGTAGGCGTGAATGCCTCGACGACTGCCTTAAAAAAGATGGCGGCTTTTACCGACCGTGAGGACCTACTCCTTCATGTTCGTGTCACCATTGGCGATACTCAGAACACCATCCGACCCATCGACGATGCCCAATTGCACTATTTGGCCTATTTGGGCTTGTGAAAAGACCCCACGGCAAATCTTCTCATTTACGCTCGTCCAGGATGCCAACACGCTCTTTCTGTGAAGCGGTCGCGGGTGACGACTCATTTCAGGGAAACGCACGACACACCTGAAGAGACCCAGATTGGGCCATCGCCTCAGCCTTCCGAATGACATCTTAACACCCTGCTCATCCGCAGATGCGCCGCATTGTTTAACACTGCTATGTCTGCTTACAGAAGCCGCTCTGCTGGAGCGCGATTATTGCGTTCTAGAAGCCATGCTGTGGATCAACAGAGGCAGGGCCCGGCATTGCTGTCGGTTGCAAGCTGAGCCACAATTTGCGAGGCACAGCCTCCCGGGGCTCGTTGATCAACAGGCAGCAGGCTTCATCAGGCAAGCTATCATTCAATAATTTCAAATAAAATATTAAGTCACAATATCTAGCTTGCTTGGATCAGTCACGGGCGCCCCATTCATTCTTCGAGATTTGCTCTTCCGTCGAGGCTGCACGTTTCCAGGAATCCATCCCGCCTCGCGGCTGCGTGAATACAGCTCGCGCGATTATCAAGACCGAAGAATTTACACACCATTTGCGCAATGGCCATCCCTGAATTGGATCTTACTCTCCCGCCCACGGTACCCGCCGCGGCCCGCGAGGACGAGGCAGAAGGAAGCCTGAGCCCAGCCGCGCTCTACACCCTCGTCGAGCTGTCGGACGACGAGCTGGAGGAGGTTCGAGCGGCGTGCGAGTCTGAGTACGTGGACGAGGCCAACGATAACGTCCGCCTGGCGCATCGCGTCCGCTTCGTCGGCGAGACGCTGCAGGCCATCGTCGACTACCACCTCGAGCGCTGCGACGGGGGGGAATACGACCCAGTCATGTTCATCGTGGCCATCAGCAAGGACTGGAACGAGGATGGCGTCCTGCTGGTCACGCTCGACGACGACGACACGGTGCGCAAGCCTGACAAGATCCGCATCAAGGCTAAGCGAGCTGGCCTGGCGGTTGCCAACCTGCAGATCGCGAACATGGACTGGGAAGAGTTCAAGGCGTGCGACCTCGATGGCGAGGCTCAGACCGATGACGAGGATGATGATGCTCAAGGCGATGACGAAGATGCTGATGGCGGTGATGATGACGACGACACCAAATAGATTAAGAGCTTGGGAACCGTCATTCCTACATCTATCGTTTTTCTTATTGCTGCAGCTACTTACAGTTGGAAGCGTGTCATAAAGTCCGCGAATCGTTGGGAGCATGTGGTAGATGAAAACAAACGGCAAGCTCAAGTAGCAAAATAGAAACACCATGACGCGTCTCCCCCTCTAACGCGAAACCAAATCCGAAGATATGCAAAAACTACCAAAAAAAAGAAGCTCGCCGCCTCCGACCTCAGGACCCGAAGATGCGTCACCCCCGAGAAGACACTTGTCTTGTAGTCATTGCACCCGCCTCGTGATGCTAACCCGGCTCCGGCAGGTTTTTGGATCCAGGATCGGGGATCGAACCTGGGACCTGCCGGGAGGAAGGCTGCGGCGAGAAGCCAGCCGACTGGGCCAGCTCGGCCCTTGGCCTCAGTCGACTGGCTTGTTGGAGGGAAGTTCTGCTGTTGGGGGGTATAAGGCTATGGGCAGCTCGGGTGCAGTGAATCAGGAGGGCGTGAGCTCCAGCGGTTGCTAGGCGGTGTCGGCGTTTGTTCAAGGCACTGAACAGGTGTTGAACAGCTATCGGAGAGTTGAGAGGGGGCACACTAGGCTCTGGAAGCCTGCTGTGAGAAGATCCGACAGAAGAACAAGGCTTAAGGTAGCAAGCACTTGACGCACACTCTCCTTCCTGAAATGGAACTACTTGTTGGTCCTCGCGAGCCTCCGTATGACGTTGGTCGGATGGCATGAATGGCATGCTGCAGGAGGAAATATGTACTCTGAATTGCTATTGGCTTACGGTCACCGTGTTGCCCGTGCCTCTCGCAACTGTTCACCGAGCGAATCAAAGCTGCAGTAAAAAGAGCAAGGCAGTCCCATTATCGAAGAGCTTGGTGAATAAATATAGTCGCTCGAATGCCTTCTTTCAATTATTGACGCTTTTACCTATTATCGTTCAAGAAGACGATATTCTCATTCCTACTACTTGGCGACGAATCATCCGGCGACAAAGACAGACCGCAGAGACAGGCCCATCATGAGCTTCACACTGTACGATGACTCCATCCCCGTGGCTCAGGACGCTCTCAAGTCTTTGCTGCATATCCTCAAGGTTGGAGAGCAGCAACCCAATGCCGCAGACCTACCCGCCGCCAGGCTCTGCCCCGACATGCTCCCCCTTACCTTTCAGGTTGAAATTACGGCGGACACCGCCGTGAAGCTGGTCGCCCGTCTATCCGGCACTGAAGCCTTCCGGTTCGAGGACAAGGTGCTCACATTTGCCGACATGTTTGCCTGGATCGAGAAGGCACAGGAAGTGCTAGCAAAGGCTGACAGAGCGCTGATTAATAGTCGGACGAGTGAGAAGATTCTCATGGCTGCTGGCTCTGACGGCAAAAGGGTGCCCTTTCCGAGCAATGCGCTGGTCTACGGCTACAGCTTGCCGACTATTTTCTTCCACGTTGCCACCGCATATGGCATTTTGAGAAAGGAGGGTGTGCCTCTGGGGAAAATGGACTACCTGGAAAGCTTTGGCGAGCGGTTCAACGTGGACTGATTGAGCGTTGTTAGATAAAAATACCATTGTGAGGACTATGCCATATATCAACCTTGGAAAGGATGAGTCCAAACCGCAGCAATGAGCGACACCGGAAATTGATCACGATGACATGAATAGATACAAGGTTTTTGTGAATTAAAAAGTCCTAGTTCTCTAAGTTGTCCGAACGCAAGCAACCAGCTCTGCCCGTCCCTCATTTTGCTTCGTCATTCACGTTTACTGCTTACAGGAACTTGCTCTCCTTGACAGTGTACAGGTCGACGTACTCGTCCACGGACATGGACTCGAGCTTCTTGGGGTCGAGGCCGAGCTCGACGAGCTCCTTGACGCGAGCCTCGGGCAGGTGAGGCGCCAGGTGGCGCTTGTACTTGGCCAGGATGACGGGCTTGGCCTCCTCGCGGCGCAGGCGGTGGCCGAGGGGCGCCTCGACGGCGACCTCCTCGAGGACGGTGCCGTCGTTGAGCTCGACGGTCAGGGCGTTGGAGATGGTGCGGAGCTTGGGGTCATGGTAGTCCTTGGTGTACTGCGGGTCCTCGACGCACTTGATCTTCTTGCGCAGGGACTCGACAAGCTCTGAGGTGGCGGCCTCGCCGCCGTCGGTGTAGTCGGTGGCCTCGAGACGGCCGAAGGTCAGCATGACGGAGCACATGTACTGGATGCAGTGGTCGCGGTCGGCAAAGTTGTCCATGGGCTTGAACTGCTTGTCGATGATGCGGATGCAGGCCTCGTGGGTGCGGCAGGTGATGCCCTTGATGTCGGCGGCCGACTTGCCCATGGCCTTGAGCTGGTGGTAGATCTTCTCCGAGGCCTCGACGGCGGTCTGGGAGTGGAACTCGGCTGTGCTACAAGTCAGCGTCTGTCGTGAGATGTCGGGAGGGCATCGCCGCGCGCGGGGGAGACATACCAGGGTAGGAGACCTTGAAGAGGACGTTCTCCATGACGTAGCTGCCGTAGGGGCGCTGGAACTCAAACTTCTTGCCCTTGAAGAGCACGTCGTAGAAGCCCCAGACGGGAGCGGACAGGACGGTGGGCACGCCCTGCTCGCCCTTCATGACCTTGAGGGCCAGGTTGACGGCGCGCTGGCAGGCGTCGCCGGCAGCCCACGACTTGCGCGACATGGTGTTGGGCGAGTGGCGGTAGGTGCGCAGGCTCTGTCCGTCGACCCAGGCCTGGGTGACGGCGTCGGCGATCTGCTTCTCGCTGAGGCCGAGCATCTTGGAGACGACGGCGGTCGAGGCGACCTTGACGAGGACGACGTGGTCGAGGCCGACCTTGTTGTACGAGTTGAGCAGGGCCAGGCAGCCCTGGATCTCGTGGGCCTTGATCATGGCCTCGAGGACGTCCTTGACGGTGAAGACCTTGCCTCCGGCGAGGTTGCCGCCGGCCTTGTTGGTGCGGTTGATCCAGTCGGCAACGGCGAGGATGGCGCCCAGGTTGTCCGAGGGGTGGCCCCACTCAGCGGCGAGCCAGCAGTCGTTGAAGTCGAGCCAGCGGATCATGGCGCCGATGTTGAAGGCGCCATTGACGGGGTCCAGGACGAAGGGAGTGCCAGGGACCTTGGTGCCGTTGGGGACGACGGTGCCGGGGACGACGGGGCCCAGCAGCTTGGCGCACTCCTTGAAGCGGAGACCCTCAAGGCCGCAGCCGAGGGTGTCGAGGAGGATCCATCGAGCGGTGTCGAACTGGTCAGAGGTCAGTCAGCGCGCGCTCGCCTCTTTGCGATTTTGTTGGGGAGGCCATCACCACCGCTGGAGCGCGGGGGTCGCTGATGGCGGGGCAGGCCTGGGGAGCACTCACGGCCAGCTCCGAGTCAATGGGCTTGTTGGCGACGTAGTCGGCAATGTCCTTGATCTCGGGGTCGTACTCGCGGGGTTGGGAAGCCATGTTGGGCGCACCGGACTGTCTTGCGGCAGAGGTGGAAAAGGAAGCGGAGGAGGAGGAGGAGGATGTCGAGAGGAGAGTCGCGGAGCAACGAGCGGCGCCGAAGGAGGCCGAGCGGCCCACGGCAATGGCGACGCGAGGCTTGAGCAGCTGCTTGGACGCGGTGCGCAGGCTTCGGCTGGCGGCAGACATGGCGGATCAGTAGGAGGCTCAATTGACTCGAACCAAGCGACCTCTTTGCGATTGCGGTTTGCTGGGGGGGAGGAGGAGCAAGGGAAGGAGAGAAAAGTCGTCGGGTAGACGGATTAATCTGCCGCTGCTCGGCCCAAGATGCGGCGACCACGCTGCTGCCCTCCTGCAGCTTGGCGAGCCGATGGCTGGAATTTTTTGCCGGTGCATGCCGAGGGCTCCGCTTCGCCTCGGTTAACCGACACGCGCGGGGGGGGGGGGCTCCAATGGGGGGGGGCGAACGGACGGGTCCCGTCTCAAACGGATCAGCTCCGTCTGGGGTAGACGCCCGTTTATTACGGCTTGGACGTTTCCCCAGATTGACGGGTACGTTGAGGATTTGAGCTCACGCAACGCCCTGCCTTACGTAGTATTACTGGAACCCTTCATTCGCTGCTCAGACGCCGAACGGCTTGAATCAGGGTTCGTGCAACATGACAGTTGCATGTCAATGGCGGCCAGCGCATGATGTTTCTCTGCGGACGGGCCCATGGTACCATTCTGAACTTCTCAGATGAACGGTACCTCCTACTGCAGGGTGCCAACCCTTTAACTGTCGATTTGTTCTGTGCAAGCGAACCTCCATGTTTTTGACATTTGGAGCTTGAGATGGGATTGCGATGATGATGTTTGGTAGAGGTGCCAACCGCCAACCTCCTCCTCTGAGCCTCGTGGTCATCTGCCGTCACTCGAGGTGCCTCCCGACCCTTCTTCGTCCGCGCCCTCGACGAATGTCCGTGTCCGCGCCATGCCGGCGTCTCAAACTGCGGTCGGTCGAATTCGATGTCCAAAGAACCAAGGCTACGGGTTGTCGCGACCCATGCTGCGGCGCCCTACTCTGCTCCGCAGGCACTCTGCGCAACGCCCCCAAGCGCCTCCGAATCTCAACAGGCGACTGCTGCGCTTCGCTCGGACCAGTTTGATTCCCCTCCAGACACGGGTGGGACAACCGGCAACGGAGCCCTTGCCTCCATGCCTTCTCCCAATCAGGCGGTCTCCCTCGCCCATCAGTCCCATGTGCCCTCAATATGCCCCTACTCTAAGAGTCCAAGCCTTACCGTAGCCTGAATCACGCGGTGTCCAACTACCGCAGCGCCGCGGCGGCAAGTCTGGCGCTGCCAATTCAGTCGCCCTGCATCGCCCCCCGACGCTCCTGCAAGGCACCGAAACCCTCTTACTGGCCGTCCCAGATTGATCTCAGCCTGCCGCGGAGGGACGGTATCCGTGCCGACGGTCCGCGTCTCCTCAACCCGCGAGCCGGCAACAGGTGCACTGGGCCGATAACGACGACGACGGAGAGCGCTCGGTCAATGTGCAATGCCCGTTTCATGGCAAAATCGGCATCTGTCCAGGGTCCTTGAGGGCGTCGTGCTCCGGCGCGGGGCGGCATCCTGAAACCGCCTTACGCCGTTTCAACAGCCCGCCCCCGTCGTCGTCGTTGGCTCCGGCCTGTCGGCTAGGGCGCTGGCGTCGCGCATCACGGAGCTATGGCGGTCCCGCGAAACCGGCAGCGTCGCAGCGACATGAGACCTGCCGGCCGTTGATGAGGTCCGTCCGCGATGAGCGCGTCGTGGTGCGCCCAGCAGCGGTGACCCCTGGGCGACCAAGAGCTCAGAGGGAGCCGGGGGTCGGGGAAAATATATAAGAAGAGCCCAAGTCAGACAAACTTGCTCAATCGCTCCCTGTTACTTGCTCAATCATTCTCAATCACTTGATACCCCTTCTCTCGATACCAACCCGTCTGATCTATTCGCCCCTGATACCCCCTGTCAAGATGCAGTTCACCAGCCTCACAGCCACCGTCCTGTCGCTCCTCGCGGCAAACGCCGCCGCAAAGACCATCCAGATCAAGGTCGGCGACAACGGCCAGGACTTCTCGCCCAACACCGTCACGGCGGAGAAGGGAGACACCGTCGAGTACCACTTCATCAAGAACAAGCACAGCGTCGTTGCCGGTGACTTCACCAAGGGGTGTTCCCCAGTGACGCCGGGAGGCTTCTTCTCCGGCATAGTCAGCACTGTAAGTCTTGACTATGTATGCCCCATGCCGTTGTGGCGTCTGCTAATCGTGTCTGCAGCCGAGCGTCTTCTCGGTCACCATCAACAACACGGACCCCATCTTCTTCTACTGCTCCTACGCCAAGCACTGCCAGGGCGGCATGGTTGGCGTCATCAACCCATCCCCAGACCAGGTGCTCGAGAAGTTCCAGAGCACGGCCAAGGCCTCCACCAGCAACGTTAGCCCTGAGGCTCCTTACGGCGGCATGTTGATGGCCATGAGCAGCATGTCGGGGTCCATGTCGACCGCGACTTCGACGTCTTCGAGCAGCAGCCCCTCGCAGACCAAGGCTGGCGCCGCAGGGCACCTAAGCGCGTCGCTGCTCACGATTGCAGGTGCTGCTGCAGGTGCTGCTGCTTTCCTCGTGTAAGCTGGACTACTGGGAGACGTGTTAGGTACCGGAAACTGGAGGATATGTACATCATAAGCGCGGGACTTTGGCGGGTTTGCCCAGAGATGCGCCTGCCAGTGGCAGGGACGTGAACTAGGAACAGCATGGAAGGGGACAAGACAACGGTTGCACAGCAAGACGAGTCGTCTGTAACGAATTTAATGAAAGCGTTAAATCACGCCTCTTGTACGTACACCGTATGTGAACATCGTACCCCGTATTGGACAAGCGTGCCGTTGCGGCAACCGTGGGCTTCTGAATATGACAAGGCCGCCACGTGATCCAAGTATCGTCAATAGCTTCAGGATGGGGGAACCAGGATATTACATCACCGCAAACGCAACATGGAGCCTGGCGAAGGGTCGCAACTCCTCGAACTCTGCCATTCATGTGCATTGCGGGTCTGTTGCTGGGTTGTGACGTCGGCAAGCCTCGAAGGGCTCGAATCGCCATCGACCACGCAGCCGGGTGAGGACAGATGATCTGGCGCTACTTGCCAGCCGGACATCGATGTGTTGTTTGGCTCATTCCAAGGAGGGAACAATGCTTCACTGGGCTCGCCCGAGTCTCGTCGGACCGCGTATTCCACGAACGCAAAATACGTCGGCGGCTTGACAAAGACGGCCTTTGGTTGAACCCCGAGCACGAGCACGGCACCGACGTGTTGGTTGCCTGCCCCCCACTTCCCGGTTGATGGGAACGGACGTCGGGCGCGCTGTTGATCGAAGTGTTCATTTCCATCTCAGCTGGTAATCAGATTGTTTAACTTCTTCAGGGGCGATCTGCAAGACAAAGGTTCGCTGCGCCATTCCACGATGGCAGCCACGTTTCAAGCAAGCCATCATCGGCTCAGCGTCAAGCGTCAGCGGCACGACCGTGTCTGTCAAGTGGCAGGCTGCCTTGGCCTTGGCTCCAGATTCATGAGCAATGTTTGTTGTTGTTGATGATGATGATGCTGCCGTTGTTGCTGATGCTGCTCGACCTTCGACGGTGAGCACGGGAGGAGGTCCACGGGCTAGCACAGATGTCGAGACGAGACCAGGGCCCATGAGCCCGCTGGCGACTCGCTGGCGACTCGCGTTCCGGTCGGCGATGGTGGAGAGGCAGTGCCGCACGTGCAGATCTGAGAATGCATCGCGAGACACCCGGCAATCTGCGGCGGGCTGCCGTCGGGCGCAGAGGGCGGGACCAGGACGGTAACAAGGCAGGACGGTAACAAGGCACTGGACGCGACCTTGGAATGTCGCAGCCGCTCATCATGAGGCAACTTGGCTCGCTTGGGTATTAATAGCCCGACGCGGGCACAAGCCGCGATTGCGGCCACCACTGGTCTCGGAAGGCATTGGCTGACCCTCAGATCGGAGAGGAATGGCGGCGTTGATCCTGAGGCGACCGAGCCGGCCGTCGATATGTCGCCGTCATGAGCCCAGGGCGCATCTCGAGTTCCTTGGTGGGCGCTGCCCAATCATCGCCCGCCTTGCACGGCTTGCGGTGCGCTGGAAAGGTGCTAGAAGGACCCTGACTGCGGGCTGGCGACAGCACCAGGCCTGGTCCACTGCAGCCCGTCCGCCCACTGCAGGGCTCCACCGCCAGGCTGGAATCCGCCAACACACGCATCCTGGGGACCCAAGCCAAGGGACTGCGGCGCATCCCTGTCAGCCATCCAGCGGCGTCCACCCTCCCCTCCCGCCAACCCCTGCGGCGGCCCCGCTTTCTAGGCCCGATCTGTAGGACGGCGGAGGCTTCCTCGATATCGCATCGTCATCCATCACTTCCTCCCGTCGGTCTGCCAGCCAGTTCCAGCACCAGCTTGCCCGACGGCCACTGCGCCGGCCAGCGCCAAATGGACGGCTCCATAAGACGACCGAGGGCCCCTGCCCCGGGTGTAGCGGGAGCAATATGGATGGCTCGATCCGGCCACCTATATCCGCAAGCTGTCTCCCACAGCCGCGTCGCTTGATTTCTCAGGTTCAGCATCCAGGTCAGACACAGGTCGGTCCGCCCCTCGCTCTGCCTCGCCTCGTCCCGTTGGATCGCCCATTCCATGGCAGAGGCTGCAGCTCGAGCTTACTGCACGCTTCGAGCTTAAGGCGTGTATAAGAGCCCAGACCTCGCCACCCGCACAGCTTGCCCCTTCTGCCCGGCGTTCGCCACGGCATTGAGCTGCTCACGGTACCTGAATCAAAATCTAGATTCCGCGACCACGACGATTGACTTGGCGGCCCCCCACACAGGACATCATCGCCCCGGGCAAAGCAGTGGATCCAGCCCTGTTGTCTCCCCACGCGCGGCTCTGCCTGTGCCGCCCAGGAGTTCCCAGGTCTCGTGCCAGCTCCGGCTCATGAGCATCAGTCCTCCCCATTAATTACGACATCGACTCGTTCCGGCTAGCCACTCACATTACATTGCTCGAGCCACGAAGTCATCGACGAACCATCAGCAATTGTCTCCGCATCCTCCCGACCTCGTCCTCACATGAGTGCAGAGCAGCCGAACCAGCTCACATCACCTTCTGCGCCTCTTCACCTTGTGCATTCTTTTGCCATCGGATCTCTTGCCTCCGAAAGTTGGCGTGCCTCACAGCCGCACAAAGCTTAGTCTACCCAGCCAGTCATGGCTGCGGGCAAGCTCCTGGTATACCTGCTGAGACGGGATCTAAGAGTCTCAGACAATCCGATCCTGCACCATCTGGCCACATCTTCGGACCATGGTTACACTCACCTCTTGCCCGTCTATGTGTTCCCACCTCACCAAGTCGAGATTTCCGGTTTCCTCAGTGACGGGGAAGAGTCCCCGTATCCTCAGGCTCGGAGCCGCATCGGGGATTACTGGCGATGCGGACCCCACAGAGCCAAGTTTATCGCCCAGTCGGTCTGGGACTTGAAAAATAACTTTGAAAAATTGGACAGCGGGATGTTGGTCAGGTTTGGAGATTTTGAAGACGTTCTACATCATCTCATCCAGGGCTTCAAGGACAACTCGACCAAAGTTGACGCAGTCTGGATGACTGAGGATGTGTCGTCCGAGGAAGTAGACGAGCAAGATGCGGTCGCCGCCGTGTGTTCTGAACACGGAGTTGACTTCAAGCTGTGGAGGGACGAAAAATACTTCATAGACGAGTATGTCCCTTCTGACGATTCGTCGGTCCCTGCTAATCCTATTATAGCCTAGACACGGGTCTGTCGGACCCTACGGAACTGCCTGATGTTTTTACGACATATCGCAAGTCGCAAGAGCCCCTTCGTCAACGACCCCGAAAGGCACTCCCGCTCCCGAACAAGTCATCCTTGCCCCCGCTACCAAACACGTCATCCATACCACCTCAGCACCAACCCTTTGTCGTACCCAGCTCTCTGGAGGAGCTGGAGGACCAACTCGTTCGGCCACTCGATATCGTTGTACCAAACCCTCCCAAGTTCCCCGATGGAGCTCAGTCCGCTCACCCATTCCTTGGAGGGGAGACTCGAGCCGGTGAACGCCTTCGCCACCTAATCGAGTCTGGCGCAATGACTGCATACAAGGATACCAGAAATGGGCTTCTGGGAGAAGACTTCAGCACCAAGCTGTCCGCTTATCTCGCCCTTGGGTGCATCTCTGCCAGGAGAATTCATGAAGAGCTTATGAAACTCGAAGACGGACAGGATTCATCCTACGAAGGGGCGGACGGATATGGCCAAGGCGAGAATGACGGGACCACGGCTGTGCGCTTTGAGTTGCTGTGGCGCGATTACATGCGCTTGTGCGCCGCGAAGTTTGGAAGCAAACTCTTCAGGCTGTCCGGTTTCACTAACGCTCAAAACAACAATTACGGCGACAAGTGGAAAACCGCAAACAAGAAGGCTGCTAAAGCGGACCAAGAACCTTCACCGGAAGAGGTTTCAAAGATTTTGCAGAGATTTCACGACGGAACAACAGGCATGGGCCTGATCGACGCTTCGCAGAGAGAGCTGTTCCTTACTGGCTATACCTCAAACCGAGCTCGGCAAAACTCGGCAAGCTTTCTCACCAAACACCTGAGCATCGACTGGCGATACGGTGCGGAGTGGTATGAGATGATGCTTGTTGATTACGACGTGTCATCCAATTGGGCAAACTGGCAGTATCTGGCCGGAGTGGGCAACGACCCTCGTGGCGATGCGCGAATATTCAATCCCGTGAAGCAAGCTTTTGACTATGACAAGGACGGTTCCTACGTGCGGACCTGGGTGCCCGAGCTCAAGGACCTAGAGCGGCCCGAAAATGTCTTTCAAGCATGGACGACCAGCAGCAGCGATCTGGAAGAGTACGGTCTCAGCGGCAACATCATGGTCACGGATCCAGTCAAACGCATCGAGTTCACTGTGGATCGGAAGCCCAGAGGCGTACGGAGGCCATTTTCGCGTCGACGAGGGCAGAGCCGCGGAGGACGCCGCGGCGGGGGCGGAGGCCAAGGGCGAGGTGGTCCGGCAACGTCCGCCGATGGCTCCGAGGGCTCCGGCACGCAGCAAGTTTCACAGCCGGGCGCTCAAAGCCAGAGCAGGGCCGAATCCAGGCCTCATCAAGCTCGAGGAGGAGCCGGACCCAGGCGCAACCATGTTACAGCGCCAGTCTATTTCGCCAACGGTGACAACGGCAACTGTTACCCCGGTGGCGGCTGGTACGGTGAGTACAACGGGCGAGGGCGAGGTGCCTACGGCCAATTTCGTGGCGTTGGACGTTGGTACGGACCGACAGCAGGGTTCAGGGGCGGTTACCAGCAGCCGACGTACGCGCCCGCCATGGCATACTACCCTCCGCCCCCAGACATGGGTCCTGCTGCTGCACCGCAGTGATCAAGCCACCGTCATGTTGTATGTAGCATGGTGGGCGCATCATCCGGCCTGGGATGCGGGCCAAGAAACACGAAGCCTTGCACTGCAGCAAGAGGTGACACGCAGATGCACATGTGGCGCGCCCCTCGACATGGCGAAATATTAAGGAGTTGGCACATTGGCAACAAGGTTGTGGAGCACTCGTCACGACGATAGCGCAGGGGGCGTGTTGGTACATAATTAAATTTCATTTGAACTGCGTACCAGCTCGCAGGACGAGTGGCATTAGGCTATTATGGAGGCTGGCATAAATGCAATGTTTTGTGAGTGCCGTCTAAAGGCACGGCGAGACGGTTACCATATACTGTGCAATATACCGGGCATACTTCATGGGCATCGGCCGTAGTGCTTCTCCTTGTCGGGAATGGGAAAGTCCCGGCCAAACGCCCTCTTCCAGAGCAGCCGGATGAAGTCGGAAGTCATCTCATCTTTGGCTTGCTCGGCGGCGGACTCGTTGCTCTGGTTTCCCTGGAAGAATATGTATTGTTGAAATAGGTCGGCCGCTAAACGGAATGTTTATTAGCGACCACGTCCACTGGGTGCTCAGGGAGCGAACCTTTGTCGAGAGCATCTTCGTCTAACTCGCCCTGCTTGCCGCTGCCGGCCATGTTGTTGAGCTTCTCTGCCAATCTCATCTCGCTTGATTTGGCCTCGTTTCCGGGGTGCTTCGCAGTGCTGCTGCCGATGCCGAGCATGTTGCCAAACGTGTCCACTAAGCCACCGCCTCTTGCTTTGCTGCTGTTGGCCTCGTTGCTAGACTGCTTCGTGTTGCTGATGACGCCGTCGACCTCTTTGCCGAGCTTTTCGGCGCCGCTTGCCACGTTTTGAACAGCGTCGTCACCGAGCTGCTTTATTTTGCTGCTGCCGCTGTCGACCGCGTTTCTGAGCTTCTCCTCGCCGCTTGCTGCGCTCCGACTGGCATTGCTGCCGAGCTGCTTCAAGTTGCTGTAACCATTTCCGAATGCGTTGCCGAGCCTTTCCACGCCGCTTGCTACGCCTTGACTGGCTTCGTCTCCGAGCTGTTTTATGTTGCTGCTGCCGCTATTGACCACGCCGCGGAGCTTCTCCTCGCCGCTTGCTACGCTTTGACTGGCCTCGTTCCCGAGCTGATTCATGTAGCTGCTGCCGCTGTCAAATGCGTTTTCGAGCCTTCCCACGCCGCGTGCTGCTCTGTGATTGTTGGCCTTGTCGTCGGGCTGCTTCATGACGCTGTCACCCCCGACGATGATGGATTTGATGCTGTAAATAACGCCCTTCACGAAGTTGATGATCTTTATGATGAAATCCATGACCTTATTCACGAAATCTATGGTGATTGTTCTTACGAAGCCCATGGTGCTCGAAATGTGGCTGCGGTTTGTTGAATATTGAATTGCTGGATGGTTGGCGTCTGGTTCTTTGGAACACAAGGGAAGAGATGGAGAAGTTGATGAGTGTCGATATTTACCCACATCTCCGACAGAGGTTTTAGTCAGTTTATATGTTTGAAGGGGATAGCTCAAATGGTCTGCTGCTGCTTTGAGACGGGGTTACTCAGTCAAGGCACCGTAGGTGGCAGGTGGACCTGCACACCCCGATGCACAACGTATACTTCATCAATACCGAGCAGGCACAATCGTCCTCGGATGTCGGAGACAAATGGAGGGGCCCCGACACGAAGCTGAGGCACCTCAAACTGACACGTGCAATGCAATCCAAAAGTGCGACGCGGCTACCGTACTACCAGCGCAATGATATAACGTTGCGGCCTGTTCAAGGAGTTGAGCTGTTCCCTACGTATGAATGGCCTTATGTCTGACCTCGGCTCCTTCTACCTCAGAAACGTAAGGGTACACATTGCAGGGACGTCAGTAATACCAGCTAGATCACTGTGTCACTTCTATCTGTCGACGTGGTGAGCCTTGTCTCTGCGGTGTCGGCTTTGGGGGCTTGGCGCGTGGGAAGAGGCGGCAATCGCCGGCAGGATGGATGTGCGGCTGTCCTGTCCACCATTCAATTTGATCCAATGGATCTAAGAGTTATGTGTCTGTGGCTGAACGGCCAGCAGTAAGGTAATTTCTGCCTGAAAGCGCTGGTTGGTGTTTGCAGAGGCCCGGGCAACCACGGCACCTCATGCTACGACTGACGAACTCTCCAATTTGCACGTGGTACCAAAACCTCGCCGAGCCTTTGAGGGTATTCGGAAGCGTTCCTACCCGACTCACTATCGACATTATAGCATTATACCCAATTGTATATTATGCCCTGAGCACTATAGGTTAGACGGAACAGGTCAACAGAGTCAGCAAGAACTGTATTCTGCTCACAGAGCTCCAACGTAGCCACCGACAGCTTTCGCACACACCAAATAAGGCATGACTGTTTGCAGGCTGCCGTCGGCGAGCAGGTAGGCAAACAGGTAGGTCAAGCAGGCAAAGCACGGGACGAATAAAATGTGACGGCTGTTCCGGGGAAGTACGTGTCTACGTCTTACGGACTACGTAATAGGGCACGCCTACGAGGGAAGAAATACGAAAAGTTGATTGTTTACCTTTATTATATAGGGAAGGTATGTATCACGGGAAGAACGCCCGAGGCGGGCTCGAGCACGGAGTCGCAGGCTCAACAGGGTCACGGGCTTCCTAGCAGATCATCATATTTGATGGCAGCGTAACAGCAAGGACGGCACAGACAGACTAGGGGCTGGAATTGAGCAATAGAACCGATAACACGGCTCGATGTACGAGCGTTGCAGCGAAACAATAATTAGCTATCGTACGTTGATGGCAAAACACGGAAGCAGGCTTAGCTACATGTATGGTTGAACAAAAGGTCGGCGCTCTTCTACATGGTGCACTACTGCCCTGTGCATTTCACGCTCGGTTGAGTGAATGCTTATTTGCAAGCGACGTCTTTCGTTCATGGTCAGTGTCAACACCAACTTCACGCCCCGACGAACCTTTCCCTCATCTCCAGAAACCTCCACCCCTCCATCACGACCAAGGCCTCGCAACTCATCAAGTACACTTAATCAAGCCTGGCCAGTGCCGCCCCTTCTGCCAACAGAACTACCACCGGTCCATTCTGACAGTTCATCACGCAACACGCGAGCGATCCTCACCGGTGACGACCACGACAACGCCAACGACTACAACATCATGCACCATGTCGAAGCCAGCGTGCAACCGCGATCCGCACCTTTCGGGTAACAGTCCACAGGCTCGAACCCCAGCTTTCGTGGTGAAGCCCAGCGCTCGCCACACGCATACCATGATTCTGCTGCATGGTGTGGGCTCTCATGGCGGCATCTTCGGCCGAGACCTGCTGAAGACGGGCAAGACATCGTCAGGAAAGACGCTGGACGAAATCTTCCCCGGCGTGCGCTTCGTTTTCCCCACAGCCGAGCGTCTGCCCTGCACGGCCCTCGAGGGAGCCAAGGTTGCGATGTGGTTTGACGTCGCCAGCCTGCAGCACCCTCGTCTTCGGCAGGACCTGCAGCGCATGGGACTCTGCGCCTCCGCACGCGAGATTGCCTCCCTCCTCCATTGGGAGACGAAACTGGTCCACCCGCGAAAGGTGATTCTCGGCGGCATGGGCCAGGGCTGCGCGACGGCACTAACTATTCTGCTCAGCTTGGGCTACAGACTCGGAGGCATCGTCGGAACGAGCGGCTTCCTGCCGTATCAGTTCGAGTTGGAGATGCAAACTGCCGAGTCCTCGAGCGACGAAGACGACAGCGACAACGACGACCACGACGACGAGGATGACGAAAACACGCCCACCCCCCTGCTGCATCCGACGGTCAAGGCTCATTTGTTCGAGCGGAACCTGCTACAGCTCAGAAGCCACGAGAACACAACAGTGGAACAGACATCCTTCGGCACGCCCGTATTCCTCGGCCACGGTGCCCTCGACCAGGAAGTCTCTGTTTCACTCGGAGAGCAGGCCACGACAGCCCTCGCGGGGGCCGAGTATCAGGTCCAGTGGAAGCGTTACGAAGACCATGGCCACGGGTACAAGATTCCGGAGGAAATCGACGATATCGTCGAGTTTATGCGCACCGAGGTCGGGCTGGAGCCCAGAGAGGGATGGAAATGATTTATGGATATGCCAAGAGTTTCGCTATGATGCTATGACTGTAACGTCATCATCTACTTTAGCTGAAATAGCATTCTGATCGTCTTGCTGGAGAGTGGCCAAAAAAAAAAAAAAAAAAAAGGGCAAAAACAATACAACAGTCCCCAGGCACTGATGTACTGGAAGGCCTTTAACATCAATCAGCTCTAAACAGAAACGGTGCATGGTCGTGCATCAGCCGGGCGCGCCCGAGGTCAAACCTTGAACTCACGAGCCGCGGAGCGATCACAGCGTCACGAAACTCACGTGCTGAGCGCATTGCGCATGAGTCTTGTTTTGACTTCGCTTCTCATTATAATGCTAAGCCTGGACACCAGGGTTGTCAGTTGGACCAACAGAAGGGTAATGTAGTCAATAGGTGCTTCGTTTCCCGTTTATCAGTGACGACCAAGCCGGAACCACTACCCAGTGCCATACGTACCGTGTTTTCTCTATGTGAAAAAAAAAAAAAAAAAAAAATCCAATATATTTAGAGAAATAGCAGATGCCCTCTATTATGATCTGCAATTGAGTCGCCGCGTATCCGTAGTTGCAGGTTGACTGACTCTGTTCTTGCGGAGAAGCGCTCTAGGGTAGGTTGGTAGAAGGCGCGGCGCAGGCGGGGCGATGATGATGCGTAAGCAGCGTCGTCATACGTGAAATGAGCCATATGCTAATTCGGCATGTACTCATGGTGGGGCTTTGCCGACTGACTCAACGAGTCAACGGCTGCTTTGAGCCTCTCAAGCTTGAAAAGCATCGGCGCGTCCTCTGCCCGTTGCCGCGATTTTCCTGGGCTTGTGCAAACACAATAATTATTCGTGGGTCTCGACGACAAGGTGCCGACAGAATGTCGAGTCACAACGACGAGCTGCTGAGGCGACCCCTCTACAGTAAACCAGGGCCCCATCCCCACGATGACGGCCCTTGAGCTGACCATGAACTGCAGTCTACGATCTTCCCGGCGAGGTATTGGAGACGTTGAAGCTCAAGCCAGACAGCGATGCAGTTGTAGTCGCAGACCAAGAGACACCTCGCTCGCCAGGCGAGAAGAGCCCCAACGCGTCAGCAGAAAATCTCGTCGGCTCGCAATCCTGCTCATTGTGCGGTTTAACGTTCACCACGCTTCAAGACCAGCGGGGCCATCTCAAGTCAGACTTCCACCACTACAACCTCAAACAGAAGCTGCGTGGGCGTAAGCCAGTTTCGGAGCCAGAGTTTGAAAAGCTTGTTGGAGACCTTGACGAATCTCTCTCGGGATCTGATTCGGAAGATTCAGAGGACGACGAAGATGATGGACGACAAGAATCAACTCTCACAGCGCTCCTGAAACGGCAGGCTAGGCTAGCAGACAAGACCGGCAACGGGAACGATGACGACCAGAGCGAGGAGAGCAGCGCAGGACGACGAAACAAGGGCAAGCCGCCTTTGCTGTGGTTCAGCTCTCCCGTTCTGCCGGAGAACACGTACTTCGGCCTCTACCGGGCTACCTTGACCGGAGAGGAGCTGAGAAACCCAGATCTTGTGGACGTCCTCCGGAAGAAGCAAGTTGCGCCAATAGCGATGCCAAGACCTGCTAAGGACGGATCGTTACCACCTGTGGCATACAAGGGTCCTCACATATTTCTCTGCATGATAGGCGGAGGTCATTTCGCCGCCATGGTAGTTTCCCTGGCTCCTAGACCTACAAAGGGGGGAACAACTATGAATAGGGAGGCCACTGTGCTCGCTCACAAAACGTTCCACCGGTACACTACGAGGCGGAAGCAAGGTGGTTCACAATCGGCCAATGACAACTCCAAAGGCACAGCACACTCTGCGGGTTCTGGCATACGTCGGTACAATGAGGCAGCTTTGGTCAACGACGTTAGATCCTTGCTTCAAGATTGGAAGGCGCTGCTGGATACCTCGGAGCTTCTGTTCATTCGAGCTACGGGGACGACGAACCGGCGGACGCTGTTCGGCCCGTACGAAGGGCAGGTTCTGCAACACAATGACACTCGACTTCGAGGTTTCCCTTTCAGCACTAGACGAGCTACCCAGAAAGAGCTGATGCGGTCATTCATCGAGTTGACCCGCCTCAAAGTGCACGAAATTGATCCGACCCAGGAGGTCAAGGAACGGGAGCCAGCAGCAACACCGGTCAAGCCACCGACTCCTAAGCCAGCCAAGCCCAAGCTGTCAGAGGAGGAGGAGACGGCGCTGCTGCATACAACGCAAATACAGGCTTTCATTCGGCGCTCAAAGCTTCCGGCGCTGCTTTCGTATCTCGGCAGCAACTCTCTGAGCCCAGACTTTGAGTTTCAGCCTCCGGAACAAAACCACCACGCCCCTCGTCCGCTCCATCTTGCCGCCTCTCAGAATTCGGCACCACTGGTGTTGGGTATTCTGACTCGAGGAGGTGCCAACCCGCTCGTGAAGAACGGAGAGGGCAAGACGGCGTTCGAGCTCGCGGGCGACCGGTCGACGCGGGACGCATTCCGTGTAGCACGATCGGAGCTCGGCGAGAGCAAGTGGGCTTGGGAGGACGCCAACGTGCCGCCTGCGATGGCGAAAGCGGAAGCTGAGCGCCGCGACGAGCGGGACAAACAGGAGGCCGCAAAGAAGGAATCGGAGAGGCGGAAAGCAGAAGAGGACAGGCTGCGATCCGAAGGCCCGAAGGTGGTGGACAGCAAGAAGCCCAAGGGCAACATCTTGGCCGCAGGTCTCGCCAAGACGCCTCAAGAGCGAAGGGAGGAAGAGGCTCGCGGGCTGACCCCGGAGATGAGGATGAAGCTCGAACGGGAGCGGCGGGCAAGGGCGGCGGAGGAGCGGCTTCGAAAGATGTCGAGCGGGAGGTAACTGAGCAGACTATATTTGTAAGAAGATGTAGACAGCGAAGTCAGTCGCACAAAGCGAGCCGCCGCCATCATGATTACCGGAAGAGAACGTCGCGTCTGGCCTTTGTTTGCTTGTCAAGCTTGTTGGCGCTAAGAAGCCCTGCAGCCTCGTATTTTGCGATCCAGGGGCTCTGCTTGGGGCGAGTCTGGACACAAAGATGCATCCCCGCGCGTGAGACTCAAGAAAAAGCCATTTTATAAAGTTCATTGATGGTGGGAATGGCGACGACCTTGGATGTCGAGGAGGCGAAGCGATATGGCGGGCTGTGTCTTGTCGTGTAACCGAAGCTTACGATTGCGTATGTGCCCCGCAAGGAGCCCACATGAGAACACATCAGTACTTCACCTGACAGCTTGCTTGTCGAATTTCTACGATAAATTTGTCGTATAAGTGAGCCTGTGAGGAGAATCATGGTTGCTGGCGTCTAGCTAGATCCGCCGCAGATACCCCTGAACCCGTTTCCTGGGGCCTTCGCCGGGCTGCCTCTATAATGCAAAGACGCGACCGCACTAATATGAACATAATCAGCATATATTGAGAATCATTACCTCGCGGAAGCTCCCACTGTGCTATCATTGGGGGAGAAAGAACACGGGAGAGGGGGAGGGGGTTTGGCCAGGGCGCCCTTCAATGCGGCAACGACCGGCCATTGGCTCTGTGGGATCAACAAACCCAGCGGTCCTTTGGCGAGCAACATTGCCTCATTTTCCGTGATTCACTCGCAAGCAGGCCATCGGACTAATCTGACATTGTCATTTTGCCAGCGGTGCCTAGGCGCCGCCGCCGTCGCTGCCTCGGGAGTATTCTCCGACGCCAGCCAGCACCGAGCAGTCAGTACCACGCATGAGGCTCATTAGTGAGGGCGTCCTTTGTCTTCCATTCATACTCACCTGGAGAGCGAGGCTTGATTCGCCGGAGTGGTCGATTCGAGACGTAGTTGTGCCACAAGGCCTCCCAGAATGGACCTGTGCGAGCCTGGAGTTCCTGAACCCCTGGCGAGCGTCTGCTGCGGCTTATCAGATGCGAGAAGCATCTCTTTGAGTTATTCACGCTCGAGATCAGTTCAAGAGCCGTTCTCGACGGAAGATTCCAAGGAGGTGCCCGTGCATTTTGCTCGCGGGTATAAATACTGCACCTCTCCCCCTTTGCTTCCTATCCTTTGGCTTTTCTGTTCCGTAGCACATCTCTCGAGGCACTCTATTGCATCGTCAGAAGTCATCCAAACCACTTGTGAGAATCAGAATCACGCTTGCAACCATGCGTCGAAGCCAAAAATGATGTCCTGTTCAAAATGGGGAAATACACTCTGGCCGACATGAAGCGCGCAGAGAGCAAACTTGTGAAAGCCACTCCTCTCCGAACGTATGCCCAAGTCGCTGGCGGTGTCGTTCCGTCTACCCTGGATGACCCGTCAGCGCCATGCCTCTCCCAGTCGAAACGTCCCGCAATCACCCCAAGGTAGGCGACTTGGGCAAGAGACAGATTGATGTCATATGCTAAGATACCTAGGGCTGCACGTTTTGATGAGGGACTTGGAAAGGGACGTGCTGGATGAGCGGTCGTCATAGGAGGTAGGAAGTACGAAGCAGACTTTGGAATGACATTCAAACTTCAATCGGCGGATGTGGGCATCCGTTCACGGAGAGAGACGGTAATACTGAGAGGAATTTAATTATTCCATACAGAGTACGTACTGGGGTCTGGGTTTGAATTCTCCCCAATCTACGAAGTACTCGTAAACTTGAACGTATTGTCGTACGTCAACACGTGCATGGAATACGCGACCTTGTGAAGAAGTCGGCCTTAGTGTCGCGTGCCCAACGTCCGCGCCGTTGTCGACCCTGCGGGCATCGTGCCACTGCACATGCAGGGCCCGCACAAGGTGATGTCGCCCGGAGCCGTCGGCTCCTGGCCGGTGGAGCTGCCCACTGTCTGACTGTACGTAGCACGTTGTAAAAGAACAACAGTGCCATAGTCGTAAGACACATGCACAAACCTACGAGATACGAGAAGCTTTTCAATTTTGCTCCCATGGTCTGATGACATTCGCGGAGTCTCCGGATCCCTGAAGACGGTGAACATGCGGGACAGGGACAGGTGGAGGTCATCTGCTCGGTTGACCGGGCTGACTCGTCGTTCAAACGGCAGAAGCAAACAACCAACGAAGGAATCACTGTAGCTCGTACGATAAACTGCAACCATCAGGCTGCAAGACTCGGTTGCCAGCCGCTCGCTCTGAACATGAAGAAGCCAAGCTGTCGCAAGGTCTTGCCTCCTGACGCCACTCGCTGTCGGCTTGAAGCGAACCCGTTCCTAGGGCTGGTAGCTGCGTCTGAAGATGATTCCGAAAGCTTCTTTCCCCCTTCCATCGTGGTGACATGGTGTCACTTATTATCTTCCCAGGGCGGCACGAGGGCGGGCAGCGTCGCCGCACCCATGCAGGAGGAGAGGCTACGCCTCAGGTCGGCCGCATGGTGAAACGACCCCAGGCCAAAATGGCAATCTGCTCTCGGAGCCAGCCGAACCCAGTTCGTTGATTCGGCCCGCCGCCAACTGACTACCACAGACTACTGTTTCTATTCTTACACAGCCTCGACGACATGGACTTAGCTCCCATTCGTCGAGGACTCCAAGGCCGTGGGTTGCGCCGTACCGTGAAAGTCGTCCTGCAAGGAAGCCTTTCGGAATGGGGCCCGAGAGGGGAGCCGGGCAAGATGAGCAGCGGGGCCCAGGGGCGGCGGCGTGCTGGAAGCTAAAGGACCAGCTGGTTTCAGATCTGCCCGCGTCGACGGCTCGGTAGGCTTCCCGCGATACGAGTAAAGGTAAGCTGAGCGAGCTTCGGGAAGTTAGCAGACAAGCTCGAAAAGCCTCCGGCGAACGCTGGGACGGGTGCCTCTTCCGATGCAGATGTCTCAGTCTTTTCAGAATTGCTTTTGGGGTTGCGTAAGTGGCATGCCAACAACCCACCCTTGCCACCGTCGCATAATAGACGGAGGCTGAGATTCGGCAACGGCCACGCGTGCTGCACCAGACCCAGAGTTTGCGAAGCGCCGGTAGAATTTTTCATGCTTTCGATGCCTATCATTCCGACGAGTCACTCTTTTCCCTTGCCACGCATGCGCGATGGTCCCTGGCGTACGTTGAATGCTGCAGCGCAGGGATGCGGCGGCTGAGCTCCGCGAATGAAAAGGGAAAGGCGGCCACCGGAACTCGAAACACGACACAGCCCTACTGCCTAGGTACACTTGCTGGGCCAATCCCTGCCCTGCATTTCCCCTGACTAGACCAGATAGGGCTTGCGTGCATTTTACTCGCACTCGCTGGTCGTAGCAGGGTCAAGCTTACAATAGGATTAAGAATAAGAAAGAAAGACTTGGGAATGCACTCGCAGATCGGCCGAATATGGAATGCACTAATAGCGGCCTGGCAATGATGAGCAAGAGGATGCTTGGCACACCGGGGCGATTTGCATTCTGGAGCCCGATCTCTGCGAAGGGCTAACGGTATTTGTACAAATGATCTTTCAAATATTCCGAAGCCAATATATGGTTGGGGCCCAGAATTATGAGAACGACGAGCAGGGTGCTTCACTCCATACGGGTAAACGTGCATGCATACCACGTACGTAGTACATGAATTGGCCCTGAGGGAATAAGAAGGAACTGCCGACTTGCATACGAGTACGGATATATGTGGCGTCTTGAGCCGCATGGTGTGGCACCCGAGGTTATCCTAACATGGTAGTCATGTTATTCAAAGGGTGGGTGCGTATACTCATACATGTACTCATACGATATAGAACTGACAGACTACGTACATACATGTGAGAGAGGAATGAAGCCTCATGAACGATGGAGTTTGCGGGATTGTGATTACATCCCATCTCCACATCGCCGAACCTCGATGGATGAAAAATATGGGCGCTTAATTCGCGGTGTCTAAAAATGGAAACGGACTATCTGGCAGGCGGCGCAGCCGATATTAAAGTCTGGGCGCGCCCGTCGTTGTGTAGATCCCGGGAGGGGAGTTTGGCTCGTCCCCAGTCTGCGGCAGAGCCGGCGCCGAGAGATGAGCAGCAAAGAGTCACGGCTATCCGGAAGAGGCCGTCGATATTGGCCGCGCAAACGAGATTGCTGTCGCGCCACGCCGGACTCTTTGGGTGGCGATGGTGGGGAGTTGCCGGCCCATTGATCACTCCACCGCCCATGCACTGCCGAATCCAGCATCGGCGCCGAGGTCTGGTGACCGAAGCGGCATCTCAGTCTCATACCACTGCCCTAGACGAGGCTCGGCCGCGGATGCTAAGCTCACGGCGGTGAATTCCCGTGCGGCCGCGGCCCGCGACGTCTTGTCGGCGTGAGGGCGTGCGCGAGAGATTTGCTTTCTTGTCACTGAGCGTCCCCGACGGTGAGGACGACCGACGACGTGACGCCGTCCCGCTCATTCGCACGGACACATCCATGCATCCATCTAATCGTATTATTGCTTCCGTTGACCGCCATGTCCATGTCCGCTCAGCGCTCCCCATGCGCACCAACCCAGCATCCATCCCACCTGGGGGTGGCTGACGTTGAAACTGGACTGGACCCGTCGTCGGGTTCGCCTCCACGAGTTGGCCCCTCGGCGGTCCCCCCTGACCCCGGAGCCATCCAGAGGTGCGCCCCAAGGGAAAGCGTCAGTCGGGCTTTGGTTTGCGCTCTCGTATTGCCCTGGTTGCGTGCAGGGAAATGGGGGAGTCGCGTCTCCCAGGTTCGCGTGCAGCGCAAGCGGCCAACTGCCAGCAGTGGGTATCGTCCTGAAGTGAGCGCCGGCACTAGACCCCGCCAAGCCGCTGGACCTTGCGGGTTGCCAGCGGCCCCGACCCTGAGTGTCGACAGAGCCGAGGTCACCAGAGTTCATTAGCGGGCGGCGGCGGAGTCGGAGAGTACACTCCGTAGTCCGTGGTGAGGCTGCCCATAGTCGCAGGACAACCATGCTTTGTCAGGTGGGCTAGCAAGGAACCGCTGGCCACTGGTGTGCGATCGCAGCAGGGAAGCCGCCGCTCGGGGCATACATCGGCCGCTGCGCGGGCAGGCCGCCATACGTACATAGTACAGTAGTAGTTGTGTATTCGTTCGTATCCGCATCCGTCAACCTGTTGTACTTACGTACTACTGTACTGTACGTGCATAATAGTGCTCGTGCAGCGTACAACGTAAGCCGTGGGCGCTTCAAATGGCGCTTCCAGGGCGCGTGCGTGCTTGCGTGCTTGCGAGCGTGCGTTGCTCGCGGGGGCCGTGCTGCGTCCAGAGGGCAAACAATGGGCGGCAGTTGCTCGATCGCCTCTCGCCGTGCATGCCGACGCCACGGCGAGGTAGGACGGCGTCAAGCGCGTTGCAATCTTCACTCTCCAGCGCTTCCGCGACCACCGAGCTGGTGCTGTTAGGCGCCCGTCCCGAGACATCGTCGCCGCGCGGAGCCCTGTGAATCAGTGGGCAGTGGGCGGTCGTCGGGACGTACGGGTCGCGGGAGGGTGGCGATTGGCCTCCGGGACGTGGGTACCTGCAGTAGTGGCCGCCCGTCCTTGGCGCTTGTTCCTGAGGCTGCCAGCGAAGTTAACTTACATTGGGTGCGCTCCGTACTTACTCGCGCTCCGCACCAGCCCGACGAGGAGCAGCGAGGCAGTGACGTTTCATCAAACACGACACGGGGACAGCTCGTCCACCCGCGACGTCGCCATGGCGCCCCGCACCGACTCTTCGTCCGCATCCAAGTATCCCGCAGGTCACCTGAAGCGGAGGCGCCCGCTATGCCTTCCTGGGCCCGCGAAGACGCGCCTGGGCCGCTGGCTTCGCCGCCCACGGACCAGTCCTGCCACGCCGGGCATAGCATCCACTGCTAGTCGCCGTCCAAGGCGAGGGTCAATCTCCTTGCTAAAGCCCTCCGCGCGTGCGGTTTGCTTCCCACTCTCGCTTCGCGGTGGAAATAGCCGTTTAGCGGCCGCCGACATCGTCACCGCAGCCTATCGACTAGGTGTCTCAGGCTGAGGGAGTGGAGGCTCGCCAGCAGATGTGCTCGGGGTTCCTCGCCGTACGTAGTACCCGATGCCCCGACCTTGTCATCAGCCAGCAGCCGTCTGCGCAGCCAGCACAATTCGCAACACGGTCCAGCGGGCTTGTGCTTGTGCCTGGCTGGCTGTGGTTCGTCCGAGGGAAGCAGATCGCCACGGTAAGAGCATCCGTGCAAGGTACAGAGCATCCAGGATGTGAAAGTGCTTAAATCTCGCATCAAGGATCAACAAACACGATCCAGTCATTCGTCTGCCACCGCACAAGGCGATGAAGGCAGGCCGCAGTATTCATGCATTCATGCGCGCGGGTAAGAATGCGCTGGGCAGATGTGTGGGCGGGCGCTATCCATTCACTCAGCCGCGCCAGAGAGAGCGACTCATCACCACCGCATTGGCTGCTGCTCCTGGTTCGCGGCCCAAGCGCTGCGGTCGCATGAATTTTCAGAACAGACGCTGCCTGGCTCTTTTCCTCGCGGCCCCCTGGTTTCGACTCCAATGGCTGGCCCTGGATCCCTGCCACCCAGCCCCTGCATGACCCCTGCGCGGCTTCGACGCCTCAGCGGCAGGGGCCCTGCCCAGATGCACTCGACGACCGTCCTGACGGAGCCCCATCACGGACACCTCCGAAAGCGATGGAGTCCCTGCCTTCACCCGCGGGTGTCAGGCCGTCGTCGGCCTGGCTGGCACGACGAGGGAAAGCCTCCGCCGTCACCCCATGCTCGAAGCCAGCAGGGATTGCTGGGGTTGTTCGGCAAACCGCTGGTTCTGGGCGGGCACTCTGCATCCAGCCCCGGTCCTCCTGGACGTCAGGTCTGCTCCCGAGTCGCCCGCCCCCTCAGCGCCTACGTTGGTATATAGATCCGGAAACCCTCCTTCTTGTCCTGCCCTCTTCTCTTTGCTCCTGTATCAGTCACAACTGTTTCTTCTTTCTTTTTTCCTTTGAGGACTTGTAAACCCTTTCCGTTCTTAGTAGAGTCAAAGTCATTCGTTATCTTTGGCCTCTCGCTTTCATATATCAACACACCGTTGCATAGCATATTTCGTCTTTTGTACACACAGATTCACACTCGCTGAACGATTACTTCATCATGAAGCGCACACTTGCCATGTTGGCGGCTGCCGCCAGCGTCGAGCAAGCCTCTGCCACTGTGAGTTGCCCGAGGCCTACGATGCTAATAAGAGAAGAGATCGACAGCTGACTCCTTCCTGCAGTTTGGCAAGATCGGTGGTGGTCTCGGCCTCGGTCTCGACCTCGGTCTCGGCTTCACGCACGCCAGCCCCTTCACTTGCCCCGGCAACACCAACAACGACTGCGATGCCAAGCAGTCTGGCGGCTGGGACTGGAGCGACCTGCTCGTCGGCAGCTTCGAAGTGTACGGCGGATTCGATTTCAGCGGCTGGTCCTGCGAGAATAGCTTCTTCAAGCGCGGCGAGCTGCAGGGCCGCACCTTCGGTCCCGGCAAGGTCATCACCGGCACTTGCGGACAGGAGAGGAAGACTGCTCCCTCCATCTCCTGCGGTAGCCAGATCAATGCTTTCACCATTGATACCCTTGACATCTCCGTCGAGTTTGACGCTCGCCTGGAGTTCCACTACGAGATGCCCGACAAGAGCATCTGCAAGACCACGCACAACTGCTTCAAGTCCGGCTCCACCATCCAGAACACCCAGTGCGGTGGTGCTAAGAAGGTGCACTTCGTCTACCCCCAGCAGCCCGAGCAGACCAAGAAGACCTGCAAGGTTGGCGTCCACAAGATCAACTGGGACTGCAAGAAGAACAAGCCCAGCTACACGCCCCCTGTTGTCGTGACCACCGCCACCAGCCAGACGCAGCCCGCGCAGAGCACCACCCTCCAGCAGACCACCCTCCAGACCACTGCCAGCCAGCAGACCACTGTCGTCCAGAGCTCCGCCTCCCAGAAGACCACCGTCCAGAGCTCTGCCAGCCAGCAGACCTCTGCCGTCCAGAGCTCCGCCAGCCAGCAGACCACTGTCGTCTCTCAGCAGACCACTGCCACGGCTCCCACCACCCACGTCACGACCTACCAGACGACCTCCACCATCTTCACCACCTCGGTCTCGACCATTACCAGCTGCGCTCCCGAGATCACCAACTGCCCGGCCAAGTCTTCCGGTGGCACTGCCTACGTTACCGTCACCATCCCCGTCAGCACCACTGTCTGCCCTGTTACGGAGACCCGCACCGGCCCGGCCCCGTCTGTCCCGGCCTCGACCGGCGGCGTTCCCGGCACCACCAACGGCCAGCAGAGCTCTGCCGCCCAGTCCTCTGCCGTCCAGAGCTCCGCTACCCAGCAGACCCAGCAGACCTCTGCTGCTCAGAGCACTGCCAGCCAGCCTGCCACGGTTCCCACCACCGCTGCTACTGTTGTGACGACGTTCCAGACCACCTCCACCGTCTTCACCACCTCGGTCTCGACCATCACCAGCTGCGCTCCTGAGATCACCAACTGCCCGGTCAAGTCCTCTGGTGGCACTGCTTACGTCACTGTCACCGTTCCCGTCAGCACCACCGTCTGCCCCGTCACGCAGACCCTCACTGGCACTGTCCCGACCGGCACTGTCCCCGCCAATGGTGGCCAGAGCTCCTCTGTCCCCGCTGCTCCTCAGCCCACCGGCCCTCTTCCTTGCCCTTCGGTCGTTCCTCAGTGCTTGAACACCTTCCTGTACCTCAAGAAGGAGTGCAAGAGCAACACCGATGCCGCCTGCTACTGCCCCAGCAAGGAGTTCGTCGACAGCATCTTCAACTGCCTGTACGCTCACGGTGAGACTGGCGACATCATCTCTGAGGCCGTCTCCTTCTTCCAGGGTATCTGCGCTCCCTACATCCCCCAGAACCCCATCATCGCCACCGGTGCCGAGACGGTCACTGCCATCATCACCGTCACCGGCACTCCCCGCGTCACCAACGTTGACTACACCACCATTGTTGTTGCCACCACCGTTGTTGAGCCTTGCGTCACCCAGGGCTCCACCATCACTGGCAGCAGCACCACCAAGACCATCTCCACCGTCGTCACTGTTCCTCAGATCAGCATCACCCAGGCGCCCACCGCCCCTGGCTCTGTTCCCACTAATGTGCCCGTCGGCCCCGGTGCCCCCGGTGCTTCCACTCTGGTCACCGCTCCTCCTGCCGCTGGCACTGGCGGTGTCCCCGTGCCCAGCTCGACCGGCGTTGTCCCCGTGACTGCGGGTGCCGGCCGTGTTGGCGCTGGCCTCGGCCTCGTCGTGGCCGCCGTTGCTGCTGTTGTCGCTCTGTAAGGAGTTGCAGGAACAGTTTCGTCGCGCTGTATTTTATTCTTGAAGGAGGAAGACATGTACACCGTGCAGTTTCGCAGCAGATAAACAAGATAAGTCGTCCCCCCGCGGAGAGGGCACATGGGCGCACCCGAAGTACCTTTCTTACGATCCTTACGAAAAATACATGTTGTGCGACGGTGCGGACTCAAGACTGGGAACGGAGAGATTATCAAACCAGCCATGTCTTGACTGGGCCCAAGTTGCATGTAGAAAGCACATATTATACCCACTGGACTGGCATCCGTAATATTAATAGCGAAAGTGTGAACAAGATCTGCCCCTGCGTCTGTGACTGTACATAGTGCCGTGACGAGTTGCGGAGAAGTGTACGAGCGTTTGAAAACAGTTGGGTCGCCGAGAGCAGGCACCCCGTGTAATATTCTATTCAACGTACTACGTAAGTAGATGATGGATCCGGTTTACTGGGCTCAGTTGTATGCTTCGTTCACTTTGGGGAAACCTGGTTTTGAGCATTACAGAAAATGAGTGTACATATTGTTGGCATGCTTTTCTCTATTCTGTAGATGTGCAACATATGAACATCAGCTAATAGAACCAGCCTTGAATGACTATATGTTTTAACGCAATAACGTAGCCGCGAGACTAAATATTCAAGTCCTAATAACCAAGCCCAGGCATATTCTATAATCACGCTTACTCTCCATAGGTATATAAACTATGCTAGCCTATATATCTATCTATCTATCTATCTATCTATCTATCTAGCTATCTATCCATCTAGCTATCTGTCTGTCTGCCTGTCTGTCTATCTCTATTAACCGACGATAACGAAGACAATGATAAATACTACGACGGCGATGATAATGGCGACGATAATGTCGACGACAGTGGCGGCGGTAGCGGCGGCGGAATGTCTTCCTAGTCATGTGTCGACGGCACCCTGGCCGACCCCTGGGTCCGACCGGCGTATGGTATCGGAGAAGAGGGGTCACGGAGCAGGAGAAGAAGAAAGGGGATATTTTCTTGAAAGGGTATCCGCCTGTGGTCCCTCGAACAGCTATCGAAAATGGAATCTCTAGGCCGGTCGTCGTCGTCCCCAATGCTATCCGTGTCTGCATGTAATTGTTTGTATCTCTCAATATTTTTACGTTTGCAAATGCGCCTTCCATGTTGCACGCTTATAACTCCTTCGGTCTCGACTATCTTTTGTTAATGTTGTGAAGAAGAACTGACGTGGAGACTTAAAAGAGCGCTTGATTTGTATAGACAAATATGCTGTGCAAAGTCTTGTGATGCCCCAAGAATGCTTTCAACACCAAACCACTAGGTACACCAAGCGCACTCAATCACAGCTTAGCGCCCGCCTTCTTGCGTGCCTGCGCCTCCCGATCCCTCAGCAGCCGCCGCAGGATCTTGCCGCTGGGGCTCTTCGGCACGACGTCGATGAATTCGACGCCGCCCTTGAGCCACTTGTGTCGCGCCTTGTGCTCCTCGACGTGCGCGCAGATGGCGGCGACCACGTCCTTGTCAGGCGTCCCGTTGGCCTGCTTCGCCTTGACGACAAACGCCTTGGGAACTTCGCCAGCTCGCGGGTCAGGGACCGGAATGACAGTGCAGTCGGAGACGAAAGGATGGGCGAGGAGGTGGGCTTCGAGCTCTGCAGGGGCGACTTGGTGGCCCTATAAATATGATGTTTAGCCTGGGCTCATGTTAGGTCTTACATTGCCACGGTCCGTACCTTGACTTTGATGAGCTCCTTGATGCGGTCAGTGACGACAAAGTGCTCGTTGCCTTGCTTCGACTTTCGTACGAGGACCTCGTCACCGGTCTTGAGCCACCGGCCTTGGTCATCCCAGACGAACGTCTCGGCGTTGGCCTTCTCGCTGTTCAGGTAGCCCAGCACGACCGAGGGAGACTGGACCAGGAGTTCGCCTCGCGTTTCGTGCTTGGTGACGACATTGCCCTCTGCGTCAATGATCTTGGCTTTCGTGCCGGGGAGGAGGGAGCCTGAAGAGCCGAACAAGCAGTCTGTCTCGCTGCTGTTCAGGATAGACGGGGACGCTTCGGTCATGCCTGAGAAGTTGAGACCATTAGCAGACGCGGGCGGTCGCGATGTTTTGGGAGCGGACTGACCATAACCTTGTCCAAGGTGCCACTTGGGATATAGCTTGAGCAGGTCGTCGATGACTTCGGGTCCGAGTGGTGCTGCTCCGCAGAACACCCACCGGACGCTGCTCAGGTCGTACTTGGAGCACATGTCCTGGTGGGTGATGATCTGGATCAGCATCGGGGGCACGACGCTCAGCTGCTCGATCTTGTACGTCTGCACGGCGGCGAGAAGGGTGGTGAGGTCGAACTTGGGGAGCACGAGGATCTGGTCCCCGCGGTACTGGCCAACGAGCGCCACCAGGGTGAGCCCGTAAATGTGGCTGAAAGGCAGGACGCCGAGAGTGGTCTGGGTGTCAACGCCGAGCTCCTTGCGAGAGACGGAGTCGGAGGAGCTGATCTGGAGGATGTTGGCAATGACATTGCGGTGGGATACCATGACGGCTTTCTATACGCATGTGAGTTACGTCCTGGTGACTGGAAAAGTATCGTCAAGTCGCGTACTGGTAGGCCAGATGTTCCACTGGAGTAACACAGGTATGCCGTTTGCCGGGCGCCCTGGCCCTTGGACCATTTCAGCGGCGCAAGGGGCGGTAGGTCTGCGCCCTCAGCCACCAGTTCGTCGATGGTCACGAATGGCGCCTTGCTCGCAACCTTAGGGACGGGCAGGAGGAAAACGCGGTCCTTGGGGATGCCGGCGGCGCTGGCGGCCTTCAGCGCATTGTCGAGCAGAGGCACGCATGTGAACAGCGCCTTTGCGCCGGACGAGCGCAGCTGATGCTCAAGCTCCTCGGCCGAGTATGCGGCGCTCGCAGGGGTGACGATGCCGGAGAGGCGGTGGACGGCGTGCGTGAAGGGGATGTAGTCGATCTGGGAGCATGCGGCAGTCAGCAACAGGGATAGCGGGAGACACCGAGTCGAACTGGGGCAGACCAACCGTGTTGAGCGAGTACAGGGCCACGACGCGATCCCACTCGGAGCCCTCGTGCGGGTTGAGGCCGAGCCGCTTGCCAATGGCGCGCGCGAGGCAGTCAATGCGCCGGGGCAGGTCGGCGGCGCGATGGGAGGCGCCGGTGAGGCCGCAGGTGTACGAGTTCTTGGAGGCGGCGAAGGGGCGCCGGCCGTGGCGCTCGGTGTTTATGAATTCGTCGATGGTGATGGAGTCCGGGGGGTCTGGGGGGTCATGTCGTCAGCGCAGGGACACGCGAGGCCGAGGGATGGACCGAGACAGGAGGCAGACGCACCGGGGAGCGAGGGTAGATACGCGGGCGGGAGGAATGTGAATGCCATCGTGGGCGTGGGAGGGGAGCTCCGGCGGGACGACGCTCGAAACGAGTGCGTGGCGTGGCACAGCAGGACGCGACAGTGCTGCGCTGTGGTCGCGGTGGTGATGCTTGAGAAGCTCAGTAGCTTGGTGTTGCGCGCGGCTTGGGAGAGGTCAATTGCAGCGTATGGGCGTATTTATCTTGGGGATGGCTTCGCGGAGCTCCACCTTCTCCGCAATCTGATGGCCGACCGTCGGCAACGGCCATCCCACTTGAGTCTCACAAATCGTGGGGTGCAGCTTGGCTTTTCCTTGCGGCGTGGCCCACGCCATGTCTGGAGACGGTTGCGCCTTGGAGGGGGCGCGGCGATGGCCGAGCTTCGCCGCCCACCCACTTGCCGAGGTTGGCAGCTAGCTAAGCTGTCGGGGTTCAATTGCTTATAGTGGGTGCAGACAACCTACAGGTCGGTATCCACACTCCCGAAGCGTCTCATCGTCCGTATAACGATGGATTCTCGCATCTTACTCAGCGACTAGTTCGTTATGTTCTGTGGATGAGCTTTGCAGGGGCGTCGATCGGCGAAGACTGGAGGGGGATCAGAGGAGCAATTTACATGCCTACGCACGGTCCGTCATGGTTCAATCAGCAGACAAGTGTGTAATACCGGTTAATGTATCTACCGATACAGGTACATTTGGCTCCTTCTAAGCACAAGGCTGAACAGCCCTCTATCAACAGGGTCTTGCTCTCTCTCCCCTCTATCTCTGTATGTACGTAGTACAACCCGTCTCCTCGACACAGTTGTCGAGGCCGCCGCCTCGGGCGTCAGGGTCTTCGCCGCCCACAGCGTTAGTTACCAGATCGGATATACCATGTTCCTGCTGCTCGTCGAGATCATCATTGTCGACATCACGTCGTCCAGTGTCCGCCCCTTCTTCCAGCTACATCCGTGTCCCCGCCCTCCCCTTCATCATTAACACCTCGCTCAGCAGCAACATCTGCGAGGCTTTTCTTGACGCCACGGCCTGGCAGTGGAGCATTGGCATGCGTTCCATCATCTACCCCGTCTGCGCCTTGCCTCTCATTCTCAGCCTTTGGAATGCCTCCCTTTTACTCTCTGTTTACTCTACGTTGCAGACTCGTCGACTGCGGCATAGTTCCGTTGACGACGACGACAGTCTTAGACAGGGCAGAATGCGCATCCTCCCATGTTAGCTCCGCATAAATTGCGCCACCGGGGACATCTCCTGTATTGCTTATCCAAATCTAATGGAACTAGTGCCATGAATGTTCTTTGGACCTTGTAGTCCGTACAAGCGAAAGTCGCTGCACAGGGCAAGCCTCTGCGGGTGGCATCGTTCGTCTGCCAAGGCCGCTTCCGTTGACATTTTATCGCGACGCTCATCGGCGTCATCAGTACGGTGCTCGGCGGTAACCCCACGAACCGGAATCCTCCCGTTGTTTCGCTTGTCAGCACGATCGCCGCGGGCGGCCCGAAGTGTAGTATTGTGTCCGGTGACACTTGATAGCCAGGGTATTTCTTGTCAAGCACTACGTCCACCGCCCTGTGGTCTGCGCCATTTACCACCTTCAGCCACATCTATGTGCGGGGCGTTATATTTCAGAATCATGGTGCTGCCAGTAGCTGCCTTGCAGCAATTGTTGCCTTCCAGCAAAGTCGTGCTGCCTGTGTGTTATCAGGGAGCGACGTGATCTTGACATATGCCATGCGGCAATGCCTAGTCCACATCTGACCAAACCCAAAGCTCGACGAGCCAACCGCGCAACCCGCAATTTCAATCACCCTCCGATGACGACTAGGGCGAGGTACATGTAATTAAGAGTATTGAAAGCTCCTTTGCATTTGCATCACGGTATTGGGAAAACCCTAAAGGACAAAAACCAATACCAAGGAGCAAGCAAAATCCACTCGCTACTTCCCGCTACTGAGCAAAGTGCTCTACTAACAAACGATGATGGCTCGCGAAGGAATTAGAATACAGAGTAATCAGTGACATGGCACTGTCAGTGTTGAACGGTGCAACTCGTGTCCTCAACGCTATATCGCCTCCCTTACCTAGATTGCTATTCTTGCTCACTTACCGATAAAGGATCTCAGATCACAGCTCACCCCTCTCGTTTCCAATTATCGCCTTCTGAACCTGCATAATGCTATTGGTGGTAATATAATCAAGATCCTGGAGCTTGTTCTTATCTGCCCTAATAGTTATGATGGAAGAAATGGAGTAGGGATCCTTATCCTCCAAATTAGTATCACTAAGCAGGCAGCATACCAGTCCAACTACGTGAGGAGTTGCTGTGTCTCACATGTTAAAGTGTTGTCAAATCAGACAAGTAACGCGATACATACCCATAGATGTACCACTAATGGTGTTGGTTGCGTCGTTTTTACCCCCTTTCTCGCTCCAGGCTGAGAGTATATCGGTGCCAGGACCAAAGACATCCACAACTATCGTACGTTAGCTTTTGCACAGGGACGCGACTCGTCATTCTCGAGGAATCATACGTCTGCCATAATTCGAGAACCCTGACATCATGTCGTTCTTATCCATTGAAGCAACAGTGATGCCAAGTGGTTCCTGTGCGGGTGATGAATGGTCGGCAGGTTCCTTTGGGGAGCAAAATTGGTTAACATTGAATGTAAGAGGAGACCCGCTATTTGCTCGGCTTACCTGCTCGTTCCCAGCCGCCGAACAACAAACAATTCCAGATCTCACTAGGGCAGCCACGGCGGCGTTTAGAGCGGGACTGGGTGACCCACCGAAGCTCATATTGAGCACGGCTTTCGTCCCGCTGGCGACGGATTTGACCCATTCTAATGCTTTGAGAATATCATCGTTTCTGGCGTATGATTTTTCAGGGTCTTTCGTATCCTGGAAGACTTTGACCGAAACTATTCGTGCCTTTTTTGCCACCCCATACGTCTTGCCGGCAACCGTGCCAGCGACATGGGTGCCATGGCCGACAAGATCTTCATCTCCTGTAGGATAGTCGGGGGTGACAATGGTCTTGCCTCGAGTTGCACGGCCTTCGAACTCAACATGGTCTGGGTTGATGCCAGTATCGACGATATAGGCGACAGTGTCTTTACCGGCCGCTTCATCATCATACGAGTACGCGTAGGGTCCATTTGCCTTGACCTTGTTGGGATGCGAGACACGCTCCAGTCCCCAGGAGGCATTCTTCTGAGTTACCCACTTGCAATGCCGCAACCGACGGACTGGCTCGACGGATAGGACCTAGCAAGGCAACCTATTAGTGGCGAGAATAGGAAGCAGGACCACGATACGAACCCCGTCCATCTTTTCGATCTCAGCCTTTGTCTGGATTCCAAATTTGGCTGAATACCCGCGGCATTCAGGCATGTCAAATTCAGTCTGAGTTTCACATGAAAATGGGGTGCTTCTGTCCTCTGTCATGACCCGAACAGATTGGAGGTGATTGGTTTTCCCCGCCGCAGAGGCATAAGGCTTTAGCAGCACGATCCATTGTCCAGGGATAACATCGCCGGTGAGAATATCGGTAGCCATTGGTGCTATTGAAATCTGATGTGAGGAGTTAAGAGTACATTTCTGACGTTCACGAAATAGAGATTGAAGTAATTGAATGATCTTGAGTAAATGGGTTTTGTTGTATATTTTAGGAGCCCGCTGCACCGAGCTACATGAACACTGCCCCCGGAAGATTCACTTTCAGACGTCCGGCGCAAGAATGGTAGGCCATGGAGGATATCGCCACCACCCTGATCGGTCAAACATTACTGGCAGAGCAAATCCAATGATCGCTTCCACGACGTAACCCACAGATTTTCACCGCCATGAAAGTTTAAAAAAAAGGTTGAAAAGAACTCTAACTCAGCTGTCCGATCGCAATGAACATGATTGCATTCACACATACGCATTAATGATGAACTGAAGTCAGGCCAAACCCTCGGGTCTCCTGGCCTCCAACCATGTCACTCCTTTATATAACCCAAAATAACGTTGGAAGGTAAGAAGACTATATCGGGCAATATAGTTGGGGGTCATCACGAGCTAGGCACCCCAGAAGGCAAAGCTTCAGCTTGTACGGAGTACCATGTCCATGCTTTCGGCATCGTTAGTCGTTGCCATTCAGAACCCTTGACACTTCACTTCAATATCAGACTGGGTAGGGGTCATTGTCACGAAGCACAACCCCGTACAGTGTCAACAACGGCAGGTGCCGATTACACCGGGTAGAATTGTCGGTGCGGAACATCTTGTTGTGTGGCCGTCCAGCAGTTGGAGATGTGGCTTAGCTGAAACTAAGCCCTGTTGCGGCTGCAATGGATCGAGACACTATTGTGGAATTTGCGCCCAAAGATAAGTGCTTGGATTTCCGCATCGATGTCATTCCAACGTAGCGCTGGAATGCGTGGCATTTAAGTGCAGCCACAAATCACCATATTGGAGGTGATTGTGGGTGCAGGTTGGACCAGTCGGTTCGTCGAGCTCGGGCTCGGTACTCCGTAGATGTAGTAGACAGCGAATTTCATTGAATTCCACGAAAAACCACCGCAGAAAGACGCAATAAGCTAAAGTGATAGAATTGAACGGCGTCATGCAACCCCTCAGCATTTCTTTTTCCGCAGCGCAGCACCTTGCAACGGTTTCATTGAGGCTTTGACAGTCGAGCAGAACAGCGCCAACAACTCTTCAGACTACCAGAGACGCAATCCACGCTACATCAGTTTCAACCGCACCAGCCGTCGCCGCCGCCCTAAACAGTGCCATTGCCAACGTCGTCAATGCTGTCGCTACTACAACAGATGCGTCCAAGCGAGAGGTCGCTGCAGCGTATACTTCCTCCGCGAGGCATATTGCTGCTACTGTCACTAGAAGCATTGACACCAATTGCAATGCTAGACCCTCCCAAGACCATGTTTTTTTTAGCATCACGTCTTGATCCAGCGGAGGCTAGTAGACTGCAGCAAGGCTTCTTAGAATTTATCCATTGAAGTGGGAAATGGAGCTCTCGGCTGCTAGGCAAGCTTCATTGCATTACATTCACCAGCTTCGAATTTATTATCAGAAGCCAGAAGCCCCGATTCCAGATGCGGCCAAACTCCATTGACCTATACAGCGTTGCAAGTCTGACTTGGGTGGAACCTCGGCAGGATCATGGCTAAGTCAGTCTCGCTGGTACATGTGCGTTGCGTGGATCTTTAAATTCGCTCGTCTCGGCCAGTACAGAGCACGCAATATCAGAAACCATATTACGTGTCGAGCGCAGTGTCTGACTTATGTATTTTCTACCTAATTCGCCTAGATCTTAGACTAATAGATCAAGATCTAATTAAAAAAACGGGTGTTATGAAAAGTGCTCATTTCATTCAACATGTAGTCACGGCTTGTGCATTTAGTAGCCTAGAAGGCACGTGGTTCAAGTAGGTATGAACGCGTTAATCTAATGAGCCCAATGCGGACCGAAGTACCTGACTATAACTAACTGGAAAAGAAAATGAGCCTATGCCTTTAAGGCGTTCAAGAGGCTCTATTAGCAACTCGGCTCTTTGGCTATGGAGAAGTAGGAGCGTCGTACTTTTACTATACGTGTGTTTGGCGTCCCTTATTATCCCATGACCCTGTCAAGCTCCTTTCCCGAGTTACACTGCTGTACCTTTGGGCGCCGTGTGCCGCCGCATCTAGTGTCGCGGTATTACTCCGTTTCTTGAGGACAACGAGCCGGGAACCTGGCCATCTCCATTACCGTTTGGTCAACTGACCAGCTACTGACGTCGGTCGTTACATCTGAACAATTCCAAGTCTTCATTGGTATTTTTGTTAGGGCTTCTAATGCAGCCTCTCATGGCCGGATGAAAAAGGAACAGGCTTGGCACTACCCGGTTGTTGTCAAACAGAAGCAGACGGCAGGAAGGGCTTGATATGTGCATACACACAAAATAACTCCAGGACTATATGGAAAGGGTAGAAAGACCCTCCACGTTTCTGTATACATCGGTCCGCTCGCAGTGGTTATTCATCTACTCGAAGTTGGCTCTCTCGCCCCGAGAGTGAAGTTCTGTCGGCCCTGTGGCTGCCCCCTGCTTCCTCTTCCAAACGGTCCCACGCACAGCCTCGGGTATTTGAATCGCGAACTGACATAGGAGGAGGGCGATACAGCATAGGACAAGACATGAGTAGTAAACACTCTTGTAGCCGATCTCGGATAGCTGGCTACTGTCGTCGCCAAAGCGATCGTTGACACCATCTGCCACGGCTGTTAGCACAGCTAGGCCGAGCACGCTACCGCCAACCTGCAAAGCTACGTTAAATAGGCCCAGAACGGAGCCCTGGTTGTTCCTAGATGCCGACGATAGGACAATGAAGTTAGCCGTGACATATATAGGCTGGATCCCGACGATATAGAGCACCATGCCCGGGAAGATAGAGCACCAGTAGCTCGAGCTTGGCGTGATAAAGGAAAATAGCAGTACACCGGGGATTAATAGCGCCCAGCCGAGAGCGAACATGACGCGCGCGCCGAGAAGTGGCACCAGCCGACCGGCGACAGAGTTAGACAGCGAGGCCACGCCGATAGGCAAGAATAGCAAGGCGGTGCGTAACGGTGAGTTTCCGTACGACTGTAGTTGCAGCGTAAGGAAGTAGGTGCAAGCCTGGCGGACGGCGTAGGTGACGACGGCGACGACGAGCGTCAGGTTAAAAGACATGCTATAGAAGAGGCTCGGGCTAAGGAATGCCTGGCTAGCGCGCGACTCCTGGAAGGCAAAGAGGATGAGTAGGACGACAGCCAGGAAAAGGGTCGAGAGGATAGGCGCGGAGGCCCAGCCAGAGGTATTGCCCGATGACAAGGCGTAGGACAGGAGCAGCAGGCCTGAGACGCCGAGGCACGTTCCGAGGACGTCAAAACGGACCATACGGGTCCTCACGGCGTGGAAGAGCCTCTTCAGCTTCTCGGTATCGCCCCCATGCAAGGCCGAGTCGGCCGTCGCAGCAAGCGGCGCGGCGGGGGCAACCCGGGGAAGCAAGATATACGAAACCGGCACCGCCACGCCCGACACGATCAGCGACACCCAGAAGATCCAGCGCCAGCTCAGCATCGCGACCAGCACTCCGCCTAGGATAAGCCCCACGGTGAAGCCGATGGAGGCCGAGGCGGCCCAGAGGCCCAGCGCCTGGGCTCGCGCCTTAGGCTCGGGGAAGTAGATGGCGACGTGCGCCTGGGCCGAGGGGATGGTGAAGCCGGCGCCGATTCCCTGGAACGCGCGGCCGAGGACGAGCGCGGGGAAGGTCGGCGCCAGCGCGCAGACGAGCGTGAAGAGGGCGAAGAGCGAGGAGCCCACGAGCAGGACGCGGCGGTAGCCAAAGATGTCGCCGCCGCGGCCGCCGACGAGGAGGAAGCTTCCGAACTGTGGTGGAGGGCCGCCTGGCGTTAGCCTGCCTTGCTGCTACATACGGTGTAATATAGGTGTAGATGTAGGTGCAGGTCGTACATACCGTCAAGGCGTATGCCGTGATGACCCATTGCAACTGCGACTGGTCACTGTTCAGCTGTTGCCCAATGGTCGGCAGTGCGATGGTGACGGCCGAGAGGTTCGCCACTAGAGAGGTGCTCGTAAGATGCCGTCATGTATTATACACGTGTCGCTTGGTCACTCACTGTCAAGGAAATTGGCCAGGCAGACGATAGCCAGGATGTGGTACGGACGGGGCTCCCGAGCGTTGTCGGGCAGGTCGGCCAGGCGCTTGAGGATGCCGCCGACTGGACCGCCCGTGGCGGCGGGAATGGCCATGTTTGCAGCTTGGCGGAACTGCGCGTGGTAAGGAGTCGGGGACTACTGGGTGTTGAAAGGGTTCGGCTTTTACATACGTGAGGGGAGCGACCGGGGCCGGCAACCGGATCCGTATCTCGTTGGCACGTCCGGCCGTCGGACAGCCGTCGGACTAGTACTCGTACTCGGGTGTACGTACGAAAGTGCATTCCGAGTGCGGAGCGGACACGGTGGGGCCGTACGATGGCTGATCCGTGGCTGCGCGTGCACGTCCTCGGCATCCATTAAAGCGATGTTCAAGTTCACCGACTCCGTTTACTACAGAGTACGGAGACGTATCGCAAACCTGCAGGTACTCGTGTCAAGCACCTACTCCGTAGATCCCCTGTTTCTGCTTTTGGCGCCGTGCACGAAGCGGCACCCGGGTTGTTGCAACTTCGAGATGAAGGCTCGGGGATGCGTTTTGAGCGAAATACGAGGCGTCCGTGATGCGGTTCGGAGCGTGTTGAATATGTGTGCTCCGTACGGAGTACGCTACATGTATGGAACACTGCGATATGGCGGGAACGCTAAGACTTAGTTTTCGTGTACGATAAGTGTTCGAGGTACGGTAGCGATAACCTCGAGCGGTGTATGGAGTCTCGTACTCGCACGCGTGGGCGCAGACGGACCGAAAGCGCAGTCCATGCCCACGGTCGTGTTCGAATCTGGGACTCCGTGGCAAATGCGCCGGTAGCTCCGTCGAGCCGTCCAATCGCGCGACCTTGGGTGAGCCGGGTGAGCCATGCGGGTGTGGTCGCGCGGCAGGGTGAGCCAGGCATCTCCACAGAGTACAGCGCAAGAGGAGGGGCGGCTGGCCGAGCACTCTCGATGATCTCATTCTCAATACATGTAGCCACGCGTGTTCTCGCGGCGCGTGTATCACCGACCACGGGTGCCACGGGTGTTGAGCAAATGTCGCCATCTCCAACTTCAAACCCAGACGCCTCAAGAACGCTACATGCACATAAATCGGCGACTTTCCTGCTAAACGCACAAAGCGTTCCTAACAGAAAAGCTCGCCACGACACTCACCTTCTGCAGCCTTCAAGTGAAGCAAGTGCCAACGTAAGAAGTATTCGGAGTTGCTCTATATTGCGGACTCGATCCGCCGGTGCAGCTTATAGGTATACGTTTGGCAGTTCCGCTTTCCAACGCACAAGCAGGTCTACGTCTCAAGCTCGTTCCTCGCCCCGTACCCGCCCGAACGCATTCCGGTTACTTCGCTTAGGCTCCGAGATGCTCCAGAGCCTCGAAATAGATGCGGCGTGTGCTTGTTGCCTTTTCTCAAGTCTACCATGGGGGTGGCGCAATACTCCTATACTTAGAGTGAGAAGGTGCCTGCGGCGCGGAATATGCGTTAGGTGTTGGCTCGACGGAACCAACAAAACTGCAATTTCACTCGTCTTCCCTCACCAATTGGTCAAACTTGAGCGGCATTAATCAGGCAGCTCATCCAATGCGCACTTTCGACTTCAGGTTCCGCCAAGACCAAACGATTACCCCGGCATTGCTGCCGACTAGCGATGGATCCCACAATTGGCTAATAAAGGAAGCAAAATAATGATTAACGGTTGCGGTTCGGTTTGTTGCGCCTGCTGCGCATCACTTTCGCCACTATCTAGACCCTCATGTTGGGCTGCAGCCGTTCTACGAGGGCTCGTTGGCCCCCCATGCGCCTCCGTGACGCAGGCAACGACCTGCAGCAGACCCCAATCCAGCGCATAAGTTAGTAATTACTCGCTCTGTACTCAAAACGTTTGTCGCAGGTACAAGGGCTTTGACTGCACTTCGGCGTTCCGTGTCTACGCGAGGAGCGGCCTGTGAGGCATGTCGCTGCCGAGCATTTGATCGTTTCCGGACGCAATATTTTCGTGAAAGCCTCAACGATAGCTGTCACAATTCTCCATCACCTCATATGAGAGGAAGTCCAATAGAATCGAGCTAGCAGTACATGTAGCTTCCTTAGACTGAACCCGTGAGACGTGGACGCAAAGACGTGACTGAGTCTGGCTAACAACCCATTTACCCGCCCTTTTGCAGCACTCTACAGCATCCTCGGTTCTATTTTGATCATGGCCACAGCCGGCCATGATCAAAATATAATTAAGCCAAAACTGATAAACATTAACTAGAATATAAAATCGTACCACCCAGCCAAACTTCTACATCCCCATGACCTGTAGCTACATGCATATGCACTTCCCCACGACTAGGTTTAGAATCCCGATCGACAAGCGCAATACTTCGTGACAGCAATATTTACACTGCACAACTTGTGGCTTGACCTTTTTATATTCTAGCCCCCAAGAACCATGGCCGACGCAATGGAACTATCACCTCTGCCTGGTTCAGCTGATGATGCCTGCGCTTGGGGTCCAAGTATTTGTCTTAACCAACGGTTCCGACGTCGAACTTTACCATGAATAGGACAATGATATAAGAACGTCGGCCAGATCGTGGGGGATCATCTGGATATGCTCAATGCGCTTGAAACGGCTTCAAGTTGTAATCTTTCAAGATGACTCTCCTGCATTGCAAAGTTCTGTTCATTACTAGTATTTTCTTGTTGGGGCTTTATGGGCTGAGTGATGCCGTCTTCGTTAAGCCTGCGGCGCAGTGCCCTGAGGGGGAGTACTGGTGTCAAGACCGCTGCGGATCAGACAAGTTGGGACAAACCTGCTGCGGAACTCCCGATGGGCTGCACAACCTTTGCGGAGCAGGTGCGCCAAGGACCAACCCTCAACTGGGAAGACCGACCACGCTGACGCTCTCGTGTACAAGGCACTATCTGCTGTCTCTATGGCTGCTGTCCAGATGACACGACATGCAACGCCGTTGGAGCGTGTGAGCGGACCGTGACAACCACTGGGGGGCATGGCCAGCCCATTACCACCACGGAAACTGTTCCACCTGGTGGAGGACCGCGACCGACTTCGACGACACACTCCGGCCCATTATCAGAGGCATCACATACGGGTACGATACATGCACCCGTTACAACTCCGTCGGATGTCGACTTGACCACTGCCACCACGCCGGGTTCCAGGCCCACGGGGACCGCGCAGCCATCTGGTACTGGGGAGGTTACAGACCACCCAGGCGAGGGATTGACAACGACGACTACTACTGGTACAACAGAGACTTCGCATCAACCAAGCCCAGGAGTGTCTACTACTAACCAGGAAATCCCGGGTGGAGGGTTGACAACATCGACTACTACGGACCACATCGCAACGGGTAAGTCAACGACGGCTAGAGGAGGAGACACGACAATCTCCACGTCTGAGCCCACGGCGGCACATGCAACCAGGACTACACAAAGCACGGCACATTCACAGACAGCTGGCATTTCCACTATCACGGGAGGTAACGGCCCTACGGTTATCGTTATTGGGACCGTCTCTGTGACACTGCCTGAAGTTTCTACTAGCAGCGCGTTGACTACACTGGGACAAACCATCCCATTGCTTCCACCACCAAAACGCCCTACAGGCCTTTCTTCTGCAACTACGGAAACCTCTGGCGGCTCCTCAAGTACATCAACACAGGTCAATACTCGACCTACGAACACCGGAAAGGATGCATCAACGTTCCAAAGCAGTCTACAGTCCGGCGCAAGCACAACCGCGTCCAGCACTGGAGTTACAGTCACAACCAACCCTCCAGGACAGACATCTGCTCATCCGGACACAACTATCGCCACAAAAAGCTTGCACATTACTACTACGGGGTCAGAAGCACCTCTGACCACATTCATAACCTGGCCCGAGGTCACGATCGTTCCCGTCACAACTTCCGTTGAGGGCCCAAAGCCTACCGATCGCGGCATAGTCATCCCGTGCAACCTTTGGTTTTTCTTTGTGAGTAAATTATGTGGTGTGAATCATCACAGAAGCGGAGTGTTTGGTGGCTGCGACTTACTAACGGAAGCAGATCTGTATATCATGGGGAGATCTCCGCATTGGAGGTTGGGAACTCCCCCTGCCTCCTGGCATCTATCCTCCGTATGATTAGCCCCTTGTCTCTGCATCACTGCCCTGCACAAAGATAGTATCCCACTGCTGACAGTGAGTTCCCAGTGGCCCACCTCCAGGGCTTAAGTTTCCACCCGGGATACGCGTGACTAGTTTACCGCCGTGGCCTCCTATCACGTAGGTCTGCATCCGGTATCTAGTGCACCTCACAAGCGACGGAAGCTAATTTAATGAAACTAATACTCCAGTATTGGCAATGACCATAAGCCGACGTATTCATCCAAGCCTACCTCATGTGAAACCGAGTCGGCAACGATCTGTGCAACCACGACGTCGTTTGGAGTCTCGGTTTCAGATCAGGCCACCGTCACGACCGCGACCAAGGTTCTATCTACCTGTGATACAGTCTTCGGATGCAATGTCAGAGATGAAGAAAGGACAAGAACCACGGTAGGGCCATGCTCTACGAAAACTGCAACTAATGTCTGGGTGACCTGCACGGCCGGCGCGGAAGGCTCGTGTAAGACTACAAGCACTTCCCTAGTGACGGGCTGCGACGTTACGCCAACAACCCTCTCCTGCAGCAAGCCCAGCGCAATAGGAATTAGAGCGCGAGCCGATGGTGATTCGTGCGAGGAGCCTCGAGAAACGTACGTTGTATATCCCAAAGACGGCACAAATAAGGCGCAGACGAGTATCATAGCCACGAAACTGAAGGAATTTGCCGACGAGTCAACCATATATACGTCAGACACGAAAACCATAGGCATCAACTTCTGGCTCATACCTCTATCGCATTCACAGGCTCGTGAAGTGGCGATAGTACTAGCACCGGAGGTAAATTGTGCGCGATATATTCGGAAGACACACTCGCTGACGCCAACCTACCCAGGTGGCAGCAGTCTATACACAGAATCCGAAGAAGGATCCATACCCGCAGGAACCGGTCAACCCGGAGACCGAGATTTCCTATCAGGCAGATGCCTGGCCTCATCTTACCTTCGTGTCTCAGCAAAAGGGCCATCCGCTCGATTCCTATCAGAATCGCTACTACTTTGACGACTCAAGTCTGCCAGGGCAGGACATATCCGTGTACATTTTGGACACTGGGGCGGAACTGGAACACGAAGTACGACACCATAGCCAAACTGCGTACTAGAGAAGTCAGAGTCACTACTAACCAACGCGCCGTAGGAATTCAAAGACACCATCAAAAGCCAGACACGATGGCTACACGTCGGTCGAGATCAGGGTCTTCCAGCCGGCGCCTCAAACCCGGAAAACGAATCCGGTAGAGGCCACGGGACGTCAATGCTAAGCCTGGTATCGGGAAAGACCGTTGGTGTTTGCAAGAGCGTCAGCCCCATTCTGATCAGGATGCCACGTAGGAAGCCGTATGGAGGTGCAACGTTTGAGGACTACATTGAAGGCCTCAGCAGGGTCAACGACGACATGCAAGGGGCGAGTGCCGAGACGAAAGCGATTCTGCTCATGTCTCTACAATTTCCACGGTCACAGTTTGTGAGAAACAAGGTCGACTATTCTGCTGGGTTCTCCGGTCGCATGGAGCAGCTCCTGAAAAGCCAAGTATCGAAGGGGGTTTTGCCCGTCACCGGGGCGGGAAATACTGACATCGTGAGCCGAAGGACAGTAAACACCCAAACATGAAAGAAGCACTGACATTAGACAGAACAAAATAGACGGCTGGCCAGCTAATTTTGGCGCCAAAGGAGGGACGGTGCCGGAGTTGTTAGTTGTTGGCGGAATTGACTCGGCTACCTTCATCCGCTACGGGGCCCATGATCCGGCCAAGGGACTGCCACATGTTTACGCACCGGGGATGACGGTCAAAGCGGCAGACTCGAACAAGGAAACCTGGGCAACGATTCCGCTCAAAGACACTGCAGGCACCTCGACATGTAAGCAGTTACCCAACATCGAAACCGTTCATCTTCTCGCTATTAACATGCTATCAGCCGCGGCGATCACGACGGGTCTTGTGGCTTACTTCTTGAAACTGGCTCAGACGGGAAAGCTATCAATTGACAAGTCCCCGCTCGGACTCAAGGCTTATATTATGTCAAATGCTCTGGCGTGGGCGAGAACTGGGAAGGACGGTGATCTGCTTTCCATCTGGAACGGTGCGGTTCCAGCGCCACGGTCGTGCCCTTGGAGCGGTGGTAAACGGGGCGTGGCTCGTCGTGAGGCCGGGCCGTCGGATGTTTGCCAGCTCCCCAACCATTCGGGAAGCATGAGTAGCGGCAGCAGCACAGGAAGCGGATCGCCGACGGCGAGCGTGGTGACCATCACGCCAGTGACAACACGGCTCCCGAGCACATTCATTACGTCGAGCGTTCCCTTCCCACGCCTGTCGGCGACGCTCTCGCCCACAGCCAGCATCTGCCTGTCGTCGGCCACCTACACTTCGTGCCCCTTTGTTGGCGGCAGCCACGGCTCTGTCTGTCAGGACGTTCCGACGTGTGTCAGCTGGGCTCCCAAGAACACCCCGCCACCCGGCACGCGGTGCGAGAAGGACTCGGAATGCGACAAGTACGAATGCGCGCAAGGTTCGCAGCCGGGCTGCTTGGTCAACGCCATGGGCGGCGTCAAGTATGGAACGTGCCAGTGCCGGCCAAAGGGGACGGTGCCGCAGACGACGGAAGAGGAGACGCCGTCGCCGACGAGGAGAGTGGTCCCCACAGGAACGCCACCGCCTGCGCACACGAACTGCAACTCGGCGTCGGATTGCACTGTTTGGACCTGTCCCGATGAGTCGAAGCCCAATTGCGACACACGGGCTTCTGGAGACCCATTCACCAAGTACTGCCGCTGTGGGTGAGCGTCCACTGGACGTCGGGCAGAAGAGTGTCGCATTGAAGGCGGATGTGGAAGACGGCTACGCTTTTGGCAACATGAAAGGATGTTGGACCAGGTCTGTGAACTACATGTAAATACTTGTAGATGATGAATGTAACTGCCTAGCTCAGCGGCCAAGGTTGAAGTCGCTCTCCCGGGCGTCGTACTGAACGACCTCTTGGGCTGATCTTCCATGGTGCCGCATGGGCCTGCTGTGGCCGCGCACCGTCGTGGGCATGCTCCGGCGCTGCTCACGTCACTTCCCATACTACTCCGTACTCGTACATGTAACAAAGCGCATTTGGGGTCCATACAACCCGGACCAACAGCCCGGCCCCCAACATGAACGACGCCTTAACCGCCCCCTCCCCCATCGCAACACTTCCATCGCAGCTCACCTAGTCTTAAGCGCCGTCACACTGTCCACCCGGGCCGCCCTCCGCGTTTGCCAGCTTCAAATTTGCGGGCATTATGAGCCTCGCCGAACCGCAACACGTCTGCGTCGAGCAGGAGCTACCGCTTCTGCCGCATAGGCCACGTATTGAAGCCGCTGTTTTAGGAGCCCCGGACGTAGGAATGCTAAGCTTCATAGACCGAGTAGGTGAGCCCCGATTGCGCCAGCCAGCGATACACCATATAATCTAACCAAAGCGCCGAGGATACAGCTTTGCAACAACCGCCAGCCCGAGTATGAACATCCTATCGAAGAGTACTCGCGAAGCACCAAGCTACAGTACCGCGGTTATTCCGTGATCCTAGAGCTTGTCCGGTGGCCTTACGACCCATCTCGCCCCTGGATAATCGAGCTAGCCCTGCGTCGTAGCGAGGCTTACGTACTAGTATATGATGTAACGGATCGGGATAGCTTATCCCGCGTTGAAGCTCTATGCCAGCTGCTATGCGAAGTACAGCCACAGCCGCGAGATGGACATAGTGAGGCGGTATCCCCGGCCCGGCGCCCCAGGCGAGTCGCTATCGCTAGGTTTATAGGAAAGTTACTTCGACGTCGTGCCAGTGAGGAAGACTCAACGCCACAATATAAGCTGCTGTTTCCTTTAGTTATCGTGGCGAATAAGATCGATAAGCCGCGAGCAACATGGGCCGTCTCTCTGGAGGAGGGAATGCAGTTAAGCCGGCGTATGGGTGGCGTCTTCTATGCCGTGTCGGCTTGGGAAGGAAGTGGATGCGATAAAGCCATACTTGATGGAATCGTCGAGAGCGTCCTCCAGCATCGGGAACCACCAGCACAAGCAGAACGCGGTACCACGAGTGCCGGTTAGATTTAGGGGCCGAACAGTTAACAGTGAGACGATTACTGTTTGTATGGACTTTAGTACGTAACTCAGAGCCTATTAAGCTTATAAAGCCATCTAGCTAGTTAATTTCCTAAAGGTTTACTATCTTACAGGGACTTTTAAAAGAGAGATTTAGGTTAAAGCAAAGAGAAAAAGGGAGAGCTAGTATGAAGAGAGGCTTAGCTGGGACTTTAGGGACTTACAAGTAATATTTTCCCTTGAGGGGTGTGACGGGCTGAGCCGGAGGTTGTCTCGGCTTGCACTCTCGACTAACCAAGGACTCGTACTCGCACGCGTGGGTGCAGGCGGGCCGAAAGTGCAGTCCATGCCCACGTCGTGTTCGAACAAGGTACTACACGATAGTCTTATTCAGTACAACGGCTTACTGGACGCCCGAGCAACCCCCTGCTTTTAACGATGCGCCACTGCTCACTCGCAGCCAACACGCGCCTTTTCATCTTGACGTCATTGCGTCAATTTTTAGACGAGCATCCACGAGACGTGAATCACCATGCCGGGGGTAGGTGCACATATTGACCAGGGGCAGCGTCATGGATCGGGCGAATATCGTGTACGGCTAAAGTGACTACGCCCCGACAGACCTTTCCTATGAGAGTTCAACGTTAAAGGCGCCGCAATGAAAATACGTGGATGAGCAAGGCTTGAACCTGGTTCATCTGGGTAAAATCTGTCATCGGCAGCTTCAAAAGAGGTTTACCACATGTACAGCATATGCCTTTTTGAAAGAGAGGCGCCAGACATCGGGAGTCATCCGCAGCAGCTGCTATTGCTTATGGAGAAAATGAAGAAGAATGCACGCGATGAAAAAAAAAACACCCTTTCTACCTCATAGTTGGACAAATCGCCATCGATTACGCCTTCTAGCTAACCAAATCCATAAGGCCACATCTACACCGATCGTTACACCACCTAACAAGGCACCGAGAAAATCTTTGGCCCGCTGCTGATGCGATCATGCTCTTCCTGGTAGCTCACAATCATGTGGACGTCGGGCGTCTATCATAGAGTTTAACGCCGTCCAATTTCATTCGCGCCAGAAAGCAATTTAGAAGGCCCGAGCGCAGCGGAAGGCCATCCTAACCAGGAGTCAAATCCCACGTGCCGATTTTAGACGTACGAGAAGGGGGGCTTATTGCTCAAGACAAATCGATCAATAGAAGGAAGGCTTTGACGACATCAACACCCCCGCAAAGTAACAACAAGAAGTTTATTGCCTAGTAAGTGGACATGTCTTTAGGATGTCCACAAGTACGCGAAACATCCAAAGACAAAACTCTTCCGAAGTAATTATCGGCGGACTACATATAAATAAAAACTAATTAACCCTATACGACCCACACGCTCCCGCAGAACCCAAGCGCAAGTCGTTATTATCCTAACGAATTGCTATTCATCAACTATGGGGTCCCTCACAGATCTCGGACTCCGGAAAAGGTCGTTGCTACGTAGGGCATATCAGCTGCCTAAGCCCGACCGGATATTATATTTATAGCCCTATAGGTAAAGTTCTACTTACTACTCTAGACGCATCTAATAACATTTGCGGTGAACCTACTTTCTTTATAGAGTTTAGCTACTGCAAAGTTCTGGACTATGCATATTCAGGATGGTTCCATTACGTGTATTTCAGAAGCTTATATATATTCTCCACGAATTCCTCGCAATGCCAGAAGGACGATTTCGTTAGATTCAAACCCACCATTTCAATTATTCTACCGATTCATAGTCAGCACACCAAGCAGCATCAGTACACCTTGAACATGGGTCTTGTTCGGCAGCGGTTTCAAGCCTGGCTTAGGCGAGCAACGCGGCCAGCGAAGAGCACACAACTTCAGGTTGTGTGCACAATGCCTCCCAACCACCCCATAACCACGGTGGAACCCAACAAGACGCTCCGACGTCGAATCCGCCAGCGTACAGCAGCTCACATGGCTGCAGCGAGCCCGCTCCAACTGGAGCCATAAAGGCCATCAATGCGGCCATTTTTACTGCTGCTGTCGCAGTACCGGCAGCAGAGGCATTGACTGTCACTACCGCCGTTGCTGCGGTTATTATCACTGTCGCTAATGCTGTCGCTGGAAGGTCGCAGTTTTACGCTGGAAAACTTACGACTGCTATCAGCAATATCGCGAACGCCTTGGCTACGCAATCCATGTTCATAGCGGACGCGAAGGGGGCCATTTTTGACGAAAGCCATTTTGATAGCTTCCTCGTCATTGTGGGCAAAGCCGTGAGTGCGCTAAGATATCGGTATAAACGACGTTTCTCCAAGGCATGCTTCGACGTCTACAACGATATCGCCGCGGTAATACGCCTTACATCAGCTTCAACCGCCCCAGCCGTCTCTGCTGCCATTACCAGCGCCATTACCAAAGTTGCCAACGATACATGTATCATTCGTACATCATCAAAGGACATAAGGTATAGCAAGTGGGTCGCTGGAGCGTATTGTTCCTATGCGAAGCACATCGCTGCTGATGTCGCTAAAGGGATTGCTTCATCTGGAGATGGTCGTGTGACCTTCGCAACTCAATTGCCGAAGTTGCGTCGGCTGCTGGATGCGCTGTGGTAAGGATTAACTGGGTAATGCAAAAGGTATTAATCCTGCAAGTTGGTATCCGAACTTCCGAATAGCCTCCTATCCTAATACACATCGCTGAAAGCTTGCAATTGCTCTGTATAGTGTCTCATATAGCGACTGATGCCGTCGCTCACACGCGCGGACATACATGTAGATGGGGCTAACGGGTCTCGCGGAGTATCCGTGGTAGGTCCAAAGACTTCGAAAAGTAAGAGACAGGGGGAAGGGGGGGGGGGGGGGGGGGCAGCATGGCTACTGGCTTCGACGCCACTTGGACTGCTGGCAACTATCGGGTATCATTTTTTACAAATAATATCCATATCTACATATCACAGGTGGTGAAAAACAAAAATACATCTATATGCAGTGGCTGGACATGTGCTCATACGCATCATTACAAGACCTTTCATATAAACGCCAGCGCCCCAACGACAACCAGGGCGCCCGTCAGAGCCGTGGGACGCGAACCGGCCCCCTTTGAGGCTGAGGTCGTGGTTGCGGCCGTGCCCGTCGGCTCCGTCGAAGCTTTCGTCGGGGAGCTTCCCTGGATAGTCCGCGAAGGCTGCAGTAGTCCATGTTAGCACAGGTGGTGATGTCAACTCGTCATCAAGTCCGGAGAGAAATGGGCGACTTACTTGCGTGGACCCGGTGGCCGTGGCGTCGCTCTCCTTGCAATTGCCCGACACTTGCGGCACGGCATTGGGACCGGAGCTCACAGCCACGATGTCGTTGTGGCCGCAGTTGGCCGCCTGGGCGACGTGGATGGCTTCGTTATCCCAGTCAAAGACAAAGTAGCCGGCGTGGAGCACCGACTCGCCCAGGATCTGCAAGCCCTCGGTCAGGACCATGCCCGCGTAGCACGCGTCTTGAGACTTGAGGACGAAGTCCCGCAGAGACACGCGGATCGTCTTGTTGCCGAAGCCAAAGTCGATGCTGCCCTGCGACTTGGCCATAGAGCAGGGCACCGAGTATAAGCCCTGGCCGTCGTCCTGCGCGCCGAGCGCCTTCAGGATGGGCAGACCCACGGCCGAGTTCAAGCGCGAGAGGGTTGCGCCCGAGTCGAGCAGCACGGTGGCGTCGCTGCCGGCGACATGGAAGCTCTGCGGCGATGACCCCAGCGTCACGCCCACGGTCGTCAGCTTGAGGGCCAGCCGGTACTCGTCCTGGGGACCGCGCACCATTGGACGCTTCTCCAGCGCGCCGATAAACTTGCTCTTGTCCAACCCCCCGTAGATGACCGCGCCCGTGTTATCGTCCAAGTGCCGCAGGTCAAGCGAGAAGACGCGGCTCGCGATGACGCCCTGACTGGCCATGCTGCTGAGGGGGGCATCCCTCTCAAAGCCGTTCTGCAGGTCCGGCCCCAGGCCCAGGAGGCCCGCGTACACGCCCTTGCTCGAGGTGGCGACGCCAAAGGTCTGGTTACGAATCTTGGCGCCGCCGAGTTCGATGGTGTCGCGGTAGGTTTGGACCTTGGCAAAGGTGAGAGTGTCAGGGTCGGTCACGTCGCCATAGTTGAGTGTCTCCTCTTTTCCAGGCCCATCTGGCGGAGTTGTGGACTTCTCGGGGTCGTATTTTCCATAACGGAGGCACTCCTTGTGTTGAGCCTTCGCGCGCGTCTTGGAGCAGTCAGGGTTGACCCAGAGCACATCGGAGCCTGTATCGACGAAGACGGTGACTGGTTGGCCGGGTGTGCCGAAGGTCACTTTATAGCGTCTGTCGTTAGCCGTGTTGCGCAGGTTTACCTGTAGGGATGCAGTGTAGACTTGATCAAGACGTTTGGTGGTGACGTCTGGGGATTTGAGGTCTGGAGGTGCCACCGCACAGAAGAAGAGAGATTGCCTCACCATTGGTCGTATAGAAATAACCTGTGTTCCCCAGCTGGTCTTCAAAGGCGCCGCTGGCTCGCTTGTTGTTCGCATTCGGTTTGCTCGGCGGCCTCGGAACCGTTCCCACGGGCAGGGCGAGGAAACCGTTGCCGCCGATGGAGTTGTGCCGGGGCGACTCGATTTGAACGGCCGATGCGTCGACATGGAACCCATTGTCGCTCGCCAGCAGCGCGAGCGCAGCGGCGCCAAGCCGCTTCGTTTGCATCGTGGAGACGTGAAAGATTTGCGAGTGGTCGACGCTTAGGCTCAAATCTCGTTGTTTCTCCGCACTGAGGTGAGGTATCGAAGACGAGTGAGATTGACCAGAAGTGAGAGCAGAGCAAACACCAAGACTCACGCACGGCTATATACATGTACAGAAGAACGGGACAGTCCTCGGCCGACGAGGCCCAGGGACCAGGGTCGTGCATATTTCAACGAGAGCTTCCAAAATAAGCCATAGCCAAGCCACGACGACGATGCAGACCCAGCCCGGCCGGTCTCTGCCCTGCCCAGTTGGGACCGCAATGACACCACAGGCCGGCGGGGATACCCAGTGGCGCCCCTCCAGGGTCCCTAGCTGGGGGTCGAGTTGGGTTCTCATCCAGCTATCTTGCAATCATAGGCGGGAGGCTTGGTCGGAGGGCTGAAGTGGTGCGTTGGGCAGATGGGGTAGCGCTTGCAGATCCCATGCATTTCGCCTACATGAACAGAGAAAGGATTCTGCTTAGCAAGGCCGGGAAGCGTGAAGGGAGCCAAGAAGCCTCTTGTTTCTGCGTACATGCGAGCAGTAGGCGAGTTTGCTACGCCACGCGGAGCCGCTGCTCCACCGCTTGAGCCGCGGAATAATCTTGCTAAGGCAGCAAACCGGGATGACCAGGAACACTGGCCAATGAAGCGCCACGGCGAATTGTCAGCATGGGTGCCGCCCGCAGGGCTGCCGCATGTCGAGAGATTGCAAGCGTGAGCTCCTTCGCAAACAGTCAGTCAGCGGCTATGATGCCCACATGATGTTATCGCTTCATGTTGTTAGTTTGAGAACTCTCTGCTCCTAGACAAGTAGCGTAGAACTCCCGTTTGTTTCATAATTAGATTTGGAAATGCGTATGTATGTGAGCTGGAGCGGCTAAGAGTCAGCTGAGGTTGGCGGCGTTGTTGCGTTGTTGGCGTCGACCCCTGCTCGAGAGGTGAGCTTGGCTCTCTAGTTCATCTTGAGCTGACGCGCGAGCGAGGGTGGACCCCGCTGTGAAGAAGACAATTTGGCTAGAAGCTGCTGCCTCCCAGAAGCGTCCTCATCAGCAATACTCACGACCTTGATGGATGCAAATCAGCCAGTCCAGTCGCTGTCGAAAGAGAAATGACCTGGCTTCATCTTCTCGAAAGCGTCCATGTAGCACTGGTTTGCCCGCAGTATCCTAAGAGTACATGTACATGTAGACACCGCAAAACTACGAGACGGCTCGAAAGCGTAATTCGTCTGCCACCTGCCCTCTGTCTCTCAACATTTCTCTAACAATACCCAGTCTCATGATCTCGTCGCTGGACATGCGCCTGGCTTGGGTTTCTGGCATGACGTCCCCGTCAACCAACGCCGCAACGTCCAAAGCCTACATGAGCGCTGCTTGCTATCGTCTCACAAAGCGTGCTAACTCAGACTCGGCGCTGCGCCCATTCGATGGCTCTAGCACGCTGGAAAACTAGGGCGGATTAAGCCTGGTGCCGTGGCGCATTTCCGAAGCCCCCGCCACTGCACCACGACGTCAGATTTAAGCCGGCAAAGCTCGTCCAGGATTTCTCACGTCCATATCAAACGACCCAGTTATAGGCTTCATTTTGGGAATGCTGATTAAGAAGGAATAAAAATAAAAATTCACAATCAGACGAGGCGAGGCTGCGAGGGCAAAGCGCCGCAGCACTACTTGTAGCTGATGTCTCTGACATGTCCGCCATCAGTCCAATTGAGCGGTCAGCGCAAGGCATTTTCAATAGTCCAGCCCAGCTGTCTTTGGCTCTGGAGAACCTCGACCTCTGCCAAAGAAAAATTCCATCCATTGTAGTCATAGTGTTGACAGAACGATGCCCACGAGTTTTGAGGATCTGTCCCTTTGGTCTAGGGCTAGCGTCTTGCAAGACAGCAGTGCGTGGCCCTGCGATGTAAATATTACGGCTCCAGAGCATATGTGAACGATGTGATAATCCGGGTGAAACTTGCTGTTGTATTGAAGTCCAGGAAAGCAGAAGCTTGAATGACGAAGGGCGTTGACTCAGCCATGATGCAGGTGCTTCGGCGTCCGTCGGGCCCGATCGAGATATCAAAGTTGCAACACAGCCCAGTCAACGTGGGGCCAGAAATGGGTGAAGGAGAGACGACAACTTGACGTTTCTCTGCTTCGCCAGTGAGACATTTTTGCATCTCCCCTACCCCTACAGGTCTCATCGGATGTCGATTCTCCTCGTCACGGCTTGCAGACGGCCTGAGCATTCCATTTGAACGCCATACGTGAACCGGCGCCATGGCCAGCCTTCGCTCTTCACTCCATCGGCCAGCGGAATGGGCGCGCCACGCCCGCACCATCCTCGCCTGGCCCGGGCCAAAAACAGATTACTATCGCGAGGTGCCAGGATTGCTACAGCTGGCCAGGTCGGACGTGTCCGCCATCGCCGAAGCAGTCGCGCGCTTCGAGCCCGTCACGCTGGTCGTCGAGCGCGATGCGCTCGCCGAAGCGCAGAGGCGATTCGCACCCGGCTCGACCAAGAACGAGGTCCGGCTCCATCCCATCGGCAACGGCCAGCTTGACCTGTGGATGCGCGACATTGCACCCACGTTTGTCCGAGCGGGGAGTGGCGGGAGCGGGGACGGCGTGCTCCGTGGTGTCGACTTCAACTTCAACGGCTGGGGGAACAAGTTTCCCACGGAAACCACTTCCGGCCTCGCGCGTAAGCTGCTTCAGGACTTTGGGATTGGGCGCGTCGAGTCGACTCTGGTCACGGAGGGCGGCGCCATCGAGATTGATGGCGAGGGAACCCTGCTGGCGACCGAGAGCTCCATTGTCAACGACAACAGAAACCCAGGCCGGAGCCGGCAAGACATCGAGGCAGAACTGAGACGCACATTGGGAATAGAAAAGTTCATCTGGATCCCTGGCGTAGTCAACGGCGAGACAACCGACTGCCATATTGACGCGTTTGTGCGGTTCGCTCGCCCCGGAGTGGTTCTACTAAGCAAACCGAGCGGCTCAGAGCCCAGAGACAGTGTCTGGGTGCGGGCATACAACGAAGCCGTCGAGATTCTCTCAAGCACCAAGGATGCTCGTGGTCGTTCTCTTGATATCGTTGAAATCTGCGAGCCCGACCTCGAGGCTCTCAGCCTGGACGAGGAGCTCCTCGAGTCTCTGGAAGATGAAGAAGACGAAGATCAAGCATACGCCTTCAACTACGTCAACTACCTGGTGGTCAACGGAGGTCTGATCTTTCCCCAGTTCGGTGCCAAGAAAGCCGATGCCGCAGCCCTGAAGACTATTAAACAGGTCTTCGGCAAGGACAGGGAGATTGCGACTGTGAATCTCAAGACGCTGCCGCTTCTCGGGGGCGGCATTCATTGTGCGACACAAGAGATTCCATTGATGGGGCCATGATTTGCAGGCGTTTACATGTACTTTACAATGCTTCTCCTATCTTTGTATCCATAGTCTGGCTTGCGATTCCCCTCCGGTAGACATCTACATGTACATGTACTCATAGATCTGCAAATGACTTGCTTCGGTCGGTATACATCCGACACCCTATCATGTGGTAGCTTTCAGATATATCTTTAGGCGTCATTTATTATTTACGCCATCAGCTTCGTCTTTACAGTTTTCCCCGGTGCTGTCTTCCCGCAGCACAGCCTTCATGAAGGAGGTGATGAGAAATATGGAAATTGTGAGTAGTTCCTTTTGAAGTTCCGCATCGAGAAAGACGTTGCTAGGATTGAGAGCTGGTACCAACTTCAAACTCAAACTTTACATTCTCCCATCCGGGTCTGCGCTTCATAACGAGGCTCATGCCTTCGCCCTGCTTCTCAGGCTTTGACACACCTCCCATGATAGTTGTCGCCGCCATCTTGGGCAATTTGACCGGTCCGCCGTTGCCGTCCGTGGACATGTCGAACGCCAGGATCATTGACGCCGCCGCGCCCAGAATCTCGGCAAACGCAAAGTTGCGACCTGGGCAGAGGTGCTTCCCACCCCCGAAGGGAATGTACGCTGCACGCTTCTTCTTCTCGTCCTGAGCCGACAGCTTGGCTTGGCGGTTCATGAATCGCTCGGCTTCGAACTGGCTCACGCTTGCGCCCCAGACCTCTTCGGCACGATGGGTGAAGCCGGCGGGTAATTGCACGTCGGAGCCTTTCTTGAGAACGTACGAGTCTCCTCGGCCATTGGATACGACCGTCTCCTCCATGACGCGGCGCACGCAGAGAGCATGGTTGGACAGGCGGATGGACTCGCGATAACAGCTAACGAGGAGCGGGCATGTGTCTTCGAACTTTGTGATGTCGATGGTCACGATTTCGCTGCTCTCCTTGCGCACCGCGAGATGCTCAAGCTCTTTTCGTAGTTTCTCGACGACATCAAGGCGTGAGAAGACGTTGGCTACGAGCCAAAATGTCGTAGGGATGGTATTGCCGGTGGAGAGCTGCAGCAGGCTGGTTTCGAACCGTCCGATTTCACCATCCGAAAAGCCGTATTTGCGGAGTACGGCGGCCCGCGCTCTTGTTACAGCTGCTACGGTCTCGTCTTCGTCGCTCCGCGTGGCGTAGAATTCGCCTAGGGTTTTCTGCAGCTTCTCGCGTGACCGAAATGCTTTGGCGTGAGTGATGGAGTGCCAGGGCGTGATGAGCATGTTGGGGAGGGCATTCTCCCAGGCCCTGGACACACGTCAGCAGGATGCCGGCGCACGTTATTGGAAGAGAATCGCGACAGACCACAAGTCATCGACAAGCTCCCGATTATATAGAAGCGGGTTCTTGCGTCCCATGAGAGCCGTGGTCGTGGCCAGGGTCATCAGCTCCCTCAGCCAGAGGTAAAAGTTGTCCAGCGAAATCTTGGCGGGACCCTTGATCGCATCTAGTCTGGACGAGATGTATTTGAGGGCATTGGCATTCATGCGATGCAGCGGCTCGCCGCGCACAGAGAAGTGAAGCGCGTCGAAGAAATCGGCTACCAATTCCGGCTTCTCGCGGAACGCCCGGTACGAACCTTTCTCCATTCCCAACATAGTCTGCAAGAAGTCTATGGCAAAGGGTTCGAAGCTCAGCGTCTTCTGACGTAGCGCGGATTGGACCAGCGACGGGTCCCAGATAGCGTATGTTTTGCCGCCGAGCATGGGCAAGGTCGCGATGGTGGCTCCGGTCTTTCCGCTATGACACGAGTTAGGTCTCGACGTCATTCCTGTGCTACCCTGGAAATACGTACTGGAGGTAGGTGTAATACTCGGATTGGTTTCGAACCAACCCTATCGAGTGGCCGATGAAGGGTATCGAGGGCAGGATGACGGGAGGTTCCCTGCCGTCCACCTCGGGGATGGAAAGCCCGTACAGGTAGAGCAGACATATGATGCAAAATATTAATATCATGTATCGGATTGCTGTCTGTTGGAAGCCTGCTACGGCTGCGGAAAAAACGGCGCTGTCGCGGATTGTGGTATTGGCGGTGTGAGGGAGGATGTGGTCCAACTTGGTCAACAGAGGGCCAAACATCTGTTCAGCTGCTGCCATGGCTATGATTGAGCAAGCACCATGCTCAGCCCTCCTTCTCGTATGGGGAGGATATATACGGAGTCAGAATCTATCCAGTCTCGTTGGCAGTCAGATTGTAACGATCTTCTGTGAAGCCACGTGCACAGCAGTCTGGCAGTCGTCTGTCTTGGTGCAAGAGAGTCCATTTCAAGGTAATATTAGTACCGGCAAAGGTCAGAGTACGTCCAGTCATTACGGCTGGGGAATTGCGCACAATGATAAATGACTCCGAGCGGAAACGGACTTGTGTGGGCACTGTTGACCGCTGACTTGTCCTGAAGTCGTCATTGGGGACTGGCATTACCGCCTCGTAGGCAACTGCCAGTCCAAAAAATGGGCCTCGTCAGCATTTTTCAGCAAATGCAGACGCATATATGCTTTCATAGGCATCAATGTCCAATGAATACGCTTCTCATTCAATATGAACTTGACTGCTAAGGGCTCATGGGTAGAAGCATGCAATGCGTGAGGATTTAATACATGTAGCAGATCGGCCCAACATCTTACCATTCGAAATCGCACTGGTCGACCCGGGGGTCACGACCATCATGCACTGTCACATCAGAAGATGACCGACACGCTGGTTTGAGTATTTCGCGCCACAGGGATTATGGCATCCAGTCAATATCCGGCTTGATGAAGACTGGACTGGAGCATGTGGCAGTACATATGTCCCCAGATCAAGTGTCTGCTGTGTAATATTTCCAATAAGCTTAGACACCTTTCATCTCATTCAATTATGAAGAGCCCTACGCCAGTTGCTGACGCGGGGGGTAAGTGTCTGGTGGACCTCCGGCTCCGGCCGGACGCAATGCGGAGTCCACTATTGCACCCGGGAAGCTGACATCATTCCACTACATGTCAATGCCGCGACTTTAAGGAACGCTTGTGTGCCATAATTACTACACTTCAGCTGATGACAACGACAGTCTTGAACCAGTCCTTCATCCTCTTTGTCGCATCTCCCGGCTTGTTCACATGGTTCTCGAGAAGGATGAAGTCGTGCGACTCACCCTCCGACTCCTCCAGCCGTATGTCGCTGAGGGCATTCAGGCGTCTGAGTGTCTGCACCAGGTTGATCCCGTGGTCGGCAAGGACCTCCCTCTTGCCGACCGTGACGTAGATCTTGGGCACGAGGTTGTCCACGCCCTCTAGCCAGTTCTTGTCGCCGTCCAGAGGCGCAGCCCAAGAGTTCCCCCCCGCCGCGACGTTCCTGACGCCCTCCTCTCCCTTGAAGTACTCGGCGCAGAGCTTCTTGATGATGGCTGTGGACAGCATGTCGTTGTTGTCGTTGGCTTTGAACGACTTGCTCGTCGTGTTGCAGCCGAGCCAAGGCGACACCAGGAACGCGCCAGCCAGCGGCTCCGCCAGCTCGATCCGTCGCGCCTCGGCGTGCGGGTGAAGCAGGTGGCTCAGCACCTGCACGGTCAGGTTCCCGCCCGCAGAGTCCCCGCCGACGATGATGTCGGCGGGCTGGACGCCCGAGTCGAGCAGCGCGCCCAGCGCCGCCACAGCCTGCTTGAGCTGCGTCGGGAACCGCCCGCCGGGGCTCAGCGTGTACTGCAGGAAGGCGACGGCGACCTCGACGCCGTTCTCGGCACCGGACTGGACGTAGGCGTTCCAGCACCACTCGAAGTGGCCGACGAGGGGCGGCGAGACGAAGCCGCCGCCGTGCAGGAAGAGGACAAACTTCTTGGCCTTGCGGCGGTTGCCAACCCACAGGATGGACGAGTTGACGGCGTCGAGGGGTTCGATGTCGTGGACCAGGCGCTGCTGGTTCACGGCATCCCTAGTCCTCTTGGCCTTTTGCTTCAGCCAGATCTCGTAGGTCTGCCTGGTCGTCGGGCTCACGTGCTGGATCTGGCGGCCCGAGAGCGAGATGAAGGCCATGCGGACAGCCGCGCAGAGCAGGTAGTAGCGCGCATTGAAGCGGTTGCGCAGAGCGAAGAAGACGAGGCGCGTGATGTAGTAGGTCAGCCGCAGGGGGACTGACGACGCACGTTGTCAGTGACAGAGGCCATAGTCTAAACCAGTCATCAAACACGTACTTATGGTTGTCAACTTGGCGACCAGGTTGAGACGCTCGGAGATGGCGAGCTGTGGCTTGATGGGGGGCGCCTGCCTCGTTCGTATCAGCGCTCGGCTGCGTTTGGAGATGCTGATGCAACACGGGCTGAGGATGGACTGACCATTGATACTGCCTCCAAGTTCACATATATGGCACCTCAGATTCGGAGTTGGCTCGTCCGTTTGCCAGTGGATTTGGAGATGGGATGGAGCGTTCCAGGCGGGTGAAGGACTGCTCGACGGAGTCCCTTCTTGCGCAATGCTTTCACGTGTCTCAGAGCAGCATGCCGCCGGTCTGGCATCTACAGTACGCTACCTGATTGCCAGGCCGGCTCTTGGGCCGGTACGAGGTGCGACACGGCTGGGCCCCCCTTTGAAACCATGTCCCCAGTGCCACTAACACGGCGGCTCGGGGCAACTTTCGCGGGGAACCGAGGCTTGCTGCGCTGCATGGATCGAAGCGGGGTGACCCCAACCCAGGAAGCTTGGCTGGACTGGGGTCCGATATTGGCATCACAGCATGACGATGTACAGGACGGGGACGTGAGGCGTCATGGCAGGGTCGACGGCAGCGTTGCGTCACGTCGGCAGACCGCCGCGGAGATATAAAGCGCAAACGTGGTCCGGCGATACTGGTTTGCGAGCACGCTACGAGCGCAGAGAGACAACGCTTCCGCGGCAGCAATGTTGACCACGTCGCGAGAAGGCTTGACGATCGACGTGGTCGCAGCCGCGGCCCGCCGCTGGCTGCTCAACCCCAGCGCCACCGTCGCCGTCGCGCTCGGGCTGTCGTGGGAGCCCGTCTTCGCGCAGCTGCTGGCGCGCGTTCCCGCCGCGCAGGCGGCCAAGCTGCGCTCGCGGGCCTGCCTCGTCGCCGCGGCCAGCGTGCTGCTCGCCCTCAACGACTACCTCAACCGGCAGCTCGCCAACAACTGGGTGCGCGACGCGCGGTGGAGCTGGGACGATGAGATCGTCGTCGTCACGGGCGCCAGCAGCGGCATCGGCGCCAGCATCACGCGGCGGCTCGTGGCCAGGAACCCGCGCACGCGCATCGTCGCCGTCGACTTCCAGCCGCTGCAGTGGACGCCCGCCCGCGGCGCGCGCGTCACCTTCTTCCAGTGCGACCTGAGCGACACGGCCGCCATCCGCGAGACGTGCGCGCGCATCCGGGAGCAGGTCGGCCACCCGACGGTGCTCTTCAACAACGCGGGGCTGGCGCGCGGCGTCACCGTCATGGAGGGCCGGCCCACGGACGTCGAGGTGACGGTGCGCACGAACCTCGTCGCGCCCTTCCTCCTGGCCAAGGAGTTCCTGCCGGAGATGGTGCGCCGCGACCACGGGCACATCATCAACACGGGGTCCATGAGCTCGCTGGTCCCGCCGCCCAACATCGTCGACTACGCGGCGACCAAGGCGGGGCTGACGTGCCTGCACGAGGTGAGCTGCACTCCGAGAGACGGGGACTCACGCCCGAGCTGAACTGACGACGACGCGACGGCAGGGCCTCCAGCTGGAGCTCAAGAACAACCACCACGCGCCGCGGGTGCGGCTCACGCTGGGCCTGTTCAGCTTCATCCGGACGCCCATCTTCTCGGGCCACCCCAAGCAGTGGAACTTCCTGTTCCCGCTGCTCGACGTCGAGACGGTGGGCGAGCGCCTGGTCGACGCCGCCTACAGCGGGTACGGCGCGACCATCTACCTGCCGGGCATCATGCGATATGTCGCGGCGCTGGTGAGTTCCCCCACCCGCAACTACGAGGGTCCACGATCGCCGCGTCTGACTGCCGACGTCATTAATTAGAAGGGCGGCCCGGAATGGGCGTATCGCCTCGTGCGGGAACGCGTGTCGCGGACGGATCTCGACTTCACGGGCAAGCAGGAGGTCGACGAGCAGACGGGCAGGCTCCGAAGGACGTGACGACGTTGACTTGGCATCGCCTCTGCTGCCGGGGTTACCGAAGCGCCGATATTCTCGAGTTGATGCTGCGTGAGATTGCCGTGGCTACAGAGCACATTGCAGGGCCTCCGTCGCTCTCCACTGTACCTTAGGCAGCAACATCTTCGTACATGTAAGCCGGGACGTTGCCGCTGGGTTTAGCACAGTCTCTCATTGCGTACGAGTACTCCACACGCGACACCAGCGATTGCGGCTCGGCACTCTTTGCGGGGCCGACGTAGCTTGGGGATTGATAGGGACTGCGTGCCAAGCCAGAAATACGAGCACCGTATGATACGGTATCTGAACCGTCCATTCCGCGATTCCTGTGGGCGTCCGACTGTTTCGTGGCTGGCTGTGCGTCCGCATCTCGCAGGACTCGGGCTAGTTGTATCCGTATCTCCACGCGCTAGGTTCAGCCCAACCCCTGTCGGGCAGTCCTGTTTAGCGCTTCGGCACGGCCCAAGTGCCCCGCCTCTGGGGTTCAGCGCAAGCGGGGTCCCCACCTTTCGCGCCTGGGAAGGCTGGCCGCCTCTGGCACGGCGTCGCGCAGCACCCGACACCAGACACTGGTACCTGTAATACGATGAAACTCCCATCAACAGCACCATATAAGCCATCCGCCATGGCTGTTGTGTCCACTGACGACCAAGTCGAGAAGACCTGGAAAACCTGGGAGCGTTGCGTTGTCGTGAAGAAGAACAGAGTGGTCAAACGAGAGATTCATGAGCGCGAGTTTGTACGACTCCCCTCTGGCGAGACGGTGTCACCATATTGGGCCAAAGAACGTTTACGAAACGAAGCCGCCACGATTGAATTCGTCTCCTCGCGAACATCGATTCCTGTTCCAAAGTGTCGGCTGTATACCAACGACGACGGCCTGCTCTGCCTCGAAACGACTCGCATCTCGAATGGAGTCCTCATGTTAGATTTGGAAGGGTCGTCGAGAGCGGCCGCCATCGAGGCCGTCGACGAACAGATAAACGCGAGCATTCTACCCCAACTCCGCTCCCTGCGCCGGACGTGCATTGGGAGCGTGGACTCATGTATACGCTCCCCGTTTTCCCACCTCAGCGAGTTTATGATCGCGATCGACGGCAATGGCCACGGATATCCTCGAGCTCTGAAGACTTCGTGCTATGCCACAACGACCTAGGTCCTCAAAACATCTTTGTGGAGCCAGATACCTTTAATATCGTTGGCATTATAGATTGGGAGTTTGCGGGTTTTTTCCCGCCCAGCTTCGAGCTACCGCTCTGGAGGGAGCGTAGCTGGGCTGATGGGAAGAAAATGGTTGATGAGGCTAGAGCGCAGGAGCTCCGGATGATTTGAACGACGACAGAGTGTCCCGTCTCCACTCGGCCGTCCGGATGTAATTAGAGGGCAGTGTGTGGTTCATATCGAAACGAGCGGCCCCACTGGCTCAAGGAGTGCAAACGGATTGACGATGCGACGCAAGGCGGGCAGCTGAAGATGCACGAGGAACATCGACTTCTGCGCCGCGGTTGTAGCTCACGTTGGACCTGCTTAGCTTCATCCAGACTCCACGCCCATCTTCTTGGACGCCCCTACAGTGTTTCGCGAGCCGCCCGAACCGTTGCCGGTGGTAGAGCCCTCCATTACGCACCTCGGCGTTGGGCCCGGCACCGGCTTGCATGTAGCCACTGGTCACTCCCGCAAGCCGACGTACAGTAATCTGGGCGTTGTCATCACTGTGCCAAGCCAGGTGTGTTATGTTGCGTACGAGTACGGAGTACCGTACTCCGTATTGTCGATCGCGATTCCTGAGAGCGAACGCGCACCCACGAGGAATTCATGTCTTGTGGTTGGCTATGTTTTCGCGTCACGCAGGACTCAGGCTTCAATAGCCATCTCCACGCATCAGTCACAGCCCATTCCCCCCTGTCCCGGCAGCCCTGTTTAGGGGGCAGTGGGCGTCGGGACGGCCCCAGTACCCCGCCTCCAGGGTCCAGCGGGCCAAGGGGGCGGCTCCACAGGTGACGCTGCAGCAGCGTGACAGTCTACTGTACTCCGTACTCCGCACACGAACGGCGCCGCTGCCACCACATCAAAAAAGGTTCAGGGCTGCATTCTGGCCCAATGATCTCCTCGTGTGGAGTCTCAGGATGCCCGCCACCCTCCCATTCTCCCTCGAGCCCGAGCCGAGGCATATGACCCGCGTACCGGTCCGCGTAGCTGCGCGAAACGTGCCTTTAACTCGTGAGTGCCCCGTGGCCGCGTGCGAGTACACGCACATGCAGCCCGTCCCCCATCACCATCCGTACCGTTCTTGCGCCGTCTGCATACAGGTTCATCTCCCTGACCATGGCCGGGCAAGAGAAGCAGGGCGTCAGCTACAGCCAGTTCGCCTGCATCGGCTCTGGCTTTTCGGCCATTGGTCTCGGCGCCACGCTCAAGCGGTGGTACGGCATCACCGACGTGCGCTTCTTTGAGCGGCACAGCGAACTCGGCGGGACGTGGTTTGTCCACACATATCCAGGTATGGTCTCCATGCTCTCCCCTCTCATCCCCATCCGCTGCGTCGACGCGAGTTGACGACCGATCCATCAGGATGCGCGTGCGACGTCCCTAGTCTGCTATACAGCTTCTCCTTCGCCCCCAACCCAAGATGGACCCGCGTTCTGGCCTCGTCCGGCGAGCTGCTGGCCTATCTCAAGCGCGTAGCCGACGATTATGACCTGCGTTCCAAGATGACCTTTGGGGCCGAGGTGAAGCGGTGCGAGTGGCTGCAGCAGTCCCAGCGCTGGAGGATACACGTCCGCAACGTCAACGACAACTCCGAGTTCGTGCATGAGTGCCAGTTCCTCTTCGCCGGCACCGGCGTGCTCGTCACGCCGCGAGACCCCGACTTGCCTGGCATCGAGTCGTTCAAAGGCTCCGTCATCCACTCCTCTCACTGGCGGAACGACGTCGAGCTCAAGGGCAAGAACGTTGCCGTGGTCGGCAATGGCTGCACCGCCTCGCAAATCATCCCCAACATCGTCAACGAGACGAAGCACCTGACGCAGTTCGTCCGCTCCAAGCACTGGGTCATCCCGCCAATCGACGTCCCCACCTCGCCCTACCTCCAGTGGGCCTTTGGGCACATCCCGGGCCTCCTGGCTTTGGCCCGCATGGCCGTCTTCATGTACGGCGAGGACGACTTCAGAGGATTCTACATGACCAGGGCCGGCGCCAGATTTCGAGCCAGCAAGGAAGCCCGCACGAAGCGGTACATTCGCAAGACCGCGCCCGAAAAGTACCACGACCTCCTGATCCCTGACTTCGAGATCGGATGCAAGCGCCGCATCTTTGACCCGGGCTACCTCAAGGCGCTGCACGCGACGAACCTCGACGTCACGCAAGATCCCATTGTCGAGGTCTTGCCCGACGCCGTCCGGACCAAGAGCGGTGCCACGACGAAGACGGACGTCATCGTGCTGGCCACCGGCTACTCGACGAATTCGTTCATGGAGGGCATCGAGGTCGTCGGACGAAACGGCGTCACCATGGACAAGCACTGGGAGTCGTTTGACGGCCCCGAGGCGTACAACTGCTGCGCACTGAACGAGTTTCCAAACTTCTTCATGATCTTGGGTGAGTGTCAAGTCGCCATCGTGCCATGGTGATGGAACGCTATATTTACGGAAAACAGGGCCAAACACCGTTACCGGACACACGTCGACCGTCATGGCCATCGAAAACGGCATCAACTACGCCCTCCGCATCATCAAGCCCGTCATAGACGGTGAAGCCACGACTGTCGAAGTCAAGCGCGAGGCTGAGATTCAGTACTCGCGGCAGATGCAGGAGGACTTGGACAAGACGGTGTGGGCCGGAGGCTGCGCAAGCTGGTACAGCATGAAGGGGCGCAGTGGCAAGCGATGGAATTCCATGACATACCCGCACTCTCAGGCGCACTATTGGTACAAGTGCCTGTTTCCAGCATATGGAGATTGGACCTACACTGTATGTCCCCCGTTGCTGCAAAGGCTCCCTCCCGTACATGGCGGCCAGCAATTTCCTAACACGAGACTACTTGCAGAGAACACCGAATGCGACGCGTCGCATATTCCTCCGAAGGGCCATGAAGCTGGTCCTATGGACAGGTATTCTGCTCGGAACCGTCCGCGCCTCTATGTTTGTGCGGTCAAATGGCCTGGACTTGAACGATTATCTACCCCACATCATGCAGGCATATCAGACAGTTCGAGCGAGCCTCCCTTTTTGATGATTGCGTCTGGTGTCTCGTCAGCGATGTTCCTATTGTTACAAATAGGAAATTAAATTAGCCCCTATAGCAATATGCTTTTATGGTTACGAAAGGAAAATGTACAGCATAAATACGCCATCCTAACAATATTCCTTAAGATTACGGCTTCCCCTTACTAGCCACGATGACGGGATTCAACTTCCGTGATACAACGAATTTTCTGGTTCTTTCATGATTCTTTATATGTACTTCGGCTCACTCGTTATAAAGGATTCAATCTCTCAATTACGTCCCGGTTACGCAAGTAACGATTAGGTCATATATATATCGTAATGGTACCAATTTTGCAATTTACTATATACCTGTAAGGCACTGGATGCGAAGAGAAACCTGCTGTGCTGTACAACTTCGAAACTAAACTTCACCTTGCTACAGGAGTTTGGAGCCTAACGTAGATATGCTACAAACCACAATGAGATCATTGGGAATAGCCAAGACAGTCAGGTATGAACTGAACAAGAAGTAGGATTCGATGCAAGACTGCAATGCTCACGAAAACCTGCCCCAGCTACAGATGCGCCAACCAACATGGGAGCAAGCTGCTTGCGGTATTTGGCTGAAGCATGTGCTGAGGTATGTGCCGCAAAACTCGTAGTGCGGCGCGGCGAAGGTGTCCGGAATGGCGCTCCGGGCTAACTCTAGCACAACTCTCCCCGGATTCGTGCCCTGGATTGAAGCAGTGATGGTCCACTTCCATGCCACCGGGAATCCAGGATAGCCCTCCAGCTCCAGCCTGATTGCTGCGGCTGACGGCCCAACACGAGCTTGGTCGCTCGCCAGGAATCCAGGGCCCTGGAAACTGGGGAATCGTGGATTCGTTCTTCAAAGAGGAGGCATCATTTGAGGTCATGAGTAGCTCGGCGATTTTTAAGAATCAGGAATCAATTCTCAGTATGGTCAGCATATAGAATTCGGAGCTTCGCGCAAGATGTAGCAGCAGCCTCTATGAGCACACAGTATACCCACGGATATCTTTTCCCTTCCCGCCGTTCGAAAACGGTGCACCTCGAGTCTACTTCGACCTGAGATATCTAGCCTCTTCGCATGCCCAGAGACAGTCTCAGACAGCGAATTTTAACTTGCCCGTGATCCTTTTCAAATGCTAGCAAGACCAAGCTCTTCGAGTACAGTACAAATACATAATGTACAGCTTCGACGCCGGTGCCGTCTATGAAGACTTTCCAGTCCCCGACACTAGCAGCACGACGCTCCCGAGTTGCCTCTTCAGATCTTCCTTGTTGACGTCGTGAGTATCCTCAACCTCGCCCCACTGCATGGCCTGCCAGTCCACCTCGAGGTTCACAGCCCTGGCCGCCTCCTCGACGCCGAACCTGGTGCCGGTGATCAGGTCGCGCTTCCCCACGGCGCCCTCGCTCCACTCGGAGACGAACCTGGCCGCGGTAACGAGGCTCTTGCCCGCCAGCACGGCCCTCTCGAGTCCGGCAATCTCCCACGCGCTGAGCCCCTCGACCCAGCCCTGGATCACCTCCCGTACTCCTTCCGCCTGCTTCCGCGGGAAGATCTCGTGTCCGTCGAGGACCGGCTCGATCTTGATGCCGGGCCAGACGTGGGTCGTCAGGAAAGAGACCATCTCTTCGGCGACTTGCTTCTGCACGTCTCGCAGGGACTCGCCGGTCTCGCTGCGCAGATCGAACTGGCCGGCGGGGGGCGCCCAGCAGAGCAACGCGTCCGTGTCCAAGTAGCGCATCAGCGATGTGGAGATTTCCCTGCGAATCCTGCCCACGCCTGACGTGTTTGCTGCGTCGTCGTGCGCAATGTCGAGGGCTCGGCAGACAAGGCCCGTCAGAGGTATCAGGTGCTGTCTCGTGGCTTGCTGTGCGGATGTCATGACGTCCCACTCGAGAGCGAGCGCGGCCGCCAGGTTGCGCTTGGAGACGGGGAGTCGGATTATCTCCTTCGTTTGAGGGTGTCGAAGTGGTCGCGAGTCGAGGTGAACTTGCAATGCGCCTGTTCCGGCATCAGCATGACAGTTGCAGCCGCGAAGAGCGCCGGTAGGCTGCTCACCTTCCACGTCTTGGATCGAAACGTCCTTCCAGAACCTCCGCTTCAACGTGGTCGTTTTTCCATCTTTGGAGTTTCGAATGACCTTTGCCGTCTTGAGCAGGTCAGCTTGCCTCTTGCGGCGCTCGAGCCTCTCGTTCACTGTCCTCTCGGTCGGAGCCGGCGGCGCGGGTGGCGGTCCTGTGCCCAGCACGGGAGCGACGTTGGCGGCTTTGGAGACAGTCGAGTGGATAGGGCGCACGTTCAATGGACAGCTAAATGCCTGTGGCAATAGCCGGAATGGGAGTCGCGTTGGTGGCTTCATGATTGAGGTGCCGTCGTCGGTGTTGAAGGACTGGTTCGTGGTTGAGGTTGAGAGCGGAAAATTCACTGATAAGCTATGGCGGAGTGGCTTGCGATGATGTAGGTCGCTGGGTCCAGGTGTATAGGTACATGTTGTGAGTGTCGTGTCCGTCACCATGAATCGGTGGATGGAACGTCACCACGATGCCAATGCATAGCTTTAGAAGTACCAGGATGAAGAGCTGCTTAGTTAATTACTCATAGAAATAGCTTACAGTATACTTACTAGGGCATATAGGACCTTTCGCAGCTCTCAATTCGACGGTTGGCGCGGCCAGCTATCATTTATATAGGTACCAGGTACATGCTGGCACAAAGACGCGTTGCAATCGCAGCATCGCAGTTGACTTTCCACGCCATACATACATTCGAAACATCCAGAGGACTTGTCCCTGATCGCAACTCCATCTCACTCAGTACATGTCTTCGAATTGCTATCCTCATCTGCAGCTTGACGACCAGTAAACATACGGGCTCTGCTGCTGACGACTCTCGAGCCTGGCAGGGGTTAGATGAGAAGGGTGGGGTATCACGTGATGCCTCTCCTCCATCCCTGAGTGTCGACGTGGTGATATCCAGCGCCAGCCAAAGCCACCTTGCACAACCCACGACCAATCCTCCTCTGACCCAGTCGCCCAACATGAGTTACGGCAAGAAGGACGAGGATGCCGACCTGGGCTTGGTCAAGGTGGATCGAACGCAGGTGTTCCAAGAAGGTAAGCCAGCGCCATTGACGCGGAATCGCACCCTGCAGTCGAGCTAATGGCCGCCAGCGCGATTGTTCAACAGCTCCCCGATCCAGCCCCGACGATGCCGCATCCTTCTCACCAAGATCGCCCTGCTCCTCTACACCGGGGAGAAGTTCCCGACCAACGAAGCCACGACCCTCTTCTTCGGCATCTCGAAGCTCTTCCAGAACAAGGATGCCAGCCTACGACAGATGGTCCACCTTGTCATCAAGGAGCTGGCCAACTCGGCCGAGGACATCATCATGGTCACCAGCACCATCATGAAGGACACCGGAGGGAGCAGCGATGCCATTTTCCGCCCCAACGCCATCCGGGCGCTGTGCCGCATCATCGACGTATGGTCACCTAGTGTGCTTCCGTGGAAGCTTCGGCGACGTTGCTAATCATGTCGCAGGCAACGACCGTGCAATCGATCGAGCGAGTCATGAAGACTGCGATCGTGGATAAGAACCCCTCGGTGTCTTCCGCAGCTCTGGTGTCATCGTATCACCTCCTTCCCATCGCGAGGGATGTCGTGCGCCGGTGGCAGAGTGAGACTCAGGAGGCTGCCGCCTCGACCAAGTCCAGCGGCGGCTTCTCGTTGGGCTTTTCAACTTCGAGCGGTCAGATGCCGATGAACAACTCCACGATGTCCCAATACCATGCGATTGGCCTGCTGTACCAGCTGCGGATGCACGACCGAATGGCCCTCGTCAAGATGGTTCAGCAGTTCGGCGCGGCTGGAGCCGTCAAGAACCCTGCCGCCATCGTCATGCTTGTCCGGCTTGCCGCCCAGCTCGCGGAGGAGGATGCATCGCTGCGGAAACCCATGATGCAGCTCCTCGACGGCTGGCTGCGACACAAGAGCGAGATGGTCAACTTCGAGGCGGCCAAGGCCATCTGCGATATGCGAGAAGTCACGGACAACGAGGTCAACCAGGCCGTCCACGTCCTGCAGCTCTTCCTGACTTCTCCAAGAGCCGTCACCAAGTTCGCTGCTCTCCGAATCCTCCACAATTTTGCTTCCTTCAAGCCCAGCGCTGTCGCCACGTGCAACCCCGACATCGAGCTCCTCATCTCGAACAGCAACCGGTCGATTGCCACCTTCGCCATCACCACCCTGCTCAAGACGGGCAACGAGGCCAGTGTGGATCGTCTGATGAAGCAAATCTCAGGATTCATGTCCGAGATCACCGACGAGTTCAAGATCACCATCGTCGAGGCCATCCGGACTCTCTGCCTCAAGTTCCCGAGCAAGCAGGCCGGTATGCTGACCTTCCTCAGCGGTATTCTGCGCGACGAGGGCGGATACGAGTTCAAGCGGGCGGTTGTGGAGAGCATGTTCGACTTGATCAAGTTCGTGCCGGACTCCAAGGAGGAAGCCCTGGCCCATCTCTGCGAGTTCATCGAAGACTGCGAGTTCACTAAGCTGGCCGTTCGTATCCTTCACCTGATCGGGTTGGAGGGACCGAAGACGGCCCAGCCTACCAAGTATATTCGCTACATCTACAATCGAGTGGTTCTCGAAAACGCCATTGTCCGAGCTGCCGCGGTCACTGCCCTGGCCAAATTTGGTGTCGGCCAAAAGGATCCCGACGTCAAGTCTAGCGTCAAGGTCCTCCTCACGCGATGCTTGGATGACGTCGACGACGAGGTCCGCGACCGCGCCGCCCTGAACCTGAAGCTGATGGGCGAAGAGGATGACGAGATGGCGCGAAATTTCGTCAAGAATGGTAAGCGATTTTGTAGCCTTGGTTTCGATTCCCGGCAGCTGACGGTCGCTCCAGACAACATGTTCTCCCTCCCTTTCTTCGAGCACCAGCTCGTCATGTACGTCACCTCGGACGAGGCGTCTGCATTCAACGACCCGTTCGATATCTCCAAGATTCCTGTTGTCACCCGGGAACAGGCCGACGCGGAGGACCGGACGAAGAAGCTCACAGCCACTGCCCCGACGCTGAAGGCTCCCAAGGTGGGCCCGGCCAAGACACCCTCAAGCGCAGCGGAGGCTGCTGCTTCCGCCTCGGCCCTGTCGCAGCGCTACACCGAGGAGCTGATGCAGATTCCGGAGATGAGCGAGTTCGGCAGCGTGCTCAAGTCATCGCCGGTTGTGGAGCTCACGGAAGCGGAGACAGAGTATGTCGTGACCGTGGTGAAGCACATCTTCAAGCAGCACATTGTTCTGCAATACGAGGTGAAGAACACTCTCCCAGACACCGTCCTGGAGAACGTCTCCGTGGTGGCCACCCCGTCGGAGGAAGAGCTCGAGGAGGTCTTCATCATCCAGGCCGAGAAGCTGCCCACAAACGAGCCCGGCAAGGTCTACGTGGCATTCCAGAAGGTGAACGGCGAGGATTCGCTGCCCGTTACATCCTTCTCCAACATTCTCAAGTTCACCAGCAAGGAGATTGACCCCTCGACCGGCGAGCCCGAAGAGACGGGCTACGATGACGAGTACGAGGTCTCCGAGTTTGACCTCGCCGGCAGCGACTACATTGTTCCGACATTTGCGAGCAACTTCAACCACCTCTGGGAGCAGATTGGAGCCTCGGGAGAGGAAGCGGAGGAGACGTTGCAGCTGAGCGGCCTGAAGAGCATCGCAGGTAAGTGCCCTCGCATGTCAGTCGAGAGACCGTGGCTAACCACCCTTGTAGATGCGACGGAGCAGCTGGCCAAGACGCTGTCCTTGCAGCCGCTGGATGGCACCGACGTCCCCGTCAACCAGAGCACGCACACGCTTAAGCTGCTTGGCAAGACCGTGGGTGGCGGCAGGGTGGTGGCCACAGTGAGGATGGCTTACTCTTCGAAATCGGGTGTTACGACAAAGATCACGGTGCGGAGCGAAGAGGAGAACGTGGCAGCGTTGGTGATAGCATCTGTGGCATAAAAGTAGGGACGGGGGGGCGTTGCGGGTAATAATGTACTGACGGTTAGAGCTCCGAGCCGTTATTGGCATAAAGGACGTCACGATCAAACGTTTCACGCGGTGGGCGGCATGTGATGGGTACGGTACTCGCTGCGCCGAGGAGAGCCAGTGCACGATCGTAGAGTATAGCGCAGTCTCAAGTCTTGGTTGTTTCATTTTCATTTTCGTAAGGCTACGATGGTTATGGCATACTCGTAGAAAGGGGCGTACCTCAAATCAAGACGAGTAGTACGCCTCTAAGTAACGAATAAGCCTTAAGAATAAGGACTATGCTATAAAATCTATCTATTCCCCCCCCTCCTCCCCCCGCCCCCCCCCTTCTCCCTCCCTCTCTCTCTTATACATATAGTTAGACGACGACGAAGACGACGACGATAAGATAAAATGCGGGGGCCCCGACGTCGGCCTAGCCCATGGCGCGCTCAGCGTAGCCCTAGGCGTCGTTAGCATCCTGCTAGGCCTCGCGGCCTGGTGGTTTCCGGGCTGTCGGCCGTAGGCGCAGCGGAAACGCGCCGCCGGCGCGGCGGACGAAGAGAACCCCGCCGCCCCTGGCCCCCCGACCGACTCCGAGCTGGTACGCCTGTGGGAGCATGGCTCCCACCTTCTCCTCAACTTCGGCGACGGGGCGGCGGCCACTCATGCGGCAAGGCCTCGCCAACCTCGACGGGAGCCTCCGTCGACGGGTCGTATCTGCCGGTGGGAAGAAGTGCGTGCCCAGCCCCCTTGACGTTGGAGCTCTACACTAACGGATTCCGCGCGGTTGCAGTCCAGGTCCATAAGTATCGTCGTACCAGCCGAGAGGGCCTGGACGTGAGCCACAGCAAGGAACTTTTGGGTAAGTACCTGTCCTGCAGCAGTGCCACGTACCTCGCCCACCTCCAAGCAGAGCGACCCCATCTTTTTGTTGCCGCGCCAGGCCGCGCCCATCCTCTCCTCGCATCCTCACCCGCGGCGCCATGAACGCCATCAAGCAAAAGTGCCACCTTGTTTCATTTTCATTTTCGTAAGGCTACGATGGTTATGGCATGCTCGTGGAGAGGGGCGTACCTCAAATCAAGACGAGTGGCTTGAGATCAATTGCGCCTCCAAGTAACGCATGAGCCTTGAGAATGATAAGCCCCTTTCGGTATCCCATCTTCGTTAATCCGTTTCAAGGTCTTCTTGATCATTCTCGTAGTGACTACTCCAATTGGCCAGCCCTGAAATGCTCCTTCTGGTTGTTCCTGGCGGCTGTAGTAGGATGTGTCTTTCTACTGTTCATCGTGACAGTTTGCCTCAAGACCTCTTACTCATTCCAAGTACAGCTCTACGCGCCTTCCTGCCCAACGGAAATGAACCTACCGAGTGTAGACTAGGAGTTTTACTACTAGGAATAAGCGATGCTCTTGGAGGACTACCTTGTGAAGTCTGTTGTCCCCCTACCACGCTCCCAGGGCGAGGAGGATGCCGGCGGAGGCGAAGCCCACGCCGAGCCAACCGACGAACATGCTGAGGTCGAAACCCGGAAACCACCAGGCCGCGAGGCCCAGCAGGATGCCGACGACGCCCAGGGCCACGCTGAGCGCGCCGAGGGCCAGGCCGACGTCGGGGCTCCCGCCTTTTGTCGTCATCGTCGTCGTCGTCGTCATCATCGTCATCATCATCATCGTCATCATCAACGTCGTTGTCGTTGTCGTTGTCGTCTTCGTCGTCTGATTGAGAGAGAGAGGGAGAGAGGCAGCTTGGTGGTTTCCCGAGTTTCGGCCGTGGAGGTGCTCCCGCGCCGGCCGCCAGGGTGACCCCGAAGCGGGCACCGCTCCCCCGGTGTCGCTCCCCCGGCCGCCGACCCCGCCGCCGAACTGGTGGTGGGCATATGGTGACCATGTTAAGGGGCGTAGGGGCGGCGGTCTTCCGTGGTGCAAGGCCTCGCCGACCTCGACGCAGGCTTGCGTCGAGGGATTGTGTCTGCGCCGGCTGCCACGCCGGAGGCGGCGGAGGGGCATCCCATGGCTCTAGGGGAAATCTCGGCCGTCATTAGGTTCCTTGACGACAGATTTATCTGTCTTGATGGCTGCTGCTGGAAGACAGCCAATTTCTTCAACTGGAGAGTCGCGTGCCCTGCGTTGGTCATGAACACCTTGACGATTGGTGGCATTTCGCAATCCTCCACAATCTCCCGGAGATAATCCATAACAACCTCGAGCATGGGGAGCGTCTCTCCTCTGTCGAGCCACGAGATGGAGTCTAGAATGCAGTAAATTCTCATTCCAGCAGGGAACTGGGACACGAGCTCGTAGAGCGCCTGGCAGAGCGCTTCGCAGCGCGTCATTGGATCCAGAGACCTGAGCTCGTCCAAGTACTGTAGCTCGTGGACGAAGCTCAGGTCGAGCCTGTTCAGCTCTACAAGCTTCAGCACCAGCTGCATCATGATCGACCGGAGCAGTCCGTTGGGGCCAAATTCCGCATCGATGGGGCTGGCATGCTGTCCGCAGAAGAAATGCACCACGACAGCGTCCGGCTGAGCGGTGACCAAGCTCACGACGAGCGTGCCCGAGAACACTGACATGGCAGATATCCTCTCGGAACCAGCGCCGTCGGGCAGGTTTGCGTTGACCAGTACGAGGCCTGGCTGACCGCCGTTCAGCCAACTCTTGAAGCTGTCGTGGCGCAGCACCGAGTTTGCTTGGCTCTGGGCTTGAGGTTTGACCTTTCCGCGTCGTTGGAGAACTCGGGAGAGCTCTAGGTTTGGTTGCTTGGAGAACTCGTCGGCAGAGTGCCCGTCGGCCAGGATCGTGCAGAACTGGTCCGGACGCAGGATGGCCTGTGGCACCGTGACCTGTAGCGCGTTAGCAATTCGTTCGATCGTCGAGTCAAACTCCGTCTGGTTACTTACCTCCGGGTTGGCCAGCTGCCCATTCATGACATCTTGGTTCTTCGGCATGCGCAATATCTGCACCAGCATTTCAACCAAGTCGTTTCTCGACTTAATCTGATCCCGCTGCCACTCAGGCTCCCTTCTCCTCTCTATCTCCGCTATTTTAGCCGTTGCTTGGCTCGCCCGCCAGGCCATTTGCTCTATATTCCGTATGCCCCGCTCCATCTCCCGCATACATGGTCGGTCCTCCTCTCGAGCTTGCCATTCATTCTCCCTCACTCGTCTGTCCTCGGCTCTCCCTTTTTGATTGTCCTGTCTTATGAGGTTCAAAGTCTGGGAGTTGTCGATTATCACACTCTCTACGGAAGTCAGAGTACCTTGAGCTTTGTCAATTTTATCATCGACGCCGCCCAAGTTGGTGATGATGGTTTTGGTGTTCTGCTCTGTATCCTTTGAGTTGCTGTACACCTTGTCGAGCCGGATAGCTACGCCCTGAACGTTCCTGTCGACTCTCTCGGAGGTTTTGTCGCGAGCATTCACAAGCGCCCGCTGAAACTCGCCAGCACAGTCCGTGACAAGTTGCAGTATTCTCTCAGGGTCCGGTGGAGGAGGCCGAGACTTGTAGTCCTTGCGGAACTTCGCAAGCACCCTAGGCATAGGTACTTGGATGGAAGTTAGCTAACCCACCACGATCGGTAAATGGATCTACACACTCTCAATTGCTCTCTCCTGTTTTGTAATAACCCGGATCAAATCCCTAATGGAGTCGACAACGGCTTGGTACAGCGTGTCGGCGTGCTTTCGGACCTCGAAGTCATCACGAAATCGGGCTTTGGACGGATCGTACTCTTTGAGAATCTTCCGCAAGCCAAGAAAGGTGTCACATATTCTTCGCTTTTTCTGCTTCGACTTTTCTGCGAGCTACCACACAGGAGTCAGCAGACAGAGTTTACGTAACGGACATCGAGGAACATTCAATCGAGGCAGACCTTGAACAGCACAGCCACGCCTGTTTTCACGACTGCCAAGCCATACTCGCTGGGTATGAGCCCGATCCAGGGATCAATGGCACCTTTGGCGTCGCCCATCCCGTACCAAATCTTATGCCAAAAGCCATTCTTGCTTGCTTCATAGTCATTTAGAGAATTCATGATGTCCTCACCGAGTGTCTCCCATTTGGCCGTATCTGCGTTCTGCCAGTCAAGTTGGAAGCTCGGGCCCAGAGTCTCCGGGATGAACAGGCTCAGATCTTCACGTAAGTCCCTAGTATTGTACTCAGATCATCCGCATACAGACAATTAGACAGCATTCCTTCGACATACAGATCGGGTCGAACGGCCGTGTACTGCCCGCTCTGGCGATCGAAGGTTGAAGAGCCTCCAAATATCGGGTTGACATCGGGAGCGTGCGTGTCGATGTACCTGACTATCGTCTCAACACCCTCTTCGTTAATTCCGCCGTGGTTCGTTCTTGACCCCATTATTGTGGTCCTCAGTGAGGCCGTAGAAAGTTGCGTCAGCACTGAAGTCGTAGCATATACTGCAGAGTGCGAGGAGTCCGGATTTTCTTTGAGTTGCACACAACCGCATCGGGATTTCCATTAATCCTCGCTGCCCTGGTAGAGAAGTTGCCCAAGGACGTCACGCTGATTGCGCCGTGCATCCTCAATGCGCGGATCAACCTTCCGATATATTCGGTTCCGTGAGAGCATGTGGAAGACGATGTAACCATCGGTTGGCTGCATGGCCAACGCCTTGTCCCACCATTGGCGACAGGGTGCGGAGTCGGCTGCACGGAGGAGCGAGTCTGCCCGAAGATCACGCTGCCTTCTGGGTCGCAAATAGGGCGGCATGGATGAACTCTTGGGGGCTGCTGCAGAGGACCTTTGCAGAGCCTCCGTTCGGCATGCCAATAACACAAGCAGCGTGCTGGACCCCAGTCATCAACCCCTGCCAGCGTCAGCGCTGCTCCAATGAATGCACCTTGACGTGCACTGCCTCATGCAGAGCATGCATGTGCGGACTGGAAGCGAAAACTTCGGCGGCTATGCCGGGGCCTGGTCTGCTCTCTTGGAGTTATCTCTCTGCGAAGACCGAAGGATGGGCTCTTCACAGTAGCCTATATTTAGCGCTTGGTCTCTCCTGGAAACTCTCCTGACAGCACTACCATTGGCGTTAAAGAGGCGTGCCAGACCCCAAGAAGCATGAAGCAAGGTGACCTACTGGTGGCCTGACGCGTCTATGTAACACCAACACGCACCTGATATTCTTTCACGCGTAGCCTCGCTATTCGACCAAATATTTATTCTCTCGCCCTGGAAATATTTCTTTCATATCTGTATGAACTACTACGTACATACAAGATCCATTACGTTGTTGTGCAAAGAGCCTGTCCGAGTCACTCTGTTTCATTGTTCAGCAAGGCGGACAATTCGATAGTTTTACCCGTCAATCGCCTGGATCGAGAAGATTCGGCTGCATTCTCACCTCCAGCGGACCCTATCGAAATACGAAACCAGGTGGAAATGACCGATTATTCAGAGACAGGTTCAAGTTCGGGAACCGAATCCAGCGAAGAGGATGACAGCGCAACACGTGGGCCAATGGACCTTAACCAGACGTGGTGCGAAAAACGGCTGGAGGCCCCTCTCGTTGTTGACTGGAGGTGGAATGATTTTACGGATTTCAAGAATCGCCACTCCCCAAGTGATGGTCTCGAGATCATCGAAGTCCTCCAGGGTCATCAGTACCTTGACCAGGAGATCTGGAAGGAGAAACAAGAGCGACGCGAGGGAAGCAAGATGAGCCCCGGGAACAAAATGTGGAGGGATAAAAAGGCACCGTACATGAAATGCATCAGGATCAGGTCGCCAGCCATCCTCCTTCTGCTCTCCCGTCTCTCCGGTCACGAGGACAACTGGACTGTCGACACACCAAGAGTCTTCTTCCCACCATTCCGAGTTCACTACTATTACCTACCACAGATGAAGGAGGTCCTCTCCTTATTGGAGAACACGTGGAACCCTGACAGAGATGTCGCCACCGCAGACATCGCAGTTCCTTCAGGGGAGGGTGTCAATGAGACTGACGTCAAAGCGCCCAACACAAGTGAAAATGCCGGGGACGACTCGGACGACTCGGACGAGGACGACCCCCAAAAAGTCGACATGGACTTCGTCCTCGGTGGCGACACTGTGAACAGCGTAACAGCACTGCACCATGTCAAGAAGTATATTGAGTTTGTAGAGAAGGAAATCGTCCCCTTGTGGCAGACGGCTCAGGGAACCACCAAACGAAAGGTCGCCTTCGTCGACTTATGGATGTATTTTAAGCCCGGAGAGCTGCTGTACCGTCCACCGGCTACCAATTCTTCCCAATATCTGGCAACATCGAAGCCAGTCAAGAGGAGGCCCTCGAGGCCAGTCAGAAAAGACTTGCCACCACCATCGATGAGTCCCCCCGGGGGCTGGCATGGAGGTCGCAAGACGATGGATCAACGAGCCTGGCGGCTCTACTCGTTGGAGTTGGACAAGTATGGAAACAGCGAAACTAACATGCAGGCTTCAAGGCCGCGATACCTTCAGCTCCACTGTTACTATATTGATTACAATGGTACGTCGTACCTGCCGGTCAGGGAGCAATTCAATATCGAGATCTATGACGGCGAGAAGGACATAGCTCAGCTCGGCATCTATCCGCTGCGGTTTGCAAAAGACAAAGACAAGTTGATGGAAGGCTTCCTCAAGCAGGGAAAGCAATTTCACTTCGCCATAACGCAGAGGCACTTGTTGTTCAACGGGTGGACCCTTACCGAGGGGCCGACCGGGATTCGAAGGCCGTCCGAAAGATTAGTCTCGGAGCACATCGACAGCAATGTTATCGTCGACTTTGCTGAGGGATTCAAAAGCAATTCAGTCGGGGTCGGGCCCTACTTCGATAGGCTCAACGCCTTCATTGACAGTGACTGGATATGGGCCGATGACGAGCTCGACATCCACTACTGGACTAACGACGAATGGTCCGAGCGGCTGTGCGCCGTCCGGGAGATCGCGCAGTGCAGCGAGTTGTTTGGGGGATATCTGTGCCGCCGCCACTTTAGGGAGGGCAAGTTCATCAGAGCCTGGAGGATGGGCAACGTCAAAGAGCTCGACCCCGAGGACCTTGTCCTGCTGCCACGTCGTGCTGTCGCGTACGCCTTCCGTGAGCGAAAATTCATTCTGGTCGATGTTCACTCGCTCAAGAAGGTTCAGGAGCAAGACGATGTCCTCCAGAACCTCAAAATTGATCCCAAACATAAGGGCATGATCGTGTCCCTGGTTGGCGCTCACTTTCAGAAGCACGCTGTTCAAAGGCAAGGCAGCGACCTTGACCTCAATCAAGACCTTATTCGTGGCAAGGGAGCAGGTCTGGTCTTCCTACTTCATGGGGTTCCAGGGGTAGGCAAGACTGCCACGGCCGAGGCGATTGCCCAGGTCAACTCGAAGCCGCTCTTCGCCATCACTTGCGGTGATCTGGGGTTCCACCCTGGTGACGTTGACGAGTCTCTCCGGGAAATCTTCCGCTTGGCCAATCTCTGGGACTGTGTGCTTCTGCTGGACGAAGCCGACGTATTTCTATCTCGCAGAGAGGTATCTGACTTGAAGAGGAATGCGCTGGTTTCTGGTAAGCAACTGTATCGCCAAGCTGAGCCGAGGCTACATGACTGACCCAATCAACAGTCTTCCTGCGTGTGCTCGAGTACTACTCCGGGATATTGTTCTTGACGACAAACCGGGTGGGTCATCTCGACGAAGCCTTCAAGTCTCGCGTCCACATAAGTTTATACTATCCGCCCCTGAGCGAGGCTCAGACGGCCGCAATTTTCGACGTCAACATCAAGCGGTTGTTGAAGATCGAAGATGAGAAGCAAAATTTAATGAACAGTGAAGATTCCGCCATGACCAAGCGACCGAAGATGGTCATTGACGGGACCGGGCTCCTCGAGTACGCTAGGTGGCATTGGCAGCGTCACGAACCCTCCGAGCGCTGGAACGGCCGACAGATCCGCAACGCTTTCCAGATCGCGTACTCACTCGCACAATGGCCAGCCGAGAAGGCCACGGCGAAACCTGTCCCTCAGTCCCATTCGCCATCTCCGCAGCTGCACACGAGACCCGGCACCACCTCAACTACAACCAACACTGTCACTGGCGGTGAAGCCCAAATCCCAGCCCAGATGCAACTGAAACTAGACTACACCCATTTCGAGGAAGTTACCAAAGTAATTGAGAGATTCGATGACTACCTCTTAGTCACGACGGCCAACACAGCCGCCAACAGCGCTCTCATGGCCGGCACGCGCGCCGACGAGCACGACCCTACCCGCAGACATTACGACAGGTACCGTCCCGCCTCGTCTTACGCACCACCGCTACAGCAGCAAGATCGAACCGCCTCTCGCCGGCACAGGTTTCCACCCAAGGACCGCGAGCGCTTCACACCAAAAAGTGCTTCCGGTAGCGGCGAGTACGGCGGTGGCGGAGGAAGAGGAGGAGGAAGAGTTGGGGGACGGGGATGGGGATACCCGTCGCAGAACCAGCCGCCTCCTCGGTCTCGCCTCCCGACGGGGGCGGCGGCGGTGGTAAGGGGAGGGCATTCCGGGCCACGGGGGAAGGGCGGCGGAGGCGGCGCCCCGGAAAGGGCAAAAGGGAGCTGGCAGCATGAGAACGGCTGTCGCGGGGATCGGGGGTGGGATTTGGAGCCGCAGCTAGACATGGATGAGGATGACGAGGACCAGTACTATCGACGTGACGGGGGCGGGGGAGGTGCTGCAGAGATGGGAGACGGTGAGTGCTATGAGGAACTTGAGGAGGGGATGGGGGGGGAGCAATGGCAGTATGATCAGCAGGCTCACGATGAAGATGTACATGGAGAGAATTACGATGATGGGTACGAGGAGTACCAGGAGTACCAATAAGCCGATCTGGCCGACTCCGCCGTCGTGGGAATGCGGCCCATGTCGACTGTCTCAGTCTACCTTATTCATTCTTCTTCGACCTGCGTCATTACATGTATCAAAGGGAGGTTGCGCCCCAGCGGGCTTCGTGGTGCAAGGCTTCGCCAACCTCGACGCAAGCTTTGACGTAGCAGCGCATATGCACCGCGCCAAAGGTGGGCGAACAGCTTAAATGAAGCCCAACAATATTGCTCGCCGCGTTTCTGCGGCATGGAACGAGGCAATAATATATTTCAAAAGGTACTCCGTACTGGAGGATGAGCCGTCTACAGCCGAGCCGCCGGAGGCGTCGGAATCAACAACCAACGCGACACCTGGGGAGGGTGTCGAGGGTGTCGAGGGTGTCGCGCCTCCGCTGGCAGGAGTTGTGCCGAGCCTCCTGGAGAAGCACCTTCGAACCCTCAACCAGATCCCCCCAAAATGTTGAGAGGGGAGCTGCGCGTACGAGCGCACGACGGACTGGTAATGCTGGATGGGCCGGCCATGTTGTGTCGCGTGTCGTGCATACCACGTGTCGCGGCCCGGTATAGGGTAGGCGCCTTAGTTTGGCGCGGGTGCGTGAGGCACCAGACCAAGAGAGGTCGCGCGAGCGAGTACTACGTAGGTGACGGGACCAGGCAAGTATCACGGGAGACTTTTTGGTCCACGGCTCGCTACCATCATGGATGCCTCGGTCGGGTCGTTCCCGGTCTGCGGGGTCGGGTCGAGCGCTGCAGACGCAGTGCTAGTTCTGATGCCCGGGACCTTGTTGGGCGGAGTGCCCAAACCAAGTATATCAAGGACGGGCGGAGAACCATAAGCATCCCGCCCGCTCGTGAGTTGCTTTCTGCGTTTGCTCCCGTTGCCCCCGGCGCACCGCCACCACTTGAGCCCTCAGTTGCGATTCTGCCCTCGTCAGTTGGCTTCAATTCCTCCACCCGGCGTCGTCGCCGTTGTTGGTCCGGGCAGCCGACCGCTATAGTTTAGGGGAAGCCTGTCGGTTGACAGGGGTCGCGTCGCGCGAGACCATCAGCCTAAACGTGAGCCACAAGGAACCCGCGGGTACGTACCTCCCCTGCGGCACGGCCACGTACCTCGCCCTGGCAAAGGACCGTCAGCCTTCGTCACACAGTACCTACCTTACTTTTTGGCTGCCTCCATCCTCAGGCTTCCTCTCCCATCCTCATCCGCCACGACGCAGAGAGAGAGGCCCTCCTCTGTCCAGAGGCTCCTCAGAGGGAGACGCGCGACCGCGACCGCGACCGCAGACACGCCGGCGCCGTCATGAACGCCATCAAGCAAAAGTGCCGGCCGAAGCACCAGGTGCTGGTGCTGCGCTGCTATCCGCGAACCACCAAGGGGGCCGTCGACGTCAAGCCCAACAGCAGCGAGCTCAGCTACCTGCTCTTCTACGCCACCAGCCGCCGCTCCAAGATTCAGAAGATCGGCGCCTTTCTCGAGAAGAAGACGGCCAGCGATGTCTGGCGCATGCGAATCGGGTACGTCACGCCGCTCCCCCTAGCCGAAGCATCCGGTGTGCGTTCCGGTGTGCGCTCCGGTGTGCGCTCCGGTGTCCGACGGGGACGCCTCCGGGAAGACCCTACTGATGACGGTTCGACAGGAACGTGCAGGTGACGCTGGGCATCCTCGCTGCCCTGGTCGAGAAGTCGCCCAAGGACGTCACGCTGATTGCGCCGTGCATCCTCAAGATCCTCGACCTCGTCCTGCGCTCCGAGGACATCACCATGATCGAGTCCTCGCTGCCCACCTTCGAGGCCTTCTGCGAGCACCACGACCCCTCGTCCCTCTTTGCGGACCATGAGTACCTCCAGCATTACCAGTCCGTCGTGCGCTCGTACGCGCAGCTCGCCTCCTCACGACACACGCCTACCAAGGGTGGCCCCCTCAGCCTCCCGGTCCAGATGCGCTGGAGAAACGCCGGTCTCGACGCCATCAAGTGCGTCGCGTCATCCGAAGCGCTGTCTTCGGTCACTGGCCGCCAGATCGACGTGATAGTCCCCATGGTGCTGGAGAATCTGTGGACCGACGACGACGATTTCCTTGACCTGCTACTGGAGCGCGTGCAGATGGAGGAGAAGTCGGACGCCGAGAAGATGCTCCGCCGCAGAACAAGCGTCGCCACCGTTAGGACCGCCGAGACGCCGGGCGATGCGAACCCGTTGGCATTCTCAGGGACGGCTCTAGACGTCGACAAGGTGGCCGAGGAGGACATCGGCGTCCTGGCCACTCAATGCCTGAAGAACATCTTCGTCGTCCCCAACCGGTCCCAGGTCCACGGGGCAACCGTCGCCTTGCTCAAGTTCATATCCCAGCGGGTCGCCCAAGGCGAGGTTGTGGTGACGTCGGAAGAGGGCACGGGCCGCGACGCGGGCTGGGCCATCAAGGTGTACAGCATCGTTGCTCGTTGGGCTCCCGTCCAGGACCGATACGTCATCCTGCTGGCTGCGCTCGAGACGATGATGAAGACGCCGCTCACGGAGGATACGCTGAGGCAGCACTTGACCCTGACGGCGATGATGCAGTCCCTGCTGCGGTCCGATACGAACCTGATTGGCTTGAGCGTCATGGACGTGCTCCTGGGCCTGGTCAGACAGATAAAGAAGCTCTTCCAGCTCCGCAGCGGGTCTGGTCACGACGGCAGTCAGAGCGACGACAAGACGGACGCCGAAAAGGACCACGCAACCCGCAGCCAGCGCAAAGACCTGCTCGAGCGGCTCGAGACGTGCATAGGGGACCTGGCGACGCACATCTACTATGCGGACCAGGTCTCAGACATGGTTTCGGCGCTCGTCAGTCGACTCCGGCCCGGCCGCTCTGCCAGCGTAGGCTCAATGCCACATGGGGAAAAGGCGGATGGCCACGAAATCGGCGACCCAGCGTCCTCGGCCGTTGACCTTCCCGGGAGCTCGTCTCCCCCCTCCGAGACCTACTTCTCGTACAGAGCCAGTCGCGCGTCCGCCTTGAGGGTGATCAAGGCCATCTTGCTCGTCGCAAATGGCGGGACGAACACCCGGGGAAGCAAGGACCTATCCCGTCACCGCGTCTCAATCGCGGCCTGGGACGGGACGCAGTGGCTGCTGCGAGAGCCAGATGGGCTTGTGCGAAAGGCCTACGTGGACGCTTTGGTGACTTGGTTGGATCGAGAGACTACACCTGACGACGCGAATGCGCGTGAGGAGACCGTCACCCACCACCGCTCATCTGCAAGGAACAAGAGCGACCTGCTGGACGGCCAGCGCGCAGTATCGAACATGTCGAACCGTGAGCGCCAGGCTAGAGGGCGGCGGTGCCAATTCCTGCCTCTCCTGCACGTGGCAATCTACGACAGCGCCTTGCAGTTCGTCGATTTCGACGACGACATTGTTCTGCTGCACACTCTTCTCACAAAACTCGTGTCCAGGCTCGGCGTCAACTCGGTCCGCTACGGTATTCCCATGATATACCGACTGCAAGAGGATGTGCAGGAAGTTGAGCAACCTATTCACAAAGTACGGATTGCTGCGTTGTGCCACGGATACTTTTGGGCCTTGACCGAGAGGTTCGACTTCGAGCCATCGGCTGTTGGACGGGCAGTTCACAACGAAATCCTTCGGCGTAAGAGCAAGGGGTTCTGGATTGAAGGCGTCAGCATTCCGCCGCCAACGGTTGAACAGATCCGAACGCCAGGCCATGCCGCGTCTCATCCCGACTGGGATCTCAGCGCCCTCGAGACAGAGGAGCTGCTTCCTTTCGATGACCGGTCTGCACTCGTCGACTGCATCGCCACCGGCTACCAAGAGAGCAATCGGTCTCCTCCCGCGAGCCCAGGCTTATCTCCAGGGCGAGCCATGTCCATTCCTATTCCTATTTTGGGTAGCATCATGACCTCCTCACCAGCGGCCATCCCCGGCCAAGAACTCCCCGCCGGCTTTCGAGACTCCATGTTCGCCGAATGGTCGAGAGACTCCGCCGTTGCAGCGCTCGCCGAAGCCAAGGCCGAGTCCCTGAGCGGGTCGAGGACCGGTACGACGGGCACAAACCAGAATAGACTCACCATCACTGCTGCCGCCCTGAACGGTGGCGGCCACCACCTGCCGGCGTCTCCGCATGGTAGCATGCAGAATCTGAGGCCTCACTCAGCCCTGGCCCCGGGAGACAGACTCAACTCCATGTCGAAGCTGAGAAAGACCAGCGTACGGAGCGCGCTCTCGCCGTCGGGGTCGGCGTCGAGTAAGGCTGGCATCGCGTCGGTGGAACAGCTGAAGATGATCCTGTCTGGCAGCGTGTCGCCGCAGTCGGCAGGCATTCCAGGCTTGGAAGACGACAGCGACGAGAGCATGGTGAGCTACGAGGACAGCCCCTCGGAGCGCAGCTTCAACCCGGCCGCGGAAGCGACTACGACGGGAGAGGGCCTTTCCAGGACGATCTCCGGGTCCAGCCGCAAAGGGGGGCCCCTGTCATCGAACCCACCCATCGAGCACGAGTCGAGCTTCGACTTCTACAGGGAGGGCGAAGACGATGTGCCTCCGGTGCCGCCCCTGCCGAACCTGAACTCCCTCTCCACCAAAGGCGGCCCTACGCTCGGCGACATGTCTGCGCAAGACCATGCCGTCAGAGCACCGAGGCGGGACATCGGCAGCCGCGGCGGAGAGAGCATGCGGGCGCGATCAGTGCGGTCCCGCAACGGCAGCAGCAGGGGACCCGACTTGCAGGACCTACTACGAGGCATCGACAGCAGGTCCGGCGACGGAAACCTAGGAAACCTCACCAGGCCACCATACTAAGGTTACGCTACGTGTACGTTAGTAGCGATTTACTAGATTTTGTTATACCTGTAGTATACTAGGAGGTACCGAAGTGCTAAGGGAAAAGGAAAGGAAAATGCCAAGCTTGAGGTCACGGATGCGGTGTCTCGAGCTTGTAGGAACTTGGGATGTGTTAATAAGCGGGAATGTGAGCCTGAGGGGTGGTGAGAACAACATATGGTAAATCTGGCAGGGCAGTAGCATTGAAAGCGACTAGAGCAGCAAGCAGCGAATAGCGAATATTTATACGGAATATCTCCCCGTCTACACCACGAGGTCTACACCATGAGTATGCGTGCTGAGGCTCTCGCTATATTGACGTGTGGACTGGACACAGTGAGCTGCTTCTTCTCGTTTGCCGCTAATTTCTAAACGTCCATCAGTCAAGGAGCGGCCAACGGCCCGTTAGTTATCGAGGACATGGCCATAATCGTCTAGACAAGGCATAGGAGGCCTCGTAGGAAAGCATAGCCTGCCTCATGCGGAAATGTATGCGGTCCGGGCAAGCTTACTAGTCAGGGTACCGGTTAGGGAACCAATCGTGCTCTCGTTGTGCTCCCGGACACCGGCCATGAGGATTGGCTGTTTCGACATGGCGGTGAACTGAATGCACGATGCTGCTCGTCCTACGACGTCGGCCAAGTGGCACTTCAGCCAGCATAGGTGCTCGGCGAGTTGCTGAATCGCCTTCCCACCATCAAGAACCCCCTCTTCGCCAAATGACCAAGCGACGGCACAGGAGGATTGCAATATCCAACTCAGCTCCTGCCCAATGCTTCATTCCGTGAGTAAGTGCGGGCATCATCTGGCCCGGGGTTTGGCGCTGCACGTCTCCGGCTCCCGCTGTGAATGACTAGCTAGTGGCGACGGAGGCAGCTTCAGCAAAGCCAGGATAATGAACAACAGAAGCCGCCGGTATCAACCTCCAACGGCGCAGCATGGTCACGGCGTCGACAGGCAAAGGATCAGACCCGTGGCTGTCACTCGTCGTAAGCGCCGTGGTGGAGGTGGTGACGATGTGTCGCGACGACAAGGGCCATGAGTAGGAGTCGAGCATGGATTGTGTCATGACACGTTGATGCGCTGGCTCGACGGCGCTCGAGTTGCCTCGTCGGTCCTCGGAGGGAAACCCACGGTACCGACGTACGGGGAAATGGAGACGAATTCTCAGCAGTTGGATGTGCCATTTTGATAGACGGACCAGAGTTGCTTTACTGAGAGACGGGATTCACGGCGTGCGACGAAGTGGTGCAAGCAGGAAACCCCGAGCTTGACTCAGGCAAGCGAACGAATATGCAGCGTACCTAACTATAGGCAAGTCTCGGCGGCGCAATCATCGAGTCAGCAGACGTGGCAGCTTGGCGGGTTGGCGGGATGCAGCTGCAGTCGGTGTGCTTCGTGCTGCCATGGGTAGCTGAGACGCCACCAGTCGCAGCGACGGCAAGTGAGCAGAGAGCGCGCATGCAGCAATTTGTCTGAGCACGAGGCGCGGGTCTTGGTGTGCTCCTCGGGACGTCCGCGCCAGCCTCGTTGATCTGCAGCGGCACGTCTTCCGAGCACGTCGCAGATGGACAAACCGTGCATGCGAGTACGACAGGCGGCGACACAGCCAAGACGGCCAAGGCGCGAGGCGGGTCGGTTTGGAGGTGCAGGCCCGGCCGCGGGAACTGGCTGCAGCTGCAGCACCCGTTGGCTGTCGCGGACGGGCCGCCCGCCTCGGCAGTCGAAATCAGACGACAAAAGTGCCCGGTTTTTGCGACCGCGGTGGCGACGACACGCACGCCGCCTGCGGCCGGGCTGCTGCTGGTGTGCACTACTACGTACGTACGAGTGCGTACTTACGAGTGAGAACGTACGGGTGAGAACGTTAGGTAGATTGTCCGTCGACGGACATGCCTGCCGCGCACACGCACCCCAGCACGACGAGTAAGCGATAGCCGGCGCTTGGTCAGACTGGCGCAACGGCGGCGCGCGCGCTACTCCATCCCTCGGTCTCGGCTCGACGGCCTGGGAATCTCACGTGGGTGGACGAAGCAGCAGCCTGCCCTCGATGGGTGACAGGTCCGGCACGTCGATCGCCGCCCAGCACGCTGGGTCCTTTGACGGGCCCCCCTCCGCGTGCGATGCCATCCTTCGCGATGACGGGCGCTGGCACCCTCGTTGGAGATTAGTTTAGCATGTCTCGAAAGCCGCCCCGACGGCGTGGGTGTCCAATCGGGCTGTGGGCGTCGTCGCCGCGTCCCCACGGGCGAGGTGTAAGGGGATTGGCCACCGCCCCGGCGCAGGTACCGATACAGGAGGCTGCCCGTCGCCGCGGGTACCTGAGCCCAGGGAAGCCCACCCAGAACCGCGAGGGACCAAGGGGACGCCTCCGCCCACACGTGCTGCGGTGCTGGGTGGAGCGGGCCCCCCATGTACAACTACATCATCGCCTCGAGATTGACAAGCCACTCTGGCGATGACGTTGTTAATCTCGAACGAAGAGGGAAGCGAGTCCAAGCTCGTCACGCCAACGCCCCCCCGGCGGGTCGAGCAATTCCCGACGGCGCAGCTGTGGCAGGCTAGAAGCCCGCGAATCGAAAAGGAGACGGGCAGGACTCGTAGGAGAGAGGAGGGTGGCACGGTGGCAGAGGAAAAGGGGCGCGGAGGGCTTCGGTGGTGGCTGCGCGGACCACAAAATTGCAACGAGCAAGCACGCAAAACGCAGCATCACCACGCGATGACACAGAAAGGGGTGGGCCCGACGACGAGATGCCTGCCTGTACATAGTATGTAGTATATTGCTCATGCCTGGCTGCGCGCGTGCCTGGGCAATATTTTAAGACGCGAGAGTGACGGGGCCGCCGCTGGGTTCCGGCTTCGATGCACAGGCAAAAAAGGCTCCGTCGGGCACATTACGTAGGTAGTTGCAGCTGTCCGGGGGAGGCTGCCCGTCCGACGCCCTGGGACCCACGGGTGGAAAATGGCCAGCCCACCCCGTCGCCGGTGGTGTGGCCTGCACTCGTACGCACTCGTAGACTTATTATTGTCCTTACGTGTAGGTTACGTCTCGAGGCGCTTGTGCCTGATTATCCCGCGCCCTGCCGATGCAGCTTCCATCCCGGCGGCGCGGACGCGGCCCCTGCTGGCTTGCTACGTTGATTTCCCACCCTCCCTTTCGAGGGCCTGCAGCGTGCATACTCGTACATACATGCCTACCGCATTCATACTACTTACCTCGAGGCATCGGAGAACCCGAGGCCGTCGCTCGCGCCTTTATTCTCTCAACCCGTCTGCCTGGCGCCCCTGGGCTGCTCAGGGAGGTACCTGCTCCGTGCCTACCACTTTACTTCGCTCCGTGGTCCGTACCCAACTTATTGCACAACTTCCACCTCTCCCCACCATCCCGCCAGGGACCGGGCATGCCCGTCTCCTCCCCCTGTTGCTCGCTTGCCTGTCCGTCTCCATCCTTTCTTCTTCGTGCCTCCACCCCTGACGTTGCTCGTCTTTCTTTCCCCTTCACCCTTCCCGCCTCTCACCGAGTCTCCTGCCGACGATATAACCCTCTGGCCTCGTCTCCTTGCTTTTTGACAGAGCAGAACGGAGTTTCATGTGCCTCGGGCAGTTCCCTCTCTCCCCCACCTTCGCTTGAGACCACCCCCGGTTGAATTGGGCTGCGACTCGTGCGGCCGTCTACCTTGTCTCTGCAACCCGCGTCCACGAAAACGCATACATGAGCCTTGGCTTGGCGGCGCCTATATCCACACGTCACGCCGCCGTCGTCCGCTTCGCGCCCGAGGCTTTTCGCGCAAATCACCGTCGAGCAGAACCCGGGCGGAAAGGCTCGCCGCCAGCTTCCTACCCAAGCTCTCTCACAATTACTACCTAATTAATCGGAGAGCTGCGAGGCGACAACACCCCGAGGGCGCGCAGCTCAGAGACACGACTCAAAAAGGCTCCCCCCCACCCTGCACTCCCAAGACGACCTAAGCCTGCAGCTCCAACCTTCTCCAGCCTAGCTGCTGCTCCTCCACGACGGCTCGGAAATCTTCAAGCATCCGCAATAAGACTACCCCGAGCCAGGGCCCCCATCAACGCGCTGATTTAATCCCCCCCTTTCACCGCCTTCGCTTCGCCGGAGCGCAGAACGCAACGCCGCGACACCTCGGTCGACGTCGCCACCGAACGGCCAATTGTTCCCCCAGAATCTCGGCGGTGCGGGCGTTGTCTCGAGGGCGACACCTCACAGCTGCTCCCGCTTGTAGCGTCTGGTGTTTGTCCCGATTTGGTGCAGCCCACCTCGAGCACAAAAATCTGCAAGGCGAGGCACGCCGAATCGGCGCACGACCGCCCGCCATGGCGCCGCGTTACCACATGTCGGCGAGGTACGCAAACCAGTCAATTGGAGTCGCCGCCACCGGTCCGTCCCGCTGACAATGCCCTTTAAGTCGCGAGCTTCACGTTGTGGTTCTAGGAGCAGGTTCGTCGCGCTCCATTCTCGATCACGTGCGCATCCACCTGACTGTCACCTACAGGCGGCGTTGGAAAGAGCTGTCTAACCGGTGAGTTCCATCTCGTTTGCCGCGATGGGAAGCCCTTTGTCCGAGACGTGCGACTGACTCTGGGGCGCAGCGCAATTCGTTCATAATGAGTGGATCGAGAGCTATGATCCCACCATTGAGGATTCCTACCGCACCCAGCTCCAAGTTGACGTGAGTGGACAGCTGCAACATAAACCGGCCCCTGATCGAGTCCTCACTGACTGACTCGCTCGCGTAGGGTAGGCAGGTTGTGCTCGAGATGTGAGTCCGCAGTCGCTGCGCGGAAATCCGCTGTGTTGCAGAAGCGGACACGCTGACTTAGATGTGCAGCCTCGACACCGCCGGCACTGAGCAATTCGGTACGTCCTGTCCCCACTCCCTCCCTCGGGATCGGCCGCTCTGCGTTTTCTGATCGAGGACTGACCCGCATCAGTTGCCATGAGAGATCTATACATGAAGACGGGACAAGGCTTTCTTCTTGTCTTTAGCATCACCTCACCCTCATCACTGACGGAATTGGCTGGGCTACGGGAGGAAATCATCCGCATCAAAGATGACGAAAACGTGCCCATGGTCATTGTCGGGAACAAGGCTGACCTGGAAGAGACTCGGGTCGTTCCCAGGGCAAAGGGCTTCTCAATTTCCCAGAAGTGGGGGGCCCCCTACTACGAGTCCAGCGCCAGGACGAAGAGTGAGTGCCGCGACGTACGTACACTTGAGCTGACTGCTAACCCCTTGGCAGCAAATGTAGACGAGGTGTTTGTCGATCTGTGCCGCCAAATGCTGCGCAAAGACGACGAATACCTGAACACAAACGAAGTCGATGACAGCGGCTTCAAATTCGACGCCTTCCGCGGCTCCGGCAAGCGCCGACGGCGTATGAGAATGCGAGACAGTAATGGCCAGCGTTGTATCATTCTATAAGCATCGGTTACCAGGCGATTGCTTCCAGCGATGGTTCGAGGATGGCGAGCTCATTTGGGAGCTGACAGGACGATAAAATTTACGACGCATTACGACATTGAATTTTGAGCTTTTGAAGAGATGGCTTTTCTTAGGCCGCGGAACGGGACCTCGGGGTCCCTCTCGATATATCGAGCACCAATCACGATGGCGACATACCCAAGCGCTGCTTGGCCAGGGATGGTGAATTCTTCAACATGGGAAGAAACAGCGAAACGGGGAGTCGGCGGCGGCAATGCCGATGCAACCCACAACTGCTGTTCATGTGGAGGTTTGCAGAAGAGGAGGAAAGCCATGACGAAGAAATGGGCTAGCCTTGACTGAGGACGTCAGAAAGGAGAAAAAGGTGGTCAACTTTGGTCATTCAAAAGCCATGGCGCAGACGGCGTTTCAAGACTGGCATGGGCAACTTAGACGGGTCTCTGGGCGGGAACCCGCATTCTGTTATTTCTTTGTCCATCTCGCCCTTGCTCACTACGTGGCAGGGGTATTTGTCTTTGCTGGGCGCGGCAGGAGACATGATCCCGATCACACATGAGGTCGGTTATCCATAGACGAGTTGAATACAGAGCACGACGAGTTGGATACAGAGCCCGAGGCCATCAATCCAATCAACGAAGAAATGGCATCTCGCCGTCTGCATCAACCGCACTCTAGACACCACACGGAACGCCTTTATACGCGCGTGCAGTCGTATCCTTCCCTATGCACGGTGCCATATGTACCTTGCTGACGGCCCAGGTGTACTTCATCGCCTCATTATTATGTTCCACACATCACCTATCCACGCCAGCGTGCCCCTGACCTTGGCCACCATGTTCAGCAGCCGCACGTACCGCCACGTGAACATCTCAACCTCGTCATAGTCCCCCGCGTAGCACTCCCACGCTGCGCGGCCCTGACCGTCGCCCTCGTGGGCCGCGACGGGCACCTCCCCCTGAGGCGCGTGCTTGAGGCGCGGGCCGACCACGAGGGCGCGGCCCGCGATGCCCTCGTCGGCGATGAGCCGCGTCGCCGCGTCGATGACGTCCGGGAGCAGCGCTGGCCCCGCGCTGCCAGACAGTAATGCCGCCTCGACGGCGCTGGGGAGCATGCGGGTGCCGCCCACGTAGTAGGGCGCGACCATGTTGACGCGGACGCCGCCGCCCGGGGCCGCGAAGGCCGTGGCGCGCAGACTGCGGAAGAGCCCGGCGACGGCGTGCTTGGACATGGTGTACTGCGCCTGGCCCGGGAGCGGGAGGACGGACGCGACGCTGCCGACGAGCAGCAGGCAGCGGTCCGGGCGCGGGTTGAGGCCGAGGTGGTACAGCGCGAGGTGGGCCGTGTAGGCGGCGCCCGTGACGTTGACGTCGAGCGTCGCGACGCTGGGCCGGGGCAGCCGCCCGTCGACGAGGCGCGGGCGCTCGAAGGCGCCGCTCTCGGCGGGCACGAGGACGCCGGCGTTGGGGACGACGACGTCGACGGCGCGGCGGGGGCTGAGGCGCGCGGCGGCGTCGAAGAGCGCCGTCTGGTCGTCCCAGCTCGTCACGTCGCAGCGCTGGTAGTGGAACGTGGAGCGCGGGTGCGCGGCGCGCAGGTCTGCGACGAGGGACTCGCCCGCGGCGTCGTCGACGTCGCCGACGAAGACGTGCGCGCCGAGCGCGGCCCAGCGCCGCACCATGCTCGCGCCGAGGCCGTTGGCGCCGCCGGTGACGACGATGGTCTTGTCGCGCAGCGTCGAGGCGTCGTAGGGCTGCGACACGTCGACGGGCGGCGACTGCCGGATGATGGGCTTGAGGTCCATGATGGCCGCCGTCGCCGTCGTCGTCGTCTTCGTCGCGAGGGGGATCGGTCCGAGTCGCCCGGCTGCTGCGAAGACGGGGGGAGGGGGACCCGGTAGACGCTGCTGCGGCAGAGGGCTATTTATGTGCCGGGTTGCGCGGCGGCATCGGTCATCAGATATCGAGATCTAGAATCACGATGGAAATTGCCTGGTGTTTCTAGCGAGCCCCACCGCCTTGAGCTGAAGCTGGCCATCGAGGCGCGCCACCGGCACCGCACAAAGCGGAGTGACTGGTTAGAGACAAGGTGGTGGAGATGAGATGAATCGGCGACAATGGATATTTGTCGCAATTATCTCGCATCGTTGGGGCGGGCGAGGCAGTGCCGGGCTGAATTTGGAATGTGAGGCTAAGGTCAGGGGCAGACCCTGGAGCAGCCTTTGGTACCAATTGTTTCCAATGGGTACACACCATACATGAAGCATGGAGCAGAGTCTACTCCGTACGCCAGAATACATATACACGACGTCCCTCGCGGTTTCATGCGATGTCCACGGACGTGAAGGATTCGAAAGGCGATATCGGAAGGAATACTGTCCCTTCACTGATTTACAGGTACACGGCGCTTGGCAGCGTGTCCACTTCTCTTGGCCGCCGTGGCAAACGCGCGTCTCAACCACACCACACCACCACATCCAGTCCAACCCATCGACAACACGAGTAAAAAAAAAAAATCAAGGACCAAAAAAAGGAAAACATACAACACCGGGTATTCGCTGGTCGTCACCGACCCAACTACTAATCCAGCGCTCGCTAGCTTATCCATCGGAGATCGAACGGGATCCAGATTTATCAGGCGGCTGTGGTCGTATGTGACAGTTGAACATGCAAATCGTCTTATATGGTTAACAAGGCGGCCGGCCTAGTCCGGCAATGGGTTCTGGACCGAGCATGGAAGAAAAGCCCGACTGCATCCGCCTTCCATGTCATCGAGGCCGCTCTGGCCTTGAGACTCTCGCCCCTTGCCCCTTGTTCCTCGCTGCTGCGAAGACATGCTTTACAAGTTGGATTCGCGGGCTGAGAGCTAAGGAGAGTTTGAGCGAGGGGTCGTATTTATGCAAACCAGCGCACGTGGGTTGTTGACTTCATGCGACACCAAGATGCTGAAACTTTCAAGCTCAACAGCTTCAAAGGAGACTATAATGACGGCGAATATATCATGGGCGCATATAGTCTGTGTCTCATACGGAGCGCGTTTACAGTTAATGAAGTCGTCGTACGGAGTACGTACGTCAAGAGCCCTAGGTATCCTAGTAAACTATAAGAATGCAAACTTACCTAGAGCCAAACCCGGAGCCGGAGAGGGGCGTCCCGAAACCACGGGGAGACGACGTGCCCTGAACGTCGTCCGCCCACATTATAAGGTGTAAGTCCGCGTAAGCAGGTGCCGATCTTCAACTCACATCGCACAGTTCGACTCTGCTCCGGACAGCCGTGGCTTGCGGAGAGCGCGCGGCCCCCAACGCGTCGCATCTGGACTGCTCAGCTCTGAAGCCGTGGCCCGCCCGAAACGCACGCGCATGAACCTGGCACCCGGTCGAGCATTGCGCCAAGCTTTCATTAGCGTAGCTTAGTCGTATCCGAACAGCCAACAGGATGGCGTGCCGGGGGCCGTGGTGATCCAGTGATAGATTGGATGGAGCCTTTCTGGTGGGTCCCCTCATGGCAGAGCTCCCAGCAGCGAGTTCATTGGCCAGCGGGTTCTTGAGCCTCCCTGAGGGGCAGCGGAGAGATCGGGTCCACGATAGCCATGGCCCCGGGGCTGGAGGCATGACGGGGCGCGGGCGGATAGCACGGCGACTCAACAGATCATTATCGGGGCGGCCATGGATGGGAGTCGGGAAACATACGTACAACGTGCGACGTTGCCTTGCAGATGGACAGGGAACCCACGTTCGGGTCCGGTCCAAGTGGCACCTCGAGACCAGTCAAAAGGCTCTTGGCTACGTCGAGGGGTCGCAGATCCCTCGTGCTGTTGGGGTCACGCCTCTCGATGACTGCGAGATCAACTGCGGCCGATGCCTGCCCAGCACACAGTTTCGCTCAACGAGAGAGTTCCGACTATAGCTGTCATTGAAGCCGAATGTTGCCACAGATGGGGGACGAAGGCCTCAGAATGCATGACGCCTGGTGGTCGGTAGGAAAGTAGTTCTTCGGAGCGTGCATGAAGCCAGCGACGCGGCCAGCCGGAGCCTACACAGCCTTGTTATCAACCCACAATACTCCAGTGCGTGCATTGCCGTCTGACAGTGCGTAACCCGGGGTACAAGCAGCCCTAACGCAAGTTGACAGTAAGCAGTACGAGTACGCGGGCCCGTACGATGTAGCCGTCTCCGTCTCGAGCCGTCGCAGCGTCGTATCCCGAAGAACGAGAGGCCTCGAGTTGGCGACACTAGCAGGCACTCTGTGCATCTCGAGCTTCGGAGTGCTTCCCCGGGCCACTTGTGGGAAGACTTGCCAATTGCCTGGTCTCCTTCATCCAAGTGCTGCACCAACATGTGTGATGGACCGGGGTCGGCGACAGTAGCGCGCAGAGGCGCTGGCCAATGGTGTCGCCCCCGCCAGAGATTGAGATGCCCATGCCACCAACCCCAGCGCCAGAGCGTCTTCGGACAGCAATCGCCAAGGCGGACACGTGGGGTTAGGTGGGAGCTCCGCCGTGGTGGGCTTCTCGAGACGGGGCCATGAGGCAGGCCGCTGTGAAGGTCCCTGTTCCCTGTACGGAGTACTCCGTACCGGCCTCGACGTTTCGACGCCATTCGTCGCGAGGATCCCGGAGAGACGGCGCCGGCGACGGCTGCAAACGGCAGCTCTCGGCGATGCCAAGGCCTCGAGAACCTACGCCGATGGGTGCCAGGACAGTTCCGAAGTCGAGCAAGGGTCAGGAACGCCGTTCGGCTACTTCCTGGGGTGTCACCGGGCATGCTGACCAGCCTCGCAAAAGCCAGATAGGTGAACTTTTGGCCGGCGCAAGAGTCCGCGTACGTAGTTGGGCGATCGGGAAGCCAATATGCCGTCAGCCACCGCCGCCATCCTCGGTGTCTGCCATCATCTCGATGGGTGCCTGCGCCAGCGCGACGTTGGCAGCTAGCTCATTGGCTGCTCAAGCTTTCGACCGCCTTCGTCCTCGATGTTAATGACTCTTTCGCCACGGAGCGCGTCGCGCATGGCATGGCGGAGTCGATCTAGGTATGTACGTACACTACGTCCAGAATGTAAGCCGGAGTTTGCAATGCTGGCCGCCAGACGCGTCCGCGCAGCCGCAGCTGTCAAGGGCGAGTTGATGCCTGTACCACGCGATTGGTGATGGGTTCGACGTGGGACGGCGGAACGATGGTTGGAAAGCTGCTGGGCTTCTAGCGCCGAGTTGACGTTCCTGTCCTCGAGCGAACGAGAGGGGTCACCGAGGAGATCGACGTGCGCCGTGACCGCTGACGTCTGCGCATCACGGCATGAGCGGAAGGGAAGCTGGACGAGGCGATCGCAGGAGCATGGCGTCAGGGCGGACATCGTGGTCGGGACGAGGTGCGGTTTCGCGGATGGGAGAATGACGTCCACGGGCGCTGCCCTGGATTGGGGGCCCGCGCCGCTACCTGAGGTGCCTGTGGCCCAGACCGCCAGGGCCGAAGGAGAGCGAGTAGTTGGACGGGGTGGGTGTCCAGCAGGCGGGATGGTGGGCTGCAGCTCGGGAGCCCTGCTGAGAGTACATGTGGCCTGCGGCCGTCCTGCGGCCAGAGGGAGCTTGGGAGGGCCCCTGCCAGCCAGCCGGGGGCCCCGGCAGCGGCGGGCACGTCTGGATGGGGGCCGCTGGCCACCCCGGCAAGCCCAGGCCATCCCACAGCGCAGGCCGCACTTACAACGTACGAGCACATCGGACGACGAGAACGAGAGCGGCAACCGCATCAGCCAGTGGGGGGGCTTGGCCCGTCCCTGTCGAGCTCCCGACCTTATCCAGTAAGTCGCCCACTGTCGTTACCTTACTGCCGGGCCCTGCACCTCGCCCGAAGTGGCACCTGCGCTGCATCCGTTCTACGCCGACGTCTCGACGGGCTCGCAGCCCGAGCCTCGGAGACTTCGGTCGGCATATAACAACATGACCAGTGCCTTCTGCTCTCCGTCCTCGCGTCTCGCACAGACCGCGGGACGAAGCCCTTGCCCGACGCGCCTCAGTCGACAGCGACGCGGCTCTGCTCTGCTGTCCACGCGGTGCCTACCTTGCCTACCTACCTGGGTAGCCATCCGTCCGTCCGTCCATCCATCCACCCATCCAGCATGCCCTACGTATCTTGCATGTTGATCACACCCACAGCCTTGCCGGACGGGCACCAAGGTTGCGCAAGAAGCTTCGCCGTCAGCCCGTGCGTCGCATGCCATGCCACGCCCTGGCCTGCCATCTGCCATGCCCGTCACCCACCTGGGCCCCGGGATCCCAACGACGAGACACATGCTGCAGGAGAGGCCCGGGAACTGCTGCTCACCGGTTATGCACAGTCCCTTGCGACCTCTCCCTGCCGCTGACAGGGCGCCGGCCAGCCGAATCACAAGGGGTGGAGGCAAAGACGTGGCTCCTGTCGAGGCGGCGGACGGACGAAGTCTTTTTTCGTCGTCGGGCCACGTCCTCGGCGCATGCAAGGTGCATGAGGTAGGTCCTGCGCTCCGGGTGCCCGCGTCGCGCGGGTTGCCTGCCTCGACGCCAGGCTGGTGCTGCCTGAGGCGCTGTCCCACGGCGCATTCGACGGCCCCAGCATCGTGCGCCGGCCTGCCCTCGTCAATGCCGTCGCTCCGCTTCGTGCCGTCGGCGAGCTGCCAGCTGAAAGCTTCAACAGCTCAGCTCGGTGCTGCCGGCTGCCGGGGGCATCCCTGACGGCGGCTGCCGAGGCTGCCCCCCGAGGCTGTCCCGCGCCCGCAACGGCATCTCCATTCTCCATTTTCCAGTGTCAGCGTTTCCCGTCATGCTTCTCGTCCGTCCTCACCTCTGCCCAGTTGGTTCCACTGTGGACCGATCCCCCACACACCACGACACCCCCTTCAACGTCGGGGGTGGGGGAGCTACTTGTCCTCGCAGCTCGGAGCCATATCTAAATTAAGTACCCCGGCCGCGGGCAATGCGACCTCGTGCCTGACACTCGCTCCTCTGCCGCCGTGGTCCCTGCTCTGGAGAGTCCGTCCGCCAGCCGTCGCCGTGGCTCGCCGCCCTCGCGTCTGCCCTCTCCAGGCTCCGTACGGATACGTGAGGTGATGAGGTACGGATAGAGAGTCAAGAGAGTCTCGCGGCCGCGGCAGCCCTAGCGGTCGCAGCTGTTCAAGACATGCCGCCCAACCTCGCGCCTGTCCCGACGTGGTCCCAGAGGCAAAAGGAAGCAGAGCGGCGGGACGGGTTTGCTCGACGGCCGGCGGTCCCTTGTCTTGGCACACGTGCCGGCGAGGCGCGAGGTGAGGAGGCCACGGCCGTCTCGAGCACTGCGCAGCGTGGCGAGGCGCGAGCCCGACGAGCACGCACTTGTCGCGCCTGCGCAGCCGGCCCGTCTAACTGTCTGTCCCTTGCCGGATCAGTCATAGGATTGGCCGTAAGATTAGCATTTGGACCTAGCCGTAGTCGTCGCCCACGGCTCGCCTGTCGTGTTGGTTTGACTTTTGGCTGAAGGCGTTCCCCTCCGTTGCGCTCGCGCTCCGATTGGCGGGTGCGCTCGGTGGAGCGGCACTAGCACCGCCTCCAGCACCAGAAGCAGCGTCAGGCTGCGCCGCGCACCCCCCCCTCGAGCAGCCTTTGCGGCCACCCACACAGTCCCGTTGTCTCTTGGAGGACGATGGCCGAGGTGAGTCGAGAGACGCGACGCTCGCGGCTGTTGTTGCTGCTGGCGGAGGTTGCCCAAGGACGTCGTCCCATGTGCCGTTGACCGCCCCTGTCGCCTCCCTCTGCAGTCTCCCGTCTGGCGACTCGCGAGCGAAGCAGCCTGCCCGCCAGCCTCGCCTCGTGTGCCGGGTGTCGTCCACAGCCGGGTGCGCGGGTTGCTTTGACCAGGGCGCTCGCGACTCGGTACCTATACGACGCTCGCCCACGTCCTCGTCGAGACGGCGGCCAACTGCCGCGCCCTCCCCTCGTCGAGGCCGATGCGAATTGGAGCAAGGTACGGGCTAGCGACCTTGCTCCTCACGCCTCCCTTGGTCTGTTCGCGTGCTTGAGGCTCCGAGCTAGGCTACTGTGCTCGGGCAAGGTACCTCGCCTACATAGTACTTGCGTACCGGCTCGCGGGGTGAGGTGCGCTGCGACAGACGCGGCCCATCCACCAGCAGGCCACCTGGCGCCGCGCGCATCCCCCATCCCCCGTCTTCCCTCCGGTGCTGTGGGGCGTCCCTCTGTGGCTTTGTTGTGTGTCTCCCTGGGTCAAAAAGGCTGTCGCTGTCTCTCATCAATCATCGCCCGGGCAGAGCCAAGCTCGCCGCCCCATCCACCCACCATCATCCAGCCCACCCGCCCGTTCAGTCAGGCCCAACTCCAGTCCCTCCCCCTCCCCCCCGGTCCCGTCTGGCGCAAGCTTCGAACACGGCTGCCAGGACTCGTCCACCTCTCAGCGCCCCCCCGAGGTCATCAGCCTGGCCCGCGACTTGGGAGCCTGTGAGGAGCGCGCCTCGCACGCTCGACGTCTCCCCAGCCCGACGTCGCTCGAGTCACTTGCTGTCACCACCACACACACACCACCCATTCCCCCCCAGTTCCTTCTCGCCGTCGTGCGCCCGTGTCCGTCTTCAACGCGATACATACTTTAACTTGTCTTGTTCCCCGTTGTCCTTCCCAACACCTCGACTCGCACCCGGGAGACTGCCTCGACGTCGCGCATCTCACCCCTCACGCCATCCGCTCATTCACGATCGCCGCTGCGACCCCCAGCGCTTCGTCCATTGCGACACGGTAGAGTTGCGCTGCCGCCGCCACCACCACCACCACCACCCTCGGTCCCAACAACTGCTGCGCGCGCGCGTTCCCCTCACCACCAGCGACGACGGCCGCACACCCACGATCATCCCTTTCGGGCGACCTGCACGCTGCCGCTGGCCTGTGAGCCGCCTCCTGACGCCACATCGTCCGCCGCGCAGACCGCATTCAGCACCGAGTCGAGATCGCGCATCGCCACGCGCGCTGCCTCCTCGCTCCTCCGCGCCCTCGACGCAGCGATCGAACCCGTCTTCTCGTCCCGGTCGCGTCGTCGACATCGTCGCTTCTGCTGCTGCCAGGTGCGACGCACGACTTGCGACAGCGTCCGCTCCAGCATCGCACCCTCGTCGCATTCCTGACGGACCACACACTCCTGTGACCGCGAGCACCACCCCATTCCGCCCAGCATCCTGCGCATGCACCCGAGTGCTGGGTCATGAACGCTGACCAGAGCGCACCACCGCCGCCGCCTTCCCGCCAGCCTGTCGCGGCTCCCGTCGCGTCCGCGAGGCCGCTGCATTCCAGCCGCGCCAGTCCTCGTCTCCCTCCTGCCACAGCCGCCTCTGACAAGCGAGACATGGCCGCCACTGGCTTCATGCCGGCGTCGCATGCCTTCCGACCCACGCCGCCGGCGCAGTCGCCCTACCCGCTCAACATGTCGACGGCTCATCTCTTCGAGCGCGAGCCCAGCAAGCCCGTCGGCGCCCCCTTCTCCAAGTCGCCCTCGCCCATGGTTCGCGTCCTCATCCGCCGCCTGCCGCTCAACACCTCCGAGGAGTCGCTGCGCCTGATGGTCGTCTGGTCCAAGGAGCTGGCCGACGTCGAGCTGCTCCCCGTCGACAAGTCCGAGGACGAGGGCTTCAGATCTGCCTTGTTGCGATTTCGAAGCTTGGCTGGAGCGACGGAGGTGAAGAACATGCTTGACGGCCGTTCTAACATCTCCAACGACGCCGAGATGGTCGTCGAGATTCTCGGGTCGAGCCCCGTCGCGGCGAGACGGCACGTCAACGAGCAGGCATCCTCGAGCGCGGCCTCGTCCGCGACGTCCTCGGCCCCCGGGTCCCGGCAGCCGTCGCGCTTCAACGGCGTGTTTCCGCCAATCGAGAAGCTGTCCCCGACATCAAACGGCGGCTTCCCGGTCCACGAGTTTCTGGACTCTAGTGCCAACTACCAGGGCTTCTTTTCTCCGCAGTCGCCCATCGGGAACCATCTCTCCGACCGACCCAGGATATCCGGCAAGACGCTCATCAACGACGACTTTGGCGACGACGAGGAGACGAGCGACCTGCTCAAGGATCCAGTCGCCTACGCCGAGAACGGAGCAGCATCCCAGCGGAGGGCCACCGCCCCGCAGATCCCCATCGGTCAGATGATGGCGGGCTTGTCGCTCAACTCAAACGGCAACCCGCCGGGGCCGTCGTCGTTGCCGCAGTACATGAATCCCGTCTCCCCCCTCGGCTCGGCGGGGCCGGGGCTCAGCTATCCCGTCAGCGGGCACAGCTACCAGCCGCGGCACAACTTCCCTCCCGTCAACCCGGCCGACCAGAACCCGCCGTGCAACACGCTCTACGTCGGAAACCTGCCGATCGACACCTCCGAAGAGGAGCTCAAGGCTATGTTCTCCAAGCAGCGGGGTTACAAGAGACTATGTTTCAGAACGAAGCAGAACGGGCCAATGTGCTTCGTCGAATTCGAGGACATCTCCTTCGCCACCAAGGCGCTTCACGAGCTATACGGCCACCCTCTTCACAACAGCGTCAAGGGCGGCATCCGGCTGAGTTTCTCCAAGAACCCGCTAGGCGTCCGATCCGGTCAGGCTCCCGGACAGTCCTCATCGAGCAACATGAGCAGCATCAACGGAATGATGGCGGCGAGCTCGAATGGCTTCAGCACAGCCCACGGCCCTCCGCCCGGCCTAGCTGCCCCTCCTGGCTTAGGCTCCGGGCGTGGCAACTACAACCTAGCGTCGTCCATGAACACGGGCGGAAGCCATCCACACCAGGGTTCGGGCTTCGCAGGCGGGCCCAACCACCCGTGGAACGCGCCCGTCTACAACAACGGGGTGGCCACGGGGTCGAACGGGCCGGCGCAAGCAAACTCGTCGTACCTCCCCCGGCACATGATGGGGAGGTAGCGGCCCATCGTTGGTCCACAAGTGGCATAGACGACCTTCTCAAGGCGTAGCCAATTTGTGGCGTTGCAAGGTGGGCAATGTGGAATCAGCTCTCCTGCCTCTTCTCCATGCTCTACGAGAGTTGATACGCCGGACGTTCCAAGACACATCTTGTCGCGAAGGGCTGCGATTGGTGCTGCGTGCAAGACGCCGGAGCTTGCCACGTTTGGGGTGCAGCTCACCTTTGTCTTACCCGTTGAGCCCTCTGGATGGGCGGAATACGAGTTTTCTCCCTGGTGGACAGCACGGCCTTGGTCGATGTCCAAGAGCTCTGCATTCTCAGTGATGGCGGATGGTTTGAATCCGCGGCCGTCATTTTGGAAGATATTACCATTGTCACGGTGTGTCGGCGCTTCGTTTACTTTGGGGCGTATCTTGCGATCGCGTCTCACCTCTACTGCATACGGCCCATACAGAGTCGCATGGGGTACTGGGGTGCTTTGAACTTCCTTTCAAGGCGTCGACGGTCTGCGTGCATTTTCTTTTGCCTCTCCGCAGATTTGGAGCGATAGGGCCATCGGGACGCGACAACGGAGTTTGGGAGGGTCGTACTATCGAGCATTTGCATGGTATGGGCCGGCCGGTCCTCGGCAGGGGCACCGGCCTTCGGAAGGGGGGCCCGACCCGGCCTTAGGCATGGGGCTATCCCGGCGCAGGCGGCAGTCACTTCACTATTCGGATCTACTTGTCTCCTCGGCACCATATGTTGTCGGCGCCGAATTCGCCACTCGGATGCATTGACTTGTCAACTGCCTCGTTGCATCAAGGGAAATCAGTTATCTCAGTTCACGTCATCTTCAATATTCACAGCGAAACCAGAAAAGCGAAAAACATCTCCCAAAAAAAATCGTCTCTTAGGGAACATAGCACGGAATCGGTGCCGCAAAAGAAGGCAGTTTTGGAGTATCTAGGGGTATATCGTATGGAATACGGGACATCGATCAGGCCGGACGTGGCGTCGCATTACACCTCAGATACAAAAGGGTCATGGGGCACATCCTCTACCGTCGTCGGCACGGAGACCAGGAGTCAGCATTCGTCGGGTCTCGCATCGAGCATGCATGAAGCTTGGCCGGTTGAGGTTTGCATTTTTGGGACGAGGGATCGGGGTCAACACGGCATGGTCAGGGGCATCTTTTGGGTCAAGTCACGATGGACGCCGTTCCGCGGCGACGCGGATAGAGAAGGTCCACGGACCGCTCGATCCGGCTCGCGGGACGGCGGCCGCGTCTTGAGAAGCTTAGCGGGCATGGCGTTGCTTTCGCTGACGGAACACACTTTCATTTTCTCGCCTTAATGACTTTTGATTCCCCCCTTTTTTTACGTCTGCGCCCTGGTTGGCTGGAGTTTCTTTTTCCCCGGGTTTGATCTGAGCTGCATTGGGCAGGTGGAAAGGCGAATGCTTGTTTTGGTTGTTTTCAGGAATTCCCCCTTGCTTCTTCTCCTTGTGCGCATTCGGATACGTACGGATCATGCCTTTCGATTTCGCTAGTTGAGCAATGGACATAGAACGGTTTACAGCATGCGAATGCGCCCGGCGCCTTTGATCTCCTCACTTGATGGGTGACGTGATTGTTGTCTCCGAGGAGGCCGCTGTAGTAGTTGTAGCACAAGAATCAACGTTGCCTCGTCATGTCTCACAAGCCACGCGTTCGACATTCGAGCCAGCCAACTTCCGAGGTTGACTCCGACAGCCCTGCGCGCCCGGCTGACAACCACCAACCCACGACGACGAAAATATATCGGCCTGAAGCCTGCCCAAAGCCAGGGCCCCCATGTCCCTGATTGCGGCCTTTTTTTTTGTTTTGCGTGCCACGTTGCGAGAACGTATCTGGGGTGGCACCGGACCGGCTGCGACGGGTTCTCTGCAGCGCTTCGGAACAGGGATGCCGCGAGGAGATGCCTGGATTTGGTGAATGTTGTCGACAAGGGTACGAGCACTTGGAGGAGGATGTGGGTGTGATGGGGGCTGCGGTTGAGTGGATGGTTGTGGAAAAGGTTGCGTGTGGACTTGTTGGGCGCGGTGCAGGGGAATGGAGGTGTGTGCTTGACGGTGGTTGGGGAAGAGGGTGACCATGGACGGTGGTTGGATATACACTTACGGAGCACTCGGCCTTCCACTGGAGGCTCCGGGAAATGCCAACCGCAGTGCGAGCTGTCGATGTGAAGCATACTGTTCGCCGGTATTTTGGTATTTGACTTTGAAAAAATCAATCATAAGCCCCCAACGGCAAGCTTCTTGTGTGTAAGTCATGTGGCTCCGCGGTCCTGCTGGGTCCGTCGCACCGAGACTTGAGGTAAGGCTTGATTTCTCTTGCCTAAACAGGGTCTAACACCCGGACTGCATGCTTCCATGTGGTGGAGGATGTCTTGGGCTCTGAAAGCATGTGTCACACGGCTTCAACGTGGCTTCGAGACGGAGACTATTGTCGTAATGTTGTGCGTTCAGGAACAAAGGTCCCTGGCATGTTATGCCGGCGAGACATTTGAAAGGTCGTGAAGCTCCGTCCCCTGGTAATTCTGACAACGCCATTCGTGGAGTTTCACGCCGTGTGATGGGTGTGGTGTGTGGGTGCGTGTTCTGGCGGTCGAGCTAAGCCTGACTGCACATGTATCAATCATACCGTTCATCCCTTTCCGTTGGTAATGATAGCCACCCCTGAAGATGCCGTAGTGCATCACTCTACAAGTTCGGGATAACTCAGCATTGTCTTGCTTTCTTCCGTCAATCCAATCAAATTTCTGGCTCACATATTTCGCAGTGACCGTGACGCGTGTCGTCAAGTATCATGCTATCCAGTCATCTCAACCAAACAAAGCTCATTGCACTGATTCGTGGGAGTTCAGAAACTCCGTAATGAAACGCCGCATTGACAAATAAAAGCAGCTATGCAGACTATGGCTTTACCCGTTGCATGTACCCTAAGTGCAAGGAAGCAAATTTGGAGCGGAAGAGCCTCAGTCTAATGGCCGTCTGTTTTCAGATCACCAAACCTCTGCCCAGTGCGCTGTGCATGAACCGCCACCAAAGTTCTTCTGCAGACGTCTTGAAGGCTGGCCGTCAACTGAGCGCTCGCCTTTCCGTCGGCGGCTCCGCCGTCGTCGACGAGTGGTTCTGTCTTTCTCGTGGAAAATTGCGCGCCTTGGGCGGCTAGAGCCCGCTCTTGTGCGTCGAATTGGGCTCGAAGGTGTTTGATATCCCCAGAAGTTTGGCTTGAAATGATGCTGTTCTGCAGCGTCAGCAGAGCCCCCCTTGTCTAAAAACGCGGGTTCGTACAGCGTGATGGAAGATACAATCATGGTTATTGTCCTCTGGCAGTCCGCCAAATCTCTATTGAGCCTTTCTATCTTCGAGTCGTTGAAGTATATAACAATCCTGTCGCGCTTGCTGAAATGCGAAGACCTCGAATGGCTTGTGACACTCGTTATGGTATCTGTAAACGTTTGGCAAAATGATTTCGTCGTTTCTAACACCTTGCTGAGCTCTATCTCCTTCAGAACAGGACCGAGAGCACCTATCGTAGAGTTCGCTTCGAGTGTTTGTGCTAGTACGCCCAACGTCGTCTGCGTTTGAGAGAGGAGACTCTTGCACCGCGAAACAGACTCTGGCGCATCGTTGAGTCCATCGACAACATCGTAAAGCGCCTTGGCGCTCTGCAACGCGGCCGTTGCGACAGCTATGACACTGGCGGTGATGCTGAGGGGATCCATGGCCGGTGGACCAGAGCCTCGAACCGCCGTTCGTTGACACTTGGACTTCGTGATGGACAGACTTTGTGGTTGCTCTGCAGCAACACCCGTGACGATCCAACCCCGCCCACGTGATTTCGTCAGCCTGCTTGATGAGACGAAGAATGCACACGTCGCGGTGATACGCAAGCACCTATCTCGGTGACGCATATGATTAAGAAATATATATCTATTAAATGGATACCTAGAGACGAGCCAACAGAGCCCAGTACTGTTTGGCCAGGAATGCAAGATATCTAGACAAGTGCCGCCGGGCCACGGCAGTGCTATTCAGCCTCTTGAGCACAATGTCTGCCAGCTCAGTGCGAGGCTGGACAAGCGGCTTGATGCTCTCCCGAACATTTGTCCTTTGCTCAAAAGCATAGGCCATACCGACCAACTTCTCCTCGCTCCACTTATCACCAGCAAACCCAAGTCCAAAAGGCAAGTTCGGCCCATTGACGTTCAAATTGCCAAACTCATTTTTCCGAAAAGGAGTGCCATCGGGGATTTTACCCAAGGGTACTGTCACAACTGGTGTTCCCAACATACCAGCAGGTTTGCTCAAATGCCCCGTAAGAGCGACGATGGCGTCAAGAGAATGGTTCTTCAAAGCGCCGGTCAGTCCGTCATCCCCGACCAGGGAGATGATGAGATTCCTGAGGTCAAAAATCTCAGGATCGGTGTTGCTAAGACCGTGCTGTATAGCAATATCCCACCATTTCGTGTTGCGCTCCGGGAAGGCCTCGTTTGGGTGGTTGCGCGTGTTCTTCCAAAGTTCTTCGACGGACGTGACGTTGTTTGGATTTGAAACCAGTTGCGACAGATACTGTGGCAAATTTGTGCGAAAGTCGGCAAGAAAAACTTTCATATCGGCATTATGATAGTCCTGGTCTAGGATGTCGATGCCGGGGAAGTTGATGCCCTCAACAAGAACCGCGCCAGCCTCGCGCAAAACATCCAGTGCCGAATCGAAAGCTACCGACCGCGCATCCGACCCGCCCGCGCTCTGGCCGTTTCGGAAAACCCCGATGCGCCGACCCTGTAGAGCAGTGTCGCTACAGGCTCGCGCATAGTCGGGAACTTGGGAGAATGGAATGGCTGACGTGTAGTTGTCCCTAGAATCCGGTCCCGCGATCGCCGACAGAAGATAAGCCGCATCTTTGACAGTCCTTGCCAGGGGGCCAATGGTATCTTGATGCTCAGAGATAGGTATAACCAAGTGTCGCGAAGTCAGACCTACGGTGGGCCTGATGGCGACCACGTTGTTGACAAGAGCGGGGTGTAAAAGTGATCCGTCGGTTTCGGTGCCCAAGGATGCCCAAGCCAGGCCGAGAGACGCGGCCACAGCACTCCCGGAGGATGAGCTTTCTGGGTCTTGGTCCTGATAGTATGCGCCCAGCGTTTGGCCGCCGTACGCTGACCAGCCATTTGTGGAATTGGTGCTTCGGAAGCCTGCCCACTGCGACATGTTCGCCTTTCCTAGAATGATGGCTCCCGCTCGGCGCAGTTTCGCAACGACAGTGCTGTCCTCGGCCACTCTGGCTCCGAGCAGCGTGTATGAGCCGGCCGTGTTGTTCATAGCATCGCAGGTGGCGATGTTATTCTTTATGAGTAACGGAATGCCATGGAGAGGCTTCGACGCTGCTGCGTTGCTGCTTCTCTCTGCGTCGACCTTGGCAGCGATCGCCCGGGCGTCCGGGTTGATTTCCGTGACGGCGTGGAGCTCAGAATTGACTTCACCAATGCGATCGAGGTAGGCATCGACGAGGTCGACGCTTGTAAAAGCGCCGCTATCGAGCCCTTTCCGTAGTTGCTCGAGCGTTGCATCCAGCAGCGCTGGGAACTGAGCTGAGTTGTCCGCCTCGACGATTGACCCCGATAGAATCGCACAGGCAATGCCAGCGGCTCGGCTGGTGAGGGTTGAGGCGCGCATCTTTGTTGAATCAGGAAATGCTGTGACTTTGATGTACATAAGTATTCAAAACGAGATGCAAGAGGAGGAGCTGCGGTCAATATATACATGTGCCGTGGCGACGGATGCGAATCTGCATCAGTACAAGTTCCGAGGCTGCCTACCCTTTACGGTTGTCACAAGGCGTAGCCCTTCAGTTGCATGGAAGCACCGTCGCTGCATCCGATCCTGCGATTCCTTGAAGCAGGCTCGGGGAACACTCAAAGGCATTGGCTAGAGCTTAATGGTGGAAGATGAGAGAACAGTTCAGCTCGCCAACGGCCCTTCTGGACCGCTTGGCAAGTCACATGATAAGCTTTTCGCCAAGCGAACCTGCGATCCTCTGTACGACGACGGAATGCCATTCGGAAACAAGGCGGACAAACTTGGGCGGCGAAGGAGCCAGAAGTTCCAGGTCCTCGATCGGCCATTAGGCCGCCAGGTATTCGTGGCAAATACCCCCTTGAGTGCGCTTTTGCCCCTATGTCATTCATTAGGCAAACATTGCTCGCATCAATACGGCTTTGAGGTCCATATAAGCTTTTCAGCCTCCACGACGAACGTCTTCGGTTTTGCTCAGCCGACAGGCTTCTCTGGCTTTGATTCAGCTCGTCTCTATGCAGTATTCAATGTTGATTTCATTCAGTCTACGTCTACGTTATTGACTGGAGCTCGCCATCTGGCGCCTCCGTTGCATTAACCTTGTACATTAATTCCGTCTTAACGAGGGACTTATAGTTTCAAGAACCCAGCCGATGGACCATGGCAAAGCCTAGAACACCATCGTTTTGAGACACCTGAATCCAGACCACTTGATCATGCAGCACGTGCCATAGCCGGTTCGTCCCTGTTGTTGGCTAATATTTTCGTCTCCGGTATTAGTTGATATTTCCCAGGCACCGGCGTGGCAGCGTGACTGTAACCTCACAATGCTGTTGTCCCTGGGCACACCATACGGCAGGGTATTCAGTGGATTGCACTGCGAATGGCCGGAAAATTGGACCATGGTGTGGGCCACTGTACAGTTGACAGCCAAAAAGAACCAGGCGGTTTGGCAACGGAATGTGGGCGTCAGGATTATCCTCATATGCTTCTCCCACCATTCCGATCCTAACTGCGACCTCCTTGCACCACTCCAGCAGGATTGTAGTAGTGGACCTCTACTATCTGAAGTGAAAGCCAAGTAGCGCAAAGCCTTGAACGCAAATGAGTACAATCGGGCCAAGAAATTGACACGGGGCCACCGCGACGCAGGGCTTCTCACGTATATTGCGTGGGCGTCCCTTCCATCTCTCATTTTACTGCCAGTCTGAAAACCATGCGGCAGTTAGCAGGGCGAAACACGCAGTCCGATTCTACGCCTTAAGTTTCTTTATACTTCCTTTTCCAGCAGAGCGTGTTCACGACAGGCTTTATGATACTCACGCTGTTTCTCCGTTTCAGTTAGCCTTAAGAGAAACGTACAGAAGCATGTATGAATTTGACAGAAAGAGTCTACTGCAAGCCACCTGCAGAGATCACAGGAAATACAGATCTTTACCTTTTGCGGGGATACAAGAGAAGGGAAGTTACGTAGCAAGACGCTTAGGTCTTGGAAGTTGACTGCTTTCGGCCCGAGAGGTCAGCCTGGTAGATGGACTATGGGAAAATCTAAGCCTTTCCGTTAAGGCACGATATATGCAGCTCATTATACTGGACTGGCGGTCGACTGTAAGGCGCCATATTTGTAGCGTGGGGGTTACATCCACGCGGGCGAAGTCGGCACGCGTAGAGGAAGCCCGCTCTACAACTCACTGACGTCACGGCACTTCGGACAAAGGTACTCTAAGATATGTACATGTATTTGCATTCGCGAGCCAACGTATTTACAAGTTGATGTGAATGTAGTTCTGCGGAACCTGCCTCTAACTTCACCACCACGCCTACTGGGCTCAAAAGCTGCGCGCAAGCTCAACAAGGGACCCCATACTCATTTCAGCCTCAGTTTGGACCACCACCCCAGGTGTCACAAGTCCCTTGGCCAGGGGCGTGAGGTCGTCCGGAGTTTCTGGTCACGTCAGGGCCGGGCTGGGGGAAGTCGACATCCGTGCCCTCGTATGTGCAGACACCGTTGCCGATGTTGGCGACGAACATGTCCGGGCGGCTGCTTAGAGGGACCGCGGCGCGACGCTTCTTTCCACTCTGCCCCTTGACGGTGATGGCAGCACAGTTCATGTAGATCTCGCGATTGCCCTCGTTGTTGTACCAGGTCCAGGCGAAGAGCATCTCTCCGGAGGGGGTGTCGCTCGGGAGTGTGAACTGGTAGCTCGACGAGCCCATGACGGGGCAATGGCCGATGTACGAGTGGATAACTTTGAACGAGCTCCCGCGGTCAAAAGAGACCGAAGCCTGACAGGAGCCGCCGTTGTGTGGCGTATTGCCCGTGATCGTGAAGCTGTAGGTTTGGCCCGGGACCCACGTGGCAACAGGCGTACCCTCGGGAGTGCCCAGGAGCGAGTTGTAACTCTTGCAGGGGAAGTTGCTTCCGTCCGAATCCAGAGGCGAGATCATGTCGTAATCGATATCGTCGCCAGTGTAGGGGTTGAAAGACGATCGAAATGGCGGAGGGTCGCTCATCTCCATGTGAGCTTTGGCAAAGGCAGCCAGCCCCAAAACGACACCGACAGTCTCGATGACCTTCATGACGACAGTTTCGCAGCCGTAGGAGTGATAGGCTTGTCTAAGGTGGTGTTTAGGGGTAGGAAGAGTGACGACAGGGGAGACGCCAGGCAAGGCCCCAGCAGAGGAGAATGGCTTCTTGGGTTGAGCAGTGGCGGAAGTCGGAGGCTTCGATGTCTTTAATACTCGACACTACATGGCAAGAGCGAGTCATACCCATGCCTGTCCAGTATTCAAGATGGAAGTCGAGCAGTAACGTATCGCGCTACATCCCCACCTGGCAAGTCCCTGCATGGCAACATCATATCACACGCCGGGAAGCATGTTCGGATGAATCGACTGTTGACGTACCTTCCGTTCAAGGCGAGCGTTGTGAGTCGCTGCATGGCCCATTGCAACTCCAAGGCCCAGAGCAACGAGGAACGCAACCCCACAGCCTCGCCACCCGTTTCCCAATGACACTCGGCTTGTAATGAGTCTGCGATTCGATGCAACTACCTACAGTGAGGTTTCAGTCGGTGGCACTTGAGGGCACGCCGCACGTGCGTCTTGCATCGACACAACATCTGCGCAATCATCCTTTCAGAAGAAGAAACACTGGCACCTTCCTCTCAATGCGGAAGTTGACCGCTCGTTTTAGGTAGAAACGGGCGTGCCGCATCAGTGGGGCTCCCGATTCGATCCTTAATAGTACGATCCAGAAAAGCACCATACGCACGTTTCAAGTTCGACCCGGTATTTGGCCTGCTTGTTGCATCAAGCGGCACCTGCTATTTTCTTGACACTGACTAGTCGGCGACACTGACGGCACCAGCCAGCTCTTGAGATTGTAACGTCGCTCGTCTCCCATCTGCCCACTTGCAATATAAAGCGTCTTGCTCGGACTAGGCCGACATGCCTCACGTGCCGAGGGACCGAAAAAGACACGCCGCCCATCAAAATATGGGATGAATTTGGACTTTGGAAGATAGGGTGTATTGAAGATCTAGCCTAATGTGGGATGTGCATAACGCTGTTCCATGGTTCCTGGACTCTGCCAACCCCACGTGCACACACGGACCAGGTCATCTGGCCACAGATGTAGTAGTAACGTAACGTCCTTCTAGGCAATACTGGCAATGAATTCCATCGCAACAGCTATCGAGAACGACTTACCAAGGATCCCTGTCAGTACTCTTGATTTATGCGGTAAATTTACAAGTGGGCGCATTTCTCACACTCTAGTTTTTACGAGTACGCATACACGATTTCACTTCAATGCTCAGCGACGACTCTGCGAGACAGAAGAATTTAGCGACCGCCAGCTGGTTGCTCGAATGAGACAGGATGACCAGGAACTAGACCTTTGTGAAATAGAGACATTCACTACACCCGAGGACATGGTGTTAATTGAGCCTGTTTGGACTCTCAATATTTGAAAATAGAAGTGTCATCGCTGGCGAGGATGCTACGTGGCTCAAACGCGGATATGACATATCGCGAACGACATTGTATTCTCTATATCTTCACGATATCCGTCTCCTCAGTGTACCTCACTGCCGAAAATTCTACTGTCAAGTCATCGTAGTCGAAAGTAAAGTAAACCTCGCGAAGAAAGGCGTCCCCAAAAGTCGTAACATCCCTACCAAGGTCAACCACGCAGTTCGTATCCGAGAGTTTGGTGACGAGGTGATGTAGCGGCACCCTGATCTCTGCCCCTTCACCCAAGTCCACGACGAGCGTATCACTCGTCGGGTTTCGGTAAGTGCAATCCACCTTCAATCTCGGTCCTTCGGGGACGTCTTTGGGAATGCCGAAATAGTCCCTCACATCGCCGTACATCTTACTAGGCAGATACCATCGCGGCGAGCCAGTATCCCACAAAACGAAACTATCTTTTTCGTAGGTGAAGTTGCTTCCTGTTCCCTTCGAGAGCTCCAGACTCATGCCGTTAACTTGCACGAAGTTAGGCTGACCATTTGCCACTGTGGTGGTTGGGTCCAAGACCTTGTGCTTGAACACTGTTCCTTGCCGTTTGGCTAGATCTATTCCCCCAATGAGAAGAACACCGTCGGCGGTCGAGTTATTAGGACCTAGATATATACTAAACGCTCGCTTCGAAATGGCACCTCGGTCAAATAGCTGCTGGATGAAGGTCGGAGACCTATTGCAAGCCTTGGTGTCACAATCTGCGCCGAGGCCAAAAATAGCAGCGTGTTGATCAGTTATACGAGGGCCCCAGTATGATTCGACAACGCCAAAATTCATATTTTGAAAGGTCTGCCCGCCGATACTCAGGGTATCGTTCATCATACTGCCGTAACCCTTATCCGAAAGCATATCGTAGTAGCTGCTGCTTATCCACTTCGTAGTTGATGAAGACGTATTATCATAGACGCCATACTCTACACATAGGCCGCGCTTGCATATTTCGTTTACTGCGTGGTTATAAGTATTATTGTTTAGTAATGCTTGATGATCGTTGAGGCGACTCACAAGGTGATTCAAACGCGTACGTGTAGCTGCCTGTGTCTGCTTTGGTCACAGATCGTTGCGGGGGGGTGCCGACTTGAATTTCAACACCGTAGGCAGATTGATTATCTATCCGCCGCAACGGAATCGAAATTACGCCTGGGGGTAGTGAGGCCGACAGAGTCACCCCTGCTAACACCAGGAGGCAAAGATGGAACCAGTGACAATGCATGTTCGAGGATGGAATATTAAAGTTGGTACGCTGTAGCTGAGTTAATAATATTGAAGCCTGGGGCCGACGGACTGTTTATTAAATATGGATTTCGATTCGTATAAATGTTGCGAGCCTGACCATTTGTCTTGCGGTATTTCCGCCAAAAACTGGGCGGTGCATGTCCTTCTGCCTACATGGTGTATGAGTTACGCAACATGCTGTCGGCATAGGTGCCGAAGCAGGGGACCCCAAATACGATGTACTGATACGAAGTACCTAAATCGTGTCGGTACAGTCACTAGTCCAAAGTAGGAATCTTGATGATAGGAATTCAGCTCACTTATGACGTCAACAAGGTATTCCTTAAGGTACGGTCGTATTCGTATATGGTTGACAGGCAAACAGGGTCATCTGACCTGGAAAGCAGCTTGCATTATCCGCTATACGATGCTTCTTCAAAACCCGTGACACGTGAAATGAGTAGGGATCCCCAGCGCTTCCGAGGTCGGCTCAAGCATATAGCAGGCTGCTTGTCGCTTTCGTCTTCGTCATTTTCTACATGTACAGCTAGGCGATATGAACCCCCCACACACCATTCGGTTCCATCTACGGACCCATACCGGGATACGAAGAACCCTGCGAATTAAAGGCGATACCGTGGAATATAAGTCGGAAACCAAGCTGCATAAAGTTTAAGACTAGATATGGGTACGAGTAGATCCTAAGTTATGTGCTATACGGGGTGCTTATAGGTGAACATGTAACCATTTTCGACGCCCTGCCGGCTCTCTTTGCGCTTCCGGCTGACTCCAGGGCAGAAGTGGCGCTTGGCAAGTCGCCGCATTTCCTGGGCTACTCCGGGGACGGCACCGAGATGGCGGCCGGCGTGTCGGACCGCGGCCCGGAGCGGTTTTATTGCCAACGAGCTGACGGGGAGGGGTGCAGATGGTGTATCGCTCCGCGCACGGCTTCTGGGGGCCGAATTCAGGACGTTGAAGTACACACTTACTGTGTATTTGAGGCTCGTCTGACGCGTGTTAGTGGCCTCGGCCTTACTCCTCTGCTCATCAAGACTTCCATCCGCGAGATAACTGCTCTCGACGAAATGATTTCTTTGCCTCGTCGCCAAAGCGCTATTTCTACCACCGGAGACTTTCCTACGCTTCCTCTCGGACCAGCACTGCCTCAAAGTGCGTACATCACCCTGCCTTACTAGAAACTAAGACTGCCGCAAATATGTCACGTCTTTAAAACGGCAGGTTCGATATTTTATTTGCAGTCTCTGTCGCAATATAGCAATACAAATCTAGCGATATTTCTTGGAAATCGTCGGTCGCTGGAGGGTTAGCGAAGCTTCTGGTAGGCTTCGCCTTCACGTAGCTCGACAACACCTATTCTAGTATGAGAGTAGGTCCTTTGCTGTCTATCCCCAGACGACAATTTTTGGCCAAATTCCATTAAAGATAAACCTATTGGCGACATCAATGAGAAATAAACAACGCCGACCGTTCACTTAGACCATTGTTCACAAACTGCTCTTCCGTGAGTTTTATCGCCGAAAGGCCGCGCGGTGTAGGCTCATCTCTAGCCAGGACAGTAATTGAGAATTGTCTCTATTACTACAAGCTGAAGAACATCAAGCCAGATGATGCGGTCAAGACAATCGAAGAACACGGAGTCCTGCAGCCAATGATGACGCAGCTCCTATGACTCCGAGACTGAGGCCGAAGCTCCCGGAAACATGACCGGCCGAATATGTCGGCGACGTTGGCAAAGCTGTGATTATGTACGGAGTACTGTGGGGACCGAAACGTGTAGCGCAGATACCTAGCCAGCTTGCAACACAACACAGATCTTAACTTCATTCTTGGAAGCACTTGATCACTTGGTTACAATCCTCCGGATTCATCACCAAACGTGACATTAGCCCTAACCTATCTGCCAACACAAACCTCTAGTTTATCCCTTGGGAACCCAAACCGTCACACTATAACATAGGGCTAGGGGATAATATACGTTTAGCACCCGCTTCGTTGCCGCCAAGTAGTGGAAATACTCTACCGCTAGTTGGATAATTAGGACGAAGATATAGTATATAGCGAATTACTCAGCAGAGCAACGCGTTCCAATAGTAGCAATCTTCCCGGAAGCACTCCGTTGTCATGTGGCAATCATTATCTTTTTCGCACGGAATCTTGTCTCCATTAATGGCCCCGTAGCACCATCCACCTGATCCTGATGGACCACACCGCTGCCAGCAATAGCTAGGGTTATCCGGGCCGAGCCAGAAGCATTTGAAATTTTGAGGAGACCTCATCGGCAAATGGAGCAACCAGGGCGATGATAAGACTCCAGTAGCCAGGACGGCAGTTGTAGCGACAATGTATGTAAATAGCATTATAAGGTAAGTTCCTTGCCGTTTTTAGCTATTATAATTTAGATTTAGAGACGCAGTCGGATTGTATTTTTCGCAATATAATAATTTGTAGGACTTACGCTACGTGAGGATTCCGACTACTCCTGTAGTTTATGTTTTCTCGAGCTAGCGGAATATAAACCGTTATATAGGTGTTATGACCACGGGCCACTATAGTATCAATAAGCAGTCAGGTATGAGTAAAACAAGAGATGGGATTGATGCAAGACCGAAGCTTGACTTCGTCAAGCTCTACGTAGGGGAATAGCTATCTTATAGTATGATTGTCGCCTGACATTCCTTCCAAATGCGACAGAGTTCATATTGGGTTGTGGCTTTCAACTCAATTGAAGCCACAACCCTGTTTGACCGATGCTATTACAATAGGTAGACTATTAGTATAGCCAACCCTATATATTCTCGTATATGGCGACTAGCTTTAGAAATAACGTTTAGTTTATTTACATGAGTAGAAGAATCTTTGAGCGACGATACGGCCCCGGTTGCCGATAAACTTTATTCAAAAAACAGTATTAAATTAACCTAGCTTTCTTTCTAAAGCTAACCGCCCTGCCGCGTCTAAGCTAACGAACCGGCTACCCAATTGACTAATTGATCATTATGTGTAGGTAGATAGCAGGTATTACATCTTCTCTCGGTAGTCATTATGACGGATGATAGAGCGGTCGCTGTTATTACCCGTAAACTTTAGTTTATCCTTTTTCTTTTCGAGAGAGATATAAAGTGAGCGATGGTCAGGTTGGTTTTTGTCCGACCACAATCCCCATTGCACAAGATGGCACCCCAAGGTCTCACAGAATCTCTCAAAAAGCGTCAAGGTGGGCCTGACTCTGCAACCACTGTCCAACGCCATAGATGATGAGCTGACTACGCAATGCGGGTAGCGGGTGAAGGTGCCGGGGTCAAGGCTGACGGCGCGGTGCCCTCGCTGACCAAAGCGTCGACCCAACAACCGGCAGAGGCATCCCTCCTGCGAGAGAGAAAAATGCAGCAACAAATCATGGAAGCGCTACTCAAGGATCCCAATGCCTCTGCGCAAAGCCTAGCGCGAAGCCAAGAAATTTATCAACACATGAACGACTCCCTGTCCGGGCATCGCGAAACGATGGAATGGCCGTATAAGGATCGCTAAGCCCTCCTGCAAAGCCAATATTGGCCTCCAGTGCCGCATCATTAGCTAATGGGCAACGTTCGCGGATCAGCGCCGGCCCATGCTGATGACGCTTAGCTAGGTAGCAAGCTAGCAGCCCTGACATCTCGTTTCGAGCCTCCTAACGAGAATTCGGAGCCGCCTCTCCGTCATTAGTGTTTCAATGATTTGCAGGAATTGTGCTTGGCGGGAATTCCGAGAGCAAGGACTTCAATGGAAGATGGGCTCTGAGCGCCCCAAAAGGCACGGCAAGGACTGCTCTGTTCGTACGTAGAAGGGAAAGGCATGAAGCCTACGACCAGGCCTTAATTCAATCACTTTATTCTGCAAAGGAGGCACGAGCGACACTGAGGGCCGACTTAGCAAAGTAGGAGGGCAACGAGTTCCTACACTAAGCTATGGAATGCTGATAAATAACGTAAGGAGCATGAAGAAGAATTTGATCATAATGCCATTTTCACACCTCTTATCTTTCATCGTTCCTTGGATCTGATTTATCAAGTGTGGTATTACGGGTTTGTTCGGCTGTCCCAACAAAGTGCCCGGCTTCCGTAGGAGATAAGCTTTGCGATCGTCGCTGTGTATGAAAGGGGCTCATTCCTGAAGACAGCTCTCTAGTCATTCTTTCAGGCCGTTTCACGAGCGCATCTTCTGCCTGTTGAGGCTGCCGTCCGGCTAGCTTCTCATCCGTAACTTCAACTCGCTGGGCAATGCGCTTGTCGAGCTTACGGCGTGCGAGAGCCCGGTTAATAGTCTGTCGGCAAGCTTTCGTATCGTACCCGCTGCTGAAAGAAGAGCTTTGAGAGGGAGCTTTCGTGCCTCGAACCTCTCACTCTATATTAAATCCGCTATTAAATCGAGGTCGGTCTCACTGAGCTTTCTCTTCCTTCCTCGAGTCTCGTGCTTCGTTAGGTCGTTATGAAAGGTTCGGTTGATTCGCTATTGAGTACACGGTTGCATGTGCGCCGCGAGACCTCGAAGAAATCGAAATTCGTCTTCTTTGGTAAAGAAATAAAGAAATACAACTCAACTCAACTTAACTCTACCTAGGGTCGTAACATTCGTGGATATAAAACCACTGCCCTACCTGTGTAAAGGGATCTGGGATTACCAGTATCAATGTACAATGTTACGCCTAGTATCTCAAGTCTAGCTACTATCTCCCGAGTCACGTATAACTACCTACATATTAGTAATCTCTAGCACCGACAATCTCAAATCTTTACAATACAAGACCCCTGCCTTTAAAGTCTAGAAGAAACGGACTCGGATAACGAGCAGTAGTATTCCTACCTAACTCTCTCCCTCATGAGAACCCGGTACCTTGCCTATGACCTTGTCTGTAGGTGGGTATGACAACCAGTCACGATTCATTGATCGTATTAAGTGTACATTCCTGTTACTATAAGTGACCACTATGTCAGGTCGACCAAGAGTAAATTACACGGTCGACCCCTCGACCATTCTAGGCACATGGCCCGGGCCCGACCAGGCATCCGTAAACATTGATATCAACAAGGTCGATGTCAGAAATATCACATGAACGGCACTTCTGATTTTAACATGTATTGATAACTAGCTATGCAGTGATTGTATCAACTCTCTTAACAAGTAGGAGTACAAGGAACGGAAAGGAAAGGGGAACTGAGAGACTAAAGACCAGCCAGATCCGAAAGAGTAACCAGAGTCTAAAGAATAACTGAGCCTATGAGTCCGTAATGCGATTGGTGAGTCGAGTGTAAGCCGAGACTTAGCACTGAGCGAATCCGTGGACCTTCATGTCTCAGTTACTTGGGGCATTGGTCTGGCGTATCCGCGCAGGTGTAAAGAGTGCAGCAGACCTGGCCAGGCTTGCAGAAGAATGAATCGCCGCACTTAGGCCCAAAGGTTGCAGTAGCAGCACGAGCTTCCTTCGTGAGGGTAGTTGCCGGAGGAGTAGTAGTGGTAGTCGGGTATTGGATGGGTGGGCAGGTAGTGCCAGCCATGCATTCGAGACCGATGTTGCCGTTATAATAAACGCCGCAGCAAAGTGGCTTGTCGCTAGGGCAAACCATGTCTCCGCACTTGTCGGGGTACGAAGCAGAGGGGGCCGCATTAATAGTGGTAGTGAGGGCAAAGGCGAGAATGGCGGACTTGAAGATTGAGGCGGACATGTTGAATTATTAAAGAGTTGAGAAGGATAAGTGTCGGTTGAGAAGTGTTTGTATGTTGGTAGAAGATATAGACTGAAGGTGAAATTGGTTTTGTTGTATGATTGCGTGGTTGGATTGCTTGGATGGATGGGATTGAGATACCTTGATTGCAGGGGAGAAGGGACTTATTTATACTTAAGATCAAGACGGCGTCGCCATAGAGGATTATAAGACCAGTCTCTCCGAAACATCGTGGCTACAATTAGAAGAAAGGATATCTCACCTTCGGTACGGTAGCAGCCGAGTGTAAAAACAACCTAGCGGAGCGCAATGGCCCGAGAGAAATATCGTGGCCAAAATTAGAAGAACGGATATCCCAACTTCCGTACGGTAGCAGCCGAGTGGCAAAATAACTTAGCGGGAGCGCAATGGCCCGAGATACCCATTTCTCCACGGGCCGAGCGCGGGATCTCCGGTTGTGGGGCGTTGGAGAATGTTCTAAAGCTTCTACGGATAATGACGACGGTTTGAGGGGGCTGAACTGCGCTTTCCTCGGTTGTGGCAACTGGGGAAACTGGAGAAAGTCTAACCGTGCTAGGGTAGGCCTGGACGCGAATTCTAGAAATTCCAGACGTTCTATTGACCACTTTTTGCGTTCTCAACGACAGCCAGCCACAGCACATCCAGCTTCAGCCACCGGCGCAATTCTCTGCGAATTTATCCGTGAACCAATGGCATACGAACGCCTCCGGGGCCATAGATATTTGCCTTTGCGAAGCGCATTGGCTCCCGATGCAGGTGTCGCTTCTTTATCCGCAATCAGCCGAGGTGGCTCGGAGTCACTTTGGCTACTCTGGGACACAATGTGCCGTAGACGGAAGCTTTGCTTGCCGCGCCTCGAGAGAAATCTCCAGGCACCGACTGCAGTTGACCGGTTAAATCGGTGGCGTTCCCCCGCCCAGCGATTTCCGACGAGGGCCAACCATCGCACGCTACTCCGTACACCACGCGTACCTCGCGGCGAGGCGCCGTGCAGGGCCGGCTGCGGCGTCGCCGAACCAAGGCTTCCGCGAGCGCAGCAGCTCACCGGATAATAAGCGGTACTACCAAACCGCAATAAGTTCTGAATTACACGCCCCCTGCCGCGGAGAATATACGAGTACGAGCCCGCGGCAGTCTATTCCATGCGGCCAGAAGACGACACTCCTAGCTGCCTCTGCTCATCAAGACTTCCATCCGCGAGATGATTGCTCTCGACGAAACGATTTCTTTGCCTCGTCGCTAAAGCGCCATTTCTACCACCAGAGACTTTCCTACGCTTCCTCTCGGACCAGCACTGCCTCAAAGTGCGTGCATCACCCTGCCTTGCCAGAAACCGAGACTGCCGCAATATGCCACGTCTTTGAAACGGCAGGTTCGATATTCGTAAGAACTAGCCATTCTCTCTGAAATATACCGGCTGTTCGAGTGGTTGCCCCATCCCGATTGTAGCGGATGAGAGCCAGAGCATAAGGCCCTTGACAACTTTCACTTGTGTGCAATATCCCAATCTACTCAGATGCCTAATGCTCAAGGATGCCCCATCATCTAGGCCAAACTAACTTCGTTACCTCGTATAGCCTCTGGTATCACTCACATTCATATCGGATGACGCAAGAGCCCTGGGTAGATGTGCCTTTGAGATTATAGACGACGAAGACGGGATGTTAAAACTATAGACCTGATTTCATTTTGGATTCGTCAGGCACTACAGTAGCTTCCTCAACATCGACACAGCCTGCCCAGACATTGCCCAGTATCCTTCCCCAAAGTGTATCTACTGTGCCGCCCATGCTTCTGCGAGGGGATCGCTTGTACGACTTGGCATACTCGCACCCCGGGGGCCATATCGTCAGAGGCTGTTGCTGCGTCGCTTACCTCGGGTCCTGGAAGTCTTTCAGCTACCAGTATCGGTCCCCATTTTCCTCCTCGAGAGATGTTAAGAGCTGAGACATATACGCGAATGCCTCGTCTTTCCGAAAAGCGTATGGCCAACCGTAATCCCGATAGACTTGGCGAACGTACTGGACGTCGAGGTCGCTCGGCCAGTACTCGGTCTGTTGTCGGACTTGTTCCTCGGTAATGCGGCCACCGTCCTCATCTCGCCGCTCAGGCACGTCGGTGCAGTCTAGCGTAACGCGGCCGGGACCTGGAACAAGTCGAAGGTCGCGATAGTCCTCCTGCATTTGCACTATCCAGACCTCTAGCGGCATAGGCCCTGGATCTACTCTCATGAGAATCATCTCAAAGACCTCGCCGTCTAAGACGTTTAGATAGTATTCGCGCCCGCCGGACTCGTATCCTTGCACGAGAGGCACCATCCATCCGGCATCGACTATACCCTCCATAGACCACCACTCCTCCTGGTCTAGGTCCTGGTGTCTAGATTCGAAGTGTTCATATTCAAACGTCGTATAGTCAAGTACCCCAGATTTGTAATGGAAGCCCGCGTTGCTCTCACGGAGAAATGGCAAATAGCGTAGGACCTGGATAGCGTAGTCGTTTCTAAAGTACGCGCAAGCCTCGGGTGTAAAGCCAGGCCAGCCCTCGGGAGGAGGCACTTTTAGGTCTGCAGGGTCAAAATGCAGCGTAGTAAGGAATTTGTACAACCCGAGGAGCATAGACCCCAGCTCCTGGGGCGTAAAGGCTGGCTTTGTTTCTTCTTCCATGGGAGGTGAAGCGGCGCTGGGATATACCTGCAACAAGATGAAAATTTTCCTATACCCTGAGCGGGGCTTCGTGGAAACAGCAACACCGCCAAGACTGCCACACCCCGACTCAGGCGTTACTTAGGTGCTGCTTAGGCGCTGCTCAGGTTAAAGCGGCGACGGCTCAGGAATATGGCTAAGGAAGGAATTTCTGGATGTCGAGATTCGTGTTGTATACTAGGCTGTTAGCGTTCCCGCGATGTCGCATTATATCATACATGCACATGTATATATGTACAGAAAACAGAGTACAGAATACAGAGTACAGAATACACAAATTCAACACGTTCCGAACCGCTCCACGGAAGCATCGTAATTCGCTCAAAAAAAGCATTCCCGAGCCTTCGCCTCGAAGAGGATATGCATACACGGAGTACGACTACGAGTAATATTACCACATGTAATATAGGCTGGGTGGGCTAGCGGTGAGCTAGCGGTGACCATGCGCGTGCAAAATACGAAATGTACTCGTACATGCGGGATTGCGATGAGTGACTCGTATCACTCCAACGGGGTTAATAGATGCTGAGGACATGCGTACACAGCCTGGATCAACCCTCATAGGGTCACACCGCCTCGATTCGGTTATGTGAAGTTGTTTAACTTCCTGGAATCGCTGGCTCGTAGAATACAGATCGTGGAGTCGTTTCGCCGGCAAGCTGGCCGTATTAATGCTGCTTATGGGATATATCGTAACGACTAAACTGTGGCTTTAAGCAAAGACAGTCTGCAGTATCTTAAGTAGATAGGCTATCGCTGGAAGTTCCTTGTTACGATCACGACCAAGTGGCTACGGGGAAAGACCTTGAAGCATCATCATTGCTGTTGTCTCTGCAAAAAGTGACTTTGCTCTCTAAGCGGTGCCCGAATTAGCCCGTGAGCTTGATCTAAAAGGATCGCATACTTTAGGTCTTATTACAGAATAATATACAACACGAATCTCGATATCCAGAATTTCCTTCCTCAGCCATGTCCCTGAGCCGTCGCCGCTTTAACCTGAGCAGCGCCTGAGCAACACCTAGGTAGCACCTGAGTCGTCCGGTACTACTAGCCAATCCAAGGGCATTACGAACCCTTACCGGGCAGCCATTTTTCTCATACAACCTGAGGTTCTAGCTACAGGATCTCTAGCTATGCGCTCGGGTAGCCTATAACGTCTTCTTCGTATAGGAGATACTGCGGCCACTGCTCCGCAGAGTAACTATAGTCGCCCTCCCTAATAGCTCTAGCTATACTACCTATGGTCAACGCTCCTAGGCTTCGTAAAGCGCGGCAAGGGATATATCGTAGCGATATCGTCCGACAGTAGGCATAAGGTCTAGGTATATACTCAGCGAGTAAGTTCTTCGTCGAGGCGATACTATAGGCGCTCTGGCTAGAGACGGTAGGCTCCGGGCTGTAGGTTACATCGGTTTAGCTCGGTAACGTAGACGTGTTGCTACTAGGCATATCGATAGATACTAAGGCGCTTAAGAGGTATAGGGAAAGCTTTATACTAGAGCAACAAAAAGCACAGCAACGCCACGGCAATCTACATACAATATGGAAGAGCCTACACCTGCGTATATAGCCTAAGGCAGAGGTTAAGAGCTACCGTATGGCTTTTATTATAAATGGCTTTGTGAATCCTTCCGGATAAGCCGGTTCTAGACGGAACTAGGACGCTATAAAATGCCGGCTATCCTACGGACTAGGCGAGTATAATCGCGAGTTTAACATTTAGCTATTGCTATAGTTCTTAATATCTTGACTTAGTAGAGAGAATGCGAGACCTGTGGCTATGCTATCGCTTGCCGACAGAAGTGGTGGCTATTTAATTCGCGAAGGCGTGACGATCTACTACCTGCTTGTTTCTATCGTTATCCTCAGGACCCCTCTCCATTTATTGCCTCTCAGAGGCTGCATTCTCTGTGGCCACAAATCCGAAAGACAGCACGGCAATTAGTAGCCGTGACAGGCCAGGTTAGTCCAATCAGACGAGATGGTTTTCTGTATGTACATACTACGTAATGCTTTCACCGCATAAGCACTTCCAAGAGTAATGCTGTCGATATGCCGCCTCTGTGGCTACGCCTCTGTGACTATCAGGTAACGTTATCCCTAGTCCAACCTTGGTAGCAATGACCCACAAGAGGCTCAGCCAATGCCCCACAGTCCATCAGCAAGAGCCTGAAGTTCTCGATATCCCACAGTATCTCAATTTTGCAAGCAATGTACTAGAGAACCAACCTCTTCAAAGCGTGCGGATTGTCTCTCCTAAAACAAATGACTTGATCAGTTCAACCATCACATCCGGTCCGTCATCAAATGCCTTCATGGATAGTAGTGCATCATGAAGATAATAAAGAGACAGCTCCATCAGCTCGAATATCCCGTAACGGTCTGCAAAGACATACAACTTGGCATGCGTGGGGAGGGTCCCACGCAGAAATGGAAAACGACGAAAGCTAGTAGTAGATACTGTATGGGCTGTTAGGAGATCATGGCAAATCTTTGTAAATCCACATGTAAAATAGCAAATAGTGGCTCTATTAGCCAACAGGCCACCGGGCGGGATTAATTTGTGCCTCTGTGTGTGCTCAGCCCCTCCAGTCGCGTTTGCGCTCCTTTCCCCGCGACCCGTTGTTGGGAGTTGAAGTGTGAGGACCTGGGGCAACGATATGCCGATAAGTCCTCTGCTTTGGAGATATGGACTGGGAAGATCAGATCACACGAAGAAGTTTTGAAACGCCGCCGCATAATCATGCTTGCAAGGTGAAACGCGTCGTTCGGGCCCAATGTGCAGACGTCTTGCCACCACGCAGCCATCAGGATCATCGCGCTCTCCGAAAGGTCAACATATACAGAGTCAAGAAATGGGCAGAACTAACCTTTATAAGTGCTAGTCCCGTTAAAGCCTCATGTAGAACCGTCTCGTCTAATTGGACCAAACAGGCATTTCACAGCATAAGCAACGAGGCAGCTTTCGGACTGCTAATTTTATAGCAATCTTATGGATTTGCATGCAGTGATTGTCGCAGACTCTGAAAGTCCACAAATGGAAAGTGGTCCTAGCAGTATCCAGGGTCAACAAGCGTACAACGTGGGTCGTGGCGGTCTTCGAAAATTATCAAAGAGACAAATCCGCTGGCGTTGGCAAAAGGCAGCATAGCCACAGCTGCCGCAGCCTCGCCACTGAGTCAAGAAACAGACAGCGACTGGCAGAGGCCAGTCTAGAATAGCTTCGTCTGTCCGAGCTAGCAAGGGTTCCACGGCATCCCGTTGAACTCACATCTAGAATCGTCACATCCGAAAGGACTCAACAAGCCGTTTCACAACGTGAGCCGCAAGCCGACTCTTGGAGTCCGTTCTCTGACACACGCAGGCAGGTGTGCTCCTAATGATAGATATTGCCCTGCGGCATGGTGATCATACTGTTGACAATCGTCTACGCCAGAGGAAAGGAACGGCGAAACAAGGATATTGAGAATTCAAAACCCATAGAGATTTTTCCTCTGAGAGCAAGTGGAGAGGAACCCAAAGTGGAAGGACGATCACGAGGTCGAATTTACATCTGACGACATTTTGTCTAGAAAGATCGACAGCGTGGTGGCATAGATGGTGCAAGGCAAGTTTCCGCACGTTCAAATGTACCTTGAGATGTCCTACCGCGCGAAATATTTGCACACGGAGTCGATTTATGGGATGGTCCGCACAGCCAGACATCCGATGACGAGAACAAAGTGACTGGCATGGGAGCAGCCAGTGTGGACATGACAGGGAAGACTGCTCTACACATGGTTGCGTTAGAGCTATCATAAAATGGCTGACCTCCTCTCTCCAAGAGCGCCGTTACAAATGCCGCAGGCATCGACGGGCAAACTCCTCTCATGGAGGCGGTGTCAAGAGCCCGCCTGGATAACATGAAAGTCTTGTTGAGACACGGGGCCGACTAGCCCCCGACATGCATCGAAGACAACCCCCACGTACGCGCTGCTGACTTTGCGAAAACCGCCAAGGAAGAATGTAAAGCCCCGAATGTTTATGCCCAGGTGGCTCTTCAGACTCCGAACCCGTCTACAAGGAAGATACCTACGCGTCTGCACAGGCAATGGCGAGAGTCGTAAGAGCGCATTAGCCCCCTCTGTAAGGTAAGTTCATGCAGAGCGAATGCGCAAGTTATAGGTTGCTCGGTATCCTAACGCCAGATTTGTTGCGTTTGGCCATAGAGCCAAGAGGCATTTTCTTCCGGTGGAAGACGAAGAGGCACAACTGAAGTGTCGTGTGCCAAGCGCGGCTTTCAACCTCAAAACCACGGGGTCACCCAAAAGCTCTATAACGCCTCCCCCTTAGAATAAATTCCTTCGGCAGCTCGATTGCCGATCGGTCACTAGTCTCGATTTTTCCTCGCAACGCCACCCTGAAAAGGCTATTGCACACGGATAGGGCTGAATGTTTCGAATGGAGCAGAAGCTTAGCGGCAAGTTCGGGTACATGTTGCCGCCGACATTCTGCTTGATCGAGCTCACTGGAAACAGATATCTCGCCCGGTCGAGTTAGGCCTTCCCGGCATAAGTGGTGCCCGCCGCCCCCTCTGCAGGTAATCCCACACCACTAAGGCCATATGAGGGCACTCATGGCAGAACGCATAGCATTCTGGTGCCGCGTGACATTGCCAGGGACTCATACCACCTCTGAGCATGGGGTCTTAATAGACATCCACCACAGCTTAAATAGGCTCCCCATCTAAAATGCCAAACATGCCGCAGCCTTGCGTAGCTGGTAGGCTCCGAAGAGAAACTGCATCCAGATCTGAAGTTTGCTGCGAGTACGCGACTACGTTATGAAGCGCGCTCCGCGATGTCTCGCGGCGGCCCAAAGCTGGCCGTCGTGCTAGCCAGTGCAAGCTGATGTCACTCCTGCAGCCCTTAACCCGTGTGGGACGACGGCTCGACTTGACATTACAATTACGTTGGTTCAAGGGGTTAGGTGCGCAACAATCCTTGCTGGCATCACGACATGGCTCAGTCGACGTTGATTAGGACATTCTACTTACTATTAGGAATTCGCCCTCTACTTTCTGGGACTCGCGCAACACGAGGCGGCCCGAAGAGGGGGATATGAGACCCAGCGGTATTTGGTGGCTCGGCTTTTGGCACTCTAGTTTTCCGCCCACCGCTGCGGCGCCAGATACTACCACTCTTGGTGCAGTAGGGAACATAGCTCTTCAGCATGAACGGGCGAACGACGGAGATGCCAGTATTAATTTAGGAAATTTTGAGTCTTGATATGTGGGCGTTCTTCGGAATTGAAGTAGCCGTTCACTTACTTCTCAGGTTGAGCCGAGCCTTTCTAATTATGCAATATCAAATTCTTGAACCACGTATCCCGGGCTATAAGCAAAGGCATTGTCATGTTCCCAAGCTGCTGCCAGAGTTCGAGGTGGCTGCAGGGTACACATTGGGACAATCGGAAACTCTGCTTTCACTAACAGGATTGCAGGTGCGGCAAGCTTTAGGACTGCCAACGGTGTATTGACAATGCAGGAACTTATTGTTAGTGTAATACCGTTGGAAACTTAAAAGTATCTGATGTCGTTATTGCAACAAGAGCACCAGTGCCATGAACACGGTCCCAGCTAACGTGATGGAGGAGGTCTTCAACTTTTTGACAGAGCCCATGACGATAGCTTCACTTGGCTTCACCGCATCTGTACCCGTGGCCGTCGTATTAAAACCCCCGGTAAACCCGGTACTAATCGACTGCTCCATTGTGATACCTAGCAAAGCATTAGCAAGCCAAAATACAAAGCCTTAAGCCGCCAAAGATGAAAACGCCCTACCTTGTGTTGCATTTCTATGCTGACCTTCGTTAGACGACGTTGCGCCGGCAGCATCAGCCTTTGTCGCGGGATCTTTGTGTTCGCCTTCGAGACAACGTTCATCACCTTTTCCGCGTTCTTTCTCAGCAGTTACGAGGACAATGTATTGCCCATCTATACTGGACAGTCCAGAAACTTTGATACGGTTCTCGGATTGCTGTTCTTCCTGTTTCTCCAGGACTTCAAAGGAATCTGTCGCCTTTGCTTCTAAAGATCGGTGCGCCACTACGAGCTTTCTTCGTGATTTTCCGGGGGCCTTATCGGCTAACAGTTCTCTGTTGACTGCGATGCGAGATCGTCAATAAACATGTGAATACTGTCGGGCTGCGTTGCTTGGGGCTTACACGGGATCCTCATGTCCACAGTCATGGCATTTCCGGTTGGAACCGTGGTGTTTACCACCCACGAGAATGAGTCTAAAAGATTCACAAAATAACGGCTTAGCACCAAGCCTTCAAAAAGCCGCGGGATTGGGTTCATACTCAATGATATCGAGTGCTTTGGTATAGTCGATTCATCCACACCATTTCGGATATCCGCATTCAGAGTGAACGGTTTCGCTGACTGAATGCGCAACCGCAAGCCATCGACAAATTCGGCTTCCTGAGAATTGCTGCCTCCAGTAACATTAACGGTTCTCGTTGCGCCTTGCCCATACTGCACAAAGATATTGGCGATGTCTTCAGACTTGCGGCCCAGAAGCATGTACTCTCCGTCGAGAGAAGTCATCTTGATAATGCGAGTTTTATTCTCGGTGCTGAACTTAGCTATGAGCGTGCCTAAATTCAAAATTGGAGTCTCCTATATCGGGGATGACATACACGTGTACGTTTCTCTGCGTCTCAGACACAACCCACGACTTCTTGTCCTTGGCTAGCGTTCCGACGTACGTGTTTGCTACGTCAATGCTCTGACCTTTTAGGGCTGACGGATCGTAAGGCAGCTCAATTTTTGCGATGATATCTTTGGCGGTCTCGTTGAACTTGATGACCCAACTGTAGCTCGAGAGAGCGACGAAGCTCTCACCAGAGCTACCCGTCACGAAGGTCCCCGGGAGCGGCGATGTATTCTTTGTCACCACCAGCGTGCGGTTTGTGGGCGAGAAGAGGTCTAGAGCGAGCCCATCGACGAAATCTTGGTCAGTTCGCGCCATCTAGTCGTGCCGTCAGTGTTGGTAGAAGTTAACTAGACTCAGATTGTCTATACCTCCCCAAGAACTTGGATGGTGTCCCCAAATTTCGCCAACTTGTCATCTTGAGCCACAACAAAAGAAGCGCTTGTAAGAGAAAGAGGCAGACACAACGTTAAGTAGCGTCGGAAAACTTGAGAAAGCAACATCGTACGAGGATCTGATCTGACTCCAAGCAGACCCAGTGACGAGTATTCGTATGGTGCAGAAAAGCTTCTTCCGCAGACTCCTGTCGAAAGGATTTTTGCCTGACCATATAATAAGCGTCAGTCAATGTAATACTGGGCTGACGTCCCCATGGCACGCACCAAGCGCCCTTGCGCCGGCTTCGATGGCAAGCTTTCGAACTAGTAATATTGAATCCATCTACTCCGTACTCGATGGTAAAACATGGAGTCAGCCACCATTGCGTCGCATACAAAGGAGGAATCATGGTTAAAACCACGTTACGCCCCGGGGTACCCTGGCTCAGGGGTCGAGCGGGATGGAAGACGAGTGCGTTCCAGGTTGGCGGGCTGCCAAGCCATCGGTTTCGGAGGCCCACTCAAGGCGTTGACCAAACGATCCCACTTTGAAGGCTCTGGTCTACGGAGTACTCCGTACCTAGCACCAATTTGAAATGCCAAGCGGGCACGTGACCATGTTTCGACAACGTGGCTGAGTTTTGGGAGATCAAAACCTCGGAAAATATAATTGCTGAAGACATTCAAGGGGGATGAAATCACGGTGCGTTTCTCTGCGATTGCCAAAGGCGAGCTGGCTCTATCTACGAAGTGAGTCCATAGATTAGGCCTTAGCCTAAACGTATTTGTATTGACTTCCAATATGCATCTGAATTGCTTTCAGTGCTACAACTGGACCGTAGAGATTACACCGAGACCGTCTGGGGGTAGCCATTCTCGCGCAACCATAACCGGGATGCCAGGATAACATGAATCTCGGTGGCCGAGCCTTGCGGCCTTGCCGGTAAGTCGCCTGTCCACGAAGTACCTCGTACACGGATTTCACATCCATGACAGACGACGCAACGCCCGTCTGGGCTAGCGTAACAGGGATCGCGTAAAACGGGAAGGCTGAGCCATAGCGTCTCGAAAAGACGGGTGGCTGCTCCAAATCGAGCTAAAATGTCGTCTCCGCACGGCGGCTATGTGCCTCGCACCCGGTGGATTTCAGCCACTCCGTGCTCCGGTCCTCAAAGGCCGTGCTTGTATTTTCAATTGAATGCCGTGATTGGATATGACGAGGTGCTAATGGATAGATGAACGAAGTCTGAGAGCACTGATCTTGCATCTTGCACAAACTACGGGCTTGGATTTAAGTCGCTCGATAATACCCATACACAGAGTGTGGCGTGGTCTTTTGCTGGCGCCTGGGCTTCCTTGGCCGATAACAACGGAAGTACCACCCAAGCTCCTTTCTCTCCAGAACTATCTTTCTTACAGAGTCGAACCGCTTCGTCCATCTCTAGACTTTTGTCCGGGACTGATTCTATAATCCATAATGAMCCCTCGCTTTAGGCGAAAMCCCCGCCCACCGCCACTCGATCTGAATGCCCTCCGGGGTACAGAGTCGAGTTTACCTGTACAACGGAGCCGTTCACAATGTGTACCAGCTGCAATCCGTCTCTCGATGCCGATAACATCAAGCGCAACACGCATAGAAAGTCCAATACGCCTGGAGACACCAAAAAATCTGGAGACGCCAACACGACTGGAGACCCCCAATCGCCTCGAGACACCAAAAAATCTGGAGACGCCAACGCGCCTGGAGACCCCTAACCGCCTCGAGACACCAAAAAATCTGGAGACGCCAACGCGCCTGGAGACCCCTAACCGCCTCGAGACACCATCCATCACAAGCACAACGAAGCTTCCGGAAACGACTACAAGAGCCCCGACACTCAGAACAGAACCACCAATGCCCTCAATCAGTTCCGGTCCCAGGTAAGCCAAACGTGCGTCGCTGTAGTCTAGAGATCGAGCAGCCTAACAGTTCATGTTGCGAGGAAGCAGATCACCAACGGTCACAGTGACGGTTACTGCAACGTTGCAATCCCGAAAAGTGACTGCTTCGACACAAGCCTTTCTATACGCATCTACAATGTCAGATATCAGGCCCACAGGGAGCAGCGCCGCATCCCCAACGCCCAGAGTCGCAGCAATACCCCCCGCTGCGTTGGGTTTCCTTATAGGCGCCGGGACTTTAGCTGGAGTTTCGCTTGTCTCCGTAGCCGCAATATTTCTGTGGCGGCGAAGGACGAGGTTGGGGAAGCTCAAGGAGGCACAAGCCAGCTAGACAACAGGATTTGCCGATATCATTGGAGTCAGGAATGAGTGCAGCCAAAGTCCGAGACCTCACTATCAAACCTCAGTAGATGTGTATGCATCATCAACCCACGCACATCGACGATGCCCGTTATCGGGCTGCGCGGTCCGCCCGCCCCCCCACAAAAAAAAACTCCCCACCTCCCCCTCGCCCATCCGCCGCGCGCTTCCGAGCATCCTTGATTTCGGTGATGGTCTGGCAAATCGCTGAATGCCTGAAACCAGATTCACGTAGGAACGTCGAAGTAAACTACGGTAGGATTGTAAGTCCACCGGTTGTAAGACAGCCGCGCATCGTAGCTGTTATCATTTAACACTAATAGTAGCACTTTTTCAAGGATGAAACCGGACCCTTGTCGTGTAGTTTTATTTCGACCGGAAAGTATTTTGCCCGGCTGCACCTGCGAGATCCAAAAGCGCCTGTGCGGGCCGGATAGTCACAAATGTTGTTTCAATGCTGGCAAATGAAACAAGCTGCGTCTACTCTTACATTCAGAACTGATCTTACACAGCCTGTTCTCACTCACTAACTCGCTCCTGATACCGAGACACTACCTTATCTACCCCAGTGGTGGTCTTACCCTCGTCCAAGTTTGCGTCATGCTCGAAGCTTTTCTCCGTCTCTCCCACTTTTAAGCGGCTGGCCGTTCGTTCAATAACTTCAGTCTCGCAGCCTCATGATTTCGGCTCCTCATATCGTCGCACGACAACATCGACACGACGATGAAGGAGCATGGGGAGCACGATAGGTATATCCGCCGCTTATCCCGTAGATTCACTACGCTCGAGGGATGGCGGCAGGTAGGAGGCGGCATGTATCTTGCCGCAGGCTCGGTCGTCTCCAGCATCATCCCCAACCCAGCCTACGATCCAGAATGGCAAATGCAAGACAATGAACGTCTTTCGGGGATCTCTGCTGCATCATATCCAGATGAAGTCAACTCAATTACGCAGGGTAGAGGTATTAGCCAAGCCCAAATCGGGCTATGGCCGAATAGAGACGTGTACTCGACCGCCAAAGAGACTGGAACACGTCCCTCGGGCTGGGAAGTCCAACAACAGTCGGTTTTCGCCGAAAGAGCTTTCACAGAGGGTGACAAGATTGGTGCGTCTCCTCTGCCAAAGGAGCCATTGCACAGCTTCACGACAAGAAGAAAGTGGATCATTATCAGCACAATTGGCGTGGCCGGTCTTTTTTCTGGGCTCTCCTCCAACATATACTTTCCCTCCTTAGACACAATTGCCACGGTACGCCCTGCAGTCGAGTCCACTGGAAGCAGTCGAGTACTAATGTATGACAGGACCTCCACGTCAGCCTCAGCGCAGTTTCGTTAACGATCACATCCTACCTCATCATTCAAGGGATATCCCCATTATTCTGGGGACCTCTTTCAGACACCATTGGTCGTCGACCTATTTATATCTACTCGTTCTCAGTATATATTGCAGCAAATATCGTTCTCAGCCTATCTCCAAACTTTCCACTTCTTTTGGTCTTCAGAGGGTTGCAATCTGCTGGAAGTGCTTCGACTGTCAGCATAGGTAGGTGTTTAGTTGTCGAGATATTGAAGCCTTCAGACTAATGTTACTCCCTCAAGGAAATGGAGTTATTCAAGATATTGCGACGCCAATTGAGCGAGGGGCCTTCATCAGCTTCTATCAGTCAAGTAAGTCCCACAATAATACATTCACTTGTCACGAGACATTTGCATTGCTCACAGTGCGTTAGTTCGAAACTTCAGCATTGCTGTAGGTCCTGTTCTTGGCGGCTTGCTTGCCCAGTTCTTCGGATTTCGGTAAGTCCTCGCATTTGCGCTGCTTTAGTTGGCCCGATCTGAACCTATAGATCCATTTTCATCTTCTTAGTCATTATGTCCTCTTTGGTCTTCATTATCATCATCCTTTTTCTTCCGGAAACCCTTCACTCTATTGCCGGTGACGGTACCTGGAGGCTATCTGGCATTCATCAACCCCTGATACGCCGTTTTCAGGAGGATGAAAAAGAAGCGAGAGAGCCACAGCAAATATCGCCGCGCCCTATCGTCACTTTCAGAACCTTCTTGGAGCCGCTTAAACTCTTGAAGGAAAAGGACATCATTACAAGTTTGATCTTTGGCGGTACGATGTACACTGTCTGGAGCATGGTCGTGGCAAGCACAACAGGATTGTTCAAAAACCGTTTCCAGCTTGGCGAGCTACAGCTTGGCCTCATATTTTTGCCCAACGGTAAGAGTATATGCTGAAACTCTTGGCTGCGTCGTAAGTTGTTACGAGCAGCGGCCCCACAATACTAACTCGTACTCTTCCAGGTGTTGGCACAATCGTTGGCTCAGCAATAGCAGGGAAACTCATGACTCGCGACTTTATGACTTATGAGAAGAATTACTTACTCAGGAATCCGCACTCCCTGCCCCCGTCCGAGAATAAGAAGAACCTACCCTTGGATTTTCCAATTGAGCATGCTCGACTTCGTCACACGCCCTGGATCACTGGCCTATTCATACTCAGCACTGTCATCTACGGGTTTACAGTACTACCTCCTGCCAGGCTATCCTTTGTCTCTAAGCCAGGGTGGATTGCAGTTCCTCTCACACTACAGTTCATCATTGCTGCTACCTCAAACGCAGTGTTCGCCATCAATACGGCACTGGTGTCGGACTTGTGTCCGGGAAAGGGTGCGGGTGCTACCGCAATCAACAATCTGGTCCGATGTAGCCTGGGAGCGATAGGAGTTGGCTTTATCGATACTCTGATTGGGTCTTTTGGATCTGCAGCATCATTTCTAGGCCTCGGACTACTGACCGCAGCCATGGGAGTACTATTAGCCATGGAGTGGGAGTGGGGCATGCACTGGAGGAGCCAGCGAGAACAGACCAAGCTCATCAAACAAAAGGAGTTGGTGGATGACAAACAAGATACTCATTTAGCCATTCAGATTTTTAGATAGCTTTTGTGTCTCGGGCGCGAAGACATGGCTGACGGCTGAGTGTTACATGAATCAGGCTACTGTAGTTTACAATAGACATTATTAGAGCTCCTAGTAGAGCAAAAGTTAAGCTTTGATTCAGAGTAATTAAATCACTTGATGTCGCTATGGTGACGGGCAGTAATGCCGTGAAAGGGAGAGACGGTCGTATTCACTGGTGACTTTAGGCCAAATGGTGCCTGTTTGGTGCAGAAGAGTTACGACGAATATGTAGAATGGTAGGACAGGGCCGAAATTAGCTTCGGAATATAGCCCTATGCTTCATTCATGTTGCTAGTGGGCTGGTAGTGTTTCACTTCCGATACGATAAATTACCTATCGAATAACAAGGAAGATCATGACTTACCGTATGTGGTACACATGTAGGAGCCATTTGAACATGACGTCGACGACTAGAATCCATCTTAACGTACAGGAATTCGCCAGTTCAGACCGAGGACATTCAATTTCATTCAGGGACGTTTTGTGTCGCTATGCTGACCTTTGCATAACGTCTACGTAATTGCGCCAATGGTGCACGAAGGCCGCGGCCTAACCTCGGGCCGAGTGGCTTAGATTTTTCGCGGAGGCGATGGGAGAAGAGATAGGCCCTGGTATATCCCGAGGAGACTTCTCTATTCGGCGACCGGACCATACCCGGAGAGAAAAGGTGCGAATAAGAAGACTTGGTGCCCCGTAGAATGAGGGCATGTAGTTTAATAATGACTGATGAGTAGTAAGGAACTCTTTGTAACATACTACTTCTATCGAGCCTGACTTACTACCTAAGAAACAGCAAACAGGATGACCATGCGAAAGCGTCCGTTGCACCGGTATGCTTAGTTCTAAATTTGCTTAAGCCGCTATTCATACTCCTCCTGGCTGTGGGGCGAGATTGAGTAACCCGAGAGCTCCTAGAGCTATGGGTGAGCAGCCCCTGAGTAGAGTGAGCTAGCATCAACAAAAACGGCGATGCGACCAGGGAGTAAAAAGTCGGGATTTGTGAAGTATAACAAAGCCGGATGCCCTACATGTAATGACGGGCTTTCCGAGATCAGGTTCCAAGATGGATGACATGGGTTCGCTGGACTTGCGGGGACTCTCCAACTCGCTGCGGGTGATGGAGTTGCAGCTCCGGGAGCTGGCTGATGAGTAGTATGCAGATGGGACGGCGGAATGCCACGAGCCACCAGATTGTCGAGATGAACGACCGCGATTGGGAGAGGGCCAGCGGTACGTCATCTCCAAAACTTCAGAGCGCAGACCAAACGCAGAAAACTAATCTGTTCTTGGCACAAATCATCGGTTGATTTTTGCTTTGTCTCCAACTGGCTTGGCGGCTGGTTCCATATGTCTCAAAGGAGAAATGGCAGCTGAGACTATTTCACCCGCAGCCGTTATCCGTCAGTGAAACATCCGATGCATAGGCAGCAATGATGCATTTGCCTTGCGTCATGTCCTTAAAAGGCATACTGGATGACAACTAGGCGGAGGGAGTTGTGCCTGAGAAGTGGGGTATGAGACAGCCCTTTCGGCATCCAATTCAATGTCACATCATCTACTCCGTAGGCCATGTGAGCGAATTGAGTGCGAAGAACGACGATGGCACTTTGAAATTTGCAAAGTGAGAAGGAAAGCCCGGATACCGTGAAAGAGGCAAATGTCATGAGAAGAGTGGTGCATTGGTGATGCTTGATTTGCCCTTCGGATGCTTGAATAGGTGCGTAGCGTCGAACAGATCAGCTTCCTTCGTGCAAGGAATTTACTCCGCGGAGCAGTGGGACTTGACCAATGTGACCCTGCACTGGGGTCCCTCCTGGTTACACTGCATTCAAGCTCGACAGTGCATGATCCAATCGTGGGCACGGCATATCGACTGGAAGAGTTGAGGTGCATTTGCGTTTGCGTTGTCTTTCTCGGCCCATGTACTCCGTATATTCACTCGAATCAACGTCGGTGCACTTACGGCTACTAGGTGTAGGTGGCCCCATGCTCACGCCCTTAAGCTCTCGTCGAGAAGCCGCTGAAATAGATTGAGCCAGACATCATAAATCTGCCCGTTGGTCACGAGAATATCCGCCTCGTCAAGAGCCTTGCCCTCCACCCTGCAAGGTTTCGGAGCGGGACGCTCAACAAACAGCATGGCGCTCTGCAGAGCCGACACGCTTGATCCACATGCATGCGGAACCACCCTTCAGATCCTCCACTAGAAGGCCCACGCAATGTCACTGCCGGAACGGAAGACCCTGCATCATCGTGGGCCACGGCCTTACGGGTGCTTTTAATCGATCAATTATCTAAGAGGCGCAGGGCGAGAAGTCCGCCAGCGGTCCGGCCGGTCCCGGAGCGCCGGATGCCCTTCCACTTTCGGTAGCACCCGAGCAAGGCGAGCCGGCCCTGGTCGGGTGAGACGGACGAGGGAGAGAAATCAGGTCAGGGTCGTGCCTGTAAGCGCTGAGAAAATTTAAGAATCCTGTTGCCTGCTCCGCGGAAGTCGCACGAGGGCCTGGGCCAGGCCGTTCCATTTCGATGTGTGACTGGGGTCAGAATTAAATACACAGCCTGCATGTGCGTTGGATGGGGATGAGACAATGTCTGTAAGCTCAATTGCGATATGCTCTCCTTGCTTCGGTCAGAACGATCCCCCGCAATCGAATACGTAACAAGGTCGGGCGGAGATGACTCTTGTAAACCACATCGCAAACAGGCGAATGTACGTGCGCCAAAGGCTCGTCAAGGAGACTAAGCAGCAGTTCATGCTCAGGAACCAACAGCCGGCGATCCCGCGTGGCGTCCTAGCATCACTGCCGGGGGCAGGCTAAACACGCGGTGGTTCTTTTGTGTTGGCTGGGCCCAATGAGAGCCCCGGCTAGCCGTCTAGTAGGCCCGGTTGTCTGATCCCACCTTGCCCACAATCTAATCAGATCCGCGGCCGGCGCCATCATCGCCAAGTGATTCGCTGCAGCGGGACTCGTGCGTCGTTTGGGGTCACACTCCTCCTGTGCCCTGGTGGAGGTGATCGGCAGCAGCGTGCCGCCCAAGCGTGCAGGACTGTGAAGTTCGAAACCCGTTGGTCGCCGCTCTCGGCTGGCAGCCGAGCGATTTGCGACTCGCCGCTCGTACAAATATGCACAGTCTCCCGCCCCCTCGGCCATGCTGGCCGAAGTCGCTGCTGGCGAGAGTCAAGCGGTCCCTACCGTACCTTTGATCACAAGAGCGTGCCAGATCTCCCAGCGAGATGCATCTCCGCCGCGCCATCGGCGACCGCAAGAGCGCCGACGCCACCCCGGTAGGCGACTTTGAGGCGTCCAAGGGCCGGCCCGGCGTCGTGCAAGATGCGGCGGCGACGAGCGACTCCGACACGCTGAGCCTGGAGGCGCTCAACGAGAAGGAGGTCCAGGCGAACCCCGACCGCGTGACGCAGGGCGCCGAGCTCGGTGTGCAGAAGGCAGAGGCCGCGGCGCTCGTCTGGAGCAAGAAGGCCGTCTACCTCACCTACGCCTGGTACGTTGGTCTCGGAACGCATTGAATTGAACCGGCGACGGGGCTGACCCGCGACTAATGCAGGATCTGGGTGTGCTTCTTCATGCTGGCGCTCCAGCAGTCGATCCTGAGCTACTCGTCCTACGCCGCCTACGCCGACTTCAAGACGGCGCCCGCCATCACGACGGCCTCGATCCTGTCCAACATCATCGGCGGCGTGCTCAAGCTGCCCATCGCCAAGACGCTCAACGTCTGGGGCCGCGCCGAGGGATACCTCGTCTTCCTGGGCGTCTACATCCTCGGCATCGTCGTGCTGGCGTCGTGCAACGGCCCGGACGGCTATGCCGCCGGCTACGTGCTGTACTGGATCGGCTACGACGCCATCTACATGATCCTCGACATCTTCATGGCCGACACGTCGGGGCTGCGCAACCGCGCCTTCGCCTTCGGCTTCGCCTCGACGCCCTTCATCTGCACGGCCTTCACGGGCCCGCTCGCGGCAAAGGCCTTCCTGGCGAACAGCACCTGGCGCTGGGCCATCGGCTCGTTCGCCATCATCCAGCCCTTCGTCTTCGTGCCGCTGGCCGTGGTCTTCAAGTTCTACCAGCGGAAGGCGGAGCGCCAGGGCATCTTCACGCGCCAGGCGAGCGGGCGCACGGCGCTGCAGTCGATCAAGCACTACGTGCACGAGTTCGACGGTAAGGGCTTTTGTTCAGGTGATATACGAAAAACGGCTGACAGTCACCTAGTCTTCGGGGCCTTGATCCTCATGGCCGCGTTCGTCCTCTTCCTGCTCCCCTTCAGCCTCGTCAGCTACGGCCGAGCCACGTACGGCAGCGCCACCTTCATCGCCATGGTCGTCATCGGCTTCCTGCTCTTCTTCGCCTTCGCGGCCTGGGAGAAGTGGTTCGCGCGCACGCACTTCATCCGGTGGGAGCTGCTGCGGCAGCGCACCGTGCTCGGCGCGTGCTGCATGGCCGCCATCTCCTACTTCAGCTTCTACTCGTGGGACCTCAACTTCTACAGCTTCGTCACCGTCGTGTACAACCTCGACGTGTCCATGGCCGGCTACATGACGCAGATCTACAACGTCGGGTCGTGCTTCTGGGGCGTCGTCTTCGGCCTGTGGGTGCGCTACACCAAGCACTTCAAGTACACGGTGCTGTGCTTCGGGCTGCCGCTCATGATGCTCGGCGCCGGGCTGATGATCCACTTCCGCGGACAGGACGCGGACATCGGCTACGTCGTCATGTGCCAGATCTTCATCGCCTTCGGCGGCGGCACCGTCGTCATCGGCGACGACATGGCCGTCATGGCCGCCAGCGACCGCGACGGCGTGCCCATGATGCTGTCGCTGCTCGGGCTGTTCGCCAACATCGGCGGTGCCATCGGCGACGCCGTGTCGGCCGCCATCTACGCCGACGCCTTCCCCAGCGCTCTCCAGGAGCGGCTCCCGGCCGACGCGCTGGACCAGGCGTCCAAGATCTACCTCGGCGGATACCTGGTGCAGCAGACGTACCCGGCCGGGACGCCGATCCGCGATGCCATCAACTACGCCTGGGGCCAGAGCCAGAAGTACGGCGCCATCTCGGCGACGGCCGTCCTGGTCCTCGGAATCCCGGCCATCGGCGTGTGGAAGAACTATCGCGTGGACAAGAAGCAGAACAAGGGCACGGTGATTTGAGCGTCGCGTCGCGTGCGGGGAAGCAGGTGTGTGGTCACACTGCGCGTAATTAATTTGTTCGCTTTTTATTGCTTTAGGTATCGTTAGAAGGGCCGTAATGTGTTAGGACGTCATAATAGAGTCTAATGAATCATGGCTCGAAGCGGGTTGGGTTGCCTTCATCTTGTCTGAAATTTTAGAGCGCTTGTTCATGTGTCTGTGTGTGTGTGTAGGTGTAGGTGTGGGTGGTGCCGCATATCCATTTCCCAAAGCCTCGGCCCGTCCAGTGAAGCGGCGGGCCGTCGAGCTGCTCACGGAGGTATGTTGGTAGCTCCATTGCGCTGTTGGTTGGTGGGTACCTACGGCTAAGGTAGTCAGGACAGGAACGGCTCTGCAGGCAGCACCTAACGCCTCCGCTCGTCACCGTTGGGCGGCCCGCTCTTTGCTCCGCTACAAGCCAATGGCACCAGGAGACGGCGCCCACCCATTGGCTCAGGCAACCGTTTGGCGGCTGGAACGATAGGTACGGAGAACGGCCGCCTGGCCGTGCCGTCGTCCGGGGCATCAGGCAGCTGTAATTAATCCGGGCAGGTGCTCGACCCATTCTCGATGCCTGACCTGCCAGCCGGATTATAAGGCTGCGCTTTTGACTCCTGGAAATTTACCACCACGCTCGCCTCAACCACAGCGTCGCCACAGCGCATCGCCCGAACCCCCAATCCAAAATGCGCGAGATTGTGAGTGCGCTCGAACCGTGTCGCCAGCCTGGCCGTGCGCGTGCTGACCCGAGCTCCGTTTCGCAATCCCTAGGTGCACCTCCAGACGGGCCAGTGTGTAAGTACCTCCTCCTCCAATGGACGGCGCCGCCAGTCATGTCGCGCGAGGCCTCGCATTAACCGCATTGGACAGGGCAACCAAGTCGGCTCTGCCTTCTGGCAGACCATTTCGGGCGAGCATGGCCTGAACGGTAGCGGCGTGTACGTGCCTTGTCGCCCCGGTCTCGTGCTTGGCTGTTCTCGATGCTCACAGCGATGATAGGTACGAGGGCGACTCGCCCCTCCAGCTTGAGCGCATGAACGTCTACTTCAACGAGGTGCGCGACGTGCCCCCCGATCCTTGAGACTCACCCTCCCTGTCCCAGTCCTGCTCACAGACGTCTCTTCCCCCGCCGCAGACGTCCAGCAACAAGTATGTGCCTCGCGCCGTGCTCGTCGACTTGGAGCCCGGCACCATGGACGCCGTGCGCTCCGGCCCGCTCGGCCAGCTGTTCCGCCCCGACAACTTCGTCAACGGCCAGGCCGGCGCCGGCAACAACTGGGCCAAGGGCCACTACACGGAGGGCGCCGAGCTGGTCGACCAGGTCATCGACGTCGTCCGCCGCGAGGCCGAGGGTTGCGACTGCCTGCAGGGCTTCCAGATCACCCACTCCCTCGGCGGTGGTACCGGCTCCGGCATGGGCACCCTGCTGCTGTCCAAGATCCGAGAAGGTACGGTGTCCGACTCCAGCCCCGTCCGCGACCGGCATCGGGCGCTGACCGAGAACAGAGTTCCCTGACCGCATGATGGCCACCTTCAGCGTTGTGCCGTCCGCCAAGGTGTCCGACACCGTCGTGGAGCCGTACAATGCGACGCTCTCCGTCCACCAGCTGGTTGAGAACTCGGATGCCACGTTCTGCATCGACAATGAGGCGCTGCACGAGATTTGCAGACGCACCCTGAAGCTGACGAACCCGTCGCACGGCGACCTCAACCACCTGATCTCGGCCGTCATGTCTGGCGTCTCGACCTCTCTGCGCTTCCCCGGCCAGCTCAACTCGGACCTGCGGAAGCTGTGTGTCAACTTGGTAGGAGCCCCTCCCCGTCGTGGACGGACATTGAAGCATCGATTGCGCCGGGTCCTTTGCTCACAACGCTGCAGGTCCCCTTCCCTCGCCTTCACTTCTTCATGGTCGGCTTCGCCCCGCTGACTGGCCGTGGTGCCTCCTCGTTCCGCAACACCTCCGTGGCCGATCTCACCCAGCAGCTGCTGGATCCCCGCAACATGATGGCCGGCTCCGACTTCCGCAACGGCCGCTTCCTGACGTGCTCTGCCATCTTCCGCGGCAAGATGGCCATGAGGGAGGTCGAGGAGCAGATGTTCAAGGTGCAGACCAAGAACTCGGGCTACTTCGTGGACTGGATCCCCCACAACGTGCAGACGGCGCTGTGCTCGGTCCCGCCCAAGGGCCTCAGGATGTCCTCGACGTTCGTGGGCAACTCGACCGCCATCCAGGACATCTTCAAGCGCGTCGGCGACCAGTTCTCGGCCATGTTCCGTCGCAAGGCCTTCTTGCACTGGTACACGAGCGAGGGCATGGACGAGATGGAGTTCACCGAGGCCGAGTCCAACATGAACGACCTGGTGTCCGAGTACCAGCAGTACCAGGAGGCCAACGCCGACGACGAGGAGGAGGAGAACTGGGGCGAGGAGATCCCCGGCGAGGAGCACGAGGAGTAACCTCATTGTGTGACGCGGCGCCCACCTCACCGTCCCTCTCCATCTTCCGTTCTTCCTCCCCCATTTTTGAGAATATGAATTTGCGGCTGTCGATGGATACGTCAATTATTTCGGATAATATACTTGATAATTGCAGCGCCTGGGGTGATGCCATGCACCAAGTGATGCTTCTTAACGTGACCAAGTAACGCTTCGAGATCCAGAGCCAACTTGCTGTCACCATCTGCTCCCCGCAAAGCCTGTCGACGCTGCCAAATCGCCCGCGGCCATGTGCTTCTAGGTAGTATCCGATGGTGGCGGCCAAAGCTTTGCCCTTGGCTTCGCTCCACGAAAGGCTGCCGCTCTAGCGGCTTGCCACGACGTCACCAACTATCCCATGCTGCAGGTCGATGCTCGAAAAAGACCCCGGACGACAGGGCTCTGGGCACACGTCTCTCATTCAACCGTAGGGTCCAATATGCCAGGACACAGAGAGCCCGTTCTCCGTGCGGTAGGGTCCGAGACGGCGGGGCCTGGGCTCTTGTTCCTCATACAAGAGTAGTCCGTAGGGTTCGGCATGTCAGGACACCAGAGCTTGGTTCCCAATATATATCTAGCGTCCCGGATAATAGGGTCCTATTACCCATGCAGAACTAGGTAGTGATACAAAGAAAGTAAAACAGCATTCTAGGTAGACGGGTTACAAACTAATGACCTGGTTCCCGTGGCCATAGTACCAATCCTCGACTCCTGGAGGTGTATTTGTTTTGATGGGACGTGTAAAGTTGCGAGTCTCTTCCACGGTGTTCCACAATCCCGGGATACAGCAATCGCGCATCACCACTGCTGTCCCTCGGCCGTGCCATCCTCATCGGCCCAACTCATCGTCATTGTCGCCCAAAGGTCATGGAAGACAGGCTTGTTCGTCTCACCTGACCCAGCCGCAGGCTGCGGCATCGCCATGGGCGCAAACGCCGCGTCCCAGATCGGGTAGTACGGCCCCAAGCTCCCATCCAGCATCGGACAGCCGAGGCTCCTGCCCGGCGTCGACGCCTGCGACGCCTCCAGCGCTTGCAGCCGACGCTGGTACTTTCCCTTCACGACCTCCATGATGACCCGGCTGGCGGAGAGGACGTCGACCTTCCTGGAGGCCGGGGTCAGGTCTTGCTCCCGGCATACCTGGTCCAGGAACTCGTCGAACCGAAGATGCGAGCGCGCCCATGCGGTGTCGAAATCCGGGCACTCTGGCGCCGGGAAGGAGAGGCGCAGGGCGAGGACCACGGCCAGGACGAGCCGCGCCCAGTCGTTAAGCGTGAAACACAGGATGTCTGTTTCCGTGAGCTTGCTGTAGCTGTCGAAGAACTTCCGGACCTTCACTGTGGCGTCGCGCAGCTTGGACGATACTGGCGGGAGGGATTCGCTTCCCGCCGGAACGGGAGAGGTCGAGCGGGGAAGCTTCAACAGTGGCCCGCCGGCCAGGTAAAATTCGACGAAGATGACCTGTAGCTCCACGGGCGCTGCACAAAGTCAGTTGCGCATCGCCTCGCAGGAGAGGGCAAGAAGCTCGTACGTAGTGAGGCTACCTTGTCGGGCAGCTGTGCCTTGAAGTCGTTGAGTTGCAACTCCAGACCGCCCAAGATGAGTCGGCTGTACTGCTCCTTCTGGAGATTTCGTTCGTGGATGGCATCTGCCGCTTGGAAGAGGATGCTCGATGAGCGTAAGAGCGCGGCGAGCACAGCATCGCCGTCCTCCTGTGCGTAGCGCTCGAGGATGTCGCAGCACGTGTAAGTCCAGGGAGTGAAGCTGGTCGACACGCCGCGGCTCTTCTTCCAAACAACCACGAATCTGTGCTCGTTAGCAAGGGGCAAGGACGGCCGTGACATTGGATGCTGACACTCACGTCGTGGCGAGGTAGCAGTAGCCAGTGTACGCGCGGATGCCGTCGAGTTGCTCGTCCGTCACTTCGCGCTCCGGCTGACTCACGTCGGGCGCAAACTCCTGGTCCAGTTCGAGGTCATTCACCAGGTCGGCGGCCATCCGAATGTATTGCATTGCCTGCTTGTTCCTTGGCCGCAGGTGGAACGGGTACCTGGAGGCGTCAGTCTCGACTGAAGCCACGAGGAACAGCCCGGGGAGGCTCACCAGGCGCAGTAGATGAGGATGCCTTGGAGGAGCTCCAGGCTCCTCTCGCCTCCCGCGACGAACTTCAGCCCCAGCACCTTGCGGAACTCATCGTCGTACAGGCTGTGGCCCTGCAGCGTCTTGGACCCCGAGGCGGCAGCCAGGATGGCCAGCAGGACGAAGGGCCGCGTGGCGGCCAGGTGCGGCACGGACGCATCGGGGGGCAGCACGATGCAGGGGAAGAAGGTGAGCATGGACCGGAATGATTCGAGGAGGCTCGCGGCGGACGAGAGGTTGAAGGTCGGCTTGCCCTGGAAGTCCTGGATGGACTGGGAGTGGGTCGACGAGGCTGGCGGCGTCTGGATGCCGCCCATGGCGGAGGGCGTCCACTGGGACATGTCGGAGTAGCCTTCGGCGTGGAGCAGGTTGTCGACGAACAGCTCATGCGCGTCCCGCAGCGTCTCGAAGCCCTCGTCGATTTCGGCGTTGGCGGAGACGGCGAAGTCGATGCTGAAGGTGCTGGGGGAGCCCGTGGGACGGGGCTGTGCGGCATCGTCCTCCGCTCTGGAGGAAAGGTCAGGATCATCCTCGACGCCGTGATACGAGGTGCATATAGATGCATAGGGACTAACATCTGAGCCTTCCGCGAGCGGCGGGTCCGAGGGCCGGTCCGCGAGACGCACTCCCTCTTCGACGCGAGACACCTGGGAAGCCCGTCAGTGAGCGCCGCAACCTCCGCGCAGCAAGCACGGCGCCACGCCAAGTAAGGCCCTTACTTCGCGCAGACCCCAGGCTGCTCGCTGGGCCGGCAGCGGATCTTGGTGGCCCGGCAGGCCTCGCACGCCGTCGAGACCCTCTTCCGAGTGGCGCCGCCGCCTTCGTCGTCCATTGTAGAGTGAGCCCGGCCGGGTGGGATGCCAGCGAGTCAGCTTGCAGGGGGCGCGGCGGCAGCTCGTCGAGGTGGAAGCTGTGGGAGGCAAGGTTTGTGCACGAACGGAGCCTCCAGCCGACTGTTATTCTGCGGCTTGGACGCGGGACTCGGGGGTCGCGGCGCGGGTCGCGGCGCAAAGACGACCCGAATCGGGTTGCAGATCCGGCATCGTTCGGATGGGAGCGCAGGGTGGGTAGTGGGTCATTCATGCCTCCATGTTACATCTAACAATATCCCACAACTCGCAGCTTCACGCCAAAAGCGGGCAGTTTTGAGAGTTCAACCGCAAGTTGAGGTAGCTGGGTGGCGAGCAAAATAGCAGAAGAAAGCAAGAGATGCAAAAGGTGCAACCCAAGAGCCAACAGTCAAGCTAAACTTCCATTCATTGCCCGCGAACCGCCTCCTCGTCCAGTCCTCGTCATAACGCCTCGTCCAGGGTATATATAGTAGTACACAAGAGCACAGCAGCCGCATCGTCACGTCTTCTACTCCACTCGCGACATCTTCAAGCCGGGGTTCTCCTTTTGCAACGTAGACTCCACCAGTTGCTCTGCCGGGGCCACCAGGTCCTGGGCATCTTCGGCTTGCGTCTTGACTCCGTGCGCACGCTGCCTGTGCTCAGCGATGTTTTCTCCTGCGCAGCGGCCCGAGCAGTACAGCGACATCCGATTCTGGGCAACGCATTCCTTGCATGCAACCGCCGGAGAGGTGCCGTCGTCCATCTCCACATCCTCGTCCCGTAGCTGCACACACCTGTCGCCGGCTTCGCAGTCGTGCTCTGCTTCGACATGATCGCCCTGTCGGCGGGATGTCAGCTTTCTCACCTCTGGGCGATCGTCATCTCGGAAGACTCACATGGCCCTTGTGGAAGCATTCCTCGGAGCAGTAGACCGTCAGCTTCTTGCTGCCTCCCATCTGGGTGACTGCTTGGCACAGAGAGCACGAAAGGACCGCAGCAGAGTCCACCGTCTTCTGGCAAACGTGGCAGGGGGGCAAGTTGTACAGCTCTTCGCTCAGCGATTGTGCAGAAAGCTGGCCCTTAGCCTGCAGTTTGTTCCGTTCAAAAGCCGTCTTTGCTCTGCGGAGCTCGTCTAGTCGTCTTTGGTGGTTGTCGCGTTGTGGTTGGGATACCCTGCTCTCCTGAAAGTCCGAGGCAATTTTGTCGATGATGTCTTCCAGAAACATTGTCTCGCTTCCAGTGTACTCGTCCAAGTAACTCTGCGCATTCTCCAGGACGGCACCCGTAGGCTGGTTGAGGAAGAACTCGGCAACGTAGAGCTTCCTCAGCTCCGCGGGGTCCGCCTTTGTCGCGACCACCTTTTCCGCAAATGCCTCCACGCTCGCGGGCCAGTCTGCTGGCTTGCCGATGCCTTCCAGCATCAGGTTCACCATTTCCTCGCGCGACCGATCAGGGTCATCCAGCATGCCCCTCAGCTCATCCTGGTTGACGCCGCGGTCAGAGACGGCGATGAACTCGGGGTACTTTCGGAGGACCCAGCGGTACCACGCCTCCTTTTCGGATTCTATTCTCGCCTCGATGAATTTCAGGCTCTTTTTGCGCTCTTTCGCGTCTTGGAACAGCCCCTCCAGCTCATTGAGAAAGGCTCGTCTCTGTGAGAACCACTCTCGATCCTCGCTCTCCGTGTACCTCAGGCGCATGCGGTCCAGGACTTTTGCGTAACAGGTAGAACACTCCGCCACGTGCTTCTTCCCGCACTCTGCTGCGCAAGACGCCTTCAGGGCTTCCACGTCCTCAGAGCATAGTCGCTTTTGCCTCTTAGCCGCGCTGAGCTCGGTCCAGTGCTCCGGCATGGCGTGGATGGATGGCACTGCCATTATGTTGGTGCAACGCAGCGGGCAGGGCCGCTTCAGATAGGAAGAGAGTATCGTTATACCCTGTGCGTCGAGTGATGCTGTGAGTTTTCGCACTTGTGCTCTGGCATTCCAGAGTCGCCTTCAGCCCGCGAGGCCCGACGACAAGAGGGGCAGTGAACTGATACGAGGGACAAAGGCGCGAGTTGCAGGGTGAAGAGGCAGAGGAACCAGTGGATGGTAGATCTCACACAAAGTTAAGAAAATTCGACCCAGAAAGAAGGGTACCTTGAGACTTGCCTTTCATTGCTGAGAGGACGAAAAGAGGTTGAGTAGTCTTGAAGTGAGCTGGTGGCGCTCAAGCACGCCCAGACGAGCTGCCGAAATTTAACCGCCGACGCAACAACTTCGCCGACAGCGTTTCTGAGCTTCATCACCATCAAACATCTTAACTGGCAATTCTCGCGATTGACGGCTTACAACTTCGAGGCACACCAGAGCGAGGACTGTTGCGTCGCGGGGAATACCGTCCCGTCGCCCGCCAACTCAGTGGCCACATTTCCTCGCATCCTTACCCTCGCACGACAGCAACCCATAACTCTGCGCAACAATGGTAAAAGGCCCTCGGAAACGCTCAAAGGCCCCTGCAGCAAACCGTGACTGACCGACTCCCTCTCGGTAGGCCGACAAGCTCCGAACCCAACAGGAACTCGAGCGCCTGCAGGCCAAGTTCGTCGGCACCGGCCACCCCGACACCACGAGCTGGGAGTGGAAGACAAACATCCAGCGCGACACCTTCTCGTCCATCGTTGGCCACCGACCGCTGCTCGCCTACGTTGCGCTGTCTGAGAACGAGCCCATCGCCACGGCCCGGGCGCGAATGATTCGCGTACGTCACCGTCAGATGGCCCGGCCTGACCCAAGCTAACCGCTCGCGAGCAGAAAATGATCCAGCCTTGCGGCCCTCCCCCGCCCCGCGAGGGTGACGAGGCCATCCCTCCGCGAGATTCGACTTGAAATACGAGCCACGACACACCATCGAGATGTAATTCTGCGCACGGAACGGCGTCAAAGGAAAGATACCCAGCACGGATGGGACCATACATGTACACTACTTCACGGGGCACACGGCATTGCTGCATTCATATACCAATAAGAGGAACAGTCCTGCAATTCTGCAGGCCACATTCGCTGTGTTCATCATTGCTGTATCCATTATTGCTGGGGTCATTACATTATTGGGGTTTCATTACCGCTGTGTTCATCGCTGCCGGGGTCGTCGTCGCCGGAGCAGCTACTCTTACCGGAGCGGTTACTCTTCCTCGTCGCCGGCGTCCGCCCTGCCACTCCCTTCGGCCGCGTCGGCGTCCTCATCGCCCCCTGCGGATGCCTTGGTCTTCAGGCCCAGGGTCGTCCGCAGCTTCTTTTCCATCTCCGGGGTCCATTCTCCGTACACCTCACGGACCATGCCCATGACTCCATCGAGCCCTATTTCCTCTTTTGCTCGTGGCCCAACATGCCAGGTGACCGTTTGTTCGCCGTCCTGGCCGATGGGGGGTCGCTCGACTTGTCTCACCACATATCCATGCTTCTCCATCTTCTTGAGCGTATTTTCCGTCTTTTCGTCCGAGACATTCTGGTCGGCGTTCATGCGCATGAGGTACCGCTTCAGTTTCTGGTCGCTCAGCTCGCCGTCATTCAGCCATATCAAGGAGACGACCAGGGTGTAAAACGCTACGTATGTAGCCTCGGCCTCTGCACTGGGTATCTTGGACGGTCTGAGGATTGCCGCACTTCGAAGTGGCTCGGGTAGTGTCGAGCACAGGATGTAAGCCCCAGAGCCCGTCTTGAGCTGGGAATTGGACTTCATGGCTGGCAGGGTGTCAGTTTTGACCATGTCATGCAGAGAAGAGGCACCTACCTTGTCTCTTTTCTTGCAATGTCATCTTTTCCCGGACCGGCAGCTCTCGCAGCTCCATGCCCCATACGAATCGTAGCTGCTTCTGTGCCAATTCGAATATTCTCTTAAAGGACCGCCCTTGGTTGCCGAGAACTGAGGGATCAGGTCAGCAACAACAGCGCGCGTATGCATTGATTTGACGTCACCTCTTTCCTTAATGCCATCTCGACGTATCGGTGTTCTTGAGGACTCGCAAGAGATGGCATAGCGGACCAGCTTCTTCGCCAGTTGATTGTCGGCATGCTGGGCTGCGTCGCCGTCTACATCCATGCCGTCACCGGACTCTTCTTCGTCTTCTTCGTCTGACGTGCCGCGATTCTGGCGCTGTGGCGGACGGGCATCCTCGTCTGGGTCTTCATCTTCGGCCTGTAATTTGGTTAGCCAGGTGGGCTTCAACCGACAGCTGCGACCATACCGGACGCCTTCTTCTCTGCGGCGGAGGCATTGTGGTCGTAGTGTGTAAGTGTCAGGGCAGCTTTGGCAATCAAACGCATACAAACGTCGGATACTCGATAGATTCGTAAATTCTTCAGAGCATTCGGGCAGCGAAGGTCGGTAAGGACAGAATAAAGTTAAAGCAATGAGGGGCATTGATGATGCGGACACGCGGTTTAGCGGCTGCAAGACGCGTCGACGTCAGGGACCTCTTAATGCCTTATCGCTTATCGCCGCAAATTTCCCGAGCTCTACTGGATGCTCTTGACATCACCCATGGACCGTTCTTGCTGCAGCACAATTGATCTTCCCACGAGCCTGCGTTTCGATTTTCTTTAATGCTTTCCAGAACGGCTGCTCTGTCACGCGTTTGCCTGACATGTCGGCGCAGTCTTGCACGGCGCGGCGCGACACTTGTCGCCTACAATAGCACCGGCCAAGGATCGCGACGATGCGCCTCCGACTGGGCCGGGGCCGCCCAGAGCAAGGAGAGGATAGAGGCGCTGATATCTGGGTCGCTGGATGATTCAAAAACCAAGGTCGAAAAGCATAAGCGAGGCGGCAGCCGCGGCCGCCCTCGGAGAGGGAAGCGGAAGCTGAATCGACAGGACGACGAACCTGCACCCTGGGAGCTGCCTTCGGATGACAGTCACAAACCGCCCGCTCAAACCTCGGCAGACCTTCCTGTGCTTCCGGAGGCAGTTGAGCCAATTCCCGAACCCGAAGGCACAGACGCTGCAGTACAGAGCGAACATCCTCCCGGGGAATCCGTCGCGGTCGCAAGCGACTCTCTGATCGACGAGTCCCTCGCCGTCACACCCTCAAGAGAATTCCGCCATGACCTGCTCCAACACCACCGCCTCGGAGTTGATGCTCTTGGCAAGCCGGTCGAGGCATTGATAATCAAGAATCCGAACAAGATGAAGAGGTCGAGGAAGGCGGCGGTCCTTCTCGAAGAGGAGGCTGGTTCCTCAGGCGTGCCCCTACGCTGGGAAGATGTGCTTCCCAGGGAAGAGGGCCCGGAATTCGATTTCTCAGAAGAGGTGCGGGCAAACATCGATGAGCTGCGTCCCAAAGACACAACCGTCGTTCGGAGAAAAGATTTCGAAAAGCTGATGGATGCTCTTGTCGATGGATTCACCCGGGAGCAGCTGGTAGGTTACTTCAATAAGGGGGATTGGGAGCACACCTTGCAGGCAAACGACACCCCCTCGTACCCTTGGATGGTCAAGCTAGGAACTTGGCAAGCTGCTCAGTCGAATCAATGGGGCAGCCTCAAGCCGAAACAGCAACAGGCAGTCCTGATCCTGACGGCGATGTGGAAGCTGGAAATTCAAGAGCAGGTGGAAGGCCTGGGGAGAACACTTATTTGGGTCCGGCCAGACGTCTTTCGGCTCATCGCCCGTACGTCGACTCTCCCCATTCTCAATCATGCGCACCTCTAACGTCGTCTGTAGGACCGCCAAGCCGTGTCATTGAATCCCTGAGCGCCGACTATCTTGATAAATCGAACAACGAAAGAATATCGGCCAAGATCGAGGAGTCTCGACTGGCCATATATGCTCGCAAGTCGACAGCTGCTACGGTTCTGGCAAGGATGCACGAAATCGCACGATCAATCACATCGAAGCAGGTTTCTGTGCAGCACATCCCCGGTGACAATCTCGCTGAACCCGTTCTGGAAGAGCTTGGGCGCATCACCAACACGCTACTTCAGCACAAGAAGAACGATTCCGTACGGTTTCCCCCAACAGTCTTTCATATTACATCGCTGACAGTAGGCTAGAAACTTTCCATATCATGGCTTGCCGACAAAGACCGGCCCGAATCCGGCACATCTGACGGTGCAGAGGCGGTGCCTAGTAAGCGAACCGAAGACCCTGCAGATGTCGTCTTACGGCTCCTGGCTGGGCATGAGACGAATGCAGAGTCCAGCCAACTCCATGTCATCAGCACTTCTCAGAAATCAAAGACCCGGAGAGGTCTCCTTGTTGAACACCATCGTGAGAGAAGAGGCATGTCTTGGAGAGACAAGCTTCGACAATGGTCTCGCTACGTCAACCCAATAACCAAAGAGACTGTTGTGGAAACGAAGCTTCTGAACCTGTCGGGGGAGTTGTCGTTGCCAAACGTAACGCCAAAGACAACGGATGACGAGACAACGATATCAACATCAGCTACGTTTGGGCACATCCTGCACACTGGGCAGGACGCGCGGCAAGCCAAACTGGCCAAGAATCGGCGCATTCTCTCTCCCGTGGTCCCACATCCAGCAGCCCTCACGTCAATCACTGCCGACAGCGAGAACGACGTGGCTCAGTCGACGACGATCATCCTCAACTTTGCGTCTGACCCAGCCCAAGCATCAGGGTTCAGCAATGCGCTGCCCAAGATCCGACTCAGACTTCCAGTGAACCCCGACACAGACCTCTCGGCATTTGCCTTTCCGGCTGACTCGACGCTCGAGGCTGTCATCTCTCAGCAGCTCATCGACGTGTTGCTACCAGACGAAGGGCTCGATGTGCGGCTTTCCCAGCAGCACCTGCTTCCCTTGGATGCCAATCAGCAGTCCCTCAAAGACTTCCTAGCTGCATCCGACTTCAATCTCCTGGCAGGGCGGCTCAGAACACCCAGCCACATTGGTTTCTCCCTCCCTAGCAAGTGGCTCTCGACCGACCAGACTCGATCCGCACAGAACCAGGCCGAGGATGTTCCATACACCTTCATGGGCCTCGAGATCCATCAGGCCGTCGATCTGGAGTGGCGCGGCCACACCCTCCGCTACAACAGCATCGAAGCAGGACAACACGGCGGTCAGCGGCAGGAGCTGTCGCTCCACGCGGGACCGCCGGGTACCCGCCAGCAGCAAGACGTGGCGCTTGGTTCGGCGGATTCGTTCCTGCGGCTCGTAGAAGAGGTAGCCACGGGCAAGCACTTCTCATGGGACGAGGGCTACAAGCTCATGCAAGACCGGGCAGACGAGGAGTTCACCCTGGACATGATGGACGAGTCCTTGGGCGGCGAGGAGACTCTTCCCCAGGACCCAAGTGCTGACGAGACCACGGCGCTCGGCGACGCACTCGACACGGCGTCCGGAGAAGATGCAGGAGAAGCGAGGGCATCCGTGTCGGATGCCACTGAGCATACAGCCTGCTTCCGGGAAACATCCTCACCGAGCACAGAGAAAAACGAGGATGGCGAGTCACAAAGGCCGTGACCGAGCAGCATTACTTACAGAAACGACGGCGTGGCTCACTGCACTTGACTGCGGGTAATGGGTGTATAATAGATACTTTACTGTACAATACCAAGTATTCTAATATCCGTTACGCGTCAGGCAGGGCCTCGTGTGCTTCGACACGCGCATCCGATGCACTTGGTGCCTAACTAGCCAGCAAGCAGCCTACGCCGGCGGAGACATTACGATGTAGCCAGACATTGTAGATACTACGAAGACATGCACGGGGTAATCACAGTCTCCAATAGCAAGTGGGACGAAGAATGCAGGAATCACTTCTAGACTCTAATTTTTGGGTAAAGCACACGATGAGAAGTCCCGAAGCAGAAAATACCAAATCCCAGCCTCTCATTATGTGCCCCGAAACGAAAGCCCAGTGTTCATCCGTAGCAAAATAGATCGTTTCGTCGTAGAAGTGAGTACACAACGCCCCGAACCCGACATTTTGTGGCACAAGCCGATGACGACCGCTTATTTCTTGCCGGCCTTGGCAGCAGACTTGGTGACCTTGCCGGAACCGGCAGCGGCCTTCTCGACGGACTTGATGACACCGACGGCGACGGTCTGGCGCATGTCACGGACGGCGAAACGGCCCAGGGGAGGGTAGTCGGTGAAAGCCTCAACGCACATGGGCTTGGAGGGAACCATCTTGACGATGGCGGCGTCACCAGACTTGATGAACTTGGGGTTGGCCTCAACAGACTTGCCGGTACGGCGGTCGATCTTCTCGAGCATCTCGGAGAACTTGCAGGCAATGTGGGCGGTGTGGCAGTCCAGAACGGGCGCGTAGCCGGCACCGACCTGACCGGGGTGGTTCAGGACGATGACCTGGGCGTTGAAGGAGGCAGCGCCAGCGGGGGGGTCGTTCTTGGAGTCACCGGCGACGTTGCCACGGCGGATCTCCTTGACGGAGACGTTCTTGACGTTGAAGCCAACGTTGTCACCGGGGACACCCTCGGAGAGCTGCTCGTGGTGCATCTCCACGGACTTGACTTCGGTGGTGACGTTGGAAGGAGCGAAGGTGACGACCATACCGGGCTTGATGATACCAGTCTCGATACGGCCGACAGGGACTGTGCCGATACCGCCAATCTTGTACACGTCCTGGAGGGGAAGACGGAGGGGCTTGTCGGTGGGACGCTTGGGGGGCTCGATGGAGTCGATGGCCTCAAGGAGGGTCTTGCCGGTGGACTTGCCGCTCTTGGTCTCCTTCTCCCAGCCCTTGTACCAGGGGCAGTTGGTGGAGGCAGCCAGCATGTTGTCGCCGTGGAAGCCGGAGATGGGGACGAAGGCGACGGTCTTGGGGTTGTAGCCGACCTTCTTGATGAAGTTGGAGGTCTCCTTGATGATCTCCTGGTAACGGGCCTCAGACCACTTGGTGGTGTCCATCTTGTTGATGGCGACGATGAGCTGCTTGACACCCAGGGTGTAGGCGAGCAGAGCGTGCTCACGGGTCTGGCCATCCTTGGAGATACCAGCCTCGAACTCACCAGTGCCGGCAGCGATAATGAGAATAGCGCAGTCGGCCTGGGAGGTACCAGTGATCATGTTCTTTATGAAATCACGGTGACCGGGAGCGTCTGAACTTGGGGTCAGCGACTGGGCATTGAGGGCTGTTCCGACTGCGGCTGAAACATACCAATGACGGTGACATAGTACTTGGGAGTCTCGAACTTCCAGAGAGCAATGTCGATGGTGATACCACGCTCACGCTCGGCCTTGAGCTTGTCAAGAACCCAGGCGTACTTGAAGGAACCCTTGCCGAGCTCGGCGGCTTCCTACATCGCGACACTGTCAGCAACAATTCCACTCTGGTGGTCTGAAGTGGCGGATTGCGGTCAGGGCAGTGCAGCGGGGCTTGGCCCCACATATCTGGCGACAACCCGCCAGAAAAAAAATTGATCGGTGGGAGGGGTAACCCTGAGGTCGCCAGCGCAACATTGCTGTCGCCTAGCTGGAGGGATACGAGGATGGGCACGAAACTGCGAGAGGGTGTTCTTACCTTCTCGAACTTCTCGATGGTACGCTTGTCGATACCACCGCACTGGTAGATCAAGTGACCGGTCTGTGATGTTGTCAGAAATCATGCTCATCGACTACCCCGCGCCAGTGAGACAGGCGGGGCGACGAGGATATCATGGGAGAACTCACGGTGGTCGACTTGCCGGAGTCGACGTGGCCGATAACGACCACGTTGATGTGAGTCTTGTCCTCCTTACTGCAAGGCAGTCAGTATTGAATATCGCAAAGGATGAGGCTTCTCGAGATGCCGACATACCCCATTTTGGCGGTTGACGATGTGTGAAGATTTGAGTCGAGTGGATTGCTTGACTAAAGTGTCTAGTCGACGGCAACACGTTAGTCGATGTTCCTCTTGCTGAAGGACGAAGCCGAAGGGTAATGGGACGGGTCAACGTACAAATTCGCAGATCGGATGCTTGAACCGGGTATGCGAGACGAGGAGCAGAAAGAGAAAAATTCGCAAAGCGAAAGTGGGAGGAGCAGATTTAAAAGGTGGGTGGAGGAGGGGTGGAGTGACTGCGCTGCTGCTCGCGCGGGGCAACCAGAGGGGCAGCCTCCGATGGACTAGCCCTAACACGCCGGAAGTTATTTCTCCTCGCACAGGGAGGTTTTTCCCTGAGGTCCGGTGCCTGTGGGCCAATCAGGTGTTCATGTTTCGAATGTGGCCGTACGTCGAGGCGCCTCCGAGGGGGGTGTGTATGCTGGCTTCGAGGCTGCTGGCCATACAACCGCCTGCCGTTGCATGAGCATGGAACGGCGACGCGGCTTTCATCACGGACGGGCTTTGGTCTCGAGAGTACCCTCGGGGAGAGGGCGGCTACGGTTTCGTGTAATGAATCCCAGCTCATAGCCAGGCGCTGCGCTGCAAGCAAGCTTCTTGCGGAATGCTCGCCGATAAGCAACACGAGGAACGTCGTGCGGCTCGTGCCACGCCCAGCTTGCGCGCTCCCGGCGGCTGGATCAAAACCTGCCGTTGCCCGCACGCAGATTCGCAGCACCTGTGCTCAGGGCGTCCCGCGTGTCCAAAATGCATCTACTCTGCTCCCAATCGTCGTATTCGATCGCTGGCGACGTCCTGGCATCAGCCTCCCCGGATGACTCCTTGGCGCACAGAGCCGTGGTGGTTGCCCAGAGGTACAAGCGCGGTGTTAGCAGGTACCTAAAGAGTGGGGACCTCCTGCCGCGGCGTGTGCGAGAGAAAAAAAAAATTCACTGCGACCCAACTTTTTCCTGCGGCAAGATCGCGCGTCGAGTCGCCAGCCTGCCAGGGTCTGCCTGCCCAACGGACGTTTTGGCTGCGAGCCCAAAGCACATGCGATTCTAGCCGGTCGCATGCGGTGTGAGTCAAGAGCGGCGCGGGCTCTGCCTACGGTGGATTATGCCGCACGCCAGCTGCCTACGAGTGCACACAGACTAGCTGCTCGCGCGGATCATCGTCAGAGCGGCGGCGGGCGGTTGCTGTCGCAATGGAAGCGATGCTGCTTGTTGTTGACCCCGCGGCTGTCTCTGGGTGAGCCTGGCTGCCCCTCCCCAAACGTCATGCCCCACCAGAGGCCCTCGCCACCGCCGCATCCTCACACCCTGGCCGGGCCGGGAGCCTCGCTCTTGTGCCTCCGTGAGATCAGAGCGGATCCTAGTAGTGAACATCGCAGCCGGCGATGCTTGTCGAGGTCGCCCTGCTGTCAGAGGATTGAGCCCCAGGTACTCCGTAGACTTTGTAGACTCGGGCGAATTTCGGGCAGCTTCGCCAAGCACATTCACGGTGTCGTATTGGCGACAGAGATGTCATTTTACCCCTCCGCAATTGCTCCCTTCGCGCAAATTCTGCGCCGCCAAAGCTGTGTCGAGCTGTCACTGCGAGGCGACTGTGTCCTCAGCCACAGTGGGGTCTTCCATCTCTGCAGGCGCTTCATCCCGCCAACAGGCCCGGCAGCCTTGGCTTCGTGGCGAAGACGACTTCCTATTCGGATGTGGCGATATGCGTGGTGGCCCTGCGGAATTTTTGCTTTTGGTGAGATGCTTCCAACTGCAAACTAGCGAACGTCGCTGCATTGGCTCATGGCTCATTGAGCTTCGTGATTGGGAGAGAGCGATATGTTGCTTTCAGCGCAGCTAAAGGTTGGCTGCGCTCGTGTGGACCTTCCTGGTAGTTTCCTATGGTAGTGAGAAATATCCAACTACACTCGAACCAAAGCATGTGTTCAGCAAAGAAGCGTCAGCTTCTGTAGGGAGACTCAAGTTTCTACACATAATTGCACTCTTGCTCTGGCAAAGTGTTTGGTCGCATATCGCTGGGTATCTCATGAGTTCAATTTATCAATGCTGAGCCTACTGGATCAAGTATGTGTGTACGTATACTCACACCCGGAAGCGTGTACTCGTACTCATGTTCGTTCTTCTGACTACCATATGCTTCGAAACCCACGTAGTCAAATGAAGCTGCCAACATTTTAATGTTATACCACACTACAGGTAGCGTACCGCTGCCATTTATTGTTCAATCCACCGCCACACTCGTAGTTGATCCAGGAGTGTATTGGTTCGTGATTATGGCGAGCTGCGGCAGTTCAACGCAAAGCGCTTGCTGAGACTGTGGCATGAATTCGGATCAAGGCAGAGCCCTCAGGCATAGTACAGACTTGTGGACTTAAAGAGGCGGGATATGGTTCGGCAACAGCTTCCGACGGCCTGTTGAAGGAATTTGGTTTGAATCCTATGGTATTAGCGCCCATGCGTTTCTGAACTTCGCCTACGAGATTGGCTTTAGCTCTAGCAATATGTGAAGCTTATGCTAGAGTTCAGTAGTTCAACAAAGAGCTCCCTTTGGCGCGGCCACGTGTGATTCACCGCAACCAAGCCTTCAAATACCATGTCAGGCTCTGCCGTACCACCGCAACGAAAGCTGCCCGCTCACCTGTTTGGTCAAGCGGTACAATGCAGAGCGCGTTCCTGGACTGCCCGTATAGAGTAATAGCAACTCGTTGGCCTCCTATCATGGATGACAGCCAAGGATCTCGGTGCAAATCCGAGTACGGGTGATTTTTTTTTGTTTTGGTCCTTCATCTTGCAGCAGAATACTTTTACTCCTCAGGCCCTTCTTCTCTGTGACTAGGCAGGCCTCGCATTCAATATTGGTGCACTGTGCTGCGGCCTTCTGGTTCGTCGTCAAGACGCGACGTGGGTGATCTGACTTCTGTATGTTCTGGGATCTGCGTGCTCTATCCCTGTATCCACCACTATACGGAAAATACTCTTACCATCGCCGCCCATTATTGATTCTTCCCATTGACGTTTGCCTTTGCCGCCTCCCTGGGCGTCTTCAGTCCCATCAGGGCCGCCGCCGCCACCACCGCGATGCCCGTCGACCCCATCGTGTACGCGACCTCGCGCCCAGCCCACCAATACACGCTGGTAAACAGGATCGGTCCCAGCCCGCGCCCCAGCTGGCCCCAGCTCCGCAGCATCCCCAGCTTCGCCCCGCGCTCATCCTCGCGCGCCTCGAAGCTCGTCAGCGCGTTGAGGCCCGTCACAACCGTCGCCGACGTGATGGCCAGGCAGGTGGCGGCGGCGTAGAGCCCGCCCACGCTGGTAATCCTCGCTAACAAGACAAAGGATGCAAGGCACGATATGACTCCCACGCGAACGGACAACAGTGGAGGCAGTCTTCGCGTGACACCGCCTTGGAGAATGGACGCCACAAGACCGATGAAACCCAGCAGCCTGCCGTTCTTGCCCGACGTGAAGGCGAAGAGCTCATAGGTCATGAAAGACAGCGAGCTCTCCATGCCAGAGAAGAATAGCAGAAACAGGAAGTTGGTGGCACAGAGCAACGCGTGCGAATTCGTCCTCTCCACAGCTTTGGCCTCGGCCTTGGGCTCCTTGCCACCCTTGTTCTTGCCGACCCTCCCCGTCAGAGCAGGCAGCGTTTCGGGCAGGCAGAAATACAGGTACAGCGTCTCCGTCACAATCAGCGTCAGGCTGAACCCGGCCGCCGTCGCGAATGGGTTCGCGGTGAAGAGGGACTTGGTGCTAAGCCACGCACCCAGCCCCGGGCCGAATGTGAATGCGACGGAGAAGCAGGCGCCGATGATGGCCATTGTCGGGCCGCGCGAGGCTTCGTCGGAGATGTCGCTGGCCATGGCCGTCGTCAGCTGGACGTTGCCCTCGGACAGGCCGCCGACGACGCGGCTGGCGATGAAGGTGCGGAAGTCGACGGCGGCGACCCAGAGCAGCACGGAGAGGATGTTGCCGCACATGGATACGAGGAGGGCGCGGCGACGGCCGTAGCGGTCGGAGAGATTGCCGATTATAGGGGAGGCAATGGCTTGTAGCAGGCTGCGGACGAAGCTGCGTGAGTGTGCCGTCGTCTCGACGGTGTCATTGGGGCCGTTACGCACGAGAACAGGGAGCCCATGGCTCCGCCCAGCAGCACAATGTCATATCGCGAGTCAATCGGCCGCGAGAAGGCGGCCTTGTATTTGTTGAGGGCACCGAGGACGTGCTGGAGCAAGGTTGGCGGGCCCCCTTCGAGCAGCGAGGGCGCTTCGCGGTCGCGGTAGAACTCGAGGAGCTTCGGGAAGAGCGGAAGGATGAAGGTGAAGGAGATCTGCAAACGGCCCAAGTCAGCAATGCAGTCCCGTCAATGCCGCGGAGGTCAGGGTTCGGGCGCACCAGGTCGAGCAGCAGGGAGACGACGATGACGCGGAGAACCCTCTTCCTCGTCGCGGGGTCCACGACGGCCATGGCTGCTTCGACGTCGCGTGTCGCGTCAAGTTCGATGGGATTCCCGCTGCGACGAAAGGCTCGTTGCGAAGAAAACAAGTGGCGGGTTGAAGCAGGCAAGGAATTGCAAACCAGAAGAAACAGAGAATGACGAGGGACAGAAATTCAGCTGGCGTCCGTTCCCAAGTTTGCGAAACGGCCAGCTGCCACAGCTCGTCCCACCAGTCCGCCGCGTGCAGCTCCCGATTCCAAAGCGCAGCCCGTCAGTGGATCCATGTTTGCCATGGATCCCCCCAAAGGAGCCCCTGGCCCGCACCCCCTTGAGGGGCGGCTGTCGACGGGGGGAGGGGTCTGAAGCTGAAGAGCCCGCCGGGCCCCACGCGGCATCGGGGATCGCTGCGCCGGTTCTACCGTCCTTGGCGCTGCCGCTTGAACGGGACCCAAACGGGTCCGCGCTCGTAAGCGCCAGGGCCATCATTACAGTACTACCTTACGGAGTACCCGTGCGCGTACTCGTATGGACCCAGGGGCCTATCGACTTCCTGCTAAGAGTCTAAGATACGTCTGCCTTACCCAGCGAGTCAACTCCATCCCAAAAACCAAACATCTGGGGACCAAGGCCACACCGATGCCCACTGGCTTCTCATTCACCTCCTCTGGACTTGCGTCGCCACTAAATGATACTTGGTTCTGTTTTTGTTTCATTTTTTTTTCTTTCGGACTTCCTGTACTTGAATGAGCCAGCATGAGCTTGCCAGCTCAAACTACAGTCATTAACTGGGAGCGTTGTGGATACTCATAACATATGCGCTTGCCTTGCACAAGACAACTGACAGACGCCGCAATTATTGCTTTCCAGTCGAGCTGGCGGCGTGTTGAAGAGCCAATCAGGTCGACAAGCAAAACGGCCGCGCCCACGGGCATATACACTCAACCATTCAACGGCAGGGCTCCAGCACAAATCTCAGTCCCTTGCTACCCTGTATCATCATGTGAGTCCGTTACTCGTTCGAGAGCTTATGGCAAGAGCCGACACGCACCTTGTACGGAATTGGGATGAAGTAGTCCGATGCCATCTGGCAGTCCCTCGGCGTGCTGTTATAAATCTTCAACACCCCGACGTCGCCTGGCCTGCGGTCGCCGTCGTCGCTCACGTCGGCAATGCCGCCACTGCCCCAGCGACGGAAGAGGTGCGCCAGCAGCATGTGCAGCTCTGCATTCGCAAGAGCCATGCCCAAGCAGATGCGAGTACCGCCCCCGAACACGTGTAGGTACTTGTCGAGACTGCCATCGAGCCATCGTTCGGGGTGGAACCCTAACGGATCCGGGAAGACATCCTCGTTCATCACCACCATGTATGGGCTCATGCTAACCACTGTCCCCGGTGGGAGCTCCCAGGTCGTCCCCGTCTTCCGGTCCTCACACGTCAATGTCTCGGTGGGTGCGATGCGGGGAAGCCTGCCGCTGGTGCCGATGTTGTGTCGAAGTGCTTCCTTGACGACGGCGCGCAGGTACGGCAGACTCTCGAGCTTAGCCAGGGGCACAACCTCGTCCGGGTCGGGTATGGCGGCGAACAACTCGTCGCGCAGCTTTCGTAGCGTCTCTGGGCGGTACAGCAGGTGGAAGGCTGCCATGGTCAGGGTCCATGCGGACGTCAACGTTCCGCCTTGCACGAGGATTTGGCCTTCCTGGGCCAGCCGCGTCGGCGTCTTCTCCTCGGGCGGGAGTGTTTTGGAAGACAGTAACTCGTGGAAGATGGTCGGATGGCTAACGTCGAGCTGCCACCTCATCGTGTTTTCGGACGCCTTGATCTCGGAAATATGTGCCACAATGTCGTTCTTCATCTTCAAGAAGCCTCCCCATCCTGAGACAACACATCGTCAACAAGACGGCAGCAGCACATGCAAGGTGCAGCTGGTGACGGCTTACCTGGGACCCAGCGGCCAGAGAAAGACTCGGGTAAGCTGTTGACGAGAGTGAGGGCCCAATTCATATGCTTGACAAACATGCCCATGTGGGTTCCCGTCAGCAGATTGTCGGCCACCTCACGACCAAAGTCAGGCTCTTCAACTGCGGCGCGTCAGTACTCCACGGTCTTTCGCTGCTGTTCGTAGAGACGTACTCAGGTGGTCGCTTCTGGCAAATGCATATTCGTTGATGACGTCTGAACAGCGCCTTTCAGCTTGAAGGTTTCGCGTGATCAGGGTCTATTGGCCTCACCGTTCGAGAATGCCGAAAACGGATACATGATATTCAGCGGATGCCCCCTCTTGGTGTGTGCCCACCTCATGAGAGCAGCCAAGAGGGCATTCACGCGCTCTTCCAGGATCGGTTGCAGGTTGCGAACGCTTTGAGTCGAGAAAAATGGGTTCAAAACGCCGCGCCGCAGCTTGTGGAGGTGGTGATCGATGGTTGCAAGACCGCAATCTTGGAACCGGTGTTAGGCTACCGTCACGAGTCAGACAAGGTGAAGTTCAGCACGTACGAGGAGCACCAAACTGGAAGGATTAAGTTAGCCAATTCTTGAAGGAAGCCAAACTCTCGTGAACGGTACCTGCTTGGCATGGAATTCCCATTTGTCCCGCGGGTGGGAGGGCCCTCCGTACAACTCGGCGTGGAAGTCGGGGTCCAGAATGTGAACCTCCCAAGGGTTGATACGGATGACGTCGCCATACTTCTTGTGCATCTCGATGATGCGAAACGTGTATTTCCCTCCCAGCACAATGTCATAGTAAAACTCGTAGTACTGCGTCAGAGCCGCGAGCTTGGGGCCGGGTATGTGAGCTATGGGGCTGAGCCAAAGCCTCCGGATGCCTACAGTGATCGCATAGGCAAGCCAGACAACACAGGAAACACAGACCAGTTGCCTCCAGGTGAGGGCAACTATGGAGTCAAAGATGGCCATGTCAATCAAGAGTATAGTTACACAAATGTCTCGTGCTCAGGCTGTAGGATGTGGGCAAGTGGAGGACCTATTTAACCAGCGTCCAAGTTGTTGGACGAGACCCAGACAACGACGGTCATGTCGTGAAAGCTCGGACCTGGGGACATCGGGCTTAGCCCATCATGGTTCTCAGATTTACCCCCTGCACAGCGGCAACTTCCAAGTAAAGGTGCTGGCCTTGATCGCGCAAAATCGATGGAGGGCTCCGCTCGCCGAACTGATAGGCCAACGGCCATGCCGGCCAAGCAAGCGTTGGTACGCACATGCCTGGGCGCTACGCTCCCTAGTAAAAGCCTCATCGTCTGGCGTATCGCATCAACTTCCTGACGCGAACAAGAAAGGGCATGGGCTGTTCAGGCTAGTACGGCTATTTCTTCGCCCCAAGCGCACGCAGAGCCGTTGGTCGTTGGGCGGCGATATTCCGACGATGCAACGCCACGACCACATCCAGGCGATCCTAGCATCATGCGGGGCGGACCGAACGGCAGCTGACTTTCGGAGTCTTGCAAGGCGTGTGATTGGACACATCTCTTATACGGGCGAGCTGGGCTTTGCAGCGAGGCAGTTTCCAGTCTCCCCTCCCGACAGCGAACCCATCTGACGAGAGGTCATGTCAGTGACAGCCCCCAACGTACGCGCCAGCCATCGGACAAGATGTGGTAAACATGACGTTGGAGCTACCCCAGCGAGGCGTGAGACCAGGGTAACTCGGTGACGGTGTAGCTGGCGAGTCCAGAGAGCGCAGTATAAGCGAGTTCGCGCACGACATGGCGTTTGGTGGTTGCCTGTTCAAGCCACAACCGGAGACAGGACGCCATCTGGAAGGCGTTGGGTGCCCCGGTGCCTGTGTCGTCTGATGTAGACCCTTGCGGCGGCGCTTCGTGTGTGACGACTGAAAAGCCGGAAAGATTGTGGCGTTCCCGAGATGTACTTCGACAAAGTCGCTGAAGGCTTTAATATCGCGACTGGACGTCCAAGACCCCTCCACTATGACCTTCACACAACTTCGTTGCTGTACAAGTAGCTTGTCCGAATTGGGCAGGATGAATAGAGGGAGGGGGGAGGGGCCAGTGACATACTTGGTTCGGTCGATGTCGATGCCATGTTCGTCAGGATGCCCTGCTTGCAGACTTCGATCTGGCTGAGCCATCGGGACCTGCCCTCGCAAGCCTATCACACCCCGGCACCCAGCCGTAGAGCAAGCGGAAAAAGATCGTCACATTGTGACAGACTCCCGCCCCCCGCACGTTGGCCACCTCAGCCCGTATTAGATCCTTTTCGGAGCCATTTGCAATTCGTATATCGTTCCGAGCACTCCGTTCTTGCAGCTCGCTGGCGAAAGCCGCGTCAAGCCTGCAGCACGCCACATGTCCGTCACTCCACAAGCGCCAGTTCGGTGAAGGCGGCACGAGATGCCCGCTCAACCAGCCGCGCCGCACGTCGCTCACTGGCCATGAGGAGGAGAACATGCTCCCCTGGTGCTCTGTTGGGAACCACAAGGCTGCAGACGACTTCCAGAGGAGCCACTGGCCTGCCCAGGAATGACCGGGCGCCCAGTACGACGCGGGGCCGTGAAATGGACGTTCTTGACCGCCTGGAGGTGGAAGTACAAGTCAGATGCAACGATATCCGTCACGGAGTGGCGTGTGGGCGTGGCATCCTGGCTTTCCGCTGCCCGCTGCCGTGCTGTGATGCCGAAGGGAGAGTCGCCTCGGAAGGCAGGGAGGGACCCAGGATCCCAAAGCTCGTCCTGCGCCTCCCTGCCGATCGACAGTGTGGCAGAACAGAGGCTGGAGCATTCGTCGTCACCGGACGTGAAGCACACTCGGTCAGGTTTTCTGAGGACCTCGGTGTGAGATCCTAGTCGGACGATGTCACGACGGGAGGAGGGACAGCGGAGGGGTAAAGCAGGGACATGAGCGCCGCAGCTGCCCCGCCCCCACCATCGGAGCTTCGAACGCTCAGCTTCTTAGAAAGCGGCCAATCAGCAAGAAACCATTGCCGCATGTGCAGCTGCTTCTGGCTGCCATCCGAAAGTCGAAGCAGCGAGCCTGCCATATCCAGCCTACTCTCGCCGCCACCTCTCCGTGGTTGGTCGCTGCCTCCAGAGTCTGGCCCCTTGGTTTGTCGGCCCTGGCCACTTCCTTGCGCCATTGTTCGCTCTGCTGACCAGCGCGTGACTCTCCGCCGACTTGCGTTCTCAAGCCTCCGAACCACCGACAAGCTCAGCCAACAGCACGGATACCGGTCCCCAATGCCACCAGCAACAGAGAGGGGCAGACACCTGTCGAGCGAAATAAATACAACAGGTCCGGGGCGGGGCTTGCCATGGCAGCGCGAAAAGTACCTGGAGTGCCAACGTGGCCGAGCCCGCATTGACGAACCATCCCGCAAAACGAAGGCTGTGTGCCTGGCTCTCCCGACCTCGCGGATTCACTTCACCACCCCCATCGAGAATACCGCCGAATCTCCACAACCACCTCTTTAGCCGGGGAGGTCCACTGTTGTCGGCGCCGTTGTCATGCAGGTGCCACCTCGACCGCCCCGACCGAGTACCCACTCCGGCTACCGGCTACAGCCGCTGTCAGCTCCAGCTCCGCAGAGCGGGTGTGGCTGCCGGGCCGAGCCATCGGCCATTTCGACTGGAACGGTGGCTCAACGCTTCTGTCGAAGAAACAGAGACAGGATAGCAACGCCGCAGTGACCACAGGCAGTAGCTCGGCTAGATGCCGGTCGTGCCCTGGCAGAAATTTCCTCACACCGTTTCACGGTCGAAAGGCGAGCGGTAATAAAAAGCATCCGTCATTGGCGTCGCCGCCTTCTCCATTCTAGTGCCATCGCTGGCGATTACCGATGTTGCCAAAATGCTCCCGTCCCGGGTGCATGATCGAGTCTAAAGCGGTAACGCCCGGTCGTGGTGTGTCTTTTTATTTTCCCCTTCCCAACATTTCGCCTGTTCCCCAGTCTATATTTTGCCAGCCGTTCCCTAGAAAAGACAAAGCAGCGAAAACTCCATCTCGAAAATACAGAGTCCAGAATATTACAAAAGATCGGTCGGAAGCATCATCTGACGGCGCGTCTCGGTGGCTGCTGAAATCGGTTAGCACCTTGAACGGGCTTCGTGCCTGAGCGTGCGGCCGCATACCAGGACCGTGAACATTCGCCCCAAGGGCCCTGACGGCAGGGCCTGTTTCAGCACCCCCTGGAAGGCTTCGGGGGCTTGGGCGCGTTTGGCTTCACGACGCCTGTTGTGTCATAGGGACCTCGCGGCATGGCTGCGGCTCGTCTGGTCGGTGAGTTTGGTGCAGAGGCGATGGATGTACGGAGCTGCAGGGCAGTCCAAAGATGAGGCCAGGCGGTCGCGGCGCAGGCGGAGCGGGACGGAGAGGAGCGCTCGCGGCGACAACAGACGGCTTATCTGGTGATTCGTACGAAGCAGACTGAAAGGCAGGTGGGAAGGTGAGTGGTCTGGCAGATGGTACGAGTGATGCGAGAACTTGAAGGGAAACGAAGTCGGAGGCCTGTCTGAGATTTTAAGCCCTGGTGGGCTGGCGGCGTTGAATTTTGCCCACGGCGTATCTGCACAACCTCGCGTGGCAGTCCTTTTGCTGGGCCCTTTAGTCCGTAACGGTACGCTATAAATGTGCTTGGATGTTGCGGAAGACCCCGGCTGGTCAGCGATACCCCTGATTCCGCCCCGGCTACCCTTGCCCCCTGCAGGCTGTGATGTTCTGCGCCCGGTCCTTCGAGCACCATCTGAAGGGATCCACAGGATGCTGTTGACGTAGCCGGCCGTTTCTCGTCTCGACGAGGGCGAGCCAATGGCGCGGCGCCGCGGAACGCTGTCTGGTGAGAGAAGCTCCGAAGTTGCGTGATCGGTACGGCTGCAACCTTGGATGCCGAGACGGGCACAATCAGGCCTGAAGCGCGGCGCACGCGCAAGGCTGACCGCATCGATGCCTCACGCAAACGAAGCGCCACCCGACGCCGTCGACGTTTGCGCGGGAGCAAGCTCGGCGCAATCGCCCGCGGAGCGCGATGAGCCACGACAAAGCGGTGTCTCCGTTCGGCGACGAAGCGCCAATGGAAACGGCGCTGGAGCCTCGCTCCGTCCGCACGGTTGGGTCGTGTAACTACGCAGTACCTTAGGTACCTTACCTTCGAGTCCCTTGCTAATTACGGGGCGAGCTTCTGGAAGTGCCAGGTCAATTGCGGCCTCATTGGGGGGGCCAGAGGGCCGACGGAACATTCGCGATGCTTGCCGGCCGAGAGAGGCGACAGCGATGGTTAGGGGTCAGGACCCTGTCCCGGCGGTAGCGGCCACCGCTTCAATTCCTAGCCTCGATGTTCAAGCTTCAAGAAGCCTCGAGCACGCGGACGGGCCCCATTGCAGAATGGGGTGATCTGCAGTTTCGCGCAGCACCATGACAACCTTAGCAGGTGCTGCGTGCTGTTGCAGCCGAGGCAGGCAGGAAGGCCATGACATGACGTCTGTCCCGAGAGCCGAAGAGCCTCACCCCTGGAATGCACAAGTCGGCTCGCGTGTCCAGTGTCCACCGAAGGCCAGCACCACCACCACCACCACCGGCAGCACTAGCTAATTACAACCAGCAAATACCTACGAGGGACGCCCTCGGTGCGCCTCGGATGGGCTGCGCCGCGCGTTTCATTTCCCGGCCCGGCCTGACTAGGCTCCGTGCCAGCGAACCCCAGGGGACTGGGCAGCGGACACCAACGCCAGACGTGGCGGAATGCCGATCGGGACGCTTCCCGACGCGGCGAGGGGAGACGCGACGACGCAGGGACAGGCAGCGACGGCGGTTTGCTCGGCCAACGGCGGACTGCGGCGTCGCCAGCAAATCGGACAGCCCAGCGGCTTCGCTCGCCCCCCCAGCAAACGAATCGTCCTTCCTCACAGCGCACTGGCGGTGATGCTGCACGGGGCGTGTGGCCTCACGGGTGCGTGCGCCTGTGTGGCCTCGTCGGTGTCTCAATGCTGATTGCTTTGGGCGCTCCGCAGGGCGTAGCGGCATGCAAGGTACGGTACGAGGACAGCACCTCGCCTGACCTTGGCTACACCGACGCGCGTCAGCGGTGAGTGGTTCTCCCGGCCTGCCGGCCAGAGACACCATCGACAGACCCCGTCTTCGAAACCAAGTTTTGTAACGAAGCCCAGCAGGGGTTAGGCAGACATCAAAATTTTCAAACCAAGATTCGTGCCGGGGAGTCGGGACGAGCAACGACCAGGGATGTGCCCTTTGCGACTTGTCATCCAACCTTGAACCAAGATGCATCCGCCTGCAGGGACGTGCGCCGGGGAGGTTGCGAATACCATCGACCGGGCGCTGCCACTTGCTGCTGCAGTCGGACGGCATTTCTCCATTCTTCAATTCGCGGACGGCGCAAAGGCCCGAGCCTGAGACGAAGACTTTCCATGCCATCACACAGCCCATCAGGGGCCCGTCGGAAACAAGCCCCCGGCTCCCCGTCGAAGCGGAACCGCTGTTCGTTTTCCCGGTACCGTAGCTTCGGTATCCGACCCCTGCTGCGAAGCGCAACGGCGGGTACATGCAGGTACGAGTCTCGTAAGGACTAATACTTGTTGAGCTCGACAGGGGCAAACGCTTCAATGGCATTCAACACGGACGCAAACAGGAATGGGCTCAGCAAACGTCAGTGGCGGTCACGGCCTCGCCGTTGCTTCTTACTCTTCACAGAGAGGCCAATGGCTTTATTTAATCAATTTATTTTTTATTATTCTGGCTGACGTCACTTCATAGTGCAGGCTACAAACATCCTCGTCATTGCCATTCACCAATGGCCCTCGACCGTCAACGTCCCGCTCTTGGTCACCAAAAACTCATCCACCGCCACATCTTTGCCGCTCTCCTTGCCGCAGCCACTTTCCTTGATGCCGCCGAATGGAGCCTCTGAGGACGAGCTGTTGCCTGTGTTCTAATATCCGCCCTGCAGTCAGTGACCTGTTTGAAGCACTCGTTTCCAATCAAGTCCTGCGCACCGTGTGTGAAGAAGAAAGAAGAGCGAGCCAATGACGGGGTCGCGAAAAAAGGACTGGAGCATGCGATAAGAGGGAAGAGGGAAACGGGAGGGTGACGCACCAGCCCAATCATGCCGGCCTCGAGCCGTTCAAACATCCTCCACAAGCGATCAACGTCCTTGGTGAAGACGTAGCTGGCGAGGCCCATGCTGGTGTTATTTGCCCGCGCAACGACTTCGTCCTCGGTGTCGAAGACGGAGACGCCCAGCAGCGGCGCGAAAATCTCATCGCGGCTCATGAGCATGTCGTCGGTGACGCCCGTTACGATTGTCGGCTCCATGAAGTAGCCGCCGTCGCTTCCCGCGCCGGCAGAGGCGTTCATTCGCTTCCCGGTGCCGAGCACCATCTTCGCCCCGTTTGCGAGTGCATCCCGCGCCATCTCCTCTGCCTTGTCGAGCCCCCGCGACGTCGTCACGGGCCCCAGCGTGGTTCCTTCTGCCATGCCGTGGCCAAGCTTGAGCTTGGACGTCTGCTTGATGAGCTCCTCGACGAACCCATCGTGCAGGCCGCGCTGGACGTAGAGTCGATTGGACGATATGCAGGCTTGGCCCGCGTGTCGCCACTTGAGGGCCATGAGCTGCCCCATCGCTTGATCTAGATTGGCGTCGTCAAAGACGACAAACGGACAGTTGCCTCCGAGCTCCAGCGTTGACTTCTTCAGGTTCTTCGCACAGAGGCTGGTGACGATCTTGCCGACACGGGTGCTTCCAGTGAACGTCACCTTCTTAACCAGCGGGTGCAGACAGAGCGCCTCGGCGACCGCTGGGGTGTTGTCAAGGCTCGTCGTCAGCACGTTGAGGGCTCCCGGAGGAAACCCAGCCCTCAGCGCGAGCCGTGCCAGAGCGAGGATGGTGATTGGGGTCTCCGGCGAGGGCTTAACAACCATGGTGCATCCGGCAGCCAAGGCGGCGCTGACCTTCCGTATCGACAGCGCGATTGGAAAGTTCCACGGCACCAGCGCTGCCGCGACGCCAATGGGCTGCTTGATGGTGATGGCTCTGCGGCCCGGGACGGCCGACACGATCGAGTTTCCGTGCGCCCGCTCCGCCTCGCCGACGAACCACCACGTAAAGGTCAGGGCATAGTCAATCTCGCCGTTGGCCTCAGCCAGCGGCTTGCCCGTCTCGTAGACCAGGATCTTGGCCAGGTCGTCCTTGGCCTCGACGATCTCATGATGCCACCGCGAGAGACACTGTGAGCGCCGTCTCGGCGTCCACTTGGAGTAGGACTGAAAAGCGGCGTGGCACGACTCGACGGCTGCGTCGACGTCCTCGTCGGTGCAGTCGGGGCATGACGCCCAGACGCTGCCGGAGCCGGGGTCAACAACGTCGAAGCGCTTGCCCGATTTGGCAGCGACGGACTCGCCGTCGACGAGGCAGTCGAGCTGACCGAGGGCCGCGTCCGTGAGCTCGAAGGGGAGTTGCGCCATGCTTACCGGTTTGCGTGTGGCGTGGCCACTGCTGGAAACATGGCAAGCTACTAATATGTGCTCCTACGTGCCGTCGCAGTTCGTCGACGCCGCTAGCATTTGACTTTGGATCTACCGAGCGGGGTCCCGTCCTCCGCACTTACGAGTACGAGCACACGGCAAATGCACTCTGCCCGATCTGCCCAAGGCCTCGGGTGCCCAGGCGGAGCCGATTAAGCGAGATCCGAAGGCTTGCCGTCGGTCGCTACTCGTAAAGCCAGGGCCGGCCACAAGGGGCAGATTGGGGAGGAAGAGTTGGTCATATCTCATAGTTGGGCTGTTGCGGCAGCCTACCCACATGCCCAGTCTCCAGATCAGCGCCATTGTCGGGCAGCGTCGAACAGATCAGGATCGATACTTGTCGTCAAAGTGCAGGGGTGGCTTGAGCCTTCTGGATTCGGCGCTCCACTGCGGATTCGCGGGCCGGCGTCGTAGCTATGCCTGACGCCACGAGCCGACTTCCTAGGACGTGCGCCCTGCGCGCAACCCCCGAGCTCGCATCTCTCTGTCGCTTTCTCTGCCCAGCCTCTAATCGTATTGAGCTCATGGTCCGTTGTGCCATGCGTGCTGCTTTGCTTGGTTCTAGCGATGTTTTGCCATCGGTCTCTTTCCTTGCGTCTCCTCGTGCGGTCTGGTGGTTTCCCTTGATCGATACCCCTCTGGTGAAAACGGGGTTCGTGCCTACAGCGAGCTTTGGTGGTATTGTTGTTTCATATTGCCAATATTGACTGCTCGTTGTGGGACGCTGCGGCAGACTACGAGTCGTAGGACTGGAGGATTGGGACAGGGGTTCACCCGCGAGCGTCTCCATTACATGTGCGAAGGCACAACGGGATCCTCTGCGATGACGGTGAGAAATGTACGAAGATGAGGAGTGGCGGACTAGTGGTGTTCAATGGAGTCCCCGACTGGATTTTCGTGGAAGAGATTCAAAGTGGCCGCTCGTCGCTGTGCTGCTCGACCGTCACAGTACAATTCATGCTGCGTCCCTAAGCTTCAACGACATGGGTGTCAAAACGTATACGTCCGAGCAGGATGCGTACCCTCATGGAGCCCGAGCTCCGCAACCCTGCGTCCCACGGTTCAATTCAACGTCCTCCGCATGTGGGCCAGTCGGGCCTGTCGGGATGACGACACATTCGAGTTCGTTTGACGACAGCACGCAGCCTGCGTCTGGCAATGGGGAGGTTGCCCTCAATCCTCTACATCAATCACAGGCGCTGCTACTGAAGCGCCACCACGTGTCGCAGCAACGAGCGCCATGTCTACAGCGCATCGAACGCCGTCGCGCACTAAAGAAGAGCATGCGGCTCGTCGGCGGATCAAGGCGGGCTCGGCATCTTCCAGATTCGGAAATGGCCGCTCTGGTTCAGATATCGCTCTCGAGGACACCGTCAGCCAGGGAGAGAGGTCGCCGACCACCTGGGCGACGGCCGGGGTGCTGCTCAGCGGCACTGCGCTTCGTTCGACGAGCGAGAATCTGCCAAAGTTGATAGTCAATATCTAAATGAAAACGGTAGTTTCCGAATTTGGAGGACGCCCGAGTCAGATAGCGGCCAACGGACTAGCCGCTCCGTGCCGTGCCGCTCGTGGCCCCCCGGAGAGCTCCAGCTCCTCCTCCTCCTCCCCGTCGTCGTCGTCGTCGTCGTCATAGTCGTAGTACTAGACTCTTAGCGGCGTCGTCGTCGTCGGTGCCGCTCGGACGAGTTCCGTGTCCACTAAATCATGCAGTGAGAGTCTTCCCTGCGCCGAGCCACGAGGGTGATCCGTTGCGACGCGGACCAACAAACGGGGCAGATATTAAGGAAGGGCTAGACGACGTTAAGTGTCCAGCTCCGGCTGCCAATGTCGAGGTGTTGCGTGTAAATGACCCACCTTGGACTCGGTCATCGAAGCGGTTGTTCTGGATGTAGCAGGCCGTCGGTGCGAGCCCTGCTTCTAGCCTGATGCCGGTCCCAACTTAGCAAGCGCGCCGCTATGATTCCGCGAGAAGGTCTCGCATGGCGAAATCTCTCCTTTATGCCGAGGCGCAAACATGGTCAAGACGCCGCTAGCATGGGGTGCAGTGCAAATGTTCCCAAATTTAAATACTCGCTACTGGAACGTGCGTAGCGGTCCATTTTCAATAGCATCTTCTACTTCTGCTACACAGCGGGCTCATCATTATTCACTCCGACGACGGCTTCTTCACCAATCATGCACGCCGCTATTCTCACTGCGCTTCTCACCACTGCTGCCCTGCTTGTCCCAGCACTAGGTTGCAATTCGTATGATTTTTGCGATGGATTAGGATGTGGCGACCCGCGACACTGCGATAGTGACGAAGGATGTGAACTGGTGTTCGACTATATAAATCCATGCAACGGTCAGCGAGAACAGCAGCTGTGGCATGTCGACGCACACCAGGTAAGCGAGCCTCCATATACGAACTCATTAACGATAGCTAACATTTTGACGTTAGTGCGCTGTCCCGATGTGCAAATGCACCCGTCCTGAATCGGATCAATGGCATTCACGAAGCTTGGTCTTTTACGGCACTCACTGCTAGAGGATAATTTTGCTTCGGTCTCCGGCCTCGACTCCAGGAACAGAACGTGCTATATTCGGGCAGGGTCATCACGCACACACAATATTTGGATGAAGATATAGAACGGGAGAAGATAAAACGAAAAACGGAAAGGTGAAGAAACGATAGGATGGTGCGTCTAGAGATGCAAAGAAACGTCTGGATCCCCAGGATCATCCTCATTGTCTTTTCATGGTCTCAGGATGAAACCGGTGGTCTTCCTCCTACCATTCCAAGATCGATAATCTGGCTGTCCTTTACCATTTGACTTATATGAGAGCCCATGTTGTGCTGCTTCGCTCGCGTAGCCGACGCTAACAATCTACATCCCTATGGCTCCAAGGGACGATGAGTCGATCAGACCCAGGTGTCCAGCGGTCGGCCAGTAGGGTTTAATATTCATCTCAATTACGACAATATGCCGTTCGGTTCCCAAATCTGGATGTGTTACTCGAGCACGAGTGCCGTATGGGTGAAACATAGAAGTTGGATTCAGGAATTGGCCCTCGGGCGCGCAACCATCGATGGCACGGCTTTGGACTCGCCATCTTCAAGGCCAATGGCTCTCCTTGGTATGCCAGCTCGCTATGAGTGCTTCACTATTGTGAACAGATTGATTTCTGCTGAGAGCAAAGATGACGCTGTCTACCAATCCATTCAAGCGGCGCGCCTCTCAGCAGCTAATCAAGAACCGATGTGATGGGCTTCGCAGGAGCCTTCCTCCCTCAGACACATCGTCCGCCGTCCACCTCGATATTCGTGCCCGTGATGAACGCGGCTTCGTCACTGGCGAGATAGCAACACGCGTTAGCGACGTCTGCCGGTGTAGATGGCCGGCCAAGTGGAACGGTCGCGACGAACGCCGCTCGGTTCTCGGGAGTGTCGGGTTTTCCCAGGAACAGGTGCGTCCTGGCAAGTCTGGTTCAGCATTCGCCGTGTAAGCGTACGGAGTCTTTCAAAGACTCACATTCCAGTGCTTCCAACAACCGGAGACACGGCATTGAAGCGAATCTGCCTCGGGCCATACTCGACGGCAAGCGATTTCGTCGCCGTGATGACGGCGCCCTTGGAGGCGTTGTACCACGTCAGCCGCGGACGCGGTCGGATGCCTGCCGTCGACGCCACTTGGATAAAGCATCCGGGACGGCTCTCCTTCATGAAGTACGGCAAGAGCACCGTCGCCGACAGGTATACGGACTTGACGTTGACGTTCATGACGAGGTCGAACTCGGCTTCCGTGACGTCTTCGGTCGGCTTGTTGTGGTATGTCGCGCCAGCATTGTTAACAACGATGTCCAGCTGTCCATACGTTCTCAGCGTCTCAGCCAAGAGACGCTCCCAATCGGCGGTCTTGGTGACGTCGGCTCCGATGAACTTCACGTCCAACTCATTCGCAGCCGCGGTGCCGGCGTCCTCTGACAGATCCGCGATGACAACTCTCGCCCCTTCTTGCGCGAATTTGGTCGCGATGCCCTTGCCAAAGCCGGAGGCGCCACCAGTAACGATGGCGACCTTGCCGTCGAGACGTCCAGGAGTCATAGCTACTATCTTGCGGCCTGATATTCCCTGAAATCAATTGCGAAGCAGAGAAACGACGTAATGAAGCATCCAGGTTACAGGACGAGGTAACCCCGTTTCCAGGCCAGGGAGCTTGTCAATTTACCTGATGTGGTGTGGAACATCTCAGTACCGCAGATGCGTGCGGAGATCGCGGGGTGTGGTCCTCGACTCCTCGGCACTCGCCCGAATACGGGACTGCGTTGCACCACGAATACGGGACTGCGATGCTACGCCAGGACGATGGCCTAAGCGATGCAGCCAATCACGGCTCAATCCCGCGAATAGCACGCATATGACTCCGACTCGGCCCTGAATTCCCGCTGCAGTCACGATGTCTGGCGCGCCGCCGTCGCAACATTTGACTTTGACACTCGCTTCATGCTGGCCCAGTAGCAATCTCCGAGACCTAGGGTTACCAGGCTTCCCATCGCACTCACCGTGGAGACGGTGTAAGGGGGGGTCCACGCACGATGACATTACGACCACAAGTCAAGAAGGGATTAATGGAGTCAGACAAGACGGTCAGGTACAAGCTGCACAAGACGTAGTGGTAGTGAAATACTGAAGATTGACTTCGTCAAGCTCTATTATGGGGACTTGTATTCGTGTATTTAGCTGTCTCACGCAATTTGCCATTATTCCGCAAGTGCCGCATCTAGATGTGTCCCATTGAAATCTATATTTACGCGAGTGCACATTACTGCAGTAGGTACTAAATAGCTAGATACCTATTATCGATGAAACTATATAATACCAATTAATATCTTCTTAGATACCTACTACCTACTTTACTAGCAGAAGACGAGGTAACTAATAAATTACAGGTACCTGTTAACTACTCTACAATACAAAAAAGGGTAACCCCACGCTATGCACCCACGCGGCACTTTGTCATACAAAACTAGGCATCCAAGCGCCATATACCCGATACCTACTTTGCTATATAAAAATCAGGTAACCAAACCCCACGTAACCGTTACCTACTTTGCCATATAAATCAAGTAACTAAACCCCATGTAATAATTACCTACTTTGCTATATACATTAGGTAACCAAACCTCACGTAAACGTTACCTACTTTGTTATATAATTCCATGCTATATTTGCCCTATACTTTATTTCTCCCGCGAGGCCGTCAAGCCTTCGTGTCGGAGCCAGCGGGGCGACTTGCAACTTGCCGGCAGAGCCTGATGCGGCGGACCAGGGAAAATCAGGACTAGGTACTTTTAACATTGGACAAACTGCGCCAGTAGCCGGACAGTAAGGTAGTACATCTGCTGTACGTGGCATCACTAGAGACCTCGACTGTACTGGACCGGACAGCTCGTGATACAAAGTCTGGGCTTCTGGGGCCACTTCACGGATGCGTGGAACTCCCATGGGTGACAGTTGATCATCGACGTGCCTTTCAGAGACCGGTGTCGCGGATATCAACCGCAGGCACATATTGGGGTTGCAGTAAGATGCAGCCATTCGTCAATGGTACCAGAATACATATCACAGACCATGGCTCTTCGTTTCTCAATTTCGATTCCGGATTTACGACGCATACATCATTTCGAATAAACTAGTTGTTAGCTTCTTCCCTGCAGCTACTGTGTCGATCCAACTGTTGATTCTCCTTGCCGACAACTCGCTATCACAATGGTTCACTGCTAAGTCGAAATCCTTCTTCAGACGGCTCGATTCGAAAATTTCGACCCATGACGGTTGGAAACGCCGCATGTTCTCAATAAAATAGCGGCGCAGCAGAGTCAGCTCATGCTCCAGCATATGCTCCCAATATAGACTTCCGGAATCGCTACTGTCATCAAAACGATACCTACCCCGATCGGGTATCATGGGCCGATCTCAGCCGTCTAAGAATGAAGGAAATGAGCATGCTTTCCGCAGAGGAACGGCTGAGAGACATTCCCAATCCAGAACCCCCGTCAGCGTACCGCTTTCATCAACCATAATGTTGTGCTGCGAAAGATCGTCGTGACAGAGCATTGAAGGCTCTGGGGTCGAGGATCGTTCGGGAAAGACCCGATCGAGGATGGATTGCAGCCTTCGAACAATTTCAAGAGTTCTTTGCGCATCTTCGCGGTCATCCTCATCTTCGGTACTGGCCAGCGTCGACTCGCATTCGCCCTCGTAAAGAGTCAGGCGAGTTGCGATCCAGTCTCTGCTCGATCGGAACGGCCCACGTGGGACGCTCTGTTCCAAGCGGTCTCCCCCAAAAAATGGCATAGAAACGATCCTTCCCACTTCAGTGAACTTGGGCTTGTCGCAAGACTCTCCGAGCTGATCTAAAAATATATTGCCAATGCCGCGGAATTGATTCTGGAACAAGGCGGACGCGTACAAGGCAAGACGATGTACAATTTTTTTCTTCGCTTCCATGTCAACTGATCTCCAGACGCTCGACAATGTGGTACCCGAGATCTTCGTCATGAGAATCCACTCAAACCCCAGGGCATTATCTTGACAGCTTTGATAAGCGACGACCCTTGGTACTGGAAGCGCTGTATGTTGCTGAACCCATTCCATGGTGGCTACTTCACTGGCTGTTTTCAATTTTGGATCCACAGGCATCGAAATCCGCATGATGAGACTTTTGCCATCGTTACGGAAAGTATAAATCTTGTGAAATGCGCCTTGAGTTAAGAAATCCACTTCGAGACATCGGGTCGGTTGTTTTGATTCGATCACCCTCTTGATTAATTCGGTGTCGACTTCGGTAGTCCATCGTGGCTCAAGTGAGAAAATCGTTGGCACCCACTCAAAGCCCTTTAATTGCTGAGATCGGGATTCCATGGCCTGAGAAAGTATGCGAATAGCCCAAACGTGGGGCGATCCGTTATTATTTATATCTATCTCGACATGCCAGACGCGATCATGTCGCTACAAAGTTTTCCCGTCGCCGCTTGGAGTGTCTCGTGCTCAGGCTCGCGGAGCCTCAGTTAGTCGAATGCTACGACGTAGTCCGTAGAGCCATTGTCATTGTTCGACTGGGTCAGCCATCTGCCGGGCAACGTCCGTCGGCAATGGCACTGGACGCTACATGTATCGATAGACATCGTCTCCACCTTCGCGACGAGTTGAAAACCGAAGAATACTACCTTAGTACTCAGTGCCAGGCGGTTGGAAACTCCCAATAAAGCTCAGTCACAATTCCATTCCTGTCTGATTACCACGTTGCCTCAAGAAGCGCCGAGCTCACCACATGCGAGATGCCGCAAGCCTCCCGTCCCTCCCGTCCCTCCCGTCCCCCCTTACGGAGTACAATTCAACAAGACATTCCCGCTGGAGCCCGACTCTGTCTCGTCAAAGAAAGTGAGGGACTCGGCAGGTGTGCTTTGAAAACACCCCGCTTGGAGGCGAAGGGATCTTGGAGACACGCCGCGAAAAGCGTCGAAGCAAGGGAGTTGTCGGCGGAAGTGGAGGGTTGGTTCCGAGAGAGGCAAGCTGCGGAGGGTGCGGATAGGCACTCCACAATGATTCTTGCAGTCGACTGAGAGCTTAGGTGGGTACCTAGCTTCCTTAGTCAGAAATACAGTGTACGCACTGTGAACAGACGAGCAATGCTACAGTGCTTGCGTGTCCGCACTGTGCACGTCAGGTACCTACACTCGCCAAAATCATATCTGCAAGGCACACATCACATTGCTTTGTTTCGTGCCCTTCCGCAGGAGGGACTGAACCACGCCGTCACGCAAGAGCACCGCCTTTACGGAATCGACGATGCACTTTCAGGCCCTTGAGCCATCCGAAGAGGACGCCCATCTTTCGCAAGCTGGCGGTGGCGGCGCGCTGCCTCGTGACGTGGAATCCATGGCGGCCGCAGGCTCATTTGACGACGTGTTCGGGTCGGCGACGGCCTCGCCAACGGACCACCCGGACGCGCAGGATGCGGCTCACCCGTCGGACATGCGCCGGCTGCAGACGGAGCACACGACGGCGGGGTATCGTGAGGGCATTTCGGCGGCCAAGGACTCCAGCATGCAGTCGGGCTTCGACGAAGGCTTCAGCCTGGGAGCAACCATAGGCCTGCGGGCCGGGCAGCTCCTGGGGACCTTGGAGGGCATCGCGGAGGCTGTCAAGGGCCAGAGCGGTCAGGCGGCCGTCGAAGCAGATGAGCTGTTGACTCAAGCGCGCCAGGAGCTCTCCACCACCCGCATCTTCAGCCCCGACTACTGGGCGCCGGACGGGAATTGGACCTTCGAGGTCGAGGCTGCAGAGAGAGACGACACCGTTTTTCGTGATGTGGCCAATGCCCACCCCCTGATCCGGAAATGGGCCGACATTGTCGACAAACACATCAACCTGTGGAAGGTCGATCAGAGCATTTTGGACGACGAAGCCGTTCCACGGTTGGATGCCGCGGTCGATGAGACCCCTGTCTCTTCCGCCGTCCCGGCCACGAAGAAGCCATTGGACTGGTGAAGCGTTGCGGCGGCAGCTGCTGTGGACGAGACCCGATCATCAACGTGCGCTCGCGGGCCAGTCATCTCTGCGCCGAGGCCGCTGGCGGCGAGTCGACGCATGACTGCCTGCGGGGCGGCGCGCGCCAGGATCCGTCAGCTTGCAGTCGCCAAAAGCAACCCCAGGAGTGCGCCGGAGCCTCTCATCCACTGAGCGGCGAGACATCGCCTCAGGTCCCGCCCGCTCAGGATGCATGGCTCCTCGCGCTCAAAATGCATGACATTGGAGGCGCACGGCAGGGTGTCGTTGATGGTTGCAACCAATGGAGGCTGCCGGTGATTGAACATGAGCCCAGTTGAAACTTCGGGCCGCCCGGCGCATCGATTCACCGTCGACGGAAGGCGATGCGACATGCGTGCGACAAGCCGACTGGCCGTTTTTTGATTGGAGCAGCCGTTGAGAGGGTCGAGTTGAAAAGCGAAACCTCAGACGTTGGCAAGTGGCTGCACAAGCACAATGGAAGACCTCTGCAACTTCGGCTCCAGTTCACCAAGGAGCTGCGCCAACGCATGCTGCAAGCTGCAAGCTCCAACAAGGCCTTTGAGCTACTGGCTCGGCAGCGCCACGACCGAGATTCGATTCCCTTGTTAGGCGGCTTTTCCTTTCCTTTTTACGATGGGCTGGGGCTATTTCAAGAAAGTGGTTACGCCACGGATCTAGTCGCCCTGCATTGTGAGCAGTCGACCTGCTGTCTCACGCGCAAATTGGCCTTCCATCACCGCCTCCCCCGCCATCCCGCCGCTCAGGTGCGGGCTTGGATGTCGACCGTGTTGAGCGCCTGACGGTTCCCCTTTTCGACAACGCGCAACAGATCCGCCAACGGACTTGATCCCACGAGCACGGGACAGCAGACCGCAGCAGCCATCAACGCCCTACGGCGCACCCCTTGTGATGCTTCTGGCGTGGAGTTGCTTTTGCACACTGTGTCGCGGACAAAATTTTGGGCGGGCAGCGCACTTCACGGCTGTGAATCCCGCTTGCTGGTGGCGGAAAGTCCTAGGTTCCTATCATGGCCCTTGGTACGGCGACATCTTCCCGGCCGCGACCACGTCAGGCAAAGCAAGCGTGCTGCGTACTGGTGCGATATGACCTTGAGACGGTGATTGCGCTAATGCAGCACACCCCCCTCCATTCTACTCTACCTACCGCTCGGCAGTGGCCTGCAACCGTCTATTGGTGTGCACACGACCCGCGACGGCCGCGGTCTCCCATCGGGCCCCCTGCCGCGGCTGCAGGAGGATTAGACATGTTCCTGAGTGGGATGGATCGGATACGCTTAAGCCTGAGGTCCCGTCATGCCGCCGTGCCTTGGCTGCTGGCCTTGGCAGCACCCCGACTGAGAAACACCGAGCCGCCGCAATCTCGTGGATGACTATCGGAAGCCGAGCCTGGCACCTGGCTCGGGTCCACGGCGGGAACATGCGTTTGCATGCAGTCAAGCAGCCCACCAGTCTTTCATGTTTCTGCCTCTCATTTCCCCGTGAATCATCCCTGCGGCTTGGGCAAGGGGGTTGCCGGCGGTTCGTGCTGTTTTGCATGTGGTAGATGTTGTTTTTGGTTGGCTTTGTCGTGGATATTTAAGACCATTGTACTCCCTGGCCAGCTCGGACTTTTCATCCCTCAGCACGAGCAGACTCTTGGACACACTTGCACACTCGTTTCCCGGGCTCTCTTATCCCCCGTCCATTCTTTTCCACCACTCTGGGTGCCTCCATCTTCAAAATGAAGTCCGCTATCTTCGCCGCTGCCTCCGTCGCAGCCGTGGCCTCGGCCCACGAGGCTCGTTCGCCTCTGGAGTTCGGCGCCGGTGTTGGCCGCGTCGTGAACGCTCATCTCTGCCTGGGCCTCGACGTCAAGCTGCCCCTCGGCATCAACATCGGCACCGATGGATGCCCTCACGGTCCTCCCCCCAGCGGCCGCGTCAACGTGTGGCACCCTTCCCACGACGTCAGCATGGACGGCTGCGACAGCAACGAGGGCGGCTGGCATTACGTCCACCCTGGCAACGGCAATGGCAATGGCGGCAACGGCAATGGTAATGGCGGCAACGGCAATGGTAACGGCGACAATGGCAACGGCAATGGCGGCAATGGCGGCAACGGCGGCGGCAACGCGGCCCCGAGCGTCCCTCACACCTGGGGCACGAGCACCATCACTCAGACGATCACGAGCACCATCATCAACTGTGCCCCTGAGGTCCCCAACTGCCCGGGCAGGACCACCGTCTACCCCGTGGTCACGACCACCATCTGCCCGGTGCCCGTCACCACCTCCACCTCCACGGTTGCGTCGACCACGGTGGTGCCGCCCCCGCCGCCACCTCCCAGCGCGCCCGGGACGGTGCCATACGTGGTCCCGTCGTCGCCTCCCCAGGTCACGTCTGCCAGCTACCAGCCCCCTGCCAACCAGAGCACCCCTTGCACGTCCAGCAACGCGCCTCCCCCGAGCGCCCCGCCGGCCTCCCCGCCTGCCTCTTACCCGGCTCCTCCGGCTAGCCAGAGCACGCCTTGCGAGTCCAGCAACGTGCCCGTCGCCCCGAGCGCCCCGCCGCCGGCCTCCTACCCGGCTCCCCCCCCTCCTGCTGTGCCGAGCTACGCTCCCCCTCCCGCTGTCCCGGGCTACACTCCCCCCGGCGGCAACGTCACCAGGCCCCCTCCCGTCATTGCCGGTGCCTCTGTCAACGGTCAAAACGTTGCCGTCGCGGCCGTCGTCGGTCTCGCCGCCGTTCTCTTCCTCTAAGCGCTCGCTGCTCTTCCAAGAGGGTCCGCAATTAGACTGGGGTTCGAAGCACCTCTTTGACGACGTTACGGGATAGGCTTGGTAGAAACAATTTTCCCATGTACTTTAATATTTGAGCACCTTGTCTCAGGAAAATAAGGCTAGCTGTGGGTTGTGCTTGACACGGGGGTGCCACGTCTCGACGGTGGAGCGTTGGCGCAGGGGACGGAAGCACGACGACGCCTGGTTCTTGTATTCAGACTTTTTCGTCAACCATATTTTCAATTTTAAACCAGATTCACACGTTCGTTTCAACTCAAATCGGTTATGATATATTCTGGGTATCTTGCTGCTGTACGGAGTAGTACCAGTACGCTTCTCGAGTGAGAAGAGAGCTATGGAGAACTTCGGACACTACTAGCGGTTGTTGTGGGACCTGCCCTGGCTACTCATGCCAGAACGTCTGATAATTAATATGAGTAAAACCTGTGTCCTCTTGCCCAGTCCCCGTTGCCCAATTCCCGTTGTTGTGCTCGGGCTTTCACAAACTTGCGGCGCCTATTTTTGCTATTTCTCCGCCGCTTGGACCGTCAGCTGGGGTACCTAGTCAGAAGCCTCTGGGATGCGGGGTGAGACATCAACGGCCAACGTCCAGTCGGCGCCTCCAACAAACTGTGCCGCTTCTCAATTAGGCGACGGGGCCTCGCCAGGCGATGAGACGCCGTTCATCTGCCCGACGCGCTGTGCTCCTCCAATCTCCTGGCGATGTCTTCCATCCGATCGTACTTCCCAAACAGCTCCTTTGTCGTTTCCCAGTCCCGGCCACGGTGACCAAAGACGAGCAGCTTGCGGACGTTGCCGTCGTCGTCCATGATCAGCCGACCGCTCCGCTCGTCGGCCCACGTCAGCTTGATGTGCTTGGCTTCGATGTCGGCAATGCCCACTTCGACCACCGAGCTCGCGGAAACGCTCATGCTCGGCGCGTCGTGGAGGCCGAGCCGCCGCCGCAGGTCTGCCGCCACGCCGAGGCGGTTGTGGTAGCGCGTAATCTCGCGGCGCAGCGCCCGCACGAACCGGTCGAGGTCTTGGCGCGGGTGCTCTTCGCCGTCAGGCCTTGGCGAGGGCAGATGCCGGGCGGCAAGCCCGGCCAGCGGCACGGCGGGAGGTACCGTGTGTCTGTGGACGCAGAGACTCGTCGAGTTCGGAAACGGACGGTTGAGCATGACGTAGTAGGGCCGGAGGAAATGCCCGCGAGACATGACCTCGAAGCGCAAGCCGAGGACGTGGCCGCCGTCGACGGCGTTGGGATCCGGGTCGTGGATCTTGAAGGCGGTGACGGGCGTGGATATGCGGTGGACGCACTGCTGGATATAGGAACGCTGCTGGGCGGAGCGCGAGCCGAGCTTGGAGCGCGAGCCGAGCTTGGGGGGCGGGGAGCCAGCCCTCACGAGACGTCGGCTGCGGATCGAGGATTCCGGAGATGCGGCGGACTGGATCATGTTCTGGATGGAGGAGGAAGAGAGGATGGTTGAGCACTGGATCTTGAGAGTCTTCCGGAGGGTGGCCGCTGCGAGAGGTTAGTCGTCCAGATACCAAAGTTGCGGATTAGGACAGGATCGCGGTCGCGCTCGGGGACGGCGCCGAAACCTGCCTTCTGTTCGGAGGTCCTCGATCTCCTTGTCAAGCTGAGCCTCCTCGGATGCGCTCGTAGCCGCAGCCATGGCTAGCAGGACCCGTGCGCGGGCAGACGCAGCCGATGGGACGGGGTGGACGTTGCGTTGACTTGCGCGTCTGGTTTGTTGTTGTTGGCGATGCTGCGGCGCCGAGGGACCGATAAGATAAGATGAGCATGACGCTGCGGGCCCCACGCCCGATCTGGCCAGGAATGCCAGGGCAGCTCCTTGGGGAAGCCAGGGGCGGCGGGCTTGGGGGGGCTGACCCCTGGAGGGGCGGCGCATCTTTATTGTTCCGCAGGAGGTACTGGCTACGGGCCGTACGCACAGTAAAAGCCGGCGGAGCAGGTATGAGTACCTAGCACCTACCAACGTTCGAAAGCGGGTCTTGGCCACGCGCGTGGCAGCGAGACCCTCGGCGATGCTCGCTGACACTTCGCCTCAAGCCTTTGCACCGTGACTCGCGAGCCACCGACGTCGTCTCCGGGTCACGTCTGCGGCCGCCCTCTGATGGATTCCGTCCTCCTCTCTCCTTGACACCCTCTTCGTTGGCTTCTCCTCGGCTTCCGAGATCCTTCGTGCCCTCGCGCCGGCTCCATTCGCTCGCTAGGCCGCTTTTTGCCACCACGACCCATTTGTAAGCCTCGAGACCCTTGAGGCCACGGTAGCATCCGCATCCGCGCGACGCTCAGTGGCCGCCACGTCCACACTCTTTTGGTTCCGGGAGAGCGGTTGAGATCGACATTGCCGACCGGTCGCGACCCGACGCGCTCTCTGCTTTCTTTCCAACTTGACACTTCTTCGTCGCTCCCTGCATACCGTTACTTTACCCTCACCGATACTCCGAGCTTCCCGCCCGATACTCCGTCTTCTTGAACCGGATCCCAACCAGAGCCGCCTTGACCCGTCCACGGACCGTCGCCCATTGCATCAATAGGCTGCGACGTATACAGTACCGGCGACGCCTCGCTTCCGTACCTCCGCCACGTCCAAGTCGACCGACGGCAGCAGCCAACCTCGCTGCCCGAACCTCCACGAGCCTATGGGTGCCCGAGCGCGACGACCCAAGTCGCCCACGTCTACGCGCCCGCCTCCCCTTTCCTTGAAAGGGGAGCTTGCGAACGGGGCGAACGGCAAGATGAACAGCAACGTCGAGATGCGGCGCAAGGTCGCCACCCCGGACGCCGACAGCGTGACCAAGAACTACATCTCGCGCGAATCCTTCTCCCTCGATGAGCCCGTGCCGAAGACGCCCGTCTCGAGCCACGGCTTCTTCGAGCTGCCGCGGCAAGACCAGCGCAATTTCCTACTACTAGTACTACTCTACTTTCTACAGGGGATCCCGATGGGCCTGGCCATGGGGTCCGTTCCCTTCCTGCTCAAGAACCACATGTCGTATGGCGAGATTGGAATCTTCAGCCTGGCATCCTACCCCTATTCACTGAAGCTGTTCTGGAGCCCCTTCGTCGACGCGGTGTGGAGCTCCAGGATCGGGCGGCGGAAGACGTGGATCGTGCCCATCCAGTTCCTGTCCGGGTTCGGCATGCTCTGGCTGGGCTCGCACGTCGAGGGCCTGATGGAGACGATGGGCAAGGCGGGCGGCCCCACCGTCTGGGGCTTCATGCTGTGGTGGTTCTTCCTGGTCCTCATGTGCGCGACGCAGGACATCGCCGTCGACGGCTGGGCGCTGACGCTCCTCACCCCGTCCAACGTCTCGTACGCGTCGACGGCGCAGACGGTCGGCCTGACGGCCGGCCACTTCATGTCGTACACGGTGTTCCTGGCGCTGAACGCCAAGGACTTCGCCAACAAGTGGTTCAGGAGCGTGCCCTCGGAGGAGGGCCTGGTGTCGCTCGGCGGGTACCTGACCTTCTGGGGCTGGGCGTACATCGTCGTCACCGTCGCCCTGGGCGTGATGAAGCGCGAGGAGAGGTCGCGCAACGAGGACGGCGTCTGGGACGTCTACAAGACCATGTGGGGCATCCTGAAGCTCAAGAACGTCCAGACCATCATCATCGTGCACCTGATCGCCAAGATCGGCTTCCAGGCCAACGACGGCGTCACGAACCTCAAGCTGCTGGACAAGGGCTTCGGCAAGGACAACATGGCGCTGACGGTGCTCATCGACTTCCCGTTCGAGATCGGCCTGGGCTACTACGCGGGCATGTGGTCGCAGAAGTACACGCCCATGCGCCTCTGGTGCTGGGGCTTCGTGGGGCGGCTCGCCGCGGCGCTGGTGGCGCAGCTGACGGTGGCCATATTCCCCGGCGGCGGCGTGTCGTTCTGGTACCTGCTCGTCGTCATCATCTCGCACGTCTTCTCAACCTTCACCAACACCATCATGTTCGTCGCCGTGTCGGCGTTCCACGCCAAGGTCTCGGACCCCGTCATCGGGGGCACCTACATGACCTTGCTCGCGACGTAAGCCACCGTTCCCCGCACCCGCTGGAGATACGACGTGACAAGCTAACAAGCCCACCAGCGTTTCGAACCTCGGCGGCACATTCCCCAGGTACTTTGTGCTGAAGCTCGTGGACTCGTTCACCGTGGCCACGTGCCACCCCAACCCATCCGCCGACCAGAGCAAGCTGAAGGGGCCGCTAGTCACCGGGGCCTTCTCGTGCGCGATGCAGGCCGAAAAGGAGCGATGCGAGAACGGGGGCGGCACGTGCGAGATGCTCCGGGACGGGTACTACATGGTCAACATTCTCTGCGTGGCCTTTGGCATAGCCACGTTCGTGTGGTACATAAAGCCCAAGGTGCTGCACCTGCAGAGCCTGCCGCTGCGAGCATGGAGGCTGGCTGGCGGGAAGTAGGGGGAGGGGGCGGTGTTTAGATGTTGAGCCATGCAATGCACGCATGCGCGTCTGTATATATATCTGGCATGGTGGGAGTTGTGCCGAGCAGCAATGTAGACGCATCCGGCCTGCGAGGGAATGCATCAACAGAATAGATAGAATCGAACCGAATCGAAGAATCCTCCGGAGGGCCAGCCACGTGTGAGAACGAGCGTGTTCGGTGTGAGTGTGACGCTGAGCGTGCGCAGGCGGCGGAGGTTCGCTCCGGGGGCAGCCGGGCGGCACGGACCACCGCCGGCGGCGGGCGACCCCTCCCCCGGCCCGCGCGGAGACCCCCCTGAAAACTCGAGCCCGCTGCCCCGCCATGGCCGGTACCGACGAGCCGACGCAGCGGGAGGAGCCCAGCCGAGGCCTGGTGACATCGGGGGTGCAGCGTCGCCCTCGGACAGCTCGGGCTGGTTTGCCGGGCATCGTATATGACCACGGGACAATCCGCCCCCTTCGCTGCGTCCTCGACGCGTGCGCGTGAGCTGTCCTGTACGCAGTAGTTGCAAGAACCTGAACGAGCGAGCCCCCCCGCCGGGATGGGAGCTGCTTCGTAATTGTGAGCACAGCCGACCCGACCGTATAAGTGCTCTCCCGCCATGGCCCACCACCACCACCACCACCACCACCCGTCACGACGCTGCTCCTCTCCGCTCTCCCTCTCCGTCCGCTCCTCCTCGTCGTCGTCGTCGTCACCGTCCTCGTCGTCGGGGTCGCTGACGCTCTCCTTCGCCCTGACCGAACCCGACGCCGAACCCGACGCCGCCGCCGCCATGGCGCCCACGTCCGCGTCCGCGTCGGCCGAGGAGGACGCCTACTTCGCGTCCAACCCGCCGCCGCGCCACCTCGACGAGCACACGGCGCTCGCGCGCGCCTTCATCGACGCGCACGCCGCCGCGGGCCGCCGCGTCGTGCTCGTCACCTCGGGCGGCACCACGGTCCCGCTCGAGCGCCAGACGGTGCGCTTCATCGACAACTTCAGCGCCGGCACGCGCGGCGCCACGAGCGCCGAGTACTTCCTCGCCGCCGGCTACGCCGTCGTCTTCCTGCACCGCCAGTTCAGCCTGCTGCCCTACTCGCGCCACTTCTCCCACTCCAAGGACTGCTTCCTCGACTTCCTGAGCGAGGACCCCGCCACGGGGCGCGTCGGCGTGCGCGCCGGCCCGGACTACGACCGCGTCCGCGCCGTCCTGCGCGAGTACCGCCGCGCAAAGGAGGCCGACATGCTGCTCATGCTGCCCTTCGTCACCATCGGCGACTACCTGCACGAGCTGCGCGCCGTCTCGCGCCTCATGCGCCCGCTCGGGCCCCGCGGCCTGCTGTACCTCGCCGCCGCCGTCTCCGACTTCTTCGTCCCGCCCGACCGCATGGCCGAGCACAAGATCCAGTCCACCGACGCCGTCAAGAGCTTCCGGAAGCAGGACGGCGCCGCCGCCGCGGCGGAGTCCCAGCCGCAGTCCCAGCCGCAGTCGCGGGACCAGCAGCCCGAGGCCGCCTCCTCCGACTCGGAGGAGACATTCGACAACTTCGACGCATCGCCGCGCGTGCCCCGATCCAAGCGCCTCGTCATCGACCTCGACCCCGTGCCCAAGTTCCTCAAGAACCTCGTCGACGGCTGGGCGCCCCAGGGCATGATCGTCTCGTACAAGCTGGAGACGGACCCGGCCATCCTCGTCCACAAGGCCCGCTACTCGCTCGACCGCTACCAGCACCACCTCGTCATCGGCAACCTGCTCGCCACGCGCAAGTGGGAGGTCGTCTTCGTGAGCCCCGGCCGCCCCGACAACTGGGTGCGCGTGCCGGCCCCCGCGTCCTTTGCCGGCGGCGACGGCGCCGGCGGCTGGGGCGACGCCGAGGGGCGGCCGCTGCGCGCCGACGAGCTGCCGCCCGACGACCCGGACACGGAGGTCGAGGAGCTGATCATCCCGGCCGTCGCGGAGCTGCACGACGCGCACATAGAGAGGACGGCCGGCAAGAAGGCGTCGTGAGCGACGAGTTGAAGAGAAGCATCCAATCTCCAGCGTGTCATTTCGAGGTTTGGTATAATCATGCATGTTCATGCTATGCACTCATACACTCACACTAAAAGATGGAGGAAAGAAAAGAAGTGCACTTGATTATAAAAAAAACTATAAGAGTCTTTGAAGGAGCATTTTTTGCTTTTCGTCTAATCTACCGGGACCTACATTGTAATTTACGACTACCATGTGTACTTATGCGTTGCGCTCCTTTTCCCGGAGTAGCCTGTATAAACCGTCTTCTAACCATGAATGAACTGTTAAAAATGGGTATCATACGCCATCCGGAAAGCAAAGAGAAGACAAAACTCCCGCGTGCCGTGCTATGCTGCGAAATCAGGGTCTCGGCCGTTACATGTGCTGTGATGGGCTTTCTCTCGGTTCTCAGTTCTCGGTCCAGCTACCGCTAGTAGGCCGCCAGCCAGTTCTTCCAGCCCAGGTGCCACGTCTTGGCCGCCATCATGCAGACGGCGGCGCCGACGTAGATGCACCCGGTGAAGATGATGAGCCCCGTGTAGGAGCCGCCCTCGCGTTCGACGATGGCGCCGCCGATGGGGATGCCGATGAGGCAGGCGAAGGACACGACGGTGTAGGTGGTGGCGTAGTAGCGGCCGTACTGCTGCGTCTTGCACATGCGGCCGATGCAGACGGGCGCGATGGCGATGCTCGTGCCGCTGGCGAAGCCGAAGATGACGGCGAAGACGACGATGCCGGCGGCCGTGTGGCCCAGCGGCAGCCACACGCACAGGCACGCGACGAGCGACAGCAGCACCGAGAAGAGGCACACGTTGAAGGGCCCGACCACGTCGGCGTAGTAGCCCGGCAGCGCGCGGCCGACGACGGAGCCGGCGTTCATGATGGGCAGCAGGTGGAAGGAGAACTCCTGGCTGAAGCCCTTGTGCAGCGCGAACGACGAGATGTAGGCGAGCGGGATGAAGAGCGAGAACTCGAGCAGGAAGATGCCGATGGTGGTGAGCGTGAAGGGCACCTGGCGGAAGATGCGGAAGTCCGGGTGCGCCGTGGCGTTCTGGGCGGGCGGCAGCCGCGAGCGCACGAGCAGGATGCCCAGCAGCCCGCAGACGAGGCAGATGAGGGCGAGGACGCGCGTGGCCCAGGCGTAGCCGATGTCGTCGAAGAGCGACGCCAGCATGAGCGGGAAGACGATGCCGCCCGCGCCGCCGGCCGTCGACGCCATGCCCGTCGCGAACCCGCGCCGCCGCTTGAACCAGTGGCCCACGGCGGCGATGCACGGCGTGAAGAGCAGCGACGTGCCGAAGCCGCAGAGCACGCCGAAGGAGAGGATGAACTGCCAGAGCTCTGTCGCGCAGGGGGGGGGTTGTTAGCAAGTGGACGAGAGGGGTTTAAAACGCACGCCGGTCTGGGGCATTGCATCGCAACAGCACGAGCAGGCGAAAGGGGAGGGGAGCGGGAATAAAAAGGACTCACCCTCGCAGAAGCTCATGCACACGACGCCCGTCACGGTGCTCACGCACCCGGCGACGACGAGCCACCGCGGGCCGTACTTGTCGAAGACGGGCCCGATGTAGACGCCGCAGAAGAAGGCGAGGAAGGTGTAGATGGAGAAGATCCAGCCGACGGTGCTCTCGCTCTGGCCCTTGAGCTGGTGGTTGAGCACGTAGGCCTGGAAGATGGCGAGCGTGTTCATGAGGCCCATCGACGACATCATGGCGAACCAGGCGCCGGCGACGACGAGCCACGCCTGCGTCCCGCCCTCGGGGTACGTCTCCTCGTACGACGCCGTCGAGATGCGTGTGGCCCGCTTCTCGAGGTCGCCGCCTTGCTGCTGCTGCTGCTGTTGCTGGATGTCATTGGTCGTGCCGTCATGGTTGCTGTCGCTGTCGCTGTCGCTGCCGTCCCGGCCACCACCGCCGGCGGCGGCGGCATCGGCATCGGGCGCCGTATTGTCGGGCGGCGGCGGCTCGTCGTGGAGCGCGCGCGAGTTGACCTGGTGGACGTCCATGATTCGGTCCTACGGCGCAACAGAGGCAGAGGGACTCACGGACGGTTGCTACATGCGACGGGTCACGGCGGCACTTATAGGAGAGACGAGGCAGGTCAGGCTACTTAAAGGCTGGGTTGGCTGGCTACGAGGCGGCGGCCGTGCTCCACGGCCGGCACTGGGTGGGTATGAAAAAAAAAGCTGTGACTAACAGCAACCTTGTTCGAGCGGAGGCCGACGTTCTCGAGAGTCGGCTTTCGGCGCGGCGCGATGGAGTGGAGCCGGCGCCCTCTGCGCTGCGCCGGCTCGTGGGGGTCGAACGACGGCATTGGCCTGAGAGCGACGGCACCACCAGCAAGCCTGCCGCGGCTGCTGCCGAGGCGCCATACGAGCTCAAACCGCCGTCAAGTGCTGTCCCTGCAAGCCCCTGCCGTCTGGCTGCGGCAGGGAGTCGATGGCTGGCCTCATCCATCGCCTCGTGTTGGCGGCGGATGGCCCATTGCCAGCGTCGATTGCCGTGGGTGGAGGAAGCCCGGGCAATCGATGACGAGTCGTACAAACCAAAAATATGAGCCGGCGCCTGCGCGATGCCTGAAGTTTGGACGAATGCCGGGCCAATAGCCGAGGTGCCATCCGAATGACGTCTCTTGGCTCCCTCACATGTACTCGTATGGACTGTACGAGTACGCTGTAGACGGAACTGCTCCACCCATGCACGCAGCACGCAAGTTGAGTCGCTCTTGGCGCGACGCCGTTTGATGCCCCCCGGCGGTTCCCGTCCGTGGTCGTGGGCGCGTCGCGCAACGCCAATGCGCCCGTCCTCAGTCTTCCTCGTCGTCTTCGACGTCCTCCACCGTCGCGGTCCGTGACGCCGCCGCGGCCGAGCCCTCCACGCCACCTGCCGACGTCCCTTTCAGATATCCCTCTCGCTCCAGCCGATCCGCCTCCTCCGGCTCCATCAGCCCGCCCTGACCGCGTCCCTTTGTCATCTTGACCTGCACCGCCGCCGGCACAAACGCCGAGACGGCTTCTCGTCGTAGATCGCGCATGACGGGTTTCGCTTCGTAGATCGTCTTGGACTCTATTGCCGCTGCCTCCTTCTGCTCCGCCTTCTCTCTGTCTCCGTTGCCCTCCTGGCCCTGTCGGGCCGCGTGCTCCGCGGCTCGTCGTGCCCGTCGCTTCGAGTACCACTGGTCCAGGACTTCTTTGGGAATCGGCGGCGGCGTATCTCTCGGCATGGGGATCCTTTGTACGTCTTCGGGCACCTCCTCTTCGCTGCTGGATGCGTCCAGGGAGCCGCGCCTCCTCTTGCCCAGCACGCCGGCTCCGTGTGCGTCGTCTCGCCTGCCCTTGAATGTCGGCGCCTTGTCTCCGAGGGCCTCTCGCGCTCTCTTGACGGCTCTGAGTTCCTTCTCCAGCCCGCCTAGCGTTTGCTCTTCATGGCTGGTAAGCTTGCCGCCCTTGGCGGTGATGGCCTTGAGGTCTTCGATCTGCTTTTGGATTCGCTCGGGGTTCCTCTTGGCCAGTCTCTCGTTGCGCCGGTCTTGGACCTCGGCCTTGCCTGTGGATTTGCATCAGCATAATGGCTTGCAGCTGCGCGCTATGGCTGCCAACCTTTCTTGATCGCCTTGGCCTTGTCGGCCTTCCGCTGGGCTTGGACGGGGTTGTAATTTTTCTCCTTGGGCATCTTGGGCCGCTGGGATGTCAAACTCTACCCGGTCGCAAATGTACGGCAGCTCTGAGCTGTGGTCTATCGTTCAGAAGAAGGTTGCAGGCCGCCTGTCGCAGATTGTAGCCGTCAGGGCGAGTTGTCGGTGATTGCGATGATGACTTCCGCGTCGCGACCGCTGAGCCTCACTGATATCATGATGGTGGGGCGTTTTGTGACTAAGCCATTTTGGCTCCTGGGTGCCTGGTTGTCTATTAGCGTCAGGCTGTACGGACCACCGAGAACACCAGGACCTTCTGCGCAAGCCAATGCAATTGTGATGTACTTCCATTTGGCGTTGCAGGCCGCCTTTCTCTATGCTGAGGGGTACGAGAGGAGACGTCTGCGATGCAACCCCTCGCTATGTTGAAGCTGCTATCAATTGTAGTATTCTGCACCCTGCTTTTATAGATTAAACCCTTTTACCCGTTCCTCTCTGAGTTCCCGGTAGCCGAGGCCCAGGGCCACCTGGCGGGTCAATCATAGTACATATGGAGTTGCCATCGTATACTGGAATCTGGCCTTCAAATCGAGGCGTGCCGATAATTTCTCTCATTGACCGGTCGTGTAGGTCCGACCAGAAAGAGTCTAATGACCCTGGATCGGTCCTCATCCATCCCGCATAAAAGGGTAGTTTAATTTCGTCCGAGTCACCGTCTACTACGACGATAGAACAGCACTCGGATTTAGCTGGATCCGCCGATATAAGCGCTCGCACGGTCGCAGCGGTATCTAGCAAGATACAAGCCTCCTTGCTCAACGAGTTAATTCGAACGTTCTCGCTCTGCTCTTCCAGTCGGCGGCCAATACACCACTCGTTAAATCGAGCGCGTGCTAAGGCCAGTAAGCTATCGTCCAGGTCGGGAGACTGTCCTGGCTCGAGCGGTAGATCAACGGTAGGTAAGTCGAGGGTTCGTAGGACAATCTCATCCGGCTCGGGGTCCAGGCTAGGGTTTTTATAGACGCGTTCGTAGTTGACTGAGTAGGCGATACAGTCGCGAATCTTAGACACGGCGGCGGCCCATTCGGTGTCGTTTGATGCGGCGTTTGAGGGACGAAGGACCACGAAGCCCCAGGTCCTACCAGACGTAAGGCCATTTTCGTGCACCATTTAAACGCTCATTCGGGACCGTTCCTTCTCCCATTCAGGTGCCATGGTTGATAATGGCCTTGTTGCCGGGTAGAGTTTTTCTCGTTCAGTACAGTTGCGATGGTTAGGCAGTTGGGTTGAAAGCTGGAGCCGGGCACCATTTATAGATCCCGGCGTCGTGATCTGAGCCCCCAGGCAACAGTAAGCTGCAGGTAAACCTTGTCGCAGGCTACGAGTACGCCCAGGAACGCAGCTCCTAGCGTTCCTCCCTGCCCCGTGCACTCCTTAGCGTCCGCCCATACGGCGATTGCGACCAGCACCTCAGCTTCTACATCGGATTCGGGTGTCAACAACCAAGCGCCCTCATTCGATTTGCCAAACCAGGCCATACAAATTCGCCATGGAGGGCTGAGAAGGTCGAAAACGAAGTGCGCATCATCAAGTACCTCCGCCAGCACACCACCATTCCCTTGCCTTCTATACGCTGCTGGGGTTCAGCCGAGGAAAGCCCACAGCAGTTGGGTCCTTTTATCATGATGAACTTCATTGAAGGGACCAAGCTGTCGACTTTCCTCAAGCAACCGACCGAAGATGGAGATACATGTACGGAGATGATCCTCAACTTAGCCATCGACGAGGTGATGCTTGACATATTTATGATCAACTAGCCAATTACATATATCAACTTTCTCGGCATGCGCCGCCCTTCAGGGATTGCGAACGCGCAAGGTGCAAAAATCATGTCCTCACTGAGTGGCGTTCACGGCACGGCGGCTTTTCAGGCTGGCAGGGCGTGCGGGGGGTGACAATGACTTGACGCAAGGCAATTATCCCGTCTCGCAGCCACAGCCATTAACGCAACCAGCATCGACGGTGACTGCATTGCCTGCCGCATTTGCTGGGCTGTAATTAGTCTGTACTCCGTACGTGCGGCCGTAGGATCTGAGGAACTCAGGCCAATGGAAGAAGACTATTCTCTCTACAATGGAGTAAACAAGGCATTTGAGCCACAAAAGCTAAGATGCCAGCTCGGGCCGCCGACCAGCTACCCACTAATCCCTACTGAACACTCTTTCGAACCACGCCCGCCGTCCATACACTCGTGGCTTGCCGCAGCAGCTTCGCCCTCAGACACATCTTCATGCCTTCTATCCCACGACTGGCTGATGTGTGTGTATTCCTCTATGCTGGTGCAGCCCTCCTCCGCGGTTACATCATACTGAAAATGTGTTGCGTGAGTGCATGTTCACTGTTGGACGGCCGGCATGCACCACAGGCCGTGAACAACTGCATCCCAGTCATGTGCGCGCAGCAGCAGAGGCATAGACTTATTGTCATTAGGAGCCACACTGAAGAGCATTCACTCGGACTAGGAGTCCTTGGTAGCGTATCTGCGCGTCATATCAATGGCAGCAAAAGTTCTCTAGGCAACGACTGCCATACCAGGAAGTATGCGAGTGGCTTACCCCTCATTGCTGCAAATGAGATGCATGCTGTTCCTTTCTACAAATGAATCAATTGGAAGCCCGTGTTTGCCATTAATTTGACTGCTACCTGCACAATATCCATTTGCATTCGCGCAGAGTTCGGTTTTGTTCCACTGACATTTACTTTTCTGCTACCATGAGCATCTTTGAAATCGATCCCATTCTGTTGTACCTTAGGGAACAAGCCAATAGGCAAGATGAGTGGGCTTCAACGCAATTCTTCCTTCGATACCTTGCTAGACACATTTTCAGCGAGATCGAATGGATTCACGCCACCGAAATGCCTCCGAAGAAGCACCACCCCCAGTTGCGGATGGACCTTGCTGTCCAAAATGTTGAAACAGGACGGAGCACCTTGACATTCAGGTTGGTTGGACAGGGAACGAAAGGACGCGCTTCTCCGGGAGACATAGCCAAGCTCGAAGCCCAAGCCTACCAGTTATGCCAAGCGTGCATGATCGACAGTGGCATAGAGTCGGTCTGGGCTATGACCTACTTCGACTCAAATGCTCGATTGTGGGCGTGTACACTCAAGAGTGATTGGCTGGAACCGTTTTATCCCCGTGAGGGTCAGCACGGCGAACGAGACATTTATAGGGATGTCATGAAGTACGAAGTCGAATTCTCCTGGGCATTTCAGCATATTAAGGCCATTGCTCGACCGAACCCGGCAGCTTTCGATGACATGTTTAAACACCCAAGTGCAACCGCGCAGGGTCACGCTCTTGCTGGGCCATCCACCGAATCATAGTCAGAATCCTTTACCCAGGCCTATAATTTAACCATGGACTTCGATACGGAACCAGCTTCCACACAAATCCGCACAGTCAAGGGAGAGGGCTTTACTTCGGTAACCCGCGTAAAGATCCACGGCCATAGCGCTATGTGGAGGCCGAAGAAAGGGAACGATTTGGCAGTTGTATGCAGCGCGTGGGAAGTGATAATCATCAACAAGACGGCATGCAGAACACAGGCTTCATCGTCCAGAATTCAAATTAATGATAGAAAGCGACGCTGACCCCACCGAATCGGGCGAGACGTGCCGCCGCCTTTAACGTTCGCAACAATAAGGGGCAGCGGGCAACTCTCCTTGCAGATCCCGCATCCTCTCTACATCTTCGCCTTCCAGGTTCTCCAAAACTTCAAAGCAGTTCTACCTTACCGCCTTCTTGGTCCTCCGTTAGCGGCTTTATACCTTTTTGAATGCTAGAGGATTCCCCGACGAGGGCAAGTTGTCTGCTAACGTAGCCCGGGAACTGGCCGCGAGGGCAGCTATCGCAAGGAGCGAAACTCTTCTGATTAATTAGTAGCGCCCGCCGCCTCTGCACTGTGCTTCTGCATATAACTTGGCAATAGGTCCCGCGGCAGTGAATAGATTCTCGCTCACTGGATTTTGTACTTCTGCCTCTCTGGGCCCACGTGTAGCCGCAAGTGTCGGAAGTGTCGACCGTCGTCTCCTAACCACCGGACACACCAACCAATGCTAGGTGGGCCGCCTATTTGGAATTGATCCTCGCCAGGCTCCGCAGCACGCACACTGCCCCCGGCGTCTCGTACCACGCAGCGTAGCTGTAGCCGACCGCGAGCAATGCCTCTTCCCGCGTCCTCAGACCATAATGCTCGTTTGGTCGCTGGAGCACGCTTGCGTCGGGCTTCTCCACAAGTATTTTCCAGAAGTGCGCGTTGTATCCTTGGACAGCCCTATACAGCGATCTTATATGACCGCGGACTCTTTTGGCCAGCTGCGCCGTCTCCGCAGGCTTGGCAAGCAATAGGTCAGGTCGTACGGCCATGACACTGCCCACAAGCTGGCCACGGATGAGCTCGACAGCCTCGTCAGGGACAGCGCCGCGGAGGGCGACTCCCACGTTTTGCATGGCTTGTAGGTCGAGTAGAACCCGCACCTTGATGAGCGCAACGGCCGCAACGTGGCTAAGAGGCATCCAGCGCTCGTTCAACCACGCCTCATCCGGGCTCTCGAACACGTCGGCATTCTTGATGTCGAGGTACGGAAGGCTAGTGTTGCCATAGTCATAGCTCGAATCCTTATTTGTCGCGGTATGCCACTTGATGAAGTCGTATGCGTCCTGGTCGCGGCCGAGGCGGACGTATAGACTGGGGACCAGCTCGCGCACGCCCATGTTGTCGGAGCGACTCAGGCGTAGCATGTCAAGAAGATGGTCGAGCGCAGTCTGGACCACATCGACGGGGCCGCCGGCGGTGCCGTAGCTGAGCAGCAGCGCGTCGACGAGCTGGTACCGCGCACGCATGTACGGTCTCGTCTCGAGGATGCCCCAGAAGTGGCCGACCCCGGTTTCAAACACCTTCTCAGGCGCGAGCGAGTCGCCAGGCAAGTCTCGCAGCTTTTCGTATTCACGTTCGTAGTGCAGACGGGCCTTCTTGATGACCTTGCACGCAATTTTGTGCTCTTCACGGTCGGCGGCCTGGCACTCGCGGCCACAGTAGTAGACGGCCTGGCAGGCGGCGCAACGCATCACGCGGTCCTTGCGACGGCAGAGCTCGCAGGCCCGCGGCGCAAGGCCGTTGAGCTTGTCAACCTCTGCGTTCATGATGAGTGGCATCTCGGCAGTTGTGTGGTGGCTGCCTGTCAAAAGACACCAATGACCAGCAAAGCGGAACAATGCGCGTGGGGGAGACGCGTCGTAAACTTTAAGGTTGTGTGTCGCCGAAATATATGGACGGCACCCAGCGATGGAGGGGCATGTCCAGGGGGGCCGGGCCCAGTGGCAGCGAGGGCGCCTTGCTCGATGCCATCCCCGGTGGGTGCAACAGCGTGTTCCAGACTACAGAGATAACCCGTACTGCAAGGGGAAAGGCCGAAAATGAGTTTAGTATTCTCGAATTCTATGTTCTAGTTTCGTTGCTCCGTTTTCAGAACAAAACTTCAAGAACCCAGTCATCTCGCAGCACGTCCAGCAAGTCCCTTCGTGGTTGTGGCCCAGATTTGCGGTGCTGCCCACTACAGTAACTCCTTCTAGGTCTTCATCACCGCAAGATTGCCGGACCGTGGAATTTGCAAAACAAAGGTGCGTAGGCATCACATATTCTTGGACTGGGTCGATGCCCAGTCTACATTGGCCGAGAGCACGCCGTAGACCATCCTCGTACTGAATTAAGATGCCTCGGCAGATTTCCGTCTCGGGGGCGGAAAAAATCTGGAGTTTGACGACTCGATCAAGCGAAGCTGACGAGAAGGAAGCGCATACCTCTGTCCGTGGCAACGGCCCGCGAGAAATCTCTATCTCCTGTAGTCTGTGATCTTCGTCTTCCGAGTATGCGCCGACGAACGCCATAGGGAAAGCATCCACCTTATCGTGTATAAGCATTGCGGGATACTTAATCACCGAATAGCTCTTCATCCTATGCCACCCAATAAGGATGTCCCCGCCGAAACTCGTCCTCAGCTGAGCCCTGTTAGACAATTCACCTAAAGTATGTGCCTGGGTCTTACTATAAAACTTTGCGCCGAGCGAAAATGAGGGGATCCCTTTCGAGCATGGCTAAAAGCAAAGCTAGTGATCCTTCCGTCGATAGGGACATATATCCACGACACCAGTTTCCGCAGCCGGGTTGGAAGGGTCTCAAAAGTTCTCTGCGCGGAGAGGCTCATGCTTGTGTGGGCGTGTGCAGCATATGCCGAATACCTGACCATGAACAGAGTGATACCTCTACAAGAACCGAGCGGTAATGTGCCAAGATGGCAAGGCGGAGGTAGGTTGTTAAAGCACCGCTCAATAGAAGGTGGGCAAGGGATATCCCAGATGTGAAATCCATTAGCTTTGCCCTCGGGAAGTTTCAAACGAGCCAGGCCAAACTGAGGACGTTGAAATATTAGCAGGAGCAGTCATGCAGATTTAAAAGGGGGGGGGGATACCAACCTGAAACTCCACCGAGACACCAGAGAGCTGATCAGCCCGCTCAACGATAAACACATTGAAGTCAGACCCGAGCCCGTTCCGGGGTGGCAACTCGCTCAACTTTTCGATGCGTTGAAGCCCTCGCAAGTCGAGTGTCAGGCGCATAATAGACTTATCGGTGGCATCCTCGCTTTCTGGCCGACTCCCACGAACCCACGACTTGATATCAACGAGGGGAATTGACGACCGCTTTTGTTCCTTGTCAATCTCCATTTTACCACGAAGGTCCAAAACAGCGGCATAACGCTGCATAGGGCTCGACGCGCAAAACTTCCAGATTGTTGATCTGAGTTCAGGGGGTAGTCTTTGCACCTGAATCAGGTCGTCTAGTATCCTATCTGGAATGTCGTGGCCCACAAGGGGTTCCAAGTCGACGGGACGGGCACCTCGCCAAGGATACCTCCAAGTTGATGCAAGCCAAAGCCGTTGTAGCTTCCTACGTCTCACGCCTTCAGGTCCAGATAAAAAGAGCTTGAGACAATTCGTGTGAACTGTAGCACTTTCAGGGCATAAAGGGCAATGTCTGCAATTTGATAGATTACAAAACATCCATGGGTGATTACGATCTTTGTCGCAATACCCAGTGTCGGGATATTCTGATTTCCCGAACGCAGGGGTGGTGTCTTGACAAACTGCAACCAGGTAGTGAGATAGGATTCTGCCAATGACGAAACAGGTGGCATACATACGTGCATAGAGAAAATCACCGAGGTCAAATCGAAAATTACACGCTCCACATCGAGAGTGAACACGTACGTGTAGTAGTTCTTCGAACATTTCGGACGTTGTGCTGGGGGGAAGCGACCTTCGTATTGGAAGACTTGGAGTCGCCGGGATGGAAATGCGATGGAGCCAGTCATGTGCGTGTCTCGCTGACCCTCGCTCTCGCATGTTTTATATCAGTGCCATACACCTGTCAGATTGACTACTACGCTAAGGCTACAGATGAACTGTATTATTGCGCACTGTGGTTTCCCCCCGGATGGCGACGTAAGTTCTTCACACAAACCTTTCTGCCGGTGTCCCGACCCTAAGTGGCGGCGAGGTGTAGCCTCGGAGAGGGCAATCGTGACCTCCTCAAGGCGGTACCAAGACCAGGCGAAAAGGGGCTCCATCAATTGAAATGAATTGGGATGGATGTGGCCGTAGTCTCAGTCGTATCAGGCCGTTCGTCTCAACTGTGCTGGCTTGGAAAGCGGTGATCTAGGCGAAGGCGGAATCAGTGGTATCTACCAAAGCTACTTCATGGACTTATTCCAGCTGCAAACCAACCCGGCACGTGCCTCATGCCGTATGCAATGGTTGTGTTTTGAGAGTTAGGGCACTACCCGTTCACAAACCCTCGCATCAAGGCAAGGGGCAACTGGCTATCATCAACGAGCCCGGACATCAGCCTGAGTCATATTGTTCTCACACGCCGGCGGGATCGTGCGAATAGTGACTAAGTCCGGGGTTGGCGAAAGAGAGGACCATGGGATCCCCCTGGCGCAGGTGGTCGAAGAGCACATGACGTGCTGGGGCCTCTTGGTGACTGCGCTGCTTTCCAGCATGATACTATCTTCAGTGCAAGAGAGAGAGGGAGCTAACAAGCTTTGCAGATGAGCGTCGGGAAGCTTGTCGTGGAGGGAAGTAGTCCATCGTCAAACTCAGTTTGCGTCATCCCTCAGCCCTGGAAAGTATTGCATGAGCTGAGACGATGTGCATAGTAGTAGTCCAGTACTCCCTCACCGACTTCTCGCTAAGATATCGCAACTTGGAGGCGAGACCGAGGGGCGGAAGCGAGCAACAGTACAGTCGCGCTCGACCCTCGTCATTCAGCATGGCAGTGCCAATTGCAACTCAGAGACCCCATGTGCCTTGCACACGGCGGCATCAACTGTTCTTCAGAGCAGAAAAGAGCCTATTCCACGAACCCGACAGGCAGGAGCTATAAATTGTGCACCTCTTGCAACACACGGGCGAGTATCTGTCGATTCCAGAACATACTGCTTCACCAACACCCCGATCAGGCCTGCTCCGCCTACTCTCGACCAGTAAACACCCCCTCTCCACAGTTCAAAGTCGAGAAGGCCAAAGCTCCTGTCTTGCGCAACATGTGCGGGGTAGTAATCACATTTTCATGGTGCCGTGCGCACAAAGGCTGCTACGAGGTCATGCGGGAGGAGGGGCCCATGTGCGAGGAGGCGAGCAAGAAGAAGCCTCCGCTCAGAGGCAACTGCAGCAGGGGCGTCGTCGAGTACCACACCTACCTGGCCGACATCATCTGCCCCTTCTGCAGTGTACGGGGAGCCAGGAATGAGCATTACGCTCCCCGCGGGCGTTGATGGCAGAGATTGTCGCGGCTTGGGCTCCAAGCGATAGGTGGTGAGTCGGCCGCAGGTCGGTTGGAGCGCTCGCCCAATGCAGGCGACAAGTCGAGCGTAGCACTCAATCCAGAACTCGCTGTTTTTGAAAGCACAGCCCTTTCTTGGACGTAATGTGGGGGGGGTGTATGCGAATGCCGATGAGCTTAATGTTGACCGTGTCTGGATGTCGTGATGAAGCAGGATAAAACATCGACATCACAAAGGCTTGCAACGGCCACTGTACACAGTCAGGAACTCGAGCACATCGGGGTAGACCTAAGAGTTGGTCACCCAGCATTCGGGGACAAAGTTTTGATGCGTATCACGCAACGCAGTACGACCTTTGCGCCGCCAGATTCTGCCAACTGGCCACGACGCGTCAAACCCAGCCTCTCGGTATCCAGGACTCTGCATGAGACAGCGGGACGATGCTGAGAATACATCAGACGGCCAAGACGGTCGCTGTAAGTTGCTCATAGCATGCGCATGTCGCATGCACGAATAAGTGGCATGCATCGCATGAAGTGCTACGTAGGCTGCCCTTTTGGCTCAACAGCCAAAAAAGGAAACTCAATACGGAGTAACGGAGTACAGGGTCCGTCAACCAGGCTCGCCGGTGGCCATGTAAGCAAGCACTTTGGTTTGATTGTGGCTCGGATAATTAAGTGGTGGTCCCATTTACGTTTCGCCGCTGTTAACTCTGTGGCGCGGACGCGCGCAGGGGTCTGAGTGCGTGCAGGGCTGCTAGCTCCGGCTCGGGCTGGCCTACCCTTGCCCACCCGGTCGAAGCATTTCGGAGGTTGAGGTGCTGGCTGGCGCACGCGGAAGAGTGGGAGCAGACCCGGCTTCGGGCGTCGAGGGCGAGCCAAACCCGAGGGCGTGCCTGGCGTGGGGTGGGCCTCTCCGCAGACCACGCTGGTACGAGGTCTCGCGAACCAGCAGCTCCTCCTGACGCCTCGGGGCTGCATCCGTTTGGAGATCCGGGGACGCGAAACGACGCTTCTCTGCCACCCGCCACCGAGGCCCGAGGAGTCCGCTTCGTGGAGCCCGGGCCCCGGGGACGGTTGGACTGTCCGGGTGTCGTTGGCTGGGAGCGGTCACGGCTCCGTGCATCGTGCCTTGCTGACGGCGGTGGCAAAGCAAGGCTGGCCGGATCTGCGCACGAGGAGGCGACGGGCCAGTGTCGATCAGGCTGCAGCAGACGCCTACCATGCCTCATTCAGTCGGCCGGCGGTAGAGATGGCGTCGAATTCGCGCCTCGAGCGGGTGCAGCAGCAGCCACGCCCTGGGCGGCCGGACGACAGCCGCTCCGCCCAGGCAACGCTGCCTAGATAGCCTGGCTGCTGCTTCGTATACTTAATAATAACATGGCCCAGACATAATATGGTCCAACGCAAGGTTGGCAAGTCAGGGACCCGATCGAGGTGCTGCGAGAGCAGGACGCAGGCCCACCGCTGCCGGGCCGACATCGCCAGCTGTGCAACGCTGCTGGTTGGCGGCGGCGCCGACGGGGCCCCAGCAGGAGCGGGGCACCCACGCGAGCGGTGGGAATCGACCGACCGACTGGGCGCTGCGGTGTGAGATTCAGAGATTCGGCAAGGCGGCGCGGGCGGTGCGAACGCCGCAGGCTGGTGGCAGTAGCCTCAGGCCGCCGATTCTGGTGCCATTAGCCTCAGGCCGCTGATTCAGGAGGCAAGCCCCCCAGGTGGTCGAGGCGCCGAGTCGTGGCAGCAAGCGCCGCAGCCGACGGCCAGTTTTAACCTTCACTAGGAACCCTAGGCAGGCATGTCGGTGAGGTATAATACTCGCAAGGCGCAGAGGGCGGTCGCAGGGACGAGAACGAACCGGCTCCGGCACCGTGGCCCACCAGGCTGGCGGGCTGGCTGGCTGGCGGGCTGGCTGGCACATGTCACCGATGTTGTCCCGGCGGAAGCGCGAACGCCGCCGCCGCCGCCGCCGCCTCTGCGCGACCACGCATCGACGGAACACTCCGTGCAAAAAGTTCTCTCTGACAATGGAAGCCGCCTGTCCCTTGCGTGGGTAGGTGCCTAGGTACTCCGTACTACGTGCAGGCAAGGTAAGGTTAGGTACCAGCTAAGGTAGTAAGGTAGTACTTTGCTCCCGCGACTTCGGCTGCCACCGCCGCTGCATGTGCCGGCTCACCGACGCAGCATTGCACGCGCAGGCTGGCGTGGTTGGTCGTAGGGCGGGCTGCCTGCAGCTGCCGTGCGAACATGTTCTGGGCCTTTGGTTTCAGCGTTTCCCCGGGGCGCCCCAGTTCCATTGTGCTGCTGCATTCAGCACATGCCAGCGTGCCAGCACCTCCCGCACCGCACCACCTTGACTCAGTGCCGGCGCCATTCACGCTCGCAACCGACGACCACCACCACCAAACGAGGCTGCCTCTGCCGTGCCCCCAAGACAATACCGGCCTGCTTCCCTGCTGCCGCCTGCAATAGCCGTGCCCCCTACCTGTTAACGCGCCGCACGTGTACGATTAATATGTACGTAGTCGTACTACGTACGATACGTAGGCTTTGCCGGTCTCGGGCCCGGGCGACGAGCCTCTTGCGGCGAGTACCCACCGGCGGAATGCCTGCTTACCACCTTAACCTTGCGGGCCATTTGGCGGCCTTATTTCGTCACAGGTGAAGGGGTCGGCTGCAGAAAAGTGGTGGGACGCCACGGCCGCTAAGCCTGTGGCGGCGCAGGGATCCCGGCCGGTTCCCTGCGTGCCAGAGTGCCAGGTCAGCTCTCATCTGCCTTCGATGCTGCAGCGTGACGGCGTGCAGCGATGAGGTGGGACGCTTTCCCCCTCCCCCGCCGAAGCACATGTCAGTCGACCGTCGACGTCGTCGACGACGATCGCGGGCTTGGGCTTCGAGAAGTGCCAAGGTCTCCGCCTGCGCGTCATATCTCGCGAGCCGCCCCCCGCGATACAAGGTGCCGTGAACAAGGTGCCGTGCCGAGCGCTCCTCATCGGTCGCGTGTAGCTGCTGCTCGTGCACTGTAGTCTGCGGCAGCTTGGTGGTTGTTCCCGCGAGTCGACCTGGGGCGTCTCGTTGGACCTGTCGCAACGGGCGACTGATGGACTGACTGCCCGGACGAGCCAGGTGCATGCGCCTCGACGGCGCCCAAGGTTGCTCAGCTCGTCCCATGGCTCGGATGGCCATTCCGTGACGGTGATGATGTGCTGCCCAAGCGTGCTCGTACTGTAGGGTCGTCGTCGTCGCCGTGGTGCGCTCGTGAGATGCCCCGGCCACGTTGCTCGTCGCGTTGTCGTCGGCTCGTCGGGCATCTTGCCCAGACGCGAGGGCTCGTCGACGTGAATACAACCTCGCAATGACATCAGTTGCCCCTGCGGGAAATGAACGGTCCCGTCTGTCAATCCCCTCGCCGTGTCGCTGCATGAGCGCATCCATCCCAAAGCGGTCATCCGACGGGTCGCCCGTCCAGAGATGAGAGGGACGCCAGACCCTGGGAGCCGGGGCGGGCTCTGCATCGTCGCTAGCCCCCAGCGCTGGGACCCGCCCGGCCGGACTTTCGGCGGCTCGCCCACGGCTTGGAGCCCACCCGCGCGGGCGCCTCCCAGCCTGAGTGTCCCAGCCAGCGTCCCAGCCAGCGCCCCAGCCGGCGTCCCAGCACATGCGCTCGCCGTGGGGGAGCCAGTCGAACCGCTGAAGCCTGCGCGCGGCGAGGCGAGGCTTCCCGACTCTCTCCGTCATCGTCTGGCGAGTCACCTCCAATTCCTCTCGACGCTGCCGCACTCGTCCATCTCGCTCCTCCATCCCCCTCGACGCCGTCCCCGACCTCGCACCTCGCACCACGCGCACCGCAGAGGCGCCCCCATGCCCGCCAGCACCGCGACGCCCGCGGCCACCTCGAGGCCCGTCGTCGCCATGGATCCCACCACGACAGAGCACGACTTCCGCTTCCCGCGCCGGCCAGACGGCGCCCGCCGCGACGACGACGACGACGCCGACGATGCCCTCGGCGCGTCGGCCGCCGCCAACGACGGCCTGCTGGGCCCGGCGCTCTTCCCCTCGCTGCTGAGCGCCGGCGGCCCCGACGCCGCGCAGAGCGTCGACCAGCTGCAGGACGACGACCCGCTGGCCACGCAGGTCTGGAAGTTCTTCAAGGCCACCAAGCAGCAGCTGCCCAACCAGCAGCGCATGGAAAACCTCACGTGGCGCATGATGGCCCTCAACATGCGCAGGCAGAAGCAAGAAGAGGAGCAGCAGCAGTGGCGCAATGGACCTCAGCAGATCCGGTACGCTGCACCCGAGCGAGCTCCCCCGCGGCTGCGTCGAAATGCCCGCACCCATCAATCCCTCGACCGCATCCCCAGCGCTAACCCGGGACTCGCTCCTCCACCTCGCAGGCCCCAGAACCCAACCGCCCAGAATGCCCCCAGCGGCATCGCCCAGCTGCGCAAGACGTCAGAGCACCGCCCCGGCGGCCCGGAGCCCATGAATCTCGACGACTTCATCTTCTCCGACAGGGCCGGCACCCCGGGCGGCTTCATGTCGCCGCCCCCGCTGCCGTCCAAGTCGACCGACGACGCTCCCGCCGCCAACGCCGCCTCGGCCATCCCCATCGGCAAGTCGACGAGGGATTCCGCGAGCCACTTCGTCCCTCAGTCGGTGCCCCATCACCAGCGCTCCGGCAACGACGAGTTCAACTACGTGACTCGTCACCATCGCAAGACGAGCATCGACGAGCGCCGCGTGAGTACCGACCCGTCCCGACGCTGCACCCTCCCGCCCTCACACTCCCTCCCGCCCTGCCCCGGGGTCCCGAGGCCGGAACCCCATCCCCGTCGCCGTGTTTCAATTCATTCGCCGTTTCCTCTTTCGCCCAGTGCCATCTTTTTCTCCATTCGGCCGCTCAAATACCACCTGCCTTGGCCGCTTCCCCACCGTCGTTTCGTTTCCATCCATAATCTCCGATGACGCCATCCGTCCCTCGACACCGCCTGCGGGTCACATGCTGACGCTCTCTTCTTAAGAACCGAAAACGCCCCGCCAACTTCTCTCCCCATGTTGCTGCCGTCAACAGCGGCGCCGCCGGCGCTGCTCACGACCTGGAACCCGACGCTGACCTCCAGGGCTATTCCCTGGACAACACCAGCCAGGCCGCGATGCCGCCCCAGCAGCTGAGCGGGAACCCCGGCGTTCCCTTCAACCTCGACACCTTCATGGACGGCGACGCTGTCATGAGCTCCGCCGCGCACTTCCAGCAGAACTTTTCCTTCTCTCCTTCGACTTCTCCGATGATACCCACTGGTCCCTTTTCCAACATGTACAATAATAACGCGTCAGTCCAATCTTCGTCACTCAACAACACAGACCTCTACTCTCCCACCGGCTCGGCGTACCAGTCGACTGTGTCCACCCCGATCCCCATTTCGGACCATGACGGCTTCTACTTCGGCTCGCAAAGCATGCGGCAGCAGCAGCAGCAGCAGCAGCAGCAGCAACCGCAGCAGCGACCGCAGAGCTTCCAGCAGGCCGCGCACTCGAGCATGGGCAACAGCATGGGTCAGAGCCAACAGTTCATGTACAGCAGCGTCAGCAGCGGCGGCCACGGCATGTACGCCGGATCGGGAGTCGGGTCCGAGCCTGTGTCGGCGTTCAGCACGGCGCCGAGCTCGTTCGGTCACATCGACCCGGCGCAGGTGTTCCAGACCGACAGTCAGGGTGCGTCCCCCAACGTTTCGATACGGCAGGACAACATGTTCTCCTTTGGCGGTGACTCGGACGACGAGGACGGTGGCGGCTTTGCCGATCGAAACATGGGGATGCAGACCGACTTTTCGTCTGCCGTTGACGAGGCGGGCTCGTTAGGGTGGGATGCGTCTCTCCCTGGCCAATTTAGCACCCAGGCCGCTCGCTTCCCGGGTGGCCCGCCTCGGAAGCAGGTGATGATCGGAGGGACCACCACCGACTACGTCGAGAGCAACGGGGATTGGGAGAGCACTGGACTGGCTCGATCTCAGTCGCAGTCGTTCAGGCATGATCCGCGCCAGCAGAAGATACCCCGCAACGCCTCGACCCCGGCGCACCTGGCGACCCAGCACAGCGGCTTCGAGCAGATTGCCCACTCGCTGCCGACCTCGCCGGGAGGAGACGTCCCGGGTTCCATGTCCGGCTTCTCGTCTGCGGCGCCGAGTCGGCCGAGTTCGCCGCCGGGGTCGAAGCACGGCTCGTCCACCAACTTGCAGGCGGCGGGCGGCAGCCAGAACGACGGGAGCCAGCCAACCACGTGCACCAACTGCTTCACCCAGACCACGCCGCTGTGGCGACGCAACCCGGAGGGCCAGCCCCTCTGCAACGCTTGTGGCCTCTTCCTCAAGCTGCACGGCGTCGTGCGGCCGCTCAGCTTGAAGACGGACGTCATCAAGAAGAGGAACCGAGGCTCCGGAGGCAACGGCCCTGTTGGATCCGGCGCCAGGTCGAGGAAGAGCACAAACGCAAACAACTCCGCGGCCGCATCGCGCAAGAGCTCGACCCTCTCCATGTCCACAATGGCGGCCAAGAGCACCGGTCCGCCGATCACATCTTCACCGCCGGCCGGCCGGTCCGCGGCGCCTAAGGAGAGCGAGAGCCCGGCCAGCGGCGGCCCCACCTCGGGACCCAACACGGCCGGCAGCACTCCGACGAGTAACTACGGAATCATGGGGCCGTCCGCCGGTGCGGTCGGCGTCAAGGGCGCCGTCCCCATCGCGGCGGCTCCCCCGAAGGCGACTCCCGGCCCCGGCGCGTCGTCGGCGTCGGCGTCTCGATCCGCCACCGCCTCGTCGAAGCGCCAGCGCAGGCACAGCAAGAGCATCGGCTCCGAGTCGTCCACGGGGATGGACATCGATGCCCCCGGCGAGACGGCCGGCTCTCACGACCTTTCCCGGTCCCTGGGCCAGGTGTCCGGCATGGGCTCCATCTCCAGCACCATGATGTCCAGCTCGTTCGGCATGAACCAGCGGCCGCCCATCGCGCCGGGCGGCATGATGCCCATGGGCTCGCACCAGCCCAACACGGGGAACCCTGCCGGCGCGCAGGAATGGGAGTGGCTGACGATGAGTCTTTGAGCGAGCGGGCCGGATCTACACGCGAGCAGGAGACGGTATACGTTCGCGATTCTGTTTTGTCTTTTTCGTTTCCTTTCGACGCTATACGTAGTAGTTGCGCCCCTTGGGATTTACGGTTTTTGCAGAGCGTAGACGGATTGGGAGTTGGTTTCTATTTACAGCAGCCCTTTTATGTTGCCAGGGCCTTCGGTCACGCTTTGGTTCTCGGTCACGGACATCGCTCGCTCGTGTCAGCGGGCGAAAGACTGGTTGACGACGGCACGGGCGGAGGGAAAGGGGAGGGGCGTCACGTCGGAGTCTGTTTTTCCTTGGGTCGAGGCGCGTCACGGCGTCACCTCTCTGTGCCGCCCGTTGTCCATTGTGGCGGTAATTTCGCAGCAGCGCTGGTCGAGGACACGGGGGTCAAGCGCAGAGATGCATGCACACACACACACAGTCAATCGAGATGATACAGTATTCTACCACGGCCTCTCTCGCGTGGCTACCTGTTTGAGTGAGGACAAGCGCAAAAGAACGGCGGTTGCTCACTCGATCCGCGTATTAGTTGCGACCGCCCAGGGCGCCCCGACCCATGCGAGTTCTGCCTCAACCCTGCTCAAACTCCAGACAGCCTGTCAGTCGCCGCAGCGACTCCGTAGCATCGAAGAAATGTAAAAACAGACAGCAATGAGAGTATACATCTATCGTGTGTCGCCAGACGCGGCGTCCAACTCCTCAGAGAGCAACAAGAAAAGGAAACGTATTGGGGAAGAAGGCATGAAAGCGAGGCCCACACGGCCCCTGAAGCCGTCGTCCCGGCCTCCCTTCGCGAGGCATCACAGCATCGCCCTCCGAAGCACGCACTCACGCCAGTGCGTGCCGGGACTGCACTGCTCGCTCTAGAGCATCGTCCCGAACGTCTCTCCGTCCGCGGTCGGGATCCTCTTGCGCGGGCTGCCGCCGTCCTCCCCGGCGGGCTTACGGTGTCTGAACGTGAATCCGACAAAGAGACTCTTGCCCATCTCGTCTTCGCGGTCAGCCATCGACTCGAGCGCCGCTTGCTTGTCGTGCACCTCCTTGTACTTGGCCATGTCCGCCTCGTTGCCGAAGTCGTCAAAGTAGCCAGCGTCCGTTTCCGAGTCCAGCTCTGGAACGAAGGGAGCCCGCGTCTGCCGCAAGGTCTGCCACTCAACTTCGGCAAAGTACTGGTGGTCGTAGATGTCCTGGATGTTGGAGAAGCGCCGGGTGCGGGAGTTGATGCATCTGCGTCAGGGGTCAGCAAGCAGGACCAGCGATGGCACGGGCGGGGAGGCTTACGTTGTGATGAAGTTCCACGTGCGGTTGCTCAGGAAGTAGTTTGGGTCCTCCCAAACTGGTCTCTTGAGCACCTCCTTCCAGTGCTTGAGGTTGCGCCACGTCTCGTCCGGCGTGGCACCGGCAAACGGCGGGAATCCCGTGAGGGCTTCAAACAGCATGCACCCCAAGCTCCAGTAATCCACCGTGAAGTCGTACTCCTCCCCTCTAAGGACTTCGGGGGCCATGTAGTCGGGCGAGCCGACAATGGACTTGGCGTAGTTGACGTCGCCTAAGCGCATGTTACGGTAGCTTTCCCGACGCTCAGCCACGGTCCGCTGATCCATGGGCTTTCCAAACGGCACGGACGTCTCGGACGCCTCCTCGAGCTTGATCCGCATCGACTCGATCCTCGAAGGAGCCAGCACGCCGGCAGCGAGGCCAAAGTCTGTCAGCTTGACGTGGCCGGTCGAGTCGACCAGGAAGTTCTCGGGCTTGAGGTCTCGGTGGATGTATCCAAGCTGATGCAGGGCGTCTACGGAGCAGAACATCTCTGCGATGTAAAACCGAGCGTGTCGGTTGGACAATACACCCGTGTTGTTAAGCAAAGTGCGGAAATCACCGCCGGGCACGTACTCCATGGCAAGATAGATACTCTTGTCGTCCTGGAAGGAGTACAGCAGCCGGACCAGCCACTCGCTCTGGGCAGTCGTGAGGATGTCTCGCTCGGTGAGGACGTGTCGGACCTCGTCGAGCTTGAATAGAAGCTTCTTGCTCATGACCTTCAAGGCGCACACTTCACGCGTATCCTTCTTTTGCGCGAGGAACACTTGGCCGTAGCCACCCTGGCCAACCTGGGTCAGGATCTGAAAGTCGCCCTGCCGGAGGCGCACGCGCCGCTTGCGCAGGTTCGCGCGCTCTCGTCCCGCGTACTTGGTCCACATCTGACTGTGAGTCTGCTCGTCGGTCTCGGGCGGAGGCGGGTACTCGGATTTGAACGCAGCCAAACGGTTCTGTCTCGAGCCGACGTATGTGAGAAGATCAAAGTAGTAATCGAGAAAATCTGCAGCCTCTGTCAGTGACGGTGCTACGTGTCGGTGATCTGTGGATACTGACACAGCTGGGTGACATTGACCAGTCTCTTGATGTGCGGCTTGTTGAGGATCTCCCGCTCCTCGGCCGTCAGGCCTCGGGAGGTGTTGAACTTCTTGGCCGCGGGCGTGATGGGACGCTCCCTGTGCTCGTAGAGCTGCTGGCGGGACAGCGCCGCGTGGTTGTGCTGGTGTGGGGAGTCGGTGCCCAACAGTCGCGACGGCGGCGGCGTGTTCTCTTGGCCCTGCCTCTTCAGGGGGCTGCCAGGCGCAGGAGCCTTGTGGATGACGCTCTCGTCGACGTTCAGCACGGTCTCGTCGGCAAGCTGCGCGTTGGTCTTGCCAGGTGAGAGCGGCGTCACGACGCTCTGGGGGCGCGACAGGCGGAGAGGAGCCTCGATGCCACTGGGGTTCAGCGCCATGGCGCTCTCGAAGGCGGCGGGCAGGTCGTGCGCGCCGGGCGGGATGGTCCTCTTGCTCGGGCTGCCCTGAGGAGTCGGGGGGTTGATGAAGCTATTGTTGTTGCCCCTCTTGGGCGTGCAAGGGCGAGCCGCGGCATCGCTCAACGGCTTGTCTTTGCCGCCGGGAAAGAAGTTGGCCATGAAGCTCGCCATGGCTGCAACGGTGTCGGGGGTATACTAATGTCGAGTGCAACAGTGGCGAAGGCGATGGCTGTGAATGTGAGGATGAGAATATCAAGAACAATAACAGTGGCTTGTCGACGGTGCCGAAGCCCTGGGAGAAGGGAGAGATGGTGCGGGGGTATGTTTTTGTTTCAGCCCAGGGCGGCTTCGACGCTGAATCTCGAAGGACGGGCTGCACAGCAAGCCGACGGCCGATGATGCAGGCGACAGCGGGAGAGAAAACCGTCGTTGTCGAGGCTTGAGCCGCGGGGTGCAACGCGCGACGGAGGGTTGCTGATGCAGGTCGAGCTGATCGAGGTGTGGATGCTGTTTTGGGCGTTTGCAGGCATGTCATTGGGTGGGGTGCTCTTGACGTCAACACCGTTGCAGGGGCAACAGTCAGGCACGACGGGCCAGTGCTCAGCTGCCGCAGACTGGCGGCAATAGGGGCAAGTTCACTGGGTGCATTCCAATCAGAGATGAGCGTGGGCCAGGCATTTTCTTACACGAGCAACTGTAAAAGCAGTTTGGAGTTGTGGCGCCGGATTTCTTGCGGCGCAGTCTTTAGCATCTTGAGTCTCCAAGTATCTTGCCTTATCCCTGAGACCTTCATCGCCGTCAACGGTCAACCGTTGTGGGCCGGTTCCCACCGAGCGTTGCGAACCCAGATTGTCGAGATGAGCACCCACGCGAGTTGCGGGGAAAACGAGAGACGGGTACTGGCCCTTTCCTGTACATGTCAGCATCGGAATTCTGCTATCCCGAGCATTTTTAGCGAATTCCTGGTGATGTGATGTGCATCCTTGGCGGCCGCGCTGTTCCGTGACTTCCGTCAACTGTCGATTTCATCCCAACCGTCCCGGCCCCGTCGCTGAAGAGGACAGTTGTTTACTTTTCCTGGAGATGGCTTTTGTGGGTTAAGGGCTTCTACAATTGTCACCAAGAGTCACCAAGTTGAGAGCACTGCGTCGCATGCTGAGAGTAGCAAACTTGCCGGTGTCGGTGCCCGCTACCCTAGACCCCATTTTCTCGAGCCACCGCTTCCTCGGGGTTCGTCGGAAAGGGGCCCTTTGCCTGGATCGCTGGATTCTTGCACCAAATCCAGCCGTAAAACTCTTCCGTCCCGCTGTGCACGTTGGAAAAGGGCCACCGCCATGCAGCCAAGAGCAGACTATTGGCTATCATCGATGGGTGCGCCCGTCTCTCGCCCTGGCTGGTGGCCGAGGCCAGGGATCTAATCTTATCAATCTCCCCACCTCCCTGCCATCCACCACGAGATCAGGTGCCGCTTCGTCACGAGGGAGCGCTCCGTGCCGCGCCTCAATTGCGCCGGCTCGAACCACTTCTTAGCCATCGCATAAACCCCTCACTCACCCATCTCGTACCCGCCGCTCATAAATAGCCGTGATCCTCGCTCGTCTCACTGCGTGCCTCTCCCACGCCTGCATTCGCAAGCCCGTTTCAGAATCAGATGCTAAGCAGGCCGACGTCACCATGAAGCTGTCCACCGTCGTCGCGGGCCTTTCCGGGGCTGCTGGCGCTGCCCAGAGCCCGCTGGCGCTGTTCGACAACTCGGCCGAGGTAGCCCGGATCCCCACCAGCTACGAATCGGCCGTCATGGGCCGCCGCATCCTCGCTCTGTCCAAGCTCGCCACCTTCTCGACCGTCTTCCCCGACTCCTCGGAGACGCTTGAGAGGCGCCCCAACCACTTGGGAGGTGCGCCCATTGGTCTGATGGACTATGTCGCGGACTGTGAGGACGAGGGCAACCCAACCATCCTGGCCATCAAGATCGGCACGAGCTTCAAGAATGTCCGCGCGGGGTCCAACATCACGATATCCCTGCGATGGACGCCTCCGTATCCTCCGGCGAAGCGCATCTCGTTCTACTCCAGGCTCTCCGCCTACATACCTTTCCTCTCCCGCGATTGCCCGTACAACACGGCAGCGGAGCACCCTGAGATCCCAGACACCGTGCCGTACTCGGCGGCCAACCTGCCTCGCTTTTCCCTCATCGGCTACCTGGAGAAGATCGACGCGACCGAGTCCACGGCGACGGACCTAGCCGTTTGCTACACCAACAAGCACCGGGACGCCCGGTACTGGCTGCCAGGCAACCGCATCCACGAGAGCGAGTGGGTAAGGCTCGTTGTGACCAACGTGTACTGGGTCGGCGGATTCGGAGACAGGGCCTATATCGGCTGGATCCCTGTCGACGAGTGGAAGAGCGTGACGAAGGCTGAATGGGAGTCGATCCATTTGCCCGGAGAGAAGAAGGGCTGGAGTGAATGGAGCATCGACCAGGCTGGCGAGCTGTGAAGGCTTCGCATGTAGGCATGCGCTGCGTGTCGCCGCGCCCCGTGAGCTACGCCTCCTGACTGCTCAGCCTAGCGTCGTGGATGACACCAAATTCGATGACATAGCTGTAAGGAGTCACACTTGATAGTGCTCGTATACTCACAATAAGCCTTATGTCAACGGTTGCCGTAAGTTGCGAGGCTCTCAGTCTCTCCATGAGTGACGGTCGGGTCATGGCGTACCTAGCCCCATGACGATCTATCGACCGTCTTAGGAAAGGCTCGATAAGCCTACGCCGTTGCGGAGGGAGAAAAAGCCCATGGCCAGCGGTGAACATGGGCGGCTGGCGGCCTCAGGGACTCGGCACATTTCTTGCTGCTCGTTGGATGATTGAGACAGCGAGAAGGCAGACCCAGACAGTAAGAACCAACACTCGCAGGAGCGCCCATAATGACCGCCGCGGTAACAGTTGTTGGTTGGACAAACGAGCTCGTTGCAGTGCCTGGCACAGCCTTGACACTGGCTGCAGAACGTACACAGCCCGGTTTTCGAAGCGGCAGCGGAGCCAACTTCATCAAATAACTGCGTGGAATGCTCATTTTTCATTTCCCAATGCCACTTCCCAATTTAAATGAGGCGAATGCTTCGGCCTAGAGCTGTGAATGCCGAGCTGTGTGCATGTGTAACTCACAGCACAGTGCTGTGAACTGCACGCAATTAAGGCGCTCGTCTCATCGTCATCTCCGGCACTTCATCCCAAGACTGACGAACGGCAGCCATTTGACCGCTGAGGGTCATCTGGTGTACCGGAACAGGGCGCTCGGCTATCAGCAGCCTGCAGGCACGAAGGCAGAGGAGCTGCAGGGCGCGAGACGGTGGCTGCATTCCTTCGCGGTGGCACAACGTGGGAGGTGCAGAAGCCGCCGACCACAAATCGTGTCCTCCCGCGTATCACACATGATCTCTGAGAAACAGGTTTTCTTTGGCCTCGATGGCCAGCCAGGACATGCGGAAAATGCCGACTGAGACAAACAGACGTCTTCGCCGACAGGTGGGTGGTGTCGACGGTGCTCGGTCTCTGCCGCGCATGCGCTGCGAGCACAACAAGAGGTCTCTGCCGTATTCTGTCGGAACAGGAGGCCCTTAACGCCGCCATCCGCAGCAGCGGATTCGAAATGTTGTTACCCATGTGCGACTCCAACCTGGGCAATACAAGTTGTGCACCAAGAGTCGTTGGCCCTGCAAGTGCACACGTAGGGTCCCCATGTGGCGTCGGGGTGGTCGCCAGCATGGGCAAGCGACGAGCACCAATGGGCCCAGAGCCAAACGCTGGACGGGGTGCTTGCTGGATCAGCCGGTGCCACGAGCCATGGGAGGGTCTCGGATTCCTCTGCCCCCTTGGCCCGGGCTGTGGGCAGACGCAGGATCCGATCCAACAACTTGGGAGGCAAGCTTTACATGCCCGTGAGTCCACGGCGCCAGCGTTGACCATCAGGCATCAGTCACCGGCCATCAGCACGGCGTCAGCAGAGGACGGCTCCAGGGTCACGGAGTCAGAGCGGCAGGAAGCCTTCCAGAACGCAAAGCGCGCCTTGGTCGGATTCCGAACTGCCCAGCTAAGCGTACTGTACTCCGTACGGTGGAGTGAGCTGCCGCAGCTACGCTTGCGGTGGCGGGCGCAGAACGGCCAATGCAACGCCGAGCGCGGGGGTGCCCGCAGTGGGCGTCCCAGAGAGGGCGACGGGCGGGTCGCGGCAGATAGGGCGCAGGTACCCGACGTACGGAAATCGCGGGGCTGGGTACTTACCGACAAGCAGGCTCTACTTGTAGCTTCCCCCGCTGACTGTTGTCCAGGCCCGCCCATCGAGCTGCCAGCTCGACTTGCCACACGCCCGACGCCCTCCCCCCCTTCGGGGCTCCCGTTGGTTTACGCCAAGCTGCCCCCCTAATCCCCGATGGCACTGCTGCTCTGACACCCGGAACCTTGAACGTGCCTAATCACAGGCCCCCGTTTCCCGCGGCGCTGCCCGTTAGATCGATCGCGTAACTCGTAGTGCGCAGCACGCTGGCGCTGTCAGCCTCCCCGGGCCCCTCGGTGCCTGCGCAGCGTGGTCCCAGCGTGGTCCCTCGTAGCTTCCCTGGGTCCCGCTGTTATACCACAGTAATCTGTACCCCGACTCCCTAATTAGGCGCCATTAACGGTACCCACTTTGGCCGGCTCTGGCACCGGAACCTCCTCCCATCGCGTTTTGTGTCTCTCTTCGACGTCCTGCCATCCCACGAGTCTTCAGCACTTCCGGCCCTCCTCCGCCACGTCCTTTATTGCCATACCGCAGGCCGCTGCGCATCCATACCTGCGGCCTGCTGCTATCCGGGCGCTGCCGAGAACCCTCCGCTTCAGCTACCGCTCGTCGGGGCCTCCAGACGAAGCAGACCGCCTCGGACCGTCCTTGGGCCTCTCCGGCCAGGCCTGCTCGCCTGACATCGCACGACGCCCGGCACGTCGCCCCGAACCACCTCCTACATATTGTCGCATGCCGTGAGCGGGATGGCTACCCGTCGATCGTCCGAATCATGACCTCGAGGCCCCCAATGGGCGGCCCGCCGCGGCAACCCCAACGAGCCCTCAGCTCGACGCTGGCGGTCCAACGACCCGCCCATCACCAGCGGTCCCTGTCGCAGCAGTACCTCTCCACGTCCACGTCGCCCATGCGCAAGGACGCCCATACCGATGCGAACAACGAGCCCGTCGACGCGGCCCAAGGCCGCCATCATGCCTCGACCCCGAGGCGCGGAGGCTCCAAGCTGCGGCTGGAGCTGTCCAACGAGCTGGGCGCCGGGCCCGTGTCTGCCACCGAGTCGCCGCAGAGCCTTACGCCGTCGCGGATGATGGCCGTGTCCGACGCCATGGAGGTGGACAGCATGAGTCCGGCCCTTTCCCGCGCCTCCCAGCAGGAATCCGACAACGTTCCGATGCCCATGCCCAGACGCCGCCCGCAAGCACCCCAAGCTCCCGTTGGGACCCCCCGAATCTTGACTCCCGCGCCGTCGCAAATAAAGAAGGACCCTCGACCGAAGCCATACACTGTCGAGGTCCCGGGCGCCGCGCCGCGCTTCGTTTCGACCAACCGACATGACGCCTCGGCTCGGGACCTCTTCAGCAAGGGGCTCTTCTCGGGGCACGCCGATTTCTTTCCTTGGTCCGGCCGTCACCATGAGGATGTGTGGAGCCCCGAGGCGATCCAGAAGGGAACCTGGGATCGAGGCAGCCAGAACGAGGCGGCGTCGGCCCGGTTGGCCATCTTTCCTGCGCTGAAGCAGAAGAGCGGCCTCAATGCCCTCTCGACCATCTTCATGGGAGTTCTCAACCAACGGAGGCACCGAGGCCAGGTCACTGCGCCGTCGACCTTCAAGCCGCCGCCTCGGGTGACCCTGACCGACACCAAGCGCGAGGTGTGGCTCAAGGATTTGGCAAACCCAACCATCTCGCTTCGACGCCTCAGCAGGACAATCCCCCACGGGATCCGGGGCAGAACCCTCCTCGATCAGTGCTTGAACAAGAATGTGCCCACGGAACGCGCTGTCTGGCTCGCAAAGTGTGTCGGCGCCAACGAGATCCGAGCATTCAAGAGGAAGGGTGCCGGCGGCGCATTCGTCATGGGCGGAGAGTCCAAATGGGTGAGAGATTGGACCGTCTTCGTGGAGCAGTTTGTCGAGGCGGTGGTATCGGCTTTCGGAGAGGCAGACTGGAAAGCTAGAGTGACATACGCGTACGGCGCCCCCTCGGTGCATCCCATTTATGACTGTGCTGGCTAACGTCTTGGTGCAGAATTCGGCTGGCGACGAACCTATATTCTGAACAGCTTCTAGACCGCGACCACTACCTGGATTGGATTATGTGCGGTTTGGAAAACAGCCCTCAGTCGAGGTTACCAATGTGGATATTGATCGCCCAGATAACGTGGGCCGATCTTCTTCGCTCGCGAAAGTATGGACGCCGACTGATCTATGCCTTACTTGGGCATCTTCATACTGTACGTGTCTCATGCAATCCTGCACCTCGTCGACCTCAAAGCTGACATGATGCTACGAAGATTTACAACGACCCCGACCGCGACATCTTGATACAATTATCGGGCCAGCTCTCAGGCTTACTGAGGGGCCTCCTCCAAAACAATTCCGAAAGTTTCTTGTCTCCGAGTTTCTGGCCAAAGTACCGAGAAGCTTTGAGGTCGTCACTACCTGCCGAGGATGGCGCTCCCCAAGGTGCATTTCACAAGGTCAACGCGAGAAACGCGCGGCTCTTGGTGGCCCATACCACCTCGGCACCCGCCGGCCGCCAAGACCTCGTCCAGCTTCTGGATTTGGCTGCTCGAGGCCAAGGCGACGTCGACCTCGCCGCGAAATGCTGGGCAACTCTCGACGACAAAGCTGAGATCGTCAAGATCACTGTGGACTGGGCTACGTCTCCTCACCGGCCTGGCCTGAGCAAGATTTATGTTGCTGTCAGGCTTCTTCAGATATGGAGACCGTTCAGCATCAATGCCACGCAGCCGATCCTGGATATCCTGAGCGACATGCCTCCCGCAGATCCACGTCGCAGCAAAGGAGTCTTCCACCTTGTCTCGGAACTCGTTCGATGTCGCCTCTTCTCTGTAGCTCAGTACATGCAGTGGCTCATCGGTCGCGGTGGATTGAACGATGCCACCGACATCGACCCACGCGACGGGCCTTGTGCCTCTAGGTTGCTCATCGAACTGCCCGTCTACTGCCTGTCCGAAAGCCAAAAGGCTCAGAGGAGCAATCTTCTCCGGCGCGCCGGGCAATATTCGACGGCCGACGAATCGAATGACATCTCGAATGCCTTGAGATGTGTCGACGACACGCTGGGCCTATCTCCTCACCTGGCAAACGTCGAGATCCAAGCCAGATGCTTGCCCCTGAAAAAGCTCCTTCGAAGGGTTTCCAGCAGCAGCAAGGCGGTTCAGACTGCTATTGGAGCGCACCTTCGTGATGTCTTCACGACTGAGCTCCTCGGAAAGGTCGATTCCGTCATCGCTTTGTCTCTATTCCACTCCGTTCGCGCCATGCTAGAGACCGTCGAGGACTTTCTCATGCTGTCGCATATTTTGAAGGTGTGTTCTGCCGCCTCGGATGTGGAGCTCCTCGCAGCTAGTGTCGATACCATCAACTCGCACCTGGAGGTCTTCCTGGCTGTGGGGTGTGCGGATGCCCTCTTTGGCATTTTCCTTGACAGGCTGAAGGCCGTCAACAGCGAGCAAGGAGTTGTTGCCCGACCCCTGTTGGCGGCGCTGTCCAGCCTGGCACGACGTCTACCAAACCAGGAGGAGGTTGCCAAGCAATTGATGCGCGAACTGGCCATGAGTGATCGAAGCAATGCCATCGATGCATGCTCCCCCGTCTCGGACAACATGGCCATGCAAAACCAGGGCGCGGATGGCGAAGTGTCGGAGCAAATCGACAAGCTCCTCGCCAGCGGAAATACCATTGACCACCCGACAATGAATCGCCTGTTTCGAAACATCATTCCCAAAATGGAAGCTGGCTGGGCCAAGGGAGACGAGAGTCGAAGGGTCTTCGCGTCGCTCCTCACCAGGCTCCGGATATTCGACGCGCAGCACTTTGACAAGCTCATGGCAGACTGGGCCAGCCATATTCGGGCGCTGGCGGACCGGCCCCCGCTTTTGGAGCTCTTCCCGCTCTTAGCCAGTCTCGGTTGCCTCTCGATTTCCACCATGCTTCACACAGCAAGCTTTGGAACCCCGGCGGCGGAGAGTTCGCCGTTGGGCCCGGGCGTCACACCGCCTGGGTCGTCAGTGTATCTGCAAGAGCTCCTGCAGCTGCTCGTGACGGCGCTGCCCAAGTCCACGACACTTGACGGTGACGAAGCATATCGATTCGAGATCCAACAAAAGTCGGCAAGGTCGGAACAGCCCAAGGGGCTACTCAGTTTGATAAGAAATGCGCTGGTTGAGTACTCGGCGCTGCAAGAGCGTGCCCCCGGACGGGACTTTCCGCTCGACGACGCCACATGCGAAGAGCGCCTCCTGGAGACTCTCAGGTACCTGGTTGTGGCCGACTCAACCGCTGTGGCACAGGTGTTGAATATCGGAAACTTGCCCATCGGTGCGACTTCCATGGTCGAGAAACTCATCACCAAGCTACTCGCACCGGACGACAACGGCGATTCGAAGACGTCCTTTGACGAGATCCTCGGCCTCGCAAACGAGCTGACGATGCCGTTTTGCCAGCTCAAGCTCAACGTGGACCTCTCTGCCTCGCAAAGAAGCCCTGGCGACACGGCCGACGACAACACGTCGCGGTTCGACGCTTTTGCCAAGGCGATGGATCGCGCAATCGAGGCTAGAAACATAATGTGGACGAGCATGCTGCCGTGCTTGAGCCAGGACATCACCCGGAATCTGAGCAGTCAAGCCCATATCAGATTCTTGGACTTGATGCCTTCGCTCAAGTGCGCGAGCGCCGAAGACGATGAAGCCAACCAGCACCGCATCCATCTTGCGGAGAATCTGCTGGGAGTACTCGAAGCCATCAATTCCGGGCAGCTTCCACCTAAATCGGCGCAACTCACAGCTAACCTGGTGGACAAGCTTTCCGACCAGTGGGAGATTATTGCGTCGAAAGACGAGGAGCGAGCACACATACGCAAGGAGGTCCTCGGCCATTGGCTTCCCATGCTCTTGAGATTCATTGTTCTGAACAGCTCTTCCATGGAATCTTCGCACAGCCTGAACAACCAGCCCAGTGCTTCGAAGACGCCAATTCTGCCCAGCCACGAAGCCAGAGCAAGAATCATCCTTGTCCTCTGTGGCCTTCTCCTCGAGCTCGATTCCCAGCCACAGACCGCCCGAGGCGCGCTATCCCAGGAAGTGTTCGACATTGCCGTAGTGCTGGTCGACGCGCTGCCAGACGACCTCCGAGCTCACTGCGCCAGGCTCATTCTCTTCATGCCAGGCGGCACGGCGAGCACGAGCACGTCGTCCGACGGGCGGCTGTACTACCTCTTCAGCGTACCGCAGCCAACGCTGGCGGAGAACATGAAGCTTGCGCACAGGGACAAGGCGTCCATTCCTTACAGCGCCGCCGCCAGGGGCATGGGCGCCATGTACGGCATCGGGCCGGCGTCGCAGGAACGGCTCACCCCGTTCACGCTCCGGCGGTGGGAGATCCTGAGCGAGCCCACGCCCAACGTGGGCGAGAACGACACGAGCCTGAGCCTCGGCTTGTTCGATGCCATCAAAATACAGTGATGGCCTTTTAGGGGGGTTGTGGTGTAAACCGGGTGTCAGGAGCATATCATAGCAAAGCTTATCCTAGGGACACAGCATGTTTTATATCGGGGAGCAGTGTTTGCTTTGTCTTTCTCATGTTGACTTGTTTTTCATATTGGCACACGCATTTCTCGACACGACATACCCCTGCAGCACGACGTTTATGAACACGCCAGAGAGCGGGATGGTCTTACATGGATGGATACAGCAGATATGCATGGTGCAGCAGTGTTAAGTTGTAGGTTACTGGAAGGGTCTTGCATGCATGCAGGTGGCGTTGTCGAGGGGGGATAGCATGGGAGTGGGCATCGTGTACCATCTGTTGGGCGGCTAGGGAATCCAAAGCGTACTGCCGAGCCTCTGAGTCGTATTGCTGCTTCTTTCTGTGACGATGGTTGGCGTGAAGTGTGCGTAGGTATGAAGCTGACGGGGCTCAAAGCGGCAGGCTACTGTCCGCATTCGCGGCGGTGGGGAGATGTCGGTGTTTGGGCTTTTATTACCTCGCTAGACTATCCTACCACGGGCACCTCCACAGTGCTGCAAGATCCGTCGAGGCCCGTGGGCCAAACAGCGACTAACGGAAATACGAATAGATGCACTAAGCGCAAGCAAGACGCACGTTGACCCCCTTTCAAATACTCATACACGACAGGGGAGAACCCAATGCAGCAGCTAAAACCACCCAAACACATGTATGGCTAGGGGAAAGGAGGTGGAACAAAACGAGGTTGGAGCGTGGGGGCTGCACCTGGGGCGCGGCGGCTCAGTCGTCGTCGAAGATCTGGTACGTGTTCTGCAGGATCGTGTCGATGACCTTGATCTGCCAACCCGCGTCGGCGATGGCGGTGCTGGGGTCGGAGCCCATGAGCGTCGGGCCGAATATGACGGCCAGGTTGTGCGAGTTCATGCGGTTGACGTGCGAGTTGTCCATGACGCGGTAGAGGTGCAGCGTGAGGGCGCGCAGCGTGGCGTAGTTGGGGTCGGGGAGGGCGTTGATGATGGCGTGCAGCGAGTCGCGGCGGACGATGTCGTCGTCTTTCTCTGCAGAGGCGGGCGGCATCAGTAACGGGGCTTGGGTTGAGGGTAGCTGGACGGCATGGTATGGCTTACTGGCTGCGAGGATGAGAGCATCGTGATGCTCGTGGGTGAGGAGCGGGTCCGGCAGGTCGCGCAGGAACTGCTTCAGCAGGCCCGTCACGCTGTTCACGTCGTGGAAGAAGTTCTCGGGGTTGCGGAAGTCGAGCGCAGGATTCGAGGACTCTGTTTGGCGGGTGGGGTCAGCACGACGATGGATAAGGGGGCGCGACGAAGCCGACGTACCTGCGTCGAACATGCTCTTCAGCTTGTTGATGTGGTTCAGCGAGCCGGACTGCCGATAAATGCCCTCGACGCCCAGTCCGAACAAGTCGACGGCCTGGATGCACTGGTACACGACCATGGGCACGGCGAGACCGTCCCTCTCGTACAGGCGGTTCAGGGAGACGCCGTAGACCGGCTTCGACGGCGCAGGGATGTTCTGAGCGGGCGGGCCCTGGCTGCCATACCCGGACGGAGCATTGGGATGGCCACCGGCACTAACCGGAGGCTGGAAAGGAGACTTGGGCTGCTGAGGCGAGCCCTGCTGAGCCGGTGCCTGGGTGCCCTGGAACGGCAGGGCCCCCAGCTGCGGCGGGCCCTGCGAGGATAGCGAGCTCCCGTTGCCGTATCGCGGCGCTGCCTGCGCGGAATTCCTCGAGCCAAACTGCTGTGGTGGCGCGCTTGCCTGGTTCAGCATGTTGCCCTGGCTGAAGCTCCTGGTGTGAGGCTGCTGGAACTGTCGCTGTTGGTCCGGGGGAGGCATGCCCTGGCTCATCGGGCCTTGAGGGCCGCCGGGCTGCCCAAAGTTGCCAGTGCTGCTCCGCTGGCCGACAGAGGACGATTGTTGGGGGCCCGGGCCCTGCTGGCCGGCAGTCGGGCCAACGGACTGAGGCATGTTGAAGCTCTGTGGTGTAATTTGACTAGCAGATGAAGTCGTAGGGTTGAGGATCTGTAACAAGGTTAGTTTATGCATATGCCTCTTCACAACTTGTAGACCCAAGGGCACGGACAGGATTCCGCTCGTATTTAACTTCATATTGAGGTTGGACCTTGGTGTGCTGAGCCGCAACGAACTCGTTCAGGTCGCGCACGTTGTCGATGGCGGCGACGGCTTGGCGCAGGCTGCGAGGCTGGGGGTTCGTTTCGCCTGCTGGGCTCTGGAACGGGCTTACGATCAATCCATTGCCGAGAAGGAGCTTTTCGTTAAAGGCAGCTGTGGAGGTCAGCATGAGAGCAGCCAGGCTTCTACGCGAAGGCATCACCTACCAAACTTCTGCATCTGCATGGTGACGCCCGAGTCGGTCTCCGCGATGAGCTCCTGCAGCGCCTTGACGGCCTCGGGACGGGCCGACGTAAGGAGGTGTGCCTTTTCGGCCTGCAGAGCATTGACGTGCCCTTGATAGGTCTGGTCGGCGGCTTGAACCTTCCTGAGCAGGTCTTCCTCCTGCTGCGCGGCCGACTTGTGCGCCTTGAAGGCGCCGAGCACCTTGCCGCCGCCCTGCCTCGCCTCGCCCGTCCTGGCCCTGTCGTACTCATCTGCCAGCGAGTCGTACTTGGCCTTGCTCTTGCGCATGTGCTGCTCGAGGTCGGCAACCTTCTGCTCGGCGGCCATGCCGTTGGTCTTCCAGCTCTTGCGGCCCCGCTCGGCGTTGGCGGCCAGCTCGAGCAGGTCCTCGTGCATCTGGTGGAGCGAAGCGGCGAACTGCAGGCCGTTGTCGGCCATGCGGTCGTGGATGTTGAGCATCTCGTCGTAGGACCGCGCGAAGGAGCCCTGCCGGTGCTCGGGCCGGCGCGAGCTCTCCGAGGTGTGGCGGCAGATCTTTTTGAGGCCCTGTGCGTGGTCGTCCTCGAGGACCGACCGCTTCTTGAGGAAGAGCGCGTATTCCTGCAGAGGGTGAGCTTTAGACCAGGCGGCATGCGGGCGGCTCGTTCTGGGCGAAGGGAAGGTACCTTTGCTGAAGCAATGCTTTGCTTGAGACGATTCAGGAGAGTTGGTATGCCGAGCTATTCGGCGTCAGCACCTTGCTTAAGCGGACGCGTCAGGCGCCGGACTTACCTCTGAGGCCATCACATCGCTGACCTGCTTGGACAGCGCCGGGTCGATGCCCGGCCGAGGGGGCTGTTCCTTCTGGCCAAGCGACGGTTGGGCTGGCGGCGGCACGCCATCGCCACCCTCACCGGCTTGCCTCGCGCCCGAAGGGTTGTCGGCCGTCGAACTGTCGTTTTCGACCTGCCGCAGCGTCGTCGCTGGCTCGGTCCCCGGCAGGCTGTCGCGCTGCTGCTGGAGATTCGGCAGGGCGTCGTCGTCGCCCGAGGTGCGAAATTCGGTCATGTTTGGCTGAGTGGTGCTGGGCAACGCAGCAAGTGCGGGGGTTGGGTTCGCTGCGGGAGCAGTCTCGTCTCCCAAGTAGTTGAGAGATGGCAATCCTGCAGTGCCCGTCGCCGTCGCCGGGTCGGCTCGAGACACCGGGCGTCTTCAGCGAAGCGAGGGCGCGCTGGTGGAGGCGGGCGGGAGACGGGGCGGGTTGTAGTCGCCAACAGGAGGCGGTAGCTGCTCTCTGGGGGCGGGCCCAATCCGCTGCCCCGTGACTCGTCAACGCCCAATGCAGGCGCAGGCGCAGGCGCAGATGCTCGACGTGGTGAGGTGCAAGGCAGGTATGGGAGGACGCTGCAGCTGTCACGCTTCGGAGGCGTGGCGAGGTTCGTACGCGTGGACGCAGATGAAGCGTGGCTTCAGTTATTCCCGCCGCCAGGCACGGAAGTCACTAGCAGTGAGCAGGAGCAGGCTAGCACCGCCAGACGTCGAGCTGCGGCGAGGTATGACGACTTGGCCAAGGCCACAGTGGCGTGGCGGGCAGCTTAGTGGCTGCGCGCGCTGGCCTGGCTGGCATCCTGGCCACGCCGCACCCCAGGCCAACGTTGTACGGCGCTGCGCTCCAGCGGGCGCGCGGCGTGCCTGGGTGCCCAAGCACGTGGCACTAAGCCTGGTCGGGCCATCCACAGCCACGCCGCCTCGCGCTGCCGCTCGCCTCGTTGGCCGTGGTTTGGGCACCACCAGCGTTTGCGAAACGCGCGACGCGGGAGCCCGGGTCCATAAAACCTGATACGAGGTTCGGAGCCGGCTTGCTTCTCGCACGTGCTGGGTGCGTCGCCGCGCTCGGGAAGGCATCGCGCCGTTTCCAGGACGCGAACTTGTGACGTCCCGAGGCCGATGAGAGAACCATCCTGTCCCTTGAATTTCCCCTCGGGGATGGCATGCGTCGCCGAAGCGGGCGGTTTGTTTTACTACGTACAGCTTTTACAGACTAGGATTGCGCATCGGATTTAGAAACGCTGCGCCACTGAGCCGGAGGGATTGTTGCGACGTGCATCCTGTAATCGACAGATGATAGTCGCCCCACGGAGTTCATTGCTCCGGCTGGTTCTGCAAAGGTGCGACTTTACAGAAACAAGCCCAAGTGATACGCTCTGCTCTGAAGCGTACGGGGCCAATTCAAGCAACTACAATGAGGAACTTCGGGCGAAAACCAGCCACAGCCACATGCGACACGCCGGCGTTCGAGTACTGCTTACTCTTTGTCGATGCTCGTGCTCCAGGACTGCGTGGGCTGAGATCTGGACTTCCACGTCTCGTCGCCCCTCGTCGCTTTGGTACTTCCCACGCCGTGCCATCAAGCATTTCAGCATTCGAGCGGTTCTCCCATTCACGGCCAAAACTTGGCGAGAGCCTCACGAGCCAGGCAAGCAGTCGATGCTGATGACCGATGAATGTTTTTCGGATTCCAGAACCGTAAGCGATGAGAAGGAGCCTAGATATTTTCCGACCAGAAAGCCTGCCGGTTTCTCTACTTGGCGGTTCGTCCGTCAAGAGACAGTAGCCCAGCGCCTCAACCCCGAAGAATCGACGACCCGAGCACTCATGCTCCTCTACCCATCCCTGATCCTCATACAACCAACGCCCGCTCCCTCGTCGTCGTTTATCGCAGACGTCTGGCTTCACGTTCGGACTCGAGCAGGCACAGGATGTCGTCCTCGCGAACTGTGGGAAAGCGCACGGCAAGTCAGCTCCTCCGCCGCACATTCGTCGCTGTTGGGGGGGTGTGAGGTTCGCAAGCATACCAGGGCCCTTGACGTTTCGGATGATGGATCGGGTCTGGTCGTCCATGAACTCGACGCGCACCTGGGTGACACCACCACGAGAGCCTGCGGGAGAAATCCTAGTTAGCGATTCTGTCGTTGCGACACCCCGCCGTCGTCGTGTACGAGAAGAGCATTTCTGCAGCGTCTCTGGCTCGGGCGGTTCGAGGAGGGTTTTGGTAGCGTACCGGTTCGGCCGAGAACTCGGGTCACCTTGACCAGCTTGACGGGGGCCTTGGAGGAATCCATTGTGATGTGTGGTTTTTGTTGTGCTGTGCTCGCGGGCAGACGATGAGGTGGTAGCGGCGGCGAGACAGGAATTTGACAAAAGATTCGCTTCGTTGAAAAGTGGACGCACCTATTTTGTGCCATTCACCAGGGTTTTCCGCGCCGTGGTGCATCCGCGCCCCACCACGCGATAAAAGTCACGTGCACTTACCCGAAACCCCAAAATCTGCCGAATCTAACCCGACGCCGCTTACGGTGAACGGGAAAACATTTGGTCCGTGGAAGATCCGTTTCGCTTTGTCAGCGCCTTCACCGTTGCCTAAATCGGCACCGTTATCCGCCGGCTCTCTCAACACAAGTCCGCTTGTGGTCGGACGCCCAACTTGCACGAATGTTATCCCGAGACTACGGATAGAAGCCAACGCAACAGTTCGCAAGGGAGTTGCGCTTTACCGAAGATGGTCACTGTCCCGGGAACCAGGTTCAAAGGCAGCGACCTACGAGTACGCGCTAACTCGAGCGCCGCGCTGAGAACTGTGCTTGAGGTCCTTTGACGTTCACCGACGCAGTCTCGGTCTGCTTTCTTTTGACGTCTGATTGGGGCCTCACCTCTCGAATTTCCTTCTGAAGCGACCGTCACCTCCGCGGGGAGCTGAAGCGTGTTTCACTCGGGGCCCCGGTGGCCGCCAACCCCCCCGGATAGCAGTCCGCGTTGATCAGAGGGCCACCCTGCCGCAAGCCCCGTCCCTTGTTTCCTCACGATGGGCGCCCTGCTGGCTGAGGCCGCACCTTATGTCCGGCGGAGCCGCTTCGTGCGTGTTCGTACCTGTGACGAATCGGGCGAGGCGCATCTCATCTGCGTCGAGTGTCTCTGATCTGCAGGGCTTTGTTTTCCGCGTGTGTAACCTATCATGTAGCACCGTGGCCAGTCCCTTGCCTCCGCGGTGAACTAATCTCCGTTCTCGTACTTCGTAAACCGCAACACGTCGGTTCTCAACTTGGAATTGCATCAGCGGCAAGTTTTGCCGCGGCACGTGCAGTCTGCCGTCTTGTCGGTCAACACCTGCTACCCTGGAGGGTGCATCTGATGTTCACGTGGGTATTTGCCGACATACCCAGCCATCCGGTGACAATCTCTCCGGTATTTCAAGCGAGGGCTAGTTCTGACTGCCGTAAAAGGAGTGTCTCACCTGCCCTTCTGGATTGCGCAAGGCAGTATTCCGTGTTCGGGCTGTTTTCAGAGTGGATATCTCCAACGGATCCGGGTCCACGACGCCGCTCTTCCGTCTCCCTCGCAAGAATACTGTAACACAGCATACGGAGTACAGGCATCAGCATAGCACCAGGAGTGTTTGAGAAAAGATTGGTGGGGATAGTGTCTGTTCAGGTCTGTGCTCCTTGCCTTGACAATGCAATCTCTCGAGCGACGCTGAGGGAAGTTGGTGCTATTCAAAGCCTCTATGACGACACATCTTTCTATACCTCGCCTTCGTCCACATGATACACGACCATTCTGACGGTCAACTAAAACTATGCCTGCATTGAAAGTGAAGTGTTGCGCAACGACATCCACAGCCGGTGATGTTCATCTGCACCACCCAAGTACAAATGAAAGAACCTTGATCTATATATACAAAATCTCCGCCGCCTCAGTTGCCATGGCGTTTGATCGTTGCCTGTGTCTATCCTTGAAACACCTAGAAAGGAATCGTGTAGAAAGTGACCTGCCAGCGATGGGGGATCGAATGAGTGCCCCCAAATGTCTTATGAAGGGAGGGTTGAGACTTCATCGTCGGAGGATACACCCTCTTCTTTCGTCACCGTTGATTCGGCGTCAGTCTTGGACGCACTGGGCCAGCTCGGCGCCGGTACCAGGGCGTACTTCAGGCCGTCTTTGCTTTCGAGCTCCTTGCAGAGCACTTGGATCGCGAGGTTCCATCGTGCGGTCAACCGGGACTGTCTGGCCCCGAAGACGGTGTCGACGGCCTCCTCTTCGCCTGCGAATGTGCCCTCAACTTCGCGTCTATCAGACTGTTGCTGTTCTGCGAGTTTCTCGAGCTCAACCTCCTGGCTGTCCAGGAGATCTTCCATACTCTTCGATTGACGCTCCCGAATCATGTTGATCTTTGATTGGTGCCGCCGTTGCATCTCGTCACGGAGTTTGTACTGGTGATTCAGGTCTCGTAGGTTCTGCTCGGTGACCACGCGAGGCGGCATCTCAAGCTCGCTCGGGTTGCATCCTGGCCCATCGCAGTAGGCCTCCATATGCTTTATCCGAAAGTTGATGCTGCGCTCGCTCTGTTCGAGGGTGGATCGCAACTCCATCTCCTCGGTGATCTGGTTGTCCTCAAGCTGGGCTGTCTCTCTTGCGTGTTTGTCCTTCAGCTCCTCCACCTGCTTCGCCTCCTTTTCTGAGAGAGAAATCTTTTCTCGCCACTGTCGCATCTCCATGGAAGTCTTCATGTTGTCCATGAATTCGCTGAATCGCTGCATCGCTCGGTTCTGCTCTTCTTGAAGGACTTGAATTTCAGGGTGCTCCGCTGAACGCTTCTCGGCAGCTTCCTTGTCTTCTCTGGACGCCGTGTCCTGCGCTGCCTTTGTTTCGTCCGAGTCCTGGCATTTCCCAGACTCTTCCTCATTGCTGCATATATTTGGGCAACCGACAATCGTATCCCAAACGCCTCCGCAGACGGAGCAGAACTCAGCCTTGCACACACAGGTCAAATGTGTTGACCCTTGACGGCGCTCGACCAGACCCCGACAATTGTAGCACCTCTTGCGGCTCAGTTGGGTTCCCTGCCCAGGCTCTGTTCCAGGCTCTGTTTCCACTTCCAAGTCCTTGGGACAATCATTTCCGATGGGATGAGCGTCTCCTTTGCAAATGTTGCAAACCCTTGTGTGGCACTTGCGACATGCGACGGTAAATGGAGCGTTGGGGTCAACTTGCTTCGGATGCGGGATGAACTCTCCACAGGAAGCGTTCGAGCAGAATATCCTCGACTTCCATGGGGTATTAAACTGGACGACTGCCTTGAGAAATGTTTCTTGTGCCGCTGTGTCGAGGACCGCTTGGATGTTTGAGGCTGGCACTGGCGTGCAGCAACGGGGTGGCATTTTAGTTTCATCCTTGGCCGCTTGGTCGACCAGCTTTCTCAGGCATTCTGTGCAGAGAGCGTGACCACAAGGGAGACTTTGTAGCGGCGCCGATACAGAACCGTCGGTTCGACAATTTGTACATGATCTAGGAGAGGGCGCGGTCAGTACAAGCGTGTCGTGAGATGAAGCTGGGGTAGAAGGCAGAAGAGGCGTGCGTACGATGCTGGTGTGAAGGAACGACTTGGCTTCCTCCTGAGTTTCATCCGGCTCCGGATGCTGGAAAAGCTCTTCCTAGTATTGAGACTAAATATGCTCTGGGGGGAATTGTCGGCTGCGGAAGCCAACTTGTGCGACCTAGACGGGTCGAGCGTCGGACCGTCTTGTGCAAGATACTTGTCATAGGGATAAAAGCTCACGCCACTCAATGACTTTGCCGGGGCGTCCAAGCTGGCTGGATTTGGACTCGGGGGGCCGAAGATGGAGGAGTGCGGCGTGAGATATGTGCTCGCAGTGCCGTCTGACGACGTAGAAAAGGTTCGCTCCTGTGACGTCGATTCGCTGAATTCCGAAACGGCCGTGGACATCTTTCGCTTGTAGGTGCATATTGAGGGTAGGGTTGTCTTGATGCCGAGTGCGTTGGCTTTGGCTACCAGCTCTTGGTCGAGATTGGTTTCCGATTCCTCGACGGGAAGCTCTAGCACCTCTGCGCAGTACTCAGCGTCGCCGAGCTCTGGTATGGGAAGTGTTTCGTCCATGGTCCTCTATTTGGTATCCGTAGCCGTGGATATGCCTTTCAGGTTCGCACGCAACAAGTGAGAGGGTGAGGGTGGCGGACTTCCGATAGGCGAAACGACAGGGGCGTCACCGAGGGCCAAGGCGATGGGGGAAGCCACAGTCAAATAAGATTTCGGGCAAACGGTAAGGGGCTTGACTAGCTCTGACGATGGCAGCTGGCCTTCGCCTCGCGATCCGGTGGTGTGGTGTGGGTAGTGAAGACAGGTCGGGAGGATTTGAGACACAAGGTCAGATCTGACTCTCGATGTGCACCCCGTATTAATGCGGTTGGCCAGCGCGAAGATGTTCGGAGCTGGGTGTCTAAGAGCAAGCGGAGGAAGCTAGAGCAAGGTCTCAGAATAAGAAATACGCCGGTCCCAAGGGCGAGTGTAAGAGTCGGCCGAGGGCGGCTCCGCCGTCCAAGGGTTAAGAGCGGGAGAGCAGCGCAGGGCGAGGGAGGGCGGACACGGCAACCCTCAACAGGGTCAGACGGCCGGGTTGAGAGGCATACGTAGTACACACGCAGACCGGCAGGCTGGTCGACAGCGGAAGAAGCAAAATGAAAAGCACAGAAGCCGATGTGCGGACGGTGAGGCGACTGTGGACTGTCGGTATGTAAGTGGGCATCGCGCAACACGTTGACAAAGCACCGAGTAAGATCGGACAGGATTTGCGAGAACCGCGGCGACAGGAGTTGTCGCCTCGGCCAAGGGGTGAGCCCGAGCTAGGGAGAGAAGAGGTGAGAGGTCAGACCATGCAGGTGACTTGTTGATTCATCAACCGACGACGCTCGCATCACCAGAACCCATGTGCTGTCCTCCGTCAGGCAGACCCGTCCACCTGGCGCCCGGGCAGACACCCTGGCGCGTGTGTCCATCGTGACGATCCAACGGTGAGCCCTTACTTGTTCGAGCCGTCAACCGGCACAGCTCAGAGGCCAGTGCCGCGTTTCCGTACATGGATGCATCACGAAAGACAAGCGCCGCACGCCGGGTCTCAGCACCGGTAGCTTGGGATCGATCGTCGGCGCACGAAGCCTCACCTCGGCCTTCACCCGCCGCTGGGATCGCCGGTCACGGTGGCCCGCGTGGCGGACTTGCGGTCATCGTGTGATTACGGCATCGCAGCCTTCGCGGCGAAGAGCCCAAGCCGGCACGGAAACAAAAGGAAACATCGAGGCGAGATGGGAAAAAAGCAACGAGCAGCAGCAACAGTACCAAGTGTACGGAGTACGGAGCACGGGTAGCATCACCGGCAGCAGCAAGCCTGCCCCCCTCGCTGGATCGACCGCTTGAGGCCTTTCGGGCCACCCTGGGCGGCACAATCAATCAATGCCAGTGTTCACAAGCCCCTTGTTCTCATCGGTGGCTGTACGGGTCTGCAAACCCTGGCTCCGGTTGTTGTCAGTAGCAATGACAAATGCCGAAATCTCACTGCCTCGATAGGAAGCTCGGCATCCTCCAATGCACCTTGTCGAGGCTTGCATGCCAGTCCGACGCCACTTTCTTTCTCCCAATGGATTCGAGTTGAGGTCTTCAATGCTTGGCTGCGTGCGTTAAATGCACCTCAGATCCTGCGCTTCCCTGCCAAGCAGACATGCTTGAGGCAGATGAATGGTAGCTCGTCTCCGAAATTCTCAACCACTCACCGGTCTATACACTTTCTCGCATCGCAAAGCTGCCAGTTCTGTTGGGCCGAACCGGCTGCCCACTTCGTTCACGGGCCTGTGACCGAAAAGGTCGAAGCAAGGCGCGCCCGGCTCCAGTCAAACTCTGCCAGCAGGGATTCACGGATACTTTTCATCGGGTGATCAAGTGAATACTCGACCAATGCAACGCGATACGGCCCAAATAGGCTTCCAAACATGAACTGAAGCTTTCGTACGGAGTATGGCGTACTTCCAAAACCGTCTAGTACCCTGTCGGGCTCAACGCTCCAAAGAAGCAATTCTGGACCAGGGCACAACAAAAGGCCTTCCTATTCGGCCGAAACAGACCTGGCTGGAAATGCCGGAGAAACATCGCTCACGAAACGGACATAGCGCCACGGGCCGTGATACCTGATACCTTGCCTAGCCTAGCAGACGGCACTTGTTCTCAGCTCCGCGGCACCGGGTGTTTGTTGGAGCGGTGTGCCAGGAGCCGATGCTGCATTGAACTGGCTGTACTCCGTATGCAAGTTAAATATGTTGCCCTGTGCGAAGCGAGCATGCAGCGAAATCATCCTGCTATTCACGTAGTAAATCTGGCATTGGCGCAAGGGCGTCCGAGCAAATTGCTTCGCTTTCGTGCTCTTGATCCAATCGCCATTCACCGGCATTAAAGCCCTTGCAGCATGTACCACAGTTTTCCGGGTTCCCGGGTCTGGACGGGCGGCAGCCAACACTCAGAGTCATTTTGGGGAGCGTGACGCTGTCTCATGTCATGGCAACACTCGAGTGGGCTGACCGTCAGCGGGGCCATGCCTGGCGTCGTACTTCAGACCGAAGCTGGCTAGGAAAGATCCTTCCCATTTCTACTCGTCGAGGAACGAAATGGGATCATCTGGGGACATGATGGCTCCCTTTGGTGTTGAGAGGTGAGTTCCGCCGCCGGCGCCTCCCACAGTCGGGTCCTTTTCTCAGCTATCGGCCAAGCAAGTCGCTCAATTCCGCTGCCCGGAGAGAATGGAGCCGAGTGAATAGCTGCATTTGCTCAGAATTCCAAACATCCTCCCTGCAGATGCGGCATCGACGTCCATTGGCGACTGCCAAGTTGCTTCGTCCGGAGGCCTGAGCTTCCAGTGCACCACTGCAGCCCCTGAGCGGCGCCATGCAGCCACGATGGCTTGATCGAGCTGGACCTGCAGTGAACACTGTCCATTGTTTTCACGAGCGTAGATAACTAGCGACCCCAAATTCTGCGCAGTTTGGACATCAACTCACCGGCAGGCAGCTCTGCATGCAGTGATACTCCCTTCCCTCACGTAGAACAACAAACAATGGTCCCTCACTTGCAATCTTAACCCCAAAACTTGGGTCACTCGCTCGACAAATTGCCTACGGTTGGGGCACACTGCTCTGCTGATCATGATGAGGGCTTCTCTGTGTGAATGGCCGGGGGATGCTCTCGCCAAGCTCATAAGCGTCTCTTTTCAGCTCGTTCCTTTGGTCTCTCTGCGTGCTATCTTCGCTGCTGTTGACGAGTTCAATCATCAAAGCTCAGTGAATCAACAACTTGCGTGAGCTCGTCTCCGTCAGCATCCCCTTTGGGCATCTCTAACTCATGTACAAAAAGTGCGACAAGCTGCTTTTCTGCGTGACAGGGCTGAAGCGCCCAGGAACGCAGGGCCGGGGGAACGACGAGAGGGCAACTGAACCGCAACAGTGGTGAAAAGAGAGGAGAGCTGCTTGCCGTTGCGATTTGCGCGAGTGAGCAACAGCGACTAGACAGCGAGGCAGTTTCTGCCTGGTTATTTCCTGAACGCTTGAGCCCACGATGTGAAGGGAGCGAGTCCCTCGGCGAACCGTCCGCAAGTCCATGTCCTGCCGGTCTACTCCGAGCTTCGGGTTCAGCCCGTGCGGCAGGGCGTCTAGACTCCGAGCTGTTAGGATGACCTGCCTCCCATGTTAGGCAATGCGCGGCGTCACGAACCTTAATCGTAGAACGTGCAAGGCCGCCAAACATCCTCGTCCGGTCGGGCCATCTTCTACACGAACTCTATTAACGCCTTAGTTTGATCCTGACCGGTGAGGATCTTGGCCTTGCCCCCCTTGACGGTTGGCGAGTCAGCAAGGTCAGGTATCAGTTCCTCCTCGTCGGTCGAGCTCTGCTGCTCCCGTCAGGAGGTGCACCATTATCTGATGCCCTCTGCTTTTCTACTGACCACCATACGGTGGTGTAACGGACCGTTACACCGTCGTGCCACTAGCAAAATAATAGGCAATTGATCGAAATTCTTGCAATTAACGCAACGGTACGGAGTACCAGCTGCCGCAAAGGATTAAACGTGCGCGACCGTAACTCTTGGCCGTTAAGAGCCGGCTCCTCTGATTGGCCAGGACCCCCACGCAACGTCGGTGTGGTCTTACTGTACGAGCCTTACAGGGATGAAGTTGCCCCGACCGACCCCATCTCATTGCTCCGCCTGTCCTGCTTTTGCAGAAGAACCCAGTCGTGGTTTGCAAAAGCGAGCTACTGCCGCATTCGTAACTGTCTCACATCCATGCTAGACAGCAAATTTAAAATGGCGTTAATCTGGCCTACAGTTGACAATTCGATGTTAGCTCCCCCACAGAATAATAGCACGTGTGACAATTACGAATCCTACGAGTTCATGTAGTAGGCATTACCCCGTATCCTCACGTCACGCATCTCCTGATACTATCGCCATGGCCATACCGGAATAGGACATATCAGACGATGGGAATGGCCGATTCCAATTCCAGTGGCCAACGATGTAAGTACTCCTGGTTAGGTTCTGTCAAGCAGTGATGCGTAGGTACATACTTCCTGATGTGTACTCGTACAAGACGTTTCTATAGTCAGTTCTTACAAATCTCATCGTTATATCCAATGTTGTGGACAGGGCGGTGCTAGATTCACTGAGACCAGCCGGTTTGTCGCTTAATTATCTACCTTCAACTCTTTTGAACTCCACCAACAGACTGCTGCTTTCTTCCATTCTCACCCGTCAGCTTTGCCGGCATAGAGAATGCGAGTCCCTTCGTTTGCATTTGTCTTCGCGGTCGTAGCGCACTTCCAGCTATGGCCCGGAGCAAACGGGGCAGATGTCGCCCCAGTGGACGTCTCGGAAATCGAATACGTCTACCGTGGGGAGTTTGTATACGGGAACGAGCTAAAAAATCTAAAGGCAGGGGAAAAACTCGAAGACATCATCTTCAACAGGATTAAACGAGATGACGGAATTCTTCCTCGAATATTCTCCAAAACTTCTATCAAAGATAAGATACTAAGCAAACTGCCACGGAGCGTTAGGGACTTGCTTTTACGGCCGGATTACGGCCTCTCGAAATATATAGCGGGCAACTATGAGCTCGAGAAGACTGTTTTTGTAAGTTATACCTCGGACTTGAAACACGCTTATGGAAGAGCCCATGGTACCGTGGGATGCATTGGGGAGACTGGGGAAGTGAGAACCCCTGGAAAAGGAGTCATTCTAAAGGTCAAAACAACGCCAAACATGTTCTCTACCAACGACATGGCGTATCGGTATGGAGCTGGAAACATTTATCCGGAAGATATGGAGTATGTCGCCATTGGCGGCTCTAAGAAGGACCAGATTGTCGGTTGGGCCGTCGTCGACCATAAGGAATATGGAGAGCTAGACCGTTCAACCCTTCCCACCCGAGAGCAGCCAGGTATGTTTACCGCGAATCCAGACTACCGGCCGGAAAAGTATCAAAACCTACGGCCCACGCCGGCAAAGGATATACCTGCAAAGGCACAAAAGCGTCTTTTGGGCGTCATAAAGGCACCTCGCTGTTCCACCAGCTCTCTCGATTCTCTTGGTTTTCCGACGAAACGAGAAGCGGCTTGCGTGTGGGCCGACGATATCGAGACGAACACGAAGCCCGACGGCAATGGCCCCAAGTCCAAGGCCTTCGCCGACGCCGACGCGAAAAAGGCAGCCGACGACTTCTCGGAAAAATACTTTGAAAAATCACTCGACAAGTACAAGCTTCGCGGGGTAGCAGAAAACGCAAAGCAGACGATAAGCTTCACCAGCCTCAAGGAGAAGTTTAGCAAGTCATGGAACAGTGGATTCCAGAAGCTCAGGACGGTCAACTTCAAGCCCAGGGTAGAGGGAGGCATTATCTTTTCAGCAGTCGAGCTGGGCCTCTGGGCCAAGAGCATGGTCGAAGTCTTTTCCAAGGAGTCGACCGCCCTCGAACAGGCTGCCGTCAGCACCTCCATCATCCCGCTTGTCGGCTGCTTCACACAGGGCGCGGCAGACGCGGAAAAGGGGAAGGCCAACCACTTCGACACCGGCTTGTGTGCCGTCGCCGACGCGCTCACGTTCTCCCCGGCGTGGCCCTTCGGGGTGGCGCTGCATCTACTACGTGCCGTGGTCCCCGTGTCCGACTTCCTCTTCAATGCCGGCAAGGAATGGGCGGAGGCGTCCGAGTGGGCTGCGGCCCTATCGAAGCGTCCGGGCGACCAGCCCGAGCACTACCAATCGGTGTGGGCCGAGTATCGCGCCAAGGCATTCGAGCAGTTCAAGTCGCCTGAAGTTGCCGCCATGACCGACGCTCAGTTCTCGTCGGAGATGATTGGGGTCCTGTTCCTGGCAGCGGGAACAGCAGGGACTATGCATGCAACTTCCTTACAGGCTTCCATCACTAACAGCACTACGGACGAGGAGAGAAGCAAGCTCGAGAACGCTGGCAACTTCTTGATGGAGGACAAGCTTGGGGAGGAGATCTGCTCTGACATCCTGGACAGGAAGAAACGACTCCAAAAGTCCTTGGAGAAGGGCATAAGAGATAAGTTAGAGGAGATATACGGCGAGTTCGACAAACAGTACTTTGAGACTGCCAAGGATAAATACGCGATTTGGTATGAAGGCGCCTACCGAACCCAACGCGATAAGGACCCTCGGCGATATATCAGTCGAATGCAAAGCACATACGGGAGGGGTCATGGTTTGTCCGGTTTGGAGCCCGGGCCAGGTGGCGACGAGGATGCGGCTCGCATCAGCAAGGAGGTCACCGACAAGCTCACGGTGCCGGAGCCATGCCAGCCCCCGCGCATCGAGGATTGCGTAGGTTCCCCAACTCGGGTGGTACATATCTTAGCTCTCAACGGCGTACTAATGCGACGAGTGATAATAGACTGCAGATGGTGCTAAGTATAGCTGCACTCTAAGTGGTGTAAGTAACCCTTCCCGCCGCTAGCAAGGTTCTCGTTGACGGTATGCTGATATTACGATGGCCGGCCTTAGACTGAGACAATCGCGGTAAATGGCGTCCTTTGCCGATGCCGGCCGGCCGAGCCAAAGCAGTCCCAGCAGCCCCCGCGCACCGAGAAATGCGTAAGTTCCCTAACTCGGGTGGCAAACACAATGGCTCTTAACTAGACGGCATATTGATGCGATGAGCGATAATAGACTGCAAATGGTGCAAGGTATAGCTGCGCTCTGAGTGGTGTAAGTAACCCTTCCCGCCGCTAGCGAAGGTTCCCTTTGTTGACGGTATGTTGACAATACGATGGCTGGTTATAGGCTGATACAGTCATTGTGAATGGCGTTCCTTGCCGCTGCCGATGACTAGCTGATTCTCGCTGCTGGTCTCACCGAGAGAGACCTACACTGGGAACTAGAAAGGAATCGAACAAGAAATACAGGTCAGAAGAGCTAAAAGTTCTAAGAGCTAGGGATAAACAAGGAACCAATATGTAGCATCCGTCATGTGCCTGAATTCGGTAATCCATTCAATACTACGTAGGTTATGGGCCCATGCGTACGTTGAATGTTGGGTATTACAGAGAGAGGCAGATGCAGACAAGGATCACAGACAGACGCAATTCAGTAGTGTCACCCCCACGGTAGGTATCAGGGTGAGGCTGAGAATGATCTTCGCCACCTCCAAGAGAACATAGGCATCTCCATCACGTCTTCGCCGTATTTAGCTCTAGCAGGCGCGGTCGATGACTCTAGCGCTGTAGTATGAAGTCCAATTATTGCATAAGCTTGGGCGGTGATTAGATCTTCTGTGGCAGGACAAGAGGGCACAGCTCCTGGCGCGGCAGCTGTGCCTCCGCAAATCTCGGGCTGCCAGCATATCTCGGTACGTTATTTCACGTTTCATCCGTTCCGCATTGTCGGGCGTGGTAAAATATGTCCTTCCTTTTCTCGTCTCTCTTTGCACAATGCACAAGGAGGCAGCTGAAAGGGACTGGGCATTGTTTGAAGGGAGAACGATTCCATTTGATGCTTAAGGAGCCTGCACCCTGACACTGCCACAGTCGTGGGGTGTGTCTCTCCCGCTGAACTATCCCACTCGAACAAAAGCCATCCCCCTCCAACAAAAGCTGTCCCCCTACTTCTCTAAGCACAGAGACAGTGGTAGCCTGTACCGACGTCCGCCAAACACTGGGCCACCTTGCCACTATCACACGTAAACCACTGACAATCGAACTGGTAGTTGCAAAGGCTCTCGGCCTGTTGGTTTGCATGCAATTCGCATGTGCAGTAGCATTGCTCGCAGGCGCCCTATTGTCCGCCCGGGCGTTAATAGTCGCTCCAGTCCTTGGTAAACGTGCAGGTCGATAACGGCGGTGAGTGTTTCTAATGGTAGTCCCCATCGCCACCAGAATCGCAGTTACCGAAGGGAAGCTTGGGACCGCAATACATGCTGGAGTCAAAATCATGGGTAGGACCGATAAGAAGGTAGCCATCCCATGTACCGCCATGTGTGAGGTCTAGGCACTCGGTGTAGCAAAGTTTGTTGCCATTGTTCTTAATGTGGTGCTCAATCGCGCCAGCAATGGTCGCTTCCTGGGCTGTTGTGTCGCAGTTCCGGCCGTTAGGGCCGTTGGCCTGCACTACGTTAGAATATAGTCTTGGGAATCGAGACAGCTTAATCTACCAACCTGGTATTTATACGATACTTTTCCGTTGCCGGCAGCTCCATAGAAAACACCGCAAGTCTTGCGTTTAGAAGCATTGTAAGTAACGGTACCTAAAGGTTAGTCTTTGATATGGAAATAGTCCCCAATCGGATATTACTTACTAAGATCAGTCACAAGAGCATATAAGGAAGGCGTCAGCGGTGCGATTGTATATTAATCGGTCAAAGAACTTGCCTTGATACCTCCATAGATCACGAAGCAGGAAGCAGCTGCGCCAAGGACCTCACAGACCTTAACAAATTAATTAGAGCGAAATTTCGTATATCGGAGGTTCGCCTTACCTTTACGTTCTTGCGCTTCTCAACTGAAGATACTCCGTTCTCAACCACGCTGAGAGAAGAGTTCTGAGAAGAGTTCTCAAAGTCTTCGAGATTATATTGCAGAATTCTCTGGGGCATGCGGAAAGTCTCAATAGCCGGCGTAGCGGCTGCATAACAGGTAGAGGGAACCAGAGAGGTTAAAGCCAAGAAGTTGATAATTGCGTGCTTCATCTTGACGGAAATATTCGACTAAATTCGCGAGGAACAGGAGCAGGGGAAGAAATGAGGTCGTTGCCCTGATGATCTTGTTCGGAAGATTGCTTTCAGGGATGGATGGCCGGGTCCTTTCCATGACAGGGTGATGAGCGTGATTGCAAGTAAGACTTCAGCTCATCGACTCATTGTGGTTGAAAGAATAGCTTATTGGGAGAAGGAGGACTCTATTTATGCTGCAAGTAGCACTGGGAACCGCAAGGCCATTGGTATCTAGGCCAGCATTGAATATCGGAGATATCCTGACCAGGCGAAATTGTGCCGCACCAACTACTTCGTAGTAAGTGAACCTAGCTCTTAGCACCCATTACACATATGTTACTTCTGTAAAGTCTCATTCATTTGCGTGTACACCCCGCTTACAAACAAAAGAAAGGAAGGAAAACGTCATATCAGGTAATGGCAAGCGTTATATCTGGCGATATAGTGGATAAACACGGGACATAGTGGTGAATATTTGGACCGAGAGGGGCAAGTTGTAGATCTAAGCCTGATCTTCGGAGAGAAGTGCCAGGTTCAGCCGAAAGCTGAGCTAGCGGTGAACATCAGAGGTTACGCCAAGCACGAAGAGCGGCCCGGACCGGAGGCAGCGGAAAGGCTTGACCCACAGGCTGTGGATCCTCGTCAGCGGGAATTAATATACCCTAGTCGTTCGCCCGTTTGGTCGTCTCTGTGCTGGTCGAGGGCTACCCGGAGTTTCAGCCACAGGTGTACGAGGTATGGATCAAGTAGATCTCGCGGACTGCCGTTAAGGACAACTATGTGACATTGGCTGTGGATTTACTCCATCGCTAGGCTCCCAGATATGTAGTTCCTTTGCTACAGTCCTAACTAGGTAAGCCGGGCGTCTAGGTTTAGTCTAGGTTTATTCTGTGGTAATAGTTGCGAGAAATGGGATATTCACGGCAACGTACCGTATACGCAGTCGTGATTCGGCAGCCCCAATCTGACAGTTACAGTACATGATCCCCGCTTTGTCAGTGGATGATAAATAAATGCCAGGACAAAGGACCATTCATTGCCATGTTGAGACAACCGCATTGCTCTAATTGTCAATTTAGTCGCACAAAGTCGCAAGGGAGGAGGCTCTACGAGACATCAATTAAGCGAAACGCTGGGCCTCACTCGCCTTGTCTCAATCCTGCCACGGTACGAGCCAGCCAGACTGGCACGACTTGAGCGCGCTCGATTGCTTTAGCTGCTCGACTCGCTCGCGGTCCCAAAAGACCATACCAAACCACCTCCAAGATTTAAGTGCACTCTTCGCCTGATCGTAGTCTTGTTGGTTTGCGCTGTCCGATGGAGGTGCCTTAACCAGGTGATAGCCCTATCTACATGTTTCGTGTCCCCCAAGAGCATCCTTCCAAGCCCAGGGCTGGCTGCTCGTACTCGTTTCCTGTCCAAAGTCGGCGGCGGCGATGTCGCTAGCCAATTGTTGCTCGCCATATGGAGAAAGCGGTGTTGCAAAGCGGTGACTTCCCTGGAACATGTCAAAGCCAAGATAGTGTACGGGTACGCGTGAACTAAAATTTCCTTCCTTCTCCCGGCATAAATGGTCGAGTAGAGAGCTGTCTAAATCGAGAGCACTCTTCAACTTCATGGCGAATTCCTCGAGGTCACAGGCGTAGTGCACCGCCCAGTAGCGCCAGTCTACGCGCCAGTCTACGGGGCGCTCGCCATTGGAGCCTCGCTTCTTCATCTGGTAGTCTCCCAGCGATGCAAGGAGCTGACCCAGAAATTGGTCCATATCAGAGATCTGTTCCAATTCCCATGGGTGAAAGAGCGAAAAGGCGGCTCTGACGAATTGGGGATAATACCGGTGTCCCAAGAGACTTCCACCGTGCATATGAACGAGCAGTTGGCGGCGCAGGACAGCTTGTGCAATCCGGCCGTGCTCGGTCCGACTCAGACGAGGCTGAAGATTCGCTTGAGTTGGCTGCAGCTCATGCGCGAAATGTAGAAAGTGAAAGTAACCGAAGAGGTCGACAAAAAATTGGGCGAGCCGGGTGACGCGTGTCAGGGCAACTGCAGCGTCCGCATCTAGCCCCGTCACCCATGGCGCGCTAGCAACATGCAAACGAGCTCTGTAGTCTTGGACTGCTGCGTGGACTTTGAGCTCGTAGTCCTCGCTATCGAATCGCGAGGTTTGTGCGAGCAAAGCAGCGTCTCGAGTTGCAGGCCCGAGAATGTTGCTGACGACGTGCAGGAGCACGGCGGCCTTGGCGGAGAGAAAGGCATGAAGCAAGGTCGGCGACGCACGGATAAAGGAGGCAACGTCGCTCAAAGAGTCGCATGCGGCTAAAATTGCAATGAGAACGTCGGTATTGAGAGCCTCTAGCGTACAAAGCCGAGAGTACTCGTTCATAGTGATGGAAGGTACAGGAAGAGGCGGGTGTTGGACGTTTGCCAGTGAAAGGAGGCCATGCTGACAGCCGGCTCTTGTCGTCGAGTGGAACAGTTTAAGGCGCTACTAACGCTACAGCACCGACGCGTCAATCGACCTACAACATCGAGAAAAATAGGGCCTCTGGCTTCAATCGGCCATTACGGCCGCAATTATGGCTCTAAATTTACGGAAAAGTAACTATAGCCCTTATACAAGAACGAGGATTATCCAGCCATGGCAATCTTCAGCGCTATCCCGACGAAAACTACGAGATGACCTCCTCAGTCCGCCGCAAACGGTGTCTACAAGTTGTCGAATCCATCGCATACATTCAAGATAACGACGTAATCCATTCTGATCTGCGGCCGGAGAATTTCCTGGTTCATGCCACAACACCTACCGCGCTCGATCTCTGGCTGTGTGACTTTGGCGGTTCAACATGTAAGAAACTTGGCCTGGATGGGGGCCATTTGCCAGACTCGGGCTTCTATGACCCAAAGTCGGAGCCAGTCTCGACTGCTCAAACGGATATTTTTAGTGTCGCGTCGGTCATCTACACAATTCTCACCAGACACTGGCCATACTGCAATCCTGGACCTTTCAGGACAGGAGAGTAGAGGGAACAGTACAGACAGAGAGTCGATCAGCTTTTTGAGCGAGGGAAAATTCCCAACATTGATGGGCACTTTGCAGGCGAGGTCATCAAGTGTTGGGAGGAACGAATACGCAAACGCGGATGACGTTTTACATGAATTGATCTGAATTCAATGCCGTTCTGCCTCAAGATGCCGAAAGAGAGATAAATACAATGGCCAGGCCAGCCGGGACGGAATGTCTGGCCCGACAGCCTAATGGCCGGCGTAGCAAGTAATGCGCGGGCATGAGGCTTCCTTACCAACCATTTCCAGTTTATAACCAGGCGAAAGAAATTCCAAAACCTCGAACAATTCGCGATCAAGATAAGGCGCCATGTTGACGTTGTATGAGAATAGTAGTTCTGGACCCGGATGGTCGAGATGTTCTGGTTTCAACTTCTTCCGGGCGACATGCATAGCATCTGTGTCATTGGGGAAACTTTTCACATTGATGCCGCCTCGGGACTTGAGTTTGTAGGGTCCTAATTTCCCTCCACCGATAGAATGAATGGTCATGTCGAATGAGCAGCTGCTCACCACGCCTTCATGATCGTTGGCGGCGCAGAGGCTCGCGATGGCAGCGATGGCCGCTACATGACCGTCTTTGATGAACATGTTTGAGGATTTGAAAGTGATACAATGGCTTCGCACAAATGGATTTGGACGAGTTCCTGGTTAGTTACCAAACACTATCAACTGAACCAGGGCACCGAATGGTCTTTTATACATGTATCCGCGATTGAGGCACTCTCTTTATGAACTTCTCGATGCGATAAGTTTGTCGACGTCATAACTATTCACTGGGTTATGTTTTAGTTGCATAAAGCAGCGTATCAGATCATGTTCTTTGACAGCGGCAGTTCATACGAATGACTATCGTACCCGCCGGTGATGTTTGATTGAACGGATAGGGCCGGCAAGAGCCGGAAGGCTTCTGAAGAGTCTGGATTCGATGTCCGTCTTCCTCAAATGGCCGAAAGAAGAGATGTTTAAAATGCGAGCTAAATAAAGCCCAGGGAATATGAGTCGAGTCCGCAGGAGGCCCGCAGCTTGAGGCATTGCAGAACAGTCTAGAACGAGGTATCCAGTTAGAGCAGGCATCTGACTGTGCCTGCCGGTTCTAAACTCAACCTATAGTCCTGCTACTAATGCATCCCGACCTTGTGATAGTCATAGCTTGCGTGATTAGAAAAAAACTCAAAAACCTCTGAAATATCACCGGCAAGGCTTGTTATGGCACCTTGCCCTGATAGTCTACCAAGGTCTGGCCGGCGAGCCTGGGCAGATTCCTTGAACAAGTCTTGTCGCCAATGTCCAAGGCATAAGCACCTTTCTTGTTCCAAGAACAGAACGTCTTATCGTCTATGGATGACACTTGAAAGCAAGACTTGCCGGGGTCTTTGTCTTGACACTTGCCTTAAAGGCATGGCCGCAAGACGGTCATGTAGGTACGACTTTGGGGCAACTGGTACCACATTGAATTTTAGAAACTTGCTCACTAGGTTAATAGTAAGCAACTAGTAAGGGCAATAACATTACCTGTTAGTATAATTGTTCGTATTTATGTACGAGTAAAGTACCGCTTAGCGTTGTTCCGCTTGCGTAGAATCGTAGAGCCAATATTCTTGGCGTGCCTTCAAGGTTGCCCAATACCCACCTGTTTCCATCCGAGGTGGTTCGATTCGGCATTCTGATGCGCCAGCAGCTCGCAGGTTCGCATAAGCAGCTGTCGTCTCCTCGTTCGGCACTTAAACATTGCCGAGAAAGGAGCAATGCGAGTCGCTGGGCTAGGAAGATCAGGAAGGCCGTGATTAGAAATTGTTATTGTGAACTGTCTGCTGCCAAATCAAACTCTCTGGAAGTCTCGCGCTGCTCTGCTTGAAGGCGTATTCACCACGAAGGATGCCCGCGAAGGCCCTGCTTAAGAAGCCAGCATTGACCCTGGATCCTGGCAATGATGGCAAAGTAGGCATTTGATTTTCTGGATGTAATGCCAATTCGGAAGTGTAAATCATGCCAGTTCTGCAGCGGCCACGTACACCCTCAGGGACGGTTACGATGATAGCGGAGCATCCAGGAATCACGACCTCGCGGAAAGTGGGAGAGGCGCAGAACCCTCTACATTTACTATTCACCCTTGCGGATAACATCTGCTTGAGGGCACATATGCTGAGTGTATATAGTACTCTATATTTGTGTTTCAAGTGGCATGTCAGACCAAATTTCTTAATATTCGCACATGGGCGGCACCTTGCACCTGCTTATACGGCATGGCTCCGCCTTTCACTCGGCTTCATCTGAAACGGACGACACGCGCACAGAAGACGGAGTGTTCGCCAAGCGAGTGCAAAATGTGAGAACTGAAATGGACCCGAAAAATCACGAAGAACCTGAATACATGCAGTTTCGGCCATCGTCCAGAATGCAGTACGGAGGTGAACGCGGAATTGCAGCTGAAGTTACGGCAAAAGCTGTGAAAACCGATGTCCCTGTTGCCTCCAGGACAATATTTGATGCATCATAATCCCCAATCACGTCCACTCCCTCGCGCTGTGAAGAATACCCATGAATGCGGCTGCCCTGGAAGCGAGTACCCTGCTCTCCCTGTCTAGCTCCGTCAACCTTGCGGCTCTCGAAAATCCAGCCTCCCATGCGTGCCACGACGACGTGTCAGCGAGCCGGAGTGACGGCCCAGATTTCCAGTACCGGTAGCGCACGTCCAGGTTCTCCAGGTGCAGCTCCAGCATGCGGGCGTAGATCGTCTCGCCAGCGTAGATGATGAACATGGCCGCCGCGCTGACCCTTGCGCTCTGCTCCTTGTGCGTCCGACCCGCGGGTGGTGGATTCCGGCCAACTGCCGTCTCCAATGCCGTGGTCAGGATGCCCGTGTGTACTTTCAGAATCTGCGCTTCGGTGAGGCGCGCCGCAAAGGCGTACACGTTTACGTTATCGCACCCGAGGCCACCACCGGGGCTGAGCGCGTGTGGTGGGAACGACGCGTACTCTTTTGCAAACTGTTAATCATGCAATGCCAACAATGCAAACGATGGAGACGGGAGCTTTCCATGCACTCACCGGCTCTTATGACATCGTCAAAAGCCTTGCAGAGGTTGCCAGTCTGCGTCCGCTGTTCGAGAGGCGTCAGGTTGGCATCCGTATAAAGTAGACGGGACAATACATCCTCACCAGACCATGCGCTATCAATCCGTAATACATGCCAGATACAAGCCTGGCAAAATGAACCTGAAGAAGGTTTTTGTAAGAAATTTGGCGAGCGATGTCCAGTACAAGCCGGGCGAAGAGCTTCCAGATGGCGGGCTCGTCGCGGTCCTTCATTAACTCGAGGATCTGCCGCACGGCCTCGACGACTGGAATGGGGTTGTCTTCGCGGAGATACTGCTTCAGAATCTCAAAGACGACAGCATTGGAGTACTGACCGCTCATGGACTGCGGCCTGTCGGGGGATAGGGGATTTGGAAACGTCCCATCGGACATGGTAATGTGTACTCTAGTTGGTGACTGTCGTGCATGAGGGCTTTCAGCGCAGGGAGGATTTAGAGCTGATCGGGGAGCTGATGAGGGAACGGCGAGGGAGTGCGCTTAAATATTCTCGCATCTCGTGCCACCAAAGGCAACCGGATCGTTGTGCTACAGCTTCGAGGCTTGGCTCACGAAGCAACCTTCATCACTGTTGGTGAGGAAGCGAGCGCAACGCGTATCTGATTTTGCTTCATCGTTCCGGCACATTTATGCCTCTGCGCACTTTGGCTTTGGTGGAACTTCAGCGAAGCTGTGCGCATGACGTGTTTTGGTGAAATAGGGTTGTTTGCTGGACTCAAGTTATGGCATGAGCGATCTTGCCTCTCGTCGTGGAAATATAGGTCATGGTGTTGCAGCAAATCACCAACATTCTGCTCGCACTACGCAGAAGTTGAAAAATCTAGAACCTTCCGGGCTAGATGTGTACAGTCTAGGCTCTGCTTTCGCCTATTCCCGGACTAATTTGAATCTAAGTGGTTCAATCTATTAGTTCTGACGCCACATATCTCGCTGCCGCTGTCGGGGAGCAGTACGAGCTCGCAACTGCACATGTCGTCCGCCGTGTACTCAGGCTGACGGTGATGCACGGCCTCTTCGCACTCGTATCACTGCAATACCAAGAGGATGTGACGCCCCAGGCGGACGCAAAGGTCGCAGCGTGTACGAGATGCAATTCCTTAGGCCTACTGGAAGCATACGATCCACGGCCCAGTCGCGTCTTCTCTTTTAGATCTTGGGATCCCAGTTGCATCGTACCATAGCGTGATGGATGCCAATGCGACTGGCGGCAGCAACCCACCAATATCTCGGAATTTCATCCTCCCGCGCCAAAATCCGATAGTAGCTGTGGAGAATGCTGTTCTCTTGCTCCTCCATTGCCCTTGTCTCGATACATCGTAAATAAAACTCACGGTCCCGCCGCATGCGTTCCACATTGTGCTCGGGTGTGGTGAATCCCAACTTCCTATCAGGTTCGTGGGTTAAAAAACATGGGTAGGTCGCGGCGAATTGCAAAGGAACAAATTCAGCCCAGTTAAGGTCAATGATCCTAGAAGCTGTTATCGCTGTTTCAGACAGCCTTGAGGCTAGTGGGTTTGTTCACTTACCCTCGAACAGAGTTATCGTGATCGTCAACAATGATGTTATTGCCCGATAGATCGCCATGGACAAGGACATGTGGCGCAGAGTCCAGCTCTGGCATCCAGTACTTTTTCGTGAGTTCCATTTGCTGCTCACACTCGGCGACTGTGGCGCCGGGCAGGCAGCCACTGCTGGCGCGAGCTATCTTGCGCTTGATCTTGGACTCAATCCAGGTCAAGGCAGGCACTCCTGGTTTTGCAAGTCAGCAGCAGGCAAGCACTGTGCGGTTACGGCATACCAGAAGCCTTGATTTGCACTAGATCGAGGCTTGCGTTTGCAACTGCACGAAGAATATCTTGGCGCTCATTCTCCGCAGCTGGGTGATTTGCTGACCACTCGAGTGGCTTTCCGTCGACCCAGCCGAGTGCCAGAAACGGTGATTGCAATTTATTATCCGTCGTGCTGCTGAAATCCAAAAGAGGTTGGAAATGTCGCAGAGCAGCCTTGTCGATCCGTTGACGAATATCCGCCTCCTGAGCAACGAGAAGCGGCGTGTGAGGGCTGGTTCGATTTTTGGGAATCCGAATGGCAATTTTGACCTTCGAAGAGCTCTCGAGAACGTACACGGTATTTGCGCCCCCGGAGAATGGATGCACGTCGGAATTATATGCGAAGTGACAGGGCGAGCCGACGATGGTAGTCGCCAACTCACAGATACTACTAAGAGTGGGGATCGAAGTTTCCGCCATGGTGAGCGAAAAGGAAAGTTCAAGAAAGAAAAAAACAGAGGTCTCAGCGGTGAGCACTGGATGCTGCGATGTCTAAGATAACTACATGGTCGATTGCGGAAATGGCGGAATTTTCTTCGCCCGTGTCTGGTCGGTAGCCGCCCAACCCCGCTCGCTTGCGTCTCGATGCGTGCAATATCACGGGGTGATGCGTCTGTGATTGCTTGAAGTTGACTGCAGACAACAAACTACGGAATAAGAGAAGAGATGCTTGCGCCTGTGTGAGCAAGCAGGAAATGCATACTTGTTTGCGGGCCACAACTGTACTAAATGCCCGTGGGCCGTCGTGCCAGCCCGTGGGCCCTGCTCATGTTGCAGATGGACTACCCGAAGGAATACTACGTAGGTAGCTACCTTATATAAGTCGTATTGGGTTGGGAAGAAGATACATACGACCACATCCACAAGACAAATACGGGGTCTCGTCTGCTCCCCCATAGTCAAGCTTGTAAGAGGCAGACTAGTGGCTAGGTTCGGTGACGACTAGCGAATTCCGGCTGTTATATGTTTATTTTTTGTTCCTTTCTTTTAAACTATTTTCTTTTAGCCTACACTACGGAGTACTAAAATACCTACCCTTATTCGTGAGCCAAACACGCTCTCTTGTTCGCATACTTGATCCCCCCGGGAGCCTGTTCATGCCCGAGCCGAGTGCCGATATCGTTGACACAGTATCCGTTCTTCTCGTCGTGTCCTGCTGGCACCGTCTTGCGGAAATCTACGAGAGCATCTTTACTCACATTACGCACTGCGCCGAGATGCAATCAACAATGCCTGAGGTAGCATTAGGACGACCTATCAGCCTTCCCTCGGTGCGCATTGGGTCATACGTCCCCGAAATGACTACATCTATCCTGCTCTAGATAGTGGCAACGCTGCATTATTCTACGTAGCTATCTAATGCTATGTCTAACCTGGCCTCGAAGCTTGAAGTCGCTATGTACCCTCAAACCGCAGTTTTTGCGTCTACCGCGGCTGCCGATAAAACTACATATACCGACATACCACCGGGCTAGTAACTTTTATTATTAAGTCAAATTAATCATGGAAATGTTGATGCATGCGAAAGTTACGGACTATTCCGGAGCTACTCTCTACCGGACTTATACCACGAAGCGCTTCAAGTTGAGCATCGGTAACTTGCCCACATTTCTCGGTATTCGGTGAATTTTGGACCAACGGCCTATTTCTCGTTTACCAGATGGGTATTGCAGGTATACATGTACTCCGAATCCTACCTACTTTTATTAATAAATAGAGATTTAAGAACCCATATTCAATCTATTTAAAGATCCCATACTTTTTTTAGGAGAGAAATATGTAATTGAAGAAGGAGAGTCCTGTTTGCGGGGTGGGGTGTTCTACTCGCTATGCTGTTCCATTCGCTATGTACTTACGTTAGTAATTTGGCAATTGTGACTCACAGCTATATCCCCAACCTACACACATTGTGTCCCAAGTGCCACGATTCTTCCAGAGCGCGAAACGTCGCACTTCCAAATGAGATAGTACGCCTCCAACATGTCAGAACGCGACAGAAGCAGCTGCCTTCTCGACCTCCCATGGGAACTCCGCCGCCCCATCATCGTCCAAGTCTTGCGGTGCGGCCGCAGAAGCGAGCCTACCTTCAACCGAAAGCTCATCGAGAGACGCGCGCGCCTGCGCAATTGCTTCGATGATGCATTTCCCGAGCTTACCAATCTCTACGTTCCAAGGCACAAGAATCGCTATCTGCATGGCAATGCCCTGCGCGCAACCAACCGCCAGCTTCGCCACGAGACCAATCTGCTGGCCGAAGAAGAAACCAAGTCAGGCAATATCGAAGCACCCTTTGTTTTAGACGTCATGATTGTCAAAGACATTGGCGTCTTCCCGACCTGGTTAAGCTTCCCGTATCAGCCAAAGCACCTCAAGACGCTGACTATTAATCTGCGCATTGTTCGGCCGGGAACGACTACCGTCCCAGATGAGTGGATCGACGTGGCCAGATATGAAGAAACGGAAAACTCGAACTGGGCCCAGTCGCCTGCTCATTGGAACGTTATGATGGCTATTGTCTTGTATGCTTTTTGCTGGTTTTCTGTGAAGCCAGATCCCGAACAACCCGGCAACACGGGCAACAGCCAGCCGGTTATCGCGGACACAGCAATGCCTGCTAAACAACAAGCTGCCAGCAATACAGCGAATCCCAGCAAACCGCCAAAATCCAATGCCAAAAAGCCCAAGCCTCCTAAACGGGCGGATCTCAAGTGTCATCGGAGCCATGTTCTCGATGCATATCTCCTCTCCTCGGCGTCCTATATTACTGATGACCTGCTCATCGACTTCAAAGGACCCGAGTACGACGTCAACAACAAATCCATCCCTCCAGGGGTAGACGACAGTTGCAAGAAAAGCCGATTCTACAAGGAAGGCTATGTTCAATTTGGCCGCGAAGTCTTTGTCGACTACGACCATGGGTGGAAGGATAACGACCAAATCGAGGAGGAGCAGGGTTTAATTTCACGGGGCACGTTTACCAGCTATCAGCTTCAGGACAGGCTATGCGAAATCCTCTGCGACAGCTCGAGCGATTCCGACTACGCACTCTACCTCCGAATGTTGGCTCGCAGCGCGCAGCAGCTGAGAATCTCCGGCTGCGAGGGCCACGAGCAGCAACTGCTGGATAGGCATGCTTACTTTTGGACCGATATGGACTATTCTCTGGCACATCAATGCGTGGAAAGAAGATATACTGAAGCGAACATCGAGTGGGCCATAACTGAAGAGCTGGAATATGGGTCTTCCGAGGTCGTCGACAGCCTGCGCACCATCCAAATCAGAAGATGTCACGGATGGGTCAACGATGATGACTAGTGCAAAATTTTCTATCCAATTTACGACTATCGTAGGATTGCGCGCTGCATTTTACCAACTTTCACGGCCCACCACCCATATATCTGTTCAACGCGCACACACGGCATCAGATACGCTACGCATATTTTGAAAGGAGAACAAAATACAGTGTAATTATAAGAGGATTTCTACTTGCTCATATGAAACCACGGGACCTCAAGGTGCCGGCGTAGGAGAGCAGTAGTGGCTGCTGGCAAAGTTGGTGACGGTGGGCAGTTTGGCGCGGGAGGGCAAGACTAAGCATAAATCGGCCGGCGACGACTCGGACGCAGAGTTGTAAGCCGGACGAGGCTCGGCAGAGTTCTCCCCACCCCCTGGTTGGTCTACCAGAGTTCTATTCTGCTAGTCGCACCATTTGTCTCTCCGCCTGCTTGTGACGAAGTTTTTATCCTCTGCCGCCGGAGAAATTGCCTTGCGGTTCGGCGAAAGAACATGTGCCTACGACAAGGCACTGACAAGCCTACTTCATCTTTCACAAGACGCATCGAATAACTTAGCAGTCTGCATTATCAGAAGGTTGGGCCACGAATTCTTGCATTGAACTGCGTAGCCCCGTGTATGTGTGTTGTCGACCGTGCTGTCCATCTGATCATACGGAAAACAGCTCCCTTTTATGACTCTGATCCTTCAATCCACCACTCGAAGTCAACATCTGGACCCACAACCATAGGTCTGGCAGATTGCCCTGACAAAGTAGTCTAGCTTCTAAGTCGAAGGTATATATAGTCCGGCGCTTCTTAAATAAAGCCCGGTAGCGGCGGTAGCGGTGGGCGCCGCAAGTAGAGACAGAAGGGGGTCAATCACGAGTTGCGATAGCTTTATCTTAGGGCGCCATGTACATGTGTGGGGCGGTGGCGGATGGTATGGCTTTACGAGGTACCACTACGAGCCAAACCCGGCAACCCGGGCACTATAGGTAGTAGGGCGTGCTAGTGGCGGTACATGTCTTTAAAATGGGTCATGAGCTTAAATAGACACCTGCGTGAGTGCGCATAGCAATACTCTTGCACTCTTGTAGCTCACAATTAGGCATAAGACTCTGGGAGACTTTCCAATCAGCTGATAGAAAATCAAGAGTCTCTCGTTGCCTGACTCACTGAGGGACATTATCCCCGGTCGTCAGCTAGTTATGCAAACGTGCCGTGGGACACGCTATCTAAAGCTTAGGAAATAAGGAAGGAAGAAACCCAACCCTACAGCCCCGGACGCGGGCTTGCACTTAGCTCTACGCGGGCCACGGCTTTAGGACTGCGGTTCATGGCAAGTCATCGAGAGATCCCTGTATTTCCCTGCCATGACTAGCAAGAAGTAACGAGAAAGACTTGGCACAGAGGGGTGGCACTCACGTAAGTTCCAGGATCCCGACCATCTCCACCTCCGGGTGCTCTGTTGAGGTCGCGAAGGAATCGTATTCGTATGATTTCACTTCTTCAGAACGACCAGATGATAGCGTGGTCGGTAATTCCATCCTAGATCTCCCAGACATTCCTTCGTTTCCGGCTCAAAAGTGAGACGGGCCGTACGGAAGACGTGTCGTGTAACGTCTAGATTACGATCTGCATGCTGGGCACCGTACTTAGCGTACTTTCGGTTCGTATCCAAGAAAAGAATCCGTTTGTTGATGTTTCGACACCGACTTTTCCGTTCGCCGCAACTTGCCTCGCTTACACGGCCTAGCTCCATTGCTACCGCTCTCCATCGAAAATACGAAACACAGGTGTTTGGGCAGCTTTTCGAAAGTCTTGCGTAACAGGACAGGCTAGAAATACGACTAGCAACTTCAATGGATCTGTCTGGTTAAGATCGACAGTGGCGAATACTTGTCAGTGAGTTCTTGGCGTGTTGACTCGGGCGCAGGGTTCTTCTGTGACTCCGCAGCTCGTATCCCTCCCTTTAAAGCAGCTATAGCTACAGGTACACATGGGTCCAACCATATCCCGGGGACTTTATGTGACTTTGCTTGTGTCGCATTTTAGGCGTGATTACGTGTACCTGTCTGTAATGGTCGGCATTGGCTGTACATTCTCATTCGCTATCATACCACTACGTGAATAGAGCTACTTCTGGTTGGACAGGATGCCTGCATCACTTGCACCTATAGCCTTAACGACTTTGATGGGATCCAAGTGTGTGACGAACTGAAGTGCAATCAAGTGCCCATTCGACCGTTGGATGTGGCCGTCGGATTGAACCCTCGAATCAGAACAAGCAAGTAATTGGAGTCGGCAACTATGTACGAAGGCCGAACAGTGAGAATCGAAGACATACAAGAGCGATCAATGCATAATATTCTCAGGTCTACGTATCCGAAGCGAAAACTGTGGGGGACTATTGGGTCGGCCATGACCTCGTACCTGTATAGCAGCTCCATTCTCGTATGTGACGATGCTGCTCTCATGCTACCCCATTGAGACCAAAACCAGTGAGCTACCCCTTTGAAATGCACTGCTCCGCCCCCGACGTCTCCTATTTATTCGGGTGAACAACACCCAATTTTTGGACGTTCAACTACAACATCTACAAGAAACAGTCTATTTTGGAGCTGCTACAAGAACCCGGACGCCTAGTACAATGCCTGGACCTCTATTCTCATGCCTGCTCTTCGGGGCATGGGTCTCTCAGGGTGCTGCCAGCTTACTTGTTTCAAAATCTCCCGAAAACGGTAGTATCCGCCACTGGCTCTACAATAGCGACCTTGACGACAAGACAACCAGACTCCTCGAGCGAGACGACATCGAAGGCGTGCAGGTTTTATATCGATGGCGCGATCTCGAGCTGGAGAAAGACCAGTACAACTTCACCCAAATCCTCACTGATCTCGAGGTCGTTCAAAACAAAGGGAAAAAGTTGTGGGTACAACTTCAGGATCGTACGGCTACACAGAATGGCGCAGCCGTACCGAAGTATTTAAAAGAGACGGGTTTCGGCCAAGTACCTCAGTGTTATCCAAGCAATAATTGTACTGAGGGTACAGAAGTTTCTGGCTGGGTCGCCTGCCAGTGGAATCCATCGGTCCGCCAACGATTCAAGGCTCTCCTGGATGAGATGTCTAGGCAGCTCGATGGAAAGATCTACGGTCTAAATTTCCCCGAGACATCTATCGCCATGGGACCAGGGCCATTGTCTGGCAACTTCACCGCCGAGGAGTACTTTCGTGTTAGCCTGGAGAACGCCAAATACGGAGCTAGTGTCTTCAATAAGACATTCGTTGTGCAATATGTCAACTTTTGGCCAGAAGGAACATCCGAAGAGAACTTTATGTCGGACTCATTCGCCTTTTACGCTCAGAATAAGGTAGGCATTGGTGGACCGGATAACTTGCCGTACAGGAGATTCCAGGAAAACAATAGCTACCCATATCTATGGGAGTACCGCAATAAAGTCCCTATCAGCGTCATCGCGGTCCAGGAGCCCGACCTAGACGAAGGTTGCACGACCCCTCCCCCCTGGGAGAACACATACAACTGTACGAAGGAGGATTGGGTCAATTACGCTGTCCATAAACTGGGGTCTCAGATTATATTCTGGACTATTGAGGTGGACTGGCTGCGTGGGCTGCGTGGGTAGTGCCATTGGACTTGAACTGGAAATTTTGCTTCGGGCCTAGATAAATGAATAGGCACTGAGGTTGGAGAATGATTTAAGCCCCAAAGATTGTTGCAATATAACGGACGCGCTGGACAAGGCATCGGCTAGGGTGGAGATGGGGATGCCATGTTCGGGTTGCCGCTGTGTCACATACCCGGGAGGAAAACTATGGGCAAACGGATGGTTGACTTTTATTCTATCAGAGGTGGTGGCGGGTGCGGGTTGGACCATTGGTTCGTGAAGCTTGCGACTTGACCAGATGTACCCCGCGAAAGGCATTAAATTTCGTGAAAAGCTGGCCACCACATGAAGAGGGAAGACAATCAAACCGTCAGGAAGCGAACAAAACCACGCATCCGCTCAAGTTCCTTGTTCCGTAATGCAGCAATCTGAAGAGATTGCATCGACGCTCTAAGACGAGCTCTTTAACAAGTCCTTGGGTCTCGACCTCACTAGGAGCTCTTCCACGCGGCGATGATTCATGGTAGATGTCCCGTTAAGCATATTGGTACGGATACATTTTGCTGTTGATCTAGGATACTATTCTTTATCCAGAAATTTTAGTTTACGAGTTATCCTTTTCGGATTAGTCGGATGGCCTCTTATACCTTAAACGGCTAAGAGTGGCCATATATAGTTTGGTTGGCTGAAAGAGAGGAGGGGTGGCTTGTCGCTACACTCTAGGCATGCGGTTTCAACTACCGTATAAACTGAGGAAATCTAGACCTAAATCATGGGTCTGGCAGGTTGCCCCGACAAACTAGCAAAATCACCCCCTCTCACATGACGGCTCTTGTTTCTAGTTAATACCTATCATAGCAAGTGACATATCTTTTGATATCGTATTCAATGAAATGGCCATGTGCATCTCAAAGTCGTCATCCTACAACTAGGCCGTTCCCGTCTTAAGATGCAGCGCAAACCTCGGTATGGTGACACTGATCTCCTTCTGCCCGAGAAACGGCCTACCTCGATACGGGAGCTCATATCTTTGACTTGTTGGAGACTAAGCCAAAGGGGACGATTGTATCCCTTCCGGAATGGTAAATGGACAGGTCCAGGGTGACTCTCAATCCTTCCCAAGTCAAAGGGAATATTCCAGGAGAAGGAACTGACGATGGCGAGTATGAATTCGCGCCAGCACGGAAGCGTCGCAAAGCCACGGCTCCCAGTCTCAGGCAGGGTGATGCACAGTACGATCTCGGACTGTCCGGAGGTCGACTCCACGCGCCGCCAGGAAATAGAAGAGATGGAGCGGGGATGAAGCCTCGTCCGCAAGCACAGAGGTGCTTGCTCGCACTGCCATTGCGAGCTATGAGGCATGGCAGCTTCCCGATGCTGTGCTCAAATGCGTCCGGGACACTGGCACAGCGACGTTCTAAGTGCAATATATTCAGGCTACTGCGTGTGAAGCATATAGTACCCAAGATACCCTGGCAACCGAACGCCATGGCTCGTCAAAGAACGTCCGGAATTCGAGACTTACGGCTAGAGAGGAGCGATCTGAGAAGCAGCCGGAAGCCAGCGTGGGACGGCCAAGCCAGCCGGATGACCCAAATCATAACGACATTTACGAGATAGAATACTTGCGCGGTGGAGCTTGCGCCTGTATGCGCAAGCAGGAAGTATGTACATACTTGTTGCGGGCCACAACGTATGCCCGTGGGTCGTCGTGCCAGCCTGCGGGCCCTGCTCTTGTTGCGGATGGACTATGTGAAGGCCTAGGTAGCTACATAAATCATATTGGGTCCGAAACAGATACATACGACCACATCCGTAAGATAAGTACGGGGTCTCGTCTGCTCCCCCATAGTCAAGCTTGTGAGAGGCAGATTAGTAGCTGGGTTCGGTGACGACCAGCGAATACCGGCTGTTGTATGTTTATTTTTGTTCCTTTCCTTTGAACTAATTTTTTTTTGGCCTACACTACTAAAATACCTACCCTTATTCGTGAGCCAAACACGCTCTCTTTCTCTTTCAGCAGGAAGCGGACAAAGGACTCTTGCGTCGAACCGAGCTCAAGCCTGCGAACAGAGGCCGCAGCCCCACACCTCGCCTTTACGGCTTGCAGTTCTGTCTGCATCAGCCTCAGCCCCCGTCCTTCTTGAGTCTCTGGCATCTCCGCTCCGTGCTGCACCTCGTCAGACTCTGCGCGGCCCGCAACTCTGACGATTAGCTGTCAAACATACTTCGTGCCTCACCCAAGTTAAGGTTGAGGCGCCCATCACGTACGAGTATTCTTGCGACTGCCAGGCGCCGCCCCCGCTCCCGTTGCTAGTTCGCCTTCTAGCGAGCCGATCCCGCTGCGCTTGGGCGGAACACGGAACTGACCCGCACCACCTCTCCACCCCTGACCTTATCAGGGCCCCCAATCTCCCTGTCATCCAGCCGTCCCGCGTCTCTGCTCGTCCACCTTCGAACCAACGTGGCTCAGCATCCGGTCGTCCATCGCCGCACACGAGGGGCGCATTTCCCGCTGCATATCGCGTCTGCAGGTGCTCAGTGGACGCCCTGTCTGCGCCCAGCTCGCCGCCGACCATGGCTGGACTGATTGACCCGACCGTGGCGGGCAAATACCCCGTCATCCTCGGCGAGGGCATGCTGGGCAAGACGTCCAACGACATCTTTACCGGCATTCGATGTATGCGGCGAACCGTCGACCTCGAGAGGAGTCGCAGTCACTGACAAGAACTTCTTGACAGACAACCACAAGCCCGCGCTGTCTTCAGGCGATGCCCCAGCCCATGCCCGCCTCAAACCATCCCTCCCCGGCAAGACGAGCTCGTACGACCTGTCCTTCAACGACGGCGACGGCGCCTACGCCTACGCCGGTGCGCGAAACGTCGATGGAAACCAATATGTGCTGCACTTCGACCCCGAACGCAAGGCGTTCATCCTCGACAAGATCGACTCGACCTTCAACATGAACGTCACCCGAGTGCCCGGCAACTCGGACCCCGAAAAGCTCCGCCGACAGTACCCTCACCTCGAAGCCCAGAAGTCCGATTCCGCGAAGGGCACCGCCGACGGAACGAAGCAAAAGTCGACGTCCAAGGCCAGCACTAAGAGCCCCACGCAGACCAAACAGCCCAAGCGCAAAGCCGAGCGCAAGCAGCAAAAGGACGTCGCGCTGTCGCTGCCCAAGCCCGAACCGCCCAAGCCCAAGAAGAAACAGGTGGACGAGGACGAGGAGGATGAGGACGACGACGACGGCGGCCTGCTCATCGAGTATCCCGGCGCCGACACGACCGTCACGGCCAAGCAGACGGATTTCTCGCCCGCCTTCCCTCCCCCGCGTCGCTTCGACGACTTCATGGACCAGCGCGAGTCGGAGGGCGACGCGGACGGCGAGAGTGACGACGAGCCCGACATGGACTTCCAGCTGCCTAGCCCTGTGAACAAGAACGCCGCTGCGGCATCGGCGCCTGACGCCATGGACCTGGACCAGGACGACCAGGACGACGAGCAAGAGGACGTGCCGGCGAGCGGCGACATGGAGGACGACTTGGAGAAGGAAATGGAGATTGCATTTGGGTTCGCGGCGAGCCAGGAGGGTTCGCCCGACGGCGACGAGAGCGAGATTAGCGAGGAAGACTAGAGGAGCCCCGAGCGCCGGGAGCTTGTGTGCTACGACATGGACGTTAATGTGGCGTTTGGGACGTATGTGGATACATGTAATGGCGTTGGAGGGTGCAGCCTTGTTGTTTCGACTCTGCAAATGATCATCTCTTTACTTCTTCATCCCGTCGATTCGTCACCCGCCTAGTGACTGACTGCTATTGAGTACACCCACGCAACAACCCAAGAGATCAAGCACCGGTCACTTCTTCGACAGCAGCACCACCTCCCCCTGCTCGCTGTCGTACTTCCACCGGTCCCCGGGCAGGTGGTCCGTCACGCCCTCAATCTCATTGTTGCACCACAGGTGCCGCGTCGCGCGCGTCAGCAGCGCGCCGCCCGGCCCCGCGAGCGCCTCGCGGTCGAAGCACCCGACCGTCATGCAGATCCTGTCGGTGCGCTCGTCCTGCCAGAAGAGGAAGCTTCCGCAGCGGGTGCAGAAGCCGCGCGCGCGGCCCTCGCTCGCGCGGTACCGGCCCAGCGTCGCCTGCGCGGTGAAGGCGACGGCCGACAGGGGCACGCTCTGGTCGCGCATGAGGAGCGAGCCCGTCTGCTTGCGGCACTGGGTGCATTGGCAGGTTGAGCACTGCGATGGGTGGTTAGCGCTCGGTCGTTCGATCTTCGCGGCGAAGAGGGTGGCGGATTGGATGGGGCGGAGGACGACAGACGTACGTTGCTTGCGAAATCGTGGTCTGGAGGGAACGTAATGGTGTAGCGGACACCCTCGCACAGGCACCCGCCCGTAATGCTCTTTGGCCTAACCTGCGAGGCCATGTTTCTGATATTTATACAAGACGTTGCCCAAGTGCTTCCTCAGGTTGACGTTCTCCTCACAGTGCTTGTCTGGTGTCGAGATTGCAATACTTTGAGCATGTCGAGACCAGGAAGAGATGGGTGGGCATATATATGGGCCACTTGAATTGGTAATGACCTGCGAGCTGAGCATGTCAACGACGCCTTTTCCCTGTCGCCGACGGAGACTCACGCTGTCGTCATGAATCTCCAACAGCGTCCAGCTGCGCCCCACGACCAAATCTGGTTAACCGTGCATTAGCGCCCACGTCAACAGCGATCTGCGGGGAAAGCCTGCAGGCCAGACTTTTTATCATACAACTCGTTCAATTTGTCCACATTTCTATTACGCTTGTGGCCTACAGTGGCCGTTCTACGAGTTGACATAGGCTCTAAAGACTTCCGACGGGCGATCCAGCCAACATTCTCGCCAGCGTTCCTCACTACGGATCCCGTCTGCTTGCGGCACTGAGGTCTCCAAAAGGTTTTGTCTGAAAGAAGACAAAACGAAGATTTACGGGCTTGGTCCGTGGCAGTCGATTTCACTCTCTACGGCTCCACCAGCGCCGGTGTGGAAGCTTCATGCCATCTTCTATTTTTCTTCATCCCTTCATTTCTCCATGGCTTTAGGATACTCGTCGCGATCGCTCAGCTGGTTGTCAATATACTCAGGCAAGACCGTTACCTCGCTCCTCCATGTCTGTGTCAATTGAGTCCAAAGGCCTTTGAGTTTCGTCCGCCCAAGCTATCAAGCCCAGAATATGAGACACGGCCTCTTTTCGATGACTTGGCACGTTGAATCGGTGCGCAGATGACGTTCCGCGCTGCCGTCATATGTGGTAGGGAGCGTCTCATACGGTTCGACAAAGTCGTCCGTGATGCGGAACAAAACATATGTGACGTAATGTTAGCGAGCGAGAATGGTGAGCCAGGCATTTGGCCTTGCTTGGCGGAGAAGTGATAACATGCGTCCCTCCACATGGGACGGCACAGCAAGTGAAGCGTAGGATGCAGTTGCAGCACTTAGCATTGCAGGACCCTTCATTGGGTACTTTGACTCTGCGTCTGTGGTTCTGCACACGCCCGGGTCGTTACCACAACCTGGTGGTGCATGCAGGGATAACCCCCTCATAGGTGTTATTGACCATGTAATCGTGACGAGACGCGATATCAAGACCTGATACAGAGTTGAATTGGTACAGTACCCAAGGTGTTTGGCTGATTCATCTGGTCTCGTTGGTAAGGTGCTCGGATCTGGCAGCTTCAGGGAATGCACCAGCTTGTTCCGGCCCCATCGCGCTTTTCTCGCCACGTCGTGTTTCTCGCCGAGATGGCGAGAAACATGGCCGGCGTCCGGCTTGGTAGCGCAGCCGCATCGAGTGCAAAGAATGGCCGGTTCGGGTTCGTTATAGTACAAGCCAAGGGCACTTAGCGTACCATTAATCATGGGGCGCGCACATGGTAGTCGAATGGAAATTCTGACAGATACCGACACATTGAAGGCCGGCGCGGATTGGTCCTGCTTCTGTACCAGGCAAACCAGGGTGCTGTACATCGTGCGCAGGCCGCGGCACTTGTCACTGAAGCGCTCAACTTTTGACTTCCAGCGTCGAAAAAATCATATTAAAGTGCTGCACTACGAAATATATGACCTAAGGGCATGCGTAGTATTGTTCCTTTTGTATCGGTCTAATTTTCTTGCCTCTTCCTGCGATGGCATGGCTGAATATTCGTGGAATTTAGTGCCATTCTCGGTCTACATCTAGTCAAAGCCAAAAGCTCGACGAACTTACGGTCAAACCCGCACCCGTGACCACCTCTGATTATGTGGTGCAAATCCCGCCAAGGCATCCAATATCCAGCCGCAATGGACCTATGAATGCGGGCTGGACAGGCGCCATAGTTCAGCTTACACTCCGGTTGCGCCCCACAAAAGCAAAGGGCCGTTCTCCTGTTCTTTTGCATGAAATTAGACTTACTCTATGTCGGCAAACCTTATTCGATGCCATAATATATGGAAGCCATGATCTATCCATGGGTTAATTAGATGGCGGAGGCGTAGGCTACGGCGGGACGCACATAAGCATATAACCTAAACGCCTCCATTCCTCTCAACAGCCGAAAACAGGTTCAGCAATTGCAGGCATGCGCATGATGCTGGGAAAGGCTCCAGTCATTCATGTACCGGCGGTCGCAGCAGCAAGCATTCCAGAGCGTGTGGAATTGCCCAGGGACTGGCAGCTGAAGCAGCTGAAGCAGTTGAAGTTAACTGGGAACTCAATTTTCAATTGACGAAAACGGGTGTAGCGGCGTCGGTGCAAACTTCCTGATGTAACTAGATCGATGTCCCAAGCAGGTGAGTCGCATCAGCTTGCTCCGGTTCCTCTGCTATAAATTGTTGAAATCCCTCCATATCTGTAGCACCATATGTATAGTGCTTTGTCGTTGTATTTCACCTGAAATCCTCAAGCGACCTAATCATGCCTGGCGATCACTTCTACGGTCTTGACTTTCGTGGTGAGCTTGCGCCTGGCAATTATGAACGTGAAGGTACTACCGGCTATGTTTACGATTCCCAGCAGCCAGGTACTGTACCTATTTTCCGCTGGTACAATCACAATAATGGCGACCACTTCTATACGGCAGACCCGGGTGGCGAACTAGCTCCCCAGAGTTACAGGTATGAAGGTGTAGGGTGGTATATGTTCAAGGATAGAGCTGTGCACAGCGTTCCTCTGTATCGCTGGTATAACTCCACAAACGGTGACCACTTCTACACTACAGACGCAAGTGGTGAACTCGCTCCACAGGGAGGTTATCACTACGAAGGCATAACTGGCTATCTGCATCCCACTGCTGCACCGAAAAGTGTGCCACTCTATCGATGGTACAACTCAGGCTTACTCAGTAACTTCACCTTTGACGCAGCCATCACTGCAGGCCAAAGGTCTACTCTTCTCGAGCGCCACACCTGGGCGTACTATCGCGCAGGTCTCTGCGGAAATTTATCCACGGAAGAGAAGGATCGCGTACGAATGGTATATCGACAGCCCATGAACCACAAAGCCTCAACGGACCCGAAAATAAACGCAATGTTCTTCCAGCGCGAGATCTGGGTGAATTTTCAAAACCTATTCCCATGGGGTGATGATGAGATTGCGCAGACCTTATTACACGAGATGATGCATCGCGCCGGGTATAGCCATCCGATTCGCATCGACGCTCCGGACCCGAATGCGGATGTGCCGTTCGATGGCGGTAAATACTACGGGACCCCACCACTCAGGGCGGAGTTGTGTATTGCTGGAAAGCAGAGTGATACTGCGACGATCCATCTCATGCTGGCGCCACAGACGGATACAAAACCAAAGTCTTGTCCTGTGACCTCGAATGCTGAAGACCAAGATGGAGCTGGAGACCAAGATGGAGCTGGAGACCAAGATGGAGCTGGAGACCAAGATGGAGCTGGGCCTAACTAGCACCCTAAGGCGGTGAGTGTAGGGTGAACAATGGTAAGAGAAACATGACTACTAGTACTCATATGAGCTGAAGTCGCTTCCTTTGCGGGTAGTATGTAAATGTACCTGCGAATTGCTGGTTGCCTAAGTTAGCTTCCGGTCGTTGTATGGAGTTCTCTATTGGAGTTTAAGCTCGGCCGACCGTTAGCGGGTTCCTGTCCTTACCTTGAATTTGAGCCTTATAAAAACCTAAGAGACCATCCAAGTAGCGTTCGTTATGTTTAATTGATTTGTTAATGATTATTCAACGTCCAGCAAGCCGCTATCGGGATAAAGGCCATAGTCGTGTCATGGGGCCCATGGCGTGCTCTGCGACAATATTACATCCGATTTCCCTCTTAATGACGCGTCACTGTTCAGCCTTTCTTGAGGCTGACGAATGATTATTACTGGTACATGATCTACGGAGTAATTATTGGCTGATACTACGCCAGTTGTCTTATTGTCGCTCCATGAGAACGTCCAGGCGGATCTGGACTACTACACATACCGTGCGCTCGCTTGTTGTACCGTACTCCGTAGTATCAGTGCTTCTTTTAACAACAAGGTTTTCGCAGCACGTCACCACAACAAATGCGATTCATGGCCCAGCTTAATCGCGGCCCATCATCGACCTCCAACACTTGAGACATTGGATAGCACGGAATGTACGTACAGCCACTGTCTTTCGTGGGACCAACCAGGAAGCCTTGCGACAGACCAAAGTCAAGGGATACGTCTTCTCGCCAATCTCTTCACATTCCTATCTCAAGCTGGGAACATGACGTATCGAAAATGGACATATACTTGCTCAGCCTGAAAACAGCCTCAGCCTGGTTTTCTGACCCTCAATGCAAGCAAATATAACGAGCCAGTATCTATTATCCTAAATATCTCTTACTCATCTGTAACCACGCATCATTCAACACAGAGATCACTTTCCTATAACCACTCATATTTACCGTTATGCTATTAAACCATGACTTTGGTCGTACAGAGCAAATCTGACCCCTCGGACAATAGGTTTAGCCACCTACGTTCTGTCCACTCCAGCCACCGGCTTAACCAGATCGAAAGAATCAGAGCCCATGGGATTGGAGATTTAGTGTCACTGCCTCAACTGGTCGTTTGTGGTGACCAGTCCGCAGGTAAAAGCTCGGTTTTGGAAGGCATCACGGGAATACCATTTCCTCGACAAGAGGGGCTGTGTACTAGGTTTCCAACTGAAATCGTTCTACGACATGCCGAGAGCAAACGAACCTCGATACACGCAACAATTCGTCCTCATGTCTCGCGTAGTCAAGAGGTCTCGGATTGTCTTTCGGCGTATCGGAAGGTTCTCCAGGATTTATCGGAATTGCCTGACATCATTAAGGATGTATCTAGGCTTATGAACATTCGCGGTTATGTCGAGAGCGAAAATACATACGCTTTCGCTCCTGACGCCCTCCGCATCGAGATATTTGGACCTATTGGCCTTCATTTGAGCGTCGTGGACTTGCCCGGTCTCATTTCTGTTTCGAACGAAGAGCAAACGGAAGAAGATGTCGAAGCTGTGCACGACATGGTGGCAGCGTATTTACAAAATACGCGAACCATCATCCTGGCGGTCCTTCAAGCAAGCAACGATATGGCGAATCAGCCAATAATAAAATTGGCTAGGAAACATGATCGCGATGGCCAGCGCACGGTTGGCATAATCACGAAGCCCGATCTTATCAATAAGGGCACTCAGGCCAAGATCGCACTCGTCGCCAAAAACAAAGACAATATCAAACTCAAACTGGGCTTCTTTCTCTTGAAGAATCCAACTCCCTCAGAGCTGAACGAAGGGTATACTATGGCCATCCGTTCTGCACGTGAGGATCGATTTTTTTCGTCGCCAGAATGGGTTGAACAAGACCTCGATAAAAGTCGACTTGGAGCTGAGAAGCTACGACAATTTTTGCAGCAGCTTCTGGACAAGCATATAGAGAGAGAACTTCCCAAAGTTCGAGAGGAAATCAAGAAGAAGTTGGCCACGACAGAAGCTGAGATGAGGTCTATGGGTGAAGCTCGACCGACTGTCGGTCATATCAGATCATTCGTTACTGAACTCAGCATGCGATTTTACGAGCTCTTACAAGCGGCCCTTGACGGAAATTATCATAGTGTTAAAGCCGAATTTTTCGCACAGGAACCGGACTCGAGACTAAGAGCGGTGATACAGGAACTTAACACCAAATTTGCAGCGTACATGCGGGAGAGCGGTCGGCGGAGGAAACTTGCGCCCTCCGATTTCGATATTTCAGAGCATCTGGCTGGTGACACAGCCGATCATGAGTTGGCTGATGAAACAGCTCAACGTCTTGTGAGCAAAAAGGAAATGATGCAGTGGGTGAAACGCGTATGTATCAACCTTTATTGTTGAGATCGAAGTTCCTAATCCCAAAGCACAGGTACATTCACGAACCCGAGGCAAAGAACTACCCGGAAACCATAACGCTGCGCTACTGGCTGAACTATTCCACGAACAGTCCGGACGTTGGACCAGCATTGCTGAGGAACACGTTCACAAAGCCCTAGCAACAGTTTCGATTTGGATTGGGAAGGCCGTCAAAAGCATTGTTCACGAGGAGCGGCTTCGCGCAGAGATAAGTTCGATTTTACAGGAGTGGCTCGACAACACTGAACAGCTAGCTCTAAAAGAGCTCAGAAGCCTCGTGGAAGATGAGAAACGTGATCCGTTAACGTACAACCACTACTACACGGATAACGTACAAAAGTCAAGATGCGATGCTCAAAAAACCGCCGTGGAAAGTGCTGTCAAACGAGTCGCAGCGCAGGACTGGAATGGAAAACTGCATATTAGCAACATACAGGATGACATGGATCGATTCATATCCGCGATCGGGTCGAAAATTAACGTCAACATGGACGAGCAATCATGCAGCGAGGCTTTTACTCAGCTTGATGCATATTACAAGGTACAAGCAAAATCCTCATTACATTGATTATTATGCTAATAATCAGGTCGCTATGAAAACTTTCGTCGATAACGTTGCCAGACAAGTTGTCGAACGGCATATCGTGTCACCTTTGCCGAGAGCATTCTGTCCGAACTCTGTGTCTCACTTCTCAGATGAACTTCTTCTGCGAATCGGGTCTGAGCCTGAGCAACAAACTGCGCATCGCGAGAAACTCACAACTCGGACACGAGGCTTACGGAACAGCCTCAAAGATTTGCAGACGCAATCATAAATGGCTCGCTACTTAGTTTGTTTATGCTGTTAGCCTATGCCTCATTTTCTTTTGTTCGCAAGGTGTTCTGTTTCATCAGTTAATTCATGATCGGCTGAGTCGGCAGGCGGAGATTCTGTGCAAACAGAGTCGGACAACGTAAGCTTCTGCTCGCCAGGGCGCTGGTTTTTTTCCCACTGGGTTTTTTTTCCCCGGTGCCCTGCATCCACTGTGGACAAGAGGTCTTTTGTTTAGATGCAATTTTGGGTGTACCGAGGTTTGACATTACGTAGTGATAATTTATACCGCCATTGGCACGTCTTCATATCCACGTTATCGTCTCGGCTGTGGGGATGAGGAGATGATTTACGACACCATGTCGTACAGATGGAATACCCTAGTCGCCCTACGGAAAGTGGCAGAAATGTCAGGGCATCTGTCACGGTAGGTGATGGATCCGTAGGATCGTAACCAAGTGATCAATACGATTGTGATTCCAAGAAGAAGATATTGATCTGTGTTGCAAGATGGCTAGGTGTCTATACTAAGGAGTGGGAAGTTTGGGGGGTCCTATATACTCGAGAGCAGCCCTTAGGGTTCCTAAGATCTGATCCTTCCGGCTCGGTCAGTTGATCCCAACTGATCTTGGTATGTGCACTCGTTTGCTGTGTCGCATGCACAACGCAACGATCTGCAGCACCAGGTTGCGGTACGAACTTGAAAGAGTGCTGGAATAGTGCCCACGTTAACGGCGGTCCGCAGGAAGGGCCTGCAGACCGATCAACCAGTCTTGTATCATACAAGTCGTTCAATTCATCGACGTTTCTAGTACGCTTGTGGCCTACAGAGCTCGATCTAAGAGCCGAGGCTATACAGACTCCCAACGGGCGATCCAGCCGACATTCTCTCCAGCGTTCCGCACTATGCATAGCCGTCCCTCCTTGTGATCCGACTTGACGTCTGCGAGCACCTTATCCACCGCGATGCTCCCAATTGCCGCCCCGTGTCCGTGCGTTAGGCAGAACGACCCCGTGGTGACGAAGCCGATGAGGTCCTCGGCATCGGGCACGAGCGGGTGACCGCCAATATCCTCTTGGTTTGGCGGCGGAGGGACGTCGGGGCTCGGCGGCGCCGTGAGTTCCTTAGCCAGCAGCCGTTGGCGAGGGTCGATGCCCGCCGGCCTGGGGTCCGCGGCGCGCTTGCGCCGTGTCGTCGACGAGGCGTACGACGGCACGCGGGCCAGCCACTGAGAGCGGAGGTCGTGGGGGAGTGCCACCGCGTCCGCAGTTTGTGGGGGAATCGTCGCTGGGACTTCGGCGTTCGAGGATGTCGGAGCGGGCGTAGGCTTAGATGGTAGTCGGTAGATCCGGGCGCACGTCGTGGCGACTCCGCGACCGAGAATGGATATCCGAACTGTGAGGATCGAATTTGGAAGGGCTGGCGGTGCGGTCGGGGATCGCACAAGGCTGTCAAACGAAGCCCACGAGACCGTGTTTAGAAGCTTGAGGGACGACGGCACATCCGATTGCTTCGTCTGCGGGGGTTCCCCTTTATCGACGTCCATGGCATCGCCCGCGTCGTCATTCGGCGTGGCGGGAACATCAGGAGCATGGTCCTCTTGCGGCCTCGGCAGGCCGAAGAGCAGCTCGAAGTCGCATGAAAGTCCGTCACCCACTTCTCCCTTCCTCCCTGCGCCGAGGTCGAGGGCCGCCCACTCCGTGCGCTTGCTCTTCGGCCGCCTCTCCCATACCCTCTTCCTCTTCCGCCTCTGCTCTGCCTCCCACTCGGCGCCCGCGTCAGTCCCCAAGAAGTCGGCCGGGAACCAAGGGAGTCCGCGCTCAAAGGCTACCTGCTTCGTCTCGTTCATTCCGGCGAAGCGAGGGTTGAGGCCGGAGACGAGGGGCACGTGCACCATGCTGTACCAAATGGGTAGGATGCACTTCCAGGGTGCCAGCAGAGTCCACGTTCCCTGGCTCTGCGTACTCGACGCTGAACGAGACGCCATTAGAATGATGGGGATCGGAGGGTCGACCCTGGTAGGCTTCAAAAACGACCCAGGACCCGCGCTTCCCTTCCTCCTGTTGATGAACTTCTGCGAGGGTAGGCACGCAGCTCGGTGCCGAGAGTCTCTGTCGAAGAGGGACGACGGCTGCAGGTCGTCCTCTGCTGGCCACTTGGCCATTATCTCCAGCAAGCCCATCTGCGCCTGAGGGTCGTCTGGAAACGCCGTCTTCCTTGGCGGGTATCTCAACCGCGGATCCTGAATAGGGAAGTGCAAGACGGTGTTTGCCGGGAGAGCAGCTGGGTTCGTTAGGCCTCGCAAGGACTCGAAGAGGCGTGCATGCGTCGGTTTGGGAGCATCTTTTGTGGCGTACGGCGTCAAGACAGCCAGCAGCGTCTCGGTAGACGCGGGTCCTGTGAGCTCGATGCTGCCAATCTCAAAGCGCAAGTCCTCAATGTATAGCCGCGGGTTCTCCATTTTGGTCAAACGCAACAGCTCGTTGAAGACGTCGAGAAACCCCGACGGATGAACGCGCAGGTAGACTTGTCGTTGCACCTTTCTCCGGCTGTCATTCTCGAGATCCGGCTGCTGTGGGTTCCACAAAACCGTGGCCGGGCAGAGGGGCCGGGACTCTCCGTCCCTTTCTCTCCTCAGCATGCCGGACCATGTTCTGGTGCCCTTCCTCCAGCGTTTGCCTTTCTCGTTCCAGCAATTTTCTTGCGATATTCCAATACGTTTCAAGACTCGTTCCATGCCGATGCGGTTTCCGTACAGGCCGATGGTGCTCATGTAGCTCATGTCCCAGAGCATGGTGCCCCTCTCGCCCTGGGAGCGGTGGGTTGGGCGGTATATCTTCTCGTTGGGTGTTAAAGGGATCGCGAAGCGCCAGAGCGGATCCTTGGGCTCCGTCATGCGCGCCCGTTTGGCATGCCACGAGTGCGTCGGGAGCCAGGTCTTGTTCAGCTGGCGCTTCCTGAACTTGGCCGCGGGCTTCGGCGGGTCGTTGAGTTGGTTCCTTCGGATCTTCGGCCTCGGTTTCCGCCCAACGACACCCTCCGCCTTGAACTCCTTGCCTTCTTTGCGAGCAGCCTCGGCCAGCTTCAGCTGCTTCCTCCTCTTGCGAGCTGCAAGGATGCCCAGCCGCTTCGCCGTCTCGGCCCGTATGCGCGCGCGCGTTGTGCGGGGCTTCCTCTTCCGCGACTCCACCGTGGGTGTGTTGTCCTCGGCCATCTCCCTCTTCGCGCGCGTCCTCAGCCGTCGCGGGACTCTCTTGGGGTTGTGGCTGGCGGTCCGGCGGCGGAGCCCGCGCGGGACCTTCTGGAAGGCCCGGCTCGTGCTGACGGCCTTGGAGGTGGCCATGCTCTGCTCCAGCGACTTGATCTCGAACTCATGCGCCGCGACGAATGCCTGGAGGTCCAGCTCGCCGTCCTTGAGGGCCGCGTCGGCCGGCTGGGCGGGGATGGTGCGCGCCGAGAAGGTCTTTGCGCGCTTCTGTCGCAGGGCGTCGCCGGGGCCATTGGCCGCCGAGTGGCCGGCATTGCGCCTGCTGGATGACGCCGCGGATGGACCGCCGCCTGAAGGCTTGGGGCCCATCGTAGGCGGTGGCTCGGGAGAATGGCGGCGGCGGCGGCAGGTCGTGGAGTTGCGCAGCAGATCAGTGGGAGACGCGTCCGTGTAGGAAATTTGCCTGGACGACCAACTGCCGCAGCTTTATCGATAAGCAGGTGGCGCTGAGGTCGCTGGCCAGGCCTGGTGGGGCGCCGGAGCCCGCTCTGCCCACCCACTTATTAGAGACCGAATCTGGAGGCGGGCTGGGCACCCGCAGACACCCGCAGACAGCGATGGCAGCGTGCCGTTCCAGCGGGTGCGTCAACGTTTGGTCATGCACAGTAGGTTCCATCCATTATTACTTACCTTACGCACGGAACTGGCAACTTCCGTCGCAGCATCAAACGAACCGCTTCCAACGCACCCGTACCTCACCTTACCCTACGCCTTCCATTTCGCAGAGCCTCACAGGCCCTGTCAGATCTCAGACGAAGTTCCAATTCCGTCTGCATACCTCAACTCCATCGCGCCAATCACCTCCGGCCCCGCACCAGCACGGACTCGCCGAGCTTCCTGTCCGGTTCCCTGGATCGAGGCCGACCCCCCTGCTGGTTCGCGCCGTCCTCCCCCCCCCCCATCCGTCGCCCGCGCCATTCCATCCTGCGTCCTGATACGGCTTGAACTACTGTGCACGACGTGTCCACGAGTGCGCCCAGCCCGGCCGCCTATCTGCGCCTCCGCTGCTCCTCGCTCGTATTCCCTCAGCAGTAGCGCCGCCCCGTCCGGCACCGTCGGCACGTGCTTGGCTTGTCCGGCGAGAGCCTCAACTTTGCAACCGGCCGAGTCTCCGGCGAGCCCCAGCCCTAGCGGCTGAAGCATTCCCGACATGAGCTCGTTGAGTAAGCCCTCCCGCTTGCGTCTCGCTTCGAAACCCCCTTGCCCCCCCCTTGCGCCGCGGCCCGCGTGAACGGCCCTGGTTTTGCCTTCACCCTTGAACTCGCCCCGTTGGACGACGTGTGGGCAGACGAGCATCCCTTCACTGGGGCTCGAGCGAGCTGGCCGGCGGCCTACCTGACAACTACCCTCACACCCATCTGTGTTACGCGCTCGAGCGTCTCTGCCTGCTTCGCACTTGCTGCTATCGCGTAGCATGACAGCTCGCTAACATGCATTTCCTGCCCACAGTTGGCAAGGCTCGGAAGGTAGAAGAGAAGCTCTCCAAAAGGGCCATTCCGCGCTCCGTGCCTAAGCGATATCACCTGCTGACCTCGGACAAACAGCCCAAGTTTGAATTGCATCTCAAAGTGAGACTCCTCAGCCGCAGTGCAGCACCATCCTTCACCTTTCTCACACTCCTCCCCAGATCTACGACCTCAACAACGTGCCCCTGGTCTCCGGCAACTCCTTCATCAAATGGCACCTCGCCGGCTCCATCCACGCGGAACACCGCGGCCGCACTGCCAAGTGCCCCATCGCCAATCACAAGGTGGACTATAACTTCAGCAAACTGATCCCCTCGGTCCGCATATCCATAGACAAGAGCAACAACCTTTCCGAGTGTCCTCTTGAGCTTGAAGTGCTCCAGGAGTTTGCCGTCGCCGAGAAGATCACTCTCGGATATGTGAGGCTCAACTTGAGTGAGTACATCGAGGAGAGTGAGGCCTTCTCCAAGGACGTCATGTCGCCTCCCCGGAAACGGAACAACAGCGTCGGCGCGGGCTCGGGCTCGGGCGTGGGCTCGGCGACGGAGACCTCGACCGAGTCCCTAGAAGGGCGGACGTGCGAAGATGGCATCGTGAGGAGATACCTTATGCAGGATAGCAAAGTCAACAGCACGCTCAAGGTTGGTATCCTCATGGTTCAGGTCGATGGGGAGCGAAACTTCATGGCCCCGGCCCTGAGGACGGCTCCTGTCTTTGGCGGCATCTCCGGCCTCGTGGGGCCGGAGCAGGTCGAGGATGAGACCGGGCGTGCGTGTACCCCTTATCTCCGTCTCGACTAAACACAGCTAACCCAGGTCCTTACAGCGCTGCCAACTATATCAAAAGGACGAGACTTCTCCGATGTTCAGGATCTCTACCGCCGAACACTCGCCGCTTCCTGGTCCCGGCAGCCTTCGGAGCTGCCGGTCGACGAGTGCATCGAGGACATCTTCTCTGGCGGCAACGGCTGGAAGACGAGGCGCGACACGGCTTCTAGCCCGGACACCGAGGACGAGGACGAGGACGAGGGAGGCGACGTCAACCAGGGCACCCTCCGACCCAGCGACTTCCGCCGCCTCGCCGCCCAGCACCGGAGCCGCAGCGGCGGCCACCGTCGCATGAACAGCGCGTCGAGCGACAAGAGCGCCACCACCGTCACGGGCCGCGCTGCGGGCATCACCTCCGGTAACTTGTTTCGCAAGCCCCCGCGCGTCACCCGCGAGGATAGCCGCGAGTCGCGCGAGGAAGACGCGGCGAGCGTCAGGAGCGGCAGCCTGGGCAGCCTGGCGCCGACGCGGGGGAGCAGCAGCAGCGATGGAGACACGGGGGGGAGAGATACGGGGCTGCGGCGCGCGAGGGAGCTGGACGAGTTTGATCTCAGGGACGACCTGGTGGCGTGGACATTACCGACTGTGGCTACATAAGGTATATCCATGGGGATGTATCGATTTCAGCGTTTCAAGACCTACGGGCAGTCGATGCCGAATCGCGGTCGTCAACACGGGCAAAGGACGCAAAGAACCAGTTCTCAGCTTGACGGTATTCATGCGAATCCATTCTGTTGCCCATCTCGCGATTCAGCTTCGCAGATGACGAGGCGATCTAGTGTCTACCAATCCCACCCCAAATTTTAGATGTGTCTGTCTATATCCACGGCAGATCCGCATCCCCCACCGTCATAGCCGTAACACAAAAACAAACGTGAACCAAGCGTTGCTCTATCCTTGCCGCGACAATGAGAATGCTCAAGCAGCCGCCAGGTTTCCGCGAACGCCGCCCTTGCCGCCAACCTCTCGGGCCGTGAGGGTGACGGAGAGGTCGGCGGCCACGTTGACCATGACCTCGACCTTGCCGCCCTTCTTGACGTCCTTAACGGCCAGCTCGGCGAGCTGCGAGCCGATCTTCCAGATCTTCTCGCGCGTCTCCTCCTCCTCCTCCTCCGAGTCGAAGTCGGAGTCCTCGTCGCCGTTCTCGGCGGCGTCCTTGGCCTTGGGCTCGGGCTTGGTCACCTTGATGTGGGTGCCGCCCTCGGCGACCTTGACGAGGACGTCGCCGCCGTCCTTGGGGGCGGCGATCTGGACGACGCGGCGGGCCGGGACGGCAGTCTCGGCCTGCATGATGGGCGTGAAGACGTCCTCACCGTTGGGGCCGACGGCAACGACGCCAATGGCGTTGGCGATGTGCTTGACGGTGGTGACGCAGGGGTGGGTCGACTGCTCGATGTCGGCGGCCTCGTACTCCTGGATCAGGGACGCCTGCAGCGCGGCACCGCGGGCCTGCAGCTCGGAGGGGTTGATGGCGGAGACACTCGTGGCGGGGGCCAGGATGTTGGTGCTCTCAGGGAAGATGCTCCGGAAGTTGTTGGCGATGCGGGGAGTGTGGGAGGTGCCACCGCACATGATGACCTCGTTGACGTCCAGCACGTCCAGGCCGGCCTTCTTGATGACGCCCTCGACCAGGCGGTTGAAGCCCTCGAACACCTTGCGGGCGACCGTCTCGTATCGTATCCTGTTGATGGTGGCAGAGAAGTCGATACCCTCGGCCAAGCTCTCCACGCTGAACACGGCGTTGGAGCCCAGGCTCAGGGACTTCTTGGTGTTCTCGGCCTCCTGGCGCAGCTTGGCCAGGCTCCTGGCGTTGGATCGCGGGTCGGTGCTGTGCTTCTTGATGAACTCCTTGGCGAAGTGGTCCATCAGGACCTGGTCAAGGTGGACGCCGGCAAACTCGTAGTCGTGGGCAGTGGCCAGGATGGTGTACATGCCGCCTCTCGAGGCAACGACGGCAACGTCGGAGCGGGTGCCACCGAGGTCGGCGACGACGACAATCTTGTCCTCGACGACAGCCTCGGGGCGGGCGTCGTAAGCCAGGGTCGCGGCAACGGGGTCGGAGATGAGCTGCAGGATCTCGATGCCGGCGTCGTTGGCGGCCTTCATCAGGGCCTCGCGCTGCTTGTCGTTGAAGTTGGTGGGGACGCTGACGACGGCCGAGGTGACCGTCTTGCCCAGGTACTCGGAGGCCGAGGTCACGAGGCGGCGCAGGAATCGGGTCGACGCCTCGCTGACCGACACGGAGGAGGCCTCCTCCTCGCCGCTCTTGTCCTTGACGGAGAAGGATACGGTGCCGGCGGTGTCCTGGGGGTGGGCGGCGGCGTGGCAGTGAGTAGGGTCAATCGACTTGAACCTGCGAGTTCGTCAGCGTACGCTCCTTCATCTCGTGCCTCGAGGGGTGCCATACTCCTTGCCCAGGAAGTCGCGGAAGTAGGCGATCGTGTTCGTCGGGTTGCGAACCAGGAAAGCCTTGGCCTGGGCGCCGTAGTACTCGTCGCCATCGACGTAGGACAGGACGGTCGGGATCTGTCGGTCTACGCGCCCCAGTCAGCACAGAGTCAACGTCGTGGCGCCGGCGCAACCGCGCCGAGCCGCCGGAAGAATCACTCACCGCCGTCCTCGTTGGCAATGACCTCGGCCTTGTCGTCGACGGTGAAGGCAATCGAGCTGTTCGAGTTGCCGAAGGTGATGCCAATGACGACCCGGTCCGCCGGCTCGGGACCGGGCTTGGCGCCCTTGTTTTCAGCCATGCGGTGCAGATTGAGAGCGAGACGCGCGGGGAAGAGGGATTGCAAGGTCTCGGGGGGCGGTTTCTGCGGGAGGCAAGACGGAGGATCTGCTGTTGTCCGCGAGCAGGCTGGTCTTGTCGAAGAGTTGATGTGTTTGTAGTGGGGTTTTTCTTCCTCTCCAAAAAATTTCGAGCGGCGCAACTGGTTGGCTGGGCGTACCCCGGCCGTATCGATAGCGCTCTTATCGCCGCCGTCGATCCAGCGGCGAATTTCGCAGCTTTGGCACGTCGTCGCAAATGCAAGGCTGAAGGCTGGCTGGTTCAGACTTCCGCCGACACCTCATCCGCCGCCATGGCCTCGGAACCCGTCTTCGTCCTGCCAGGGGACCACATCGACCCCTCGCTCATCCCGTCACATCCCAAGAAGGCCCTGCGGTTAGGCCCTGGCCTGCGCCATGTGCCGCCAAACGACATCCTCCCCACGCTGGCTGGCCAGCTCGTCACCGAGAGACAGAAGAATGCGATACGCGTAGAGACGTCAGAGGGACATGTATGCGACCCATGGCCTCCGCGCACGACCCTTGACGCCTGGTAAGGACTTGATGCTAATTCCTACGGCAGTACGTCCCGCGAGTTGGCGAGCTCGTCATCGGCGCCGTCAACAAGAGCGCCGCGGAAGTCTACTACGTCTCCCTCTCCGACTACACCGCCCCCGTCCTCCTCCCACAGCTCTCCTTCGAGTCGGCCACGAGGAAAACACGCCCTATGCTGGCGTCTGGCGCCCTCGTCTACGCGCGCGTCAGCCTCGCCAACAAGCACATGGACGCCGAGATCGAGTGCGTCTCTGCGACGACCGGAAAGTCAGAAGGGCTCGGCCCGCTCACCGGCGGGATGCTGTTCGACATCTCCCTCGGAATGGCGCGCAGGCTATTGCTGCCGAAGGCGGCCACTGACGGCAAGCTGGTTGTGCTGGACGAGCTGGCGAATCTCGGCCTGCAGTTCGAGACAGCCACCGGCAGGAACGGCAAGTTTTGGGTTGATAGCGAGAGCGCCAAGACAGTGATTGCGGTGGGGAGGGCGATTCAGGAGACGGATGCGAGGAGGTTAGGAGTCGAGGATCAGAGGAAGCTAGTCAAGAAGCTAATGAAATAATTCAACTGAAATGGGTTTGCTATGAGTGTTGATGCGTTTTGTTATAGTCTGCATCCGCGGACCGCCAAACGCCTGTTCTGACCCCAGTTCCAAAGCAGCAGGGCGCACCGCTTGTTGATCAAAGCCCAACGCCTGCACAAATACCGCGAACTGGATGCCCCATATTCCGACCTATGAACTGAGAGCTTGCCTCTGAATAACGATAGGAAACACCTTCGCCAAATGGGCAGAAGAAATAAGACGCGCAGCGCCACACGATGCCCTAACAGGCTTCTTTTGGGGGGTATGGAGGGTATGGGTATCTATGGTACAGTGATCCGTCAACGGGGATAGTAAGACTTCAATTGGTGCCGAGAAATGATTCACTGGGTGTTTCTCAGCGCGTCACATCCCGCTCATCTCATGATCAACCTCTACAGGCTCCGGAAGTTGCGTCTGATCCATGTTGTGAATCTTGGTCATATGCCTCTTCCAGTTGTCTTTTCTGGGAAATCCCTTGCCTCCGGTCCTAGAGTAGTCGCAGTCCGGGACTGAGCAATGGAACTTCTTCTTCTTCTCGTGCCTATCGTTAATGTGGCGCTGGAGGTGTGTCTTCGTGCCGAATCCCTTTCCGCAGTTTGGATACGGACATTTGTGGTCTTTGCTGTGATAGCGCTGATGATGCCTGCAGGATAGTTAGCCTTCCGCATCGAAAGTCATGCTGCAGTGGGATGCGAAGCGTACTTGAGCTTGTGTGGCTGGTCGAACACTTGATGGCAGCCAGGCTCGCTGCAGCGGAACATTCCAGTCTTGAGGGACGGAGAACCTGGCTGCGGTGAGGCGCTATGCCGAAAGTCGGAGCTGTGCATGGATTCAGGTGTCGGGCTATCCAGTTGAGTGGAGGGAGTATTGTGTGATGACGGGTCGGTTGATCCAGGTCCGGGGAATGGCGTGGACTGGTCGGAGGGATAACTTGGGTGTCTGGGTATCGTCGAAGGGTTTAGACGGTCATAGGTATGGGCATCCGCCATGTTAATGTCATGGCCTTCCACATACTCTTGCTTGACAAGTTCATGCATGACCTGGTGTTTCGTTTCTGTGGGAGCGGGAGACTGGATATTTTGAGGCAGGGCTGGCGTAGGCGGAGAGGGGGAGGTGATGATGGAAGTGTACTCCGTGCTTTTATCCTGCTCTGGTGGAGCCGACACACCTGCTGATGAGTCGTATTGTGTGACAAACAGCTGGTGCTCAGTTCGATGCCAAACTTCGGATTCCGTGGTTGCCGGCATGACGTCCATCGGATTCACAGTGCCAGGCGCCGGGTGTGCTGGTGGCGAGGGGGACTGCTTGAGTGATCGTTCGGCAAGTTGCGGTTGAGAAGGAGCCGTGACAGAGGTCATGGTAGGAGAGATCTGAGTCGGAGACTCTGTGGCATCCTCATTGGTAATGACCTGATGCAATGCTGTGGCGCCGGGGAGCTCGACCACGCCAGCCGAGGGGGACTCGGCGTCGCTGGCGCTGGTGACGGTGTATGAATCCAAAGTATTGTCCCGACCGCTCTTGCGCCGAAACATGTGCCTGACATTGTGCCTCAAAGAGCTGCTGCGAGATCCCTGAGGTATTTCGACGTGAAGGTCCGGTGGCGTGGTGACCATGCCAAAGGCTTCCGAGGGTATCGAGGGGCTGTAGTAGTCGGCGCTGGTCCCCTTGAGGACTCCCGGGGTATCATCATGCACTTCTGACTCAGGCATGTACTCCCCGACGTAGAAGGGGAGCGGCTCCGGCGACGGCTGAAGCTCGTACTCGCCAGGGAGGGACCGGGCTACGGCAAGGGATCTGTCAGACGCAGTGACGCCGGGTGCTGTCGACGACACCTGCCGCAGCGGCCCGCGACGGTCCTCGGCGTGCCCTGCACTGCCATCGTGGAATTTCCAGTGGTTCTCGGTGCCGTGAGGGGCACCGGCATTGCCTCGAGACAGCTCGCCATGGTGCTTGAAAGAGTCGCTGGACGACAGCCGCCGGTGAAAGCCCAGGTCGGCACTGGGGTGGCTGCCTTGATACTCGGCGATGGCGGCCTCGGGGTCGAACGGCAGACGGTCGGGATTTCGGCGACGCCTGAGCTGATGTACGATGACAGGGTAGAGGCAGAAGGCGAGGAGGGCGACGGCGACGACGACGCCAACGACGGTCCCGGCAATGGCTCCCGAGTCCATGCCACGCTTGACCACGACGCCCCTGGTCGCGATGCCATCCATTGCTTCGGCGCCGGTGTTCAATCGGGGCAGAAGGGGCAGCCCGCTCGCCAGGCGAAGGGCTGTCGCCCGGCGGTCGATTGCCAGTGCGTGCTGGCGCTGGCGTTGGTGTTGGCGCGGCTGCGGCGGCGACGTTGGAGCCGCCGCTCGACGGTTTCGACGCGCGTCGGAGGCGGGAACGTGGGAGGCCGCCCGCGGGCGCTGGAACACGGGGCCCGGTGCAGGGCCGAGAGCGCGGCTGCGAAGGGCTGTCGAAGAACCTCAACGTTCGTCTCGACGTCTCATAAAGCCATCATCATGACGAGAAGAAGCAGAGAGTCGGCGGATGATGGAGGCGGAACGGGGGGCAGGCCGCTGCAGTGCAGGGGACGGGACCCAGGCTGGGGGCGGGCGCAGTCAGCACGGCTGCGCAGCGCAGGAAGAGGCGGCTGCTTAGCGTCGCCTTGGTACGAGATGGCCTTGGCTGCCGAGGCCAGGTAGCGCAGCCGGGACCTCGGGTGAGGAACTCGCGCGAATTCAATACCTAGGTACTATGTACGTAGGTGCTCGGAAGACGGCAGTGGGCAGAGAAGAGGAGCCGTTGATTGCGGCGGCGGCACGGTGTGGTGGAGAGCGCGCCTCGCGAGGCCATCGTGCCATCAGCCTCACCAGCTGCGGACGGAGGGGCATCCCGCGCGCGTCCGCAGAGCGTCGGGACGCAGGAGTGACGACGGGGCTTGGCCTGTTCGCTGCCCGCCTGTGCGCACCCGCTGCGGCTGTCCCAGATGCCCAGTTCTCAGCCGGCGGTGGCGAAGCGGGCCAGTCGACGCAGACCGGGAACATGGATTGGCTTGGCTGCCTCCGCCACGCTGTCGCGACGGTGCCGCGGAGCCGCTGGGTACGAGCAAAAATACCTAATTAACAAACGGCAGCCAACAGGAAATGCACGTGACAGGATAACTAGCGACGGGCCTGATCGTAATACTGAGTTAAGCTGTGCTGTGGTACTCGTATAGATATCTGGACGAGGTCGGAGTAGATCTGTAACATATAGGTAAATATGGTGTCTCATATACTTTACTTAATCGCTTCGCTAGTTCCCGGATGCATTCTCAAGAATAGTATTCGCCCCAATCGCAGGACGATGCTTCAGTTCGTCCCAATCATCGATCATTCACCGACGGCAGCTTTCAGGTTGTAGACCAATCGGACTCCGATCTTCATTTGCCACGGATCTCGACTCTCTTTGACTTTCTGCCGGACTGTAAGCGGGTCCCTGGCTCATTGCTGCTTGTTTTTGACGCCGTGGAATTCCGCGTGCGTCTGGCGACGGGACTTTTCCCGGCTTGACGAGATTTCTCGCGCAACCTTGGCTGAGCTGACTTTGAACAGTCGACGGGAACAGTCACCTGGGCGTTCTTGACTCGCACTGCAATTCTCGCGCTGCGACGCAGTGCTAGGGGCGGTCCTGAAGCTGGCGTTTGGGGCTCGTCAACAGGTCGGAGCAAGCATCTGGAGTCTAGCTGCCTGAGTCGGTCCTCTATTAGAGCGTCTTCACAAACACGGTCTTTGCCGAGGCTCGGCGGGGCCCTTTGATCTGGTTTCCGCTTTTTTGTACTCTGCTCTTCCAGCAGGTTGTCATCTTGGGCTCGACTTCTCTTTTGCCTCTTCGACTCAGACCTGGGTTCCGGCAGGTGGGGCCGACGAAACTCGGCTTCGATTTGATGAATTTGATCTGCGACCCATCGCGTGAGGACTTCGTAACCAGCTATATCCTTTTTCGCAATGACATAGTTTGATGTTGCCCTGATGAAAGCTGTGATTGTTTCGACTTGTCGCTTAGTAGCTTCATACCGTTCTGTTGCCGCCACCAACGTCTTATTCGCAGCTTGGAGTGTTTGTATGCGTTGCTCCTTTGGAATATCGAGGCGACGGGGATTTATCTGCGTCATCGAATAGATCCGCCTGGCCTCCGCCTCTGCTGCCCGCCTTGCCCCCCAGGCTCGCACTTCGTCCTGTCCACGTTCTATCGAAGATGGAGTGGTCCTGATGAACTCCTCCGTTTCATGGGGTGTTAATATTTTAAGGTCCACTAGTTCTTGCCAGCGTTTATCGTGATCGGGCTCTAGACGCTTAGCCTTATCGGTATACCCATCAAGCTACTAGTACTCGAAGTAAAGATATTCTATCTAAGTTGTTGGTTTATCTTGTTTCTTGGGGTCCTGATTTAGCTGGAGCGGTCGTGTAAAGCCCTGTTGGGAGAGGCGGCGCCTCACCGCGTTGATATAGTCGGAGAGCCCGTCGCAGCCAGGTTCGCGTTGGTGACGCCCGCTGCCACCGCCGTATCCTTCGGTCGTCAAGCCATTCTGGCAATAGGAATGATGGATCTGCATCAATCCTAGCCAGTCCATCCGCATATCCATCATCTGCATAAAGCCGCCTCATCCTTTCAACAAAGAAGGGGTAGCCGCCGTCATTATATTCAAGGTCGCGGTTGTCGGTTTGCCATATCCTAAAAGTCTGCCACCTCTTAAGCTGCCTTTGGAATACCAGCCATGATACTTACGTGTTGTGGGGATAGCCCCACAATGGTCGCAGCATGTCACGGTATTCGCCCGGGTCCCGAGCGATCTGCTCAATAAGGCTGACCGGGTACAGTGGACGACCGCCGTCTCTGACAAGCTCATTATAAGCCTCGGTCTCGTTTTCTATCCGATCTCGTAGCTCGTTCTCTTCAGAATATGATGGCGTTACACGTTCTTTTGATATTCGTCGGCCGCGAATCATGATATCGCGGCTATCAGGAACTTCACATAAAAGTGCGTCGAGTTGGTCAAGGTCAAGAGCACTGGAATAAGACGCAAGATCCTCTGGGACAAATTTTGTTGTTCGGCTCTGCGCAAGTCAATGAGCATATGGCAAAGTGCATATCGAGAAACGACGCTCCCGTAAGTCTTTCAGCAAGTTGATTCCGGTCATGCATGGAAAGTCTGTCCCAGCCCTCGACGCGCAGGTCGAAATCGCCATTGTCAAGACGATGCTTCTGCATGAACCGTGCAAGCTGCGCATCGCTGAAATTGGCGATGTCACCCACAGAAAGTGCCACAGCCGCCGGTTTTCGGCCAAGCATGCTGACAACAAATCCAGAAGCAATAGTGTGGCGCGCAGAGGTGGTTGGAGGTTTGTTGATGATCGGACGCAGTGCTTGGCCTCACGGACAGATCTGGACACCGACGGCCGCCATTTAGCGCCACCGTAGGTTTGCCCATGGCCCATGGCACCGTGCAGCGCATTCCACAGACTGCCGCAGCACCCTCTGCTGTCTGCTGTCGAGCCCCGGCCGGCAGGGGCCAGTCGGGCGCTCCCGTTAGCCGCTCGTTGCCTGAGATCGGGGCGGGGCACTCTACTCGATTGGATCAGAGGCAATGGCCGATGTTGCCTTATAATAGATGACATACGGAGTAATGAAGGTTATAAAAGGCCAGCGGAAACTGCCACAATGTCGCCATCCTATATCTTCGCTTTAATTCCCAAGGGCAAGCTGCAGAATGGAAGACGCAGACCTTGACCTTGTTGCTCGAGTGTATGCCGTCCCACACGATAGGCGACGGGCCTTAAGGTCGATCTGGGCTAGTTCACTCTGCAGTACCACTGCTAGTTACCAGGAGGAGGACGATGTCGAGTATGGTCGACACGACAGAGCCTCAACGGAGCCGCCGGGCGAAATTGATAATGCGGTGAGCCCAGAAGTGCCTCATCTCGTTATCAAGTTTTGCGATATACCCCGAACCACGCGCGGGGTTGTCTTTGGACGTCATCGCGACTGCGAGGTTCCTCTCCCCAACATGAACGGCATCAGCAAGCTGCACTTTAGCTTAACGTTCGACGATGAAAACCGGCTTGTTGTTAAAGACTGGGGGTCTCTAATGGGAACGGAAGTTACCTACGATAACCAAGGACATGGAGCGCGAAGCAACTTCAAATGGGTTGTCGGTGGCGACCCTATTGCACAGAATAAAACCATAATCATTACAGTACACGATACCCTGAAGTTTCGGCTTGTCCCTCAAGACCATGATATTTGGTCAAAAGAATACATTGAGAAAGTCCAGCGGTTCCGCCAGGGCACAGCGACGGCAGAGGACCTCTTTGGGGACCTTGACCTTCCATATGGGCCGGAAATGACAAAGCCTACTGGCACCTAAATGACGCGCCTGGAGGGATCCTTACGGAAGAACTACTGCTAGGGGTCGTTTGGTGCTGTAAATAAGGAACCTCTGGAATGTTAGTGACGGGAGCGAGTACGCTTTGAAGGACCCTACCACCAAGGCGATACGATTGAAGCAGGGCAATAATATTGCATGGCGAGATGTCTTGAGTGCGTGGCAACGGGAAGCTGATATTATGAGGTGTCTCTCACATGTTTGTGTATCCCTTTCGTACTCTATACTCTCTATCATAATAGATAGAAGCTGAATATCGTACGACTCATACTAGCCGACTTTAAGGAATATCCGCGGCTGTACCTAGAATACGTCTCCGGAGGCTCTTTAGAGAATCACGATAACTTCTCCGTCGTCGAATGCACATCGGTTCTATCCTAATGTCTATCGGCGTTGAAATATCTACACGGGAGAAACCCACCGATTGCGCACCGAGATTAAGCCGGACAATATCCTCGTTCAATCGAACAGATTAAAGTCAAATTTGATAACTTTGGCCTGTCAAAAGATACTGGCAACTCATTGACACTTTGTGGATCCTATAAATATCTTGCGCTAGAGATATACGAAATGCAGGAGTACATCAATACAGGCGGAAAAGAGAAGATGACTTACACGGTTGCTGTGGATATCTGGTCTCTTGGTGTCGTTGCATATGTGGTGATGAGTGGCCTTCCGCGATACGAATTCCAACACTAAGCTTCTTGGTGCGAAAAAAACGCCAATCAGCTAAGACGGGAGCTTGTGAGGTGGCGAGACGAGCTGAGAGAATTTCTACTCCAGGCGATGGTGGTCTTATCACCAACAATGCGATGGTCAGCCAAGGACTGCTATGACCGAGTGCGCCACACGTCCGGTGCAGTCGATGCATCCTGTGAGACATCACCACCGGGCAGTCGTGCCGAAATGCGATCCCATGGAACTGGGCAACAGAACATCATTTCGCAAGTCCCGGAGCGCTCAACGTCCGAAGGCAGTGGCTTAGATTCCGACGAAGATGAGTAGTACACAATTCGACCATGGAATTATGGCGTCAATGGGGAAGGTAACGAACTGGCCACCGTCGGCGGACATCCAGTTGGCTCTTCATCGATCGAGCCTAGCAGACGAGTTAGGTCGGGCGCGCAGTCTCCTGGATCTCGCATGGCAGATTCAAGGCATGGCAAAAAGAGGTCAACAGGGAAGGCCATGTCTTCGTCGTCCTCCCCTAGGCGCGGGGCGAAACGCCCGAGCCGCCAACAGCAAGACGTAAGCAATTCGAGCATTGCTCAAGACACAATTCAAGCCCAGAAATGGCAAGATAGTGCGCAGCCCTGTGACATTCACGATGCCACTCCTCTGCAAGATCACCTTTCGGGGGCCATTCGGCCTGGAATGTCCAGCCAAACAATCGCTCTCTGGACAAGTGCACAGAGGGGGACTACCTTCCCGAGGCACAAGCCGAGCAAGATTCGCCAGACTTGGAAGCGATCGAGGCCGCGGCCCTTTTGCGGAATCTCTCTGAGGATCACTATTCTCAAATCACCGAGCGGAGTTATGCCAATGGCTCCTACTTAGCGCCCTCCAATCACTCTTTCGAGGAACTGTTGGAGCAGCAACGCCTTGCTCACTGATGGTAAAGGCTTTGCGTGCATGGAAGTCAATTGTTGTATCTGAGTAGACCCATTGATCTCCCCAGGTCACAGTGGCAATGAATTGGTCAAGTCTGACTGGACATGGGTAAGCACAACAGTACGATCGTCTTTTGGAAGACAGAAGTCGGTGTTGTGACTCGTGAATGCCAGTTTGGCTGCCTTCGCAGCTCTGTCGCGACGAAAAAATTGGCCGCCTATGCCAGTATACTGCTAATAGTCGTTTCTTTTTGGCGAGCAAACCAACCTGCCCCGACGACCTGGTCAGCGCGCTTCACGCAGCACCCACCACGACGGCGTGGACGAACCGATGATTGCTTCGGATTTGTTTATACTATGTTGAGCCGTGGTCTACGTGCGGTATTGGGACGGAGTACGGAGTAGTCACCAGTGAATAAATGACAGGGTTCCATGCCAAAGATGACGGCCCAGTATCTTTGATATTTGAAAGTCTGCACCTTCTGTGCGCAGCTTGCTTGGCGATTTCGCCTTGGGCGTCCCATGAGCGCGGCATGCCGCTTGACCGATTCCACGACCAATACAAAATTCGGCGGAAATGTCTTGAATGGGTGGCCCAGTGTGCCCTGGATTCTATGTTTCTGTTCTGGGAAAACCTGTGAAGGAACAGCCTGTACTGGTCACGAAATCTCGTGTTTGTCCATGAATCAAAACCCTCGCTCCTCTAACGCCCCCTTCAATGCTCGATTCCTCAGCCACGCACGGCGAGACCACTCTAGAGGCAGGTGGCAAATATATTGCACAGGCAACCGGCTTTCTTCTGTTACTCTCTCTATCATCACGACAAGGGGTATCTATCTGTTAACAACCGTGTCCATCATAGCCGCATCCCGACCAAACACGACCAATCAATGCCGTCCGTGTCGAGAGTGTGGTCACCCTCAATTCCACCAGAGGCTGGAGGGAATAAATCCTCTTCTCCAGCCTCAGCAAAAGCCTGGGCACATCTCCAATTCCCATTTCTCGCACATCACAACGAAAAAATGCGCCGCCCTACCACTGCGTCTTCCCAAACCTGTGTCAGGTACTCCGTCTTGATGCGGATGTTGCCTCGCACGTACTTCGTGGTCATCCGTTGATGCATGATGACGACTTCTGCTTGTCGGGCGCGGGTGATGGCAACATTTAGTCGCCGGGGATCGTCCATAAAGCCCGCCTTGATGGTTCGTACCATGTCAAGAAAGACGACGTCGGCTTGGTTCCCCTGCGCCTTGTCAATTGTCAACACCTCGACCCTTTCCTTCCAATTTGCTGGCCATTTCTTAACATCTGCTTCGTACTGACGGGCCGCAGTCCTGTAAGGAGTGGCAATCATGATGGTACCTCCTTCGCCAGCCGGCCCGCTTACTGTGCAGAACTCGTCGTCTCTCAGGAGGTGCTGCACTTGGGCCAACAAGAACTCGTGGTGTGCCGGGTTCCAGAAACTGTCGCGATATCTCACCTCCCGGCTATCCTTGAGATGCACCACCACCCTATTCTCATCCACGTCAGGGACGCTGCCCAGCTTTTGGAGATATTCCCTTAGGTGCTGTGCGCTGGGGGGGTACATCGACGCCTCGTCGTGGCCTGAGGTCATTTCGGCATCGTAGAACATTTTTGATGGCAACCGGTGTAAGTTGCCGAAAGCTCTCTTGTTGACGAGAAGCTTTCCATTGAGGGCGTTAGCTTCAGCAGCTCTGGCCATGGTGCTGGTGCGGAGCTGCTCTGCGTATGGATTGAATTTCATCCCATCTCTTTTGCTTTCTCGTTTGCTGGTACTCTTGACGAACGGGCGCGTCTGTTTCACGTCGCCTGTAAATATCCAGGCAAGCGGGGAAAAGAAGGCGATGGGGATCAACGTTGTGAGCTCCCGCGCATGTGGTGCCTCGTCCATAAAGACCAGGTCAGGCTCAAAGAACTTGGGAAAGCTTCCGTAAACGGCCGCAGGTGTCGTCGCAATGAAGTCGGTCTTCGACAACACCGTACGGTACAAGAATGAAACTTGCCTTCGAAGGGCTTTCCAGTCTTCGGCGCCGAGAACCTCGCCTCTCTCCATCATCGCCAGCCGCTTCCTGAGACCCGGGAAGCAATCACCCTGATGGCACTCGAAGTACTCCCAAGAGGCTTCATCAAGCGTGGGTGCTTGATTTTGGCTCCGTTCGGGCTTGACGTGTCGAGAAAGACTTGCGACTGTGAGGAATTTCTTGGTGAAGTCAGGCTCGTCACATTCAGGCTCCCGGTGGCCCTTCGACGCTGCCTTGTTTAGCTTGTCGCTGTTGCGGATCTCATAGGACCATCCATGCATCCTGACTATGCGAAGCTTTAGCCCGGCAGACTTGCAGAGAGAGTAATATCGATTTGCGGCGTCGTCGACAGTTTTATTGATGTCGACTAGAAACAGAATCGGGGTGTGGGCACGCCTGCTTTTGGGGCTCTTTTTCGATTGAATGATGGCGCTAAGGACCATGTTCCATTCGGTCTTTCCCGCGCCAGGACATCCGTTGACCAAGTACAGGTTGTTAGGAATGTTCCTAAGCCCTTCGAAAGCCGCACGGTGGTCCTCATTCAAGGCTTTGAACTTGTCGACCAACACTCTGGAGATTCGGTGGCAGCAAAGCGCGGGATTCTTCAGCTGCGGAAACTCCTCAAATAGGTCCCTTGAATGAACGAATGGCCCTCTTTCGAAGTCTATGATCATTTGGAAAGCTTTGAAGGACATCTTTGCGGGCTTCAATTCGTCCAGTCTATGCTCATCCGTGAGATGCCGCAAGGCTGCAAGCTCAGCTTCGAATGTGAGCGAGCTGAAGTCCCAATTGACGGTGATGATCTGGAATTTTGAATGGGCGGCAATGATTCTCGCTACATCGCTGATAGAAGACGCAATTTGAAAATTGGACATCAGGTCCAGCTCGACATTGATACCCTCGTCGCTCTCCCACGAGCGTGGTACATCGACCTTGAAGGCCGCACATTTCTTGATCCAAGAGTCCATGTAATCTTCGAGTTCGTCGTAGGGATTCTGGATCCGCGCCGCTTGCAAGTGAATTAAAGAAAAACTCCCCTCCGGGCGGTCAATCTTCGATTCCATGTTGATGGTGAACCGATCTGTCGAAGACGGGAAATCGACATTGACCTCAGAGCTTGGGGGGTTGAGCAGGAAGAGCCACGACCTGGCAAAGGAAGTGCTGAGTCCTGGAATTGGCGCAACGGGCCATGCGCTGAAGGGAGTTCGTCTTTCATTTCTTCGTCTTATCTCCTCCTGCTCATTCTGCAGCTCGATGAGGGTCCCCTGTTCGTGGCGCCAGACAAATTCGTCCTCTTCTGGAAAGGCGAATATGGGCATGACAGTCTGTTGCGAAGGCTTAGTCGACATCGTACAACTCGAGGAGGCGGGCGTCGTGGTATAGTGTACCTCTTCAGGCAAAGCTCTTCCCGGAGAGTCCTGTGGCTTAACCATGATGATGAATTTTGCTGCTAAGTACAGCGGTTGGAGGTTGACAACTTCAGATACCGAACAAAAGAAATAACGAAAGACAACACTGGCGGGCTACACTCCTAACACTTCGGCTTCGGGACGAATTTATGGACAGAAACGGGCAAGATCTGTGGAATATGACCTCTGATCGTGCGCATGGGAAGGCCGGTTGTCATCGAAGAGGTCGATTTCGTGCGTGCGGAAGAGGTGAATTCCACGGTGGTGGATAGCTTCTTCAGTAGTGCTCAAATGGGGACAAGGTGAAGAAGATGACGTGACGACGAGATCACACTGAGCAACAGAGGCAGCTGGTGAGCCTTCTAGCGAATGTGTTGTTGATCGAGGTGATGAAACGAGAAGGCGCACCAAGAGAACTTGTGGGGTGGAAGGCATGGCCAGGAGCGTTTGCCGATGAAGGCATCCAAGCGGTTGGGGTCAGGTGACTGCCATGCGTGTAGCACTCAGAGTGAGTCAGTAAGGTAGGGTAAGGTAGGTGACTGCGTACCATCAGAACAATAGCGACCAGACGAGCCATTTTTATTGACGTGGTGCAGTCAATTGTTCGGTTGCGTGGAGGGCCTGAGCTGCAGCAGGGGTATGCTGTGCCCATGCAGAATCGTTTGCGCCAGGCGATCCCCTGGATCACCAGTGATTTCTTGAAGCCGTAGATTACCAGATAAAACTAAGGTATCCCTCGAGCTGCATTTTTCTTCTCGTGAGTGCGCTTGGATCCACGGTCAGTTGCGCACCTACATGTGGATTGCCCGAGGAAGCGGCTGGAATGGTGGTCACTTAAGGCACGTCGAGCCGACGAAGATGGGATGAAGGTGTTAAGGACCACGACTGTGTTTATCTCCCGCTCGGTGAGCAAGCCCGTGAATCGCCGTGCACGAGCACTAGCCTTCCACCTCAACCCGAGTTACGGCCGAGGGCCAGCGCCGAGCCGAACGAAGCAGAATCAGTTGGATTCCACTCACCTTTAATGCAACCATGGGGAGAATCGAGACGAAGAATGGAGCCTCGACCCGGCATACGAGCACCCGAGTCGAAGAGAGCTCTGAGAGGAGATGGTGGAAGTCTGTAGCCTGATATCGGGGGCCGAGTGCATCGGCGGAGACCTTAAGCTCCAGAGAGTGCCTCGACATGGGGCCGAGGGCGGTTCTACAGCACCTAAAAGGCCTTGTGCAGCTTCTCCTCTGAAACGGTGGTGAGCCGGCTCGGCTGACCCGCAGCCTCCTTGCGAGTTCTCTCACTCCGCCGCTGCTCGCTGCATGTCTGTTGGGAAGCAAAGTGGCAGTGTTCCGTTTGCTCGCTCTTTGGTCGCGTCGCCCTGTCCTGTCTGTCCCGCTAAATGTCAGAAAAGCCACCTGGCAAGCCCTCCAAGTTTTTCTGCCTTTCACTGGCCAACTCTTCTCAGGAACCTCGTTTGCTCTGCCCTTCACCCCTTGAGCACGTCGACTCTTGATTTGGAGGCTGAGCTATCTCAGTGAATTTATCCCTTTTCAACCTCTTAATGTGCTGTCATTGTCCTTTTACTTGAGATTGTTGCTCCAGCAGAGCTTCTGAGTGAGTATGCTCAGGCCTCCAGCATGCCCACCCCCCAGCAGAACACAGATTTGCACAATCGACCAATCTTTGCCACCACAATCAGGGCTCTAAGCAACGATTCCTCGCGCACTCTCTGCGATGAATCTATACAGCTTCTGGAGTCCGACAGCGTCGTCAATGATGAGGTAATTGACCTCACTGAGGATTTGGCTTTTACTGGCCGTCGCGCGTTGCATAATGGAGAGCTTCCATTAGGCTTCCTTCGAATCCGTGGCCAGGTTTTCTTACCAGGCGACGTCGTCGAGTTGAAACCTGAAAGCACATTTGCTGGCACATATTGCGTCGACTTTCTTAAGCTAAAGATTATTGTTCTCAATCGCAGTGGGGAGCGAAGACTTCGAGGTCTGCCTTTGACACGAACAAGAAACACGGGCGGCAAGCTGCCAAAGAAACTAAACGAAGTTTGCGAAATTCTCCACATAAATTGCGTCGACGGTCAGACTGCGGCTGCCAACGACAATCCTGTCTACATTGACGTCGGTCCAGACTTGGTTTTGAAGAAGAGATCTCTTGTTGTCACCAACTCGATTTACCCAGAACACCGGTCTCCCCGCACGACAGTTGATAATGGCCCAGTTGTCGACCATGGAGAGGGAATTCGACGCAGAGACGAGAAAAAAGGACTTCTCGTGTGTCGATGGCGACTCAAAATTTACTTTGTCATGCACGGGCGGAAAGCTCGACCTCAGGAAGAGGTCTTGGAAAGAATACCGGCCAGTGATGTTTCGCAGACGCGATACCGCATACCCGATGAGACACTCTGCAACAGATGGCGAGGCGGTCGTGTCAAAGGGGGTTCCTAGAAAGAACGTCAACACAATCACCTTATAGACCTGGACCCCATCGCTTGCACTTCCACGGCTGGTCGCTCCTGCACCAGGGAACGCGGTCAGAAATACACTGTTTTTGACGCGTTCTCCGGAGCAGGTGGCGTTTCGCGTGGCGCTCAAAGTGCGGGCTTCAAAATCCAATACGCAGTCGACAAATCTCCTGATGTGTGGGACACATACCGGCTCAACTTTCCCGAAGCCATCGTCTTTGGGATGACAGTCGATGAATTCATTCTGACGACTCAGAAAGAGTTCATCCGAGTAGATGTTCTTCACATTTCCCCTCCTTGCCAGTATTTTTCTCCGGCACACACCCACAGTTCCGTTCATGACGATGAGAACATTTTTGCACTGTTCGGTTGCAACCAATTGATCAACAAAATTCGACCACGAATCATCACTGTCGAACAAACCTTCGGCATCACTCATGACAGGCACACACAGTATCTACGTGCAATGATTGGAGATTTTACGCAATTTGGGTATTCAATACGGTGGAAAATTGTCCGGCTTTGCACTTGGGGTTCAGCGCAAGACCGCAAGCGCCTGATAGTCATTGCGGCTGCCCCTGGAGAGAAGCTTCCTCCTTTCCCCCGAGCAACCCACTCTGCGCATGGCGCAGCCGATGGCTGCAGGCCTTTTACTACTTTCGGCCAAGCCATAAGTGGCATTCAAGAGGGAGACGACCTGCACGACCTTGGAAGTGTTCGGCACTTCCAGCAGCGACGGCCGCCTCTTGATCCGAATACACTTACGGGCACAATCACGACGGCGTCAAACACCATGTACTACCCGGACGGGTCACGAGAGTTGACGTTGAGAGAGTATGCTTGCTTGCAGGGTTTTCCATCCCACCATCGATTTGTCGGCAGCAAAACCAGCATTCGCAGACAAATCGGCAACGCTTTCCCACCGAACACCGTCAGAGTACTGTACAATCACCTTGAGGAATGGCTGCTCAAGGAAGACGGAATGAGGGTATATCAACCACCGCTTACAGATGTTTTTGCGGTCGACGTTGATGACGGAGATCGTCATGAGGGGTCAGGCGCGAGGGAGACGTCCGGTGCTGTCTTGCCGCCCCCCATGACGGATGTGATGGAAGTGGACGATGACGATGATGCAATCAATCGCATTTTCAGGAATCAAGCTGAAGTCCCCGCTGAAGTCATCGACTTGACTTGAACGGGAAGTGTCTGCTGCGTGCGAGTCGTATTTGATAAGACGATCGGAGGTGATGGTTCAGCATGTCCAGGGGGGGGGGGGGGGGGGGTTTCAGAAGTTGTGGGAGGGTAATTACTGATGTCGGGCATGTATGATTGAGAAGATATGGCAGCTGTTTTGAGCATCTAGTACCAGCGTCCAGGAGAGAGCCGAAGTGTCCCAGTCTAAACTTCGAATCATTCGAGAGTGATGATTGCCCTTGGTGCAAGTGCTATGTCCATCCGAACCTCGGCGGCATGCAGCTTAACGGCATTCTCGACAGCAAACGCACCCGCAAAGCGCCCATTTGGAAGAATGTGTGTACGACGTGCGCGATGTCCTTTTTGTAGCAGTTTAACGGTTGTTTGGCCTGCCCCAGAGATCCGGGATTGTGAACTTGTGGTGCAAAAGCCATGGCTAGAGGTTGAATCGGCCGAAACATCACCCGAGCGCCGATCTCGACGGGCGGTGCACGGGCCGGCCTCCAATTAAAGTGCACGCACGGCTGTGGTACGCGTGCAGTAACTCCATAGTGGTCTTTGCTTTACGCGTTTATTAGCACCACGATTTTAGCCGCCTCTGCGTATCCCAACTTCACACGAGCAACCGCACGGTACCCTGCTTGCAGTTGGCGAGGTCGCCCATCGGTTGCACGCCACGACCAGCGTAGCAAGTCCTTTTGGCACTGGCGGGGATTGCTTGATTCTTGTTCCCTGCAGTTGCGTGGGCTGCAGGAACAACATCGTCGCCCAGCAAGGTGCACATGTCGTTTTGCAGCGATCCCTAAGCGCCTCTCTCGCGAAGACTCTGCGAACACCCCTCCGACTTCTCTTTCCATTCTCTAATACCTACACTTGCTCGGCAGCTTCTGTGCGCTGCTTTTGCTTCTGGCAAAGCATTTGCTCCGCGCTCTGCCCGCCTGCGCTCTACCCGCCTCCTCAAGCTTGTAGATGCGGACCATCTTCCAACTACAACTAGGAGCTTGGTCCGCCTCGATTTACGACCCGACTCGACGATCCAAATAAACCGACAACGCCATCGAAGCTGGTGTCTGACCTCGATTACAGAGACATGCTTTGCAGGGCTCGAGCGACACCATGGCGGAAATCAACGAGGACCTCGCTAGGTGGTTTGAAGAGCTGCAAAAAATCCCCGCCGGCCAACATCTTTTGTGCCCGAAGATAAGCCAAGATGACGAAGAGGACTACAAATCATTCGACGACCTCGACTCGAGCATCTCGATCGAGGAGAAGCAGGCCCGTATCAAGGATGCGGAGCGACGAATCGAGATTACATACTGGAACAGCCTGATCTTCGGCTTTGAGAAGAAACATGCTGGCAAATGGCTCGAGGAATTCACCACAAGGCTGGAGCAAAACCTCAAGCTCTGCTCCGACTGTGTCCTCAACTGGCACATGAAGCGCAAGACACACCTTCAGAAGTTTTCTGAGTATGTGTGATACCTACTGTGGGAAACGTCCACTGACACCCGTGCAGAAGATGGAACGAGGATGCCGTGTCCCATATAGAGGACCTGCTGAACAAGCTCGATGTCGCTCGCATCGACCACAATATCGCTTGGGCCAAACAGTACATCGAGAAGATTGAGGCCAGCGGTGCCACGTTCAAGAAGGCTCAATTCGGCGAGCACCTCCCGACCGTCCTCATTTCCGTGTACGAAGCTCTGTGCTGCGTGCCATATATCGGCGCCCCCGACCAGCGTCAGGTTTTCCAATACGTATTCATGCGCCTGCAAGGGAAGAGCTACCTGAAACTGGGCACGAAAGATCCTCTTCCCGGCATGACGTTCTTTCTAATGGACACGAGAATTGAGGACCGTCTCAAGTGGGCGCAAGAAAATTGGAAATTCATTGAAAGCGCCTCAATGACGGAGCAGCAATTCGATTGGGCTGTCAGTGGCGGCCTCATAAAGGGAATCGATGATATCAGCAAGAAGGATCTTTCGAAGCCTTCCAGCGAAGACTACCTGGATATCGAGCGATTCTGGGAGGGGTTTGAGTGCATCCTGAGAACCCTGACCGATAGTCTGATCTCCAGCCGTCTTCGTAGCTTGGAGGTGCGGCCGGGGAGCTGCAGCATCTACGATTTGCTTTTTCGCCATATTCAATTTTGTCGCTCCGAGGGCGTTCTGGTGGTCACAATACGCGTTCTCACAAGCCTCCTCAAGAAATCGCCAAGGGCATTCTGGGATGTGATCGGCGACGCGAGACCAAATGTCATTGCCGACCTCATATTTGGCAGCCCTGTTTACAAGACCCTTCTCCGACAGTCACTGGAGAACTGCTGGAGCGGGTTTGACTCTGGTTCAGACGGGGGTGTGGTGCCGTTTCCCATTTCGTGGATACAGCCTTGGCTCGATTCGTTGGGCCGAGACCGTAGATATGACGCCTGCGAGGTGCTGATGCATACGCTTTTCGAAAACCTTGCCAAAGATGCATCAATAGGCGAGCCGGGGCAAGCAGCCTGTGTTCGCGCTGGGTTTGATGCCCTGAGCTTCACCATGAAGTCCTTCCTCGACTCGGAAACGCAAATCTCGACCAGTACCACTCACCTCTACGCCAGTGCAGCCTTCAACCTCGTTGCCAAGAATAAGGATCTCATTCTGAAGAACCTGCAGGCTGCTGGCGAGTACCATGAAGGTTGGACAACCTTCAAGGTGGCAGATGCGGCCAAGTCTGTCCTCTACACCGCCATGAAGCTGGACATGAAGCTGGTCTCGGAAGAATTCATGGCCATCCACAATAGCAAGAAATTGCAGTCCACGGTCACCAGAAATTCCAAAGCTTACTGGGAATGCCTTGTCGAAATGTTCGATGCGTCTTCCGATCAGGTTGGGCTGGCGAAGGACATCTTGACGTGCCTAATGCGGCTCATCCCTGTCGAGCAGATCAGACGCCCAAAGAATTCAAAGGACAGCAAGTTGGGGCAGCTGGAGCCACAGCTGGCAGCTCAGTTGGAGGAATCGATCGACATCTTCAACAAGGCCCTCGAGGGCATTGCAGATGTCCTCGTCAGAGTTTTGGGTCGCATCTCTGAACTGGATGCCGCAGAATTGAGCATGCTGTTTGCCGACCGCGTATCGTTTCAAGTCATCTTTGGACTGTCCGTCCACGACAATGAAGACCTGGCAGAAGCCTCGGCGGAAGTTCTCAAGAGCTGGACTAGCGAGCGGTCACGAGCTGCATCCCTGGAACATATGGCAAGATTGCACCCGGAGCAGACTCTGTCCTCCCTCCTTTCTACTTTGGAGCTCGTCCTCAAACCGCCTTTCCCTTGGGGACCCATCAAACCTCTTTTGACCACGAGCCAAGACATTCTCCGCGGTCTCGCCGACCCATCTGCGGGCGTTTTGCGAACCACAGCCTTGGACCCCAAGTTGGTTGCGACTGTTTTGCGATGGTGGAACGAGCAGTGGCGCTTCGTCTCGACGTCTTGTCTGAATATCGAGAACTGGTCGCTGTACATCCAAAATCGCATCATGATGGACTTTTGTCGAGAGATCATGGAGCTTGCCGAAGCGCTCATTGCCGAGGACGGTCTTCTGAAATCTGTCACTGCGGGTGGGAGAAGCGACAAGGACGCCATGGCCAAGATTTTGGGCCCCGCGAATAAAAACTTCCGCGGCATGGAGAACATGATTCGCCTCAAGGACCGGTGGCTCGTGGATGTCACGGTTCGAGTACTATGCAAGATTTTGACGCGTCTCAGGGAGAACAGTCTCGAGATCAGCGCAGGGCCGCGAAAGCTGATAGTCGACGCCTGCGTTCCATCTGGTACCACCAGGGTTTATGCCAGGACGACGAATCTGAACGATCGACAGCGAGCTGAGTTGCTTCAAGCCCTTGGCTATGAGGATGAGGTCCAGATCATCGAAGATCCAACACCTTCAGCTGCAGATCGCCTCGTCGGGTTAGACAAGGAAAGAGTCAAGAAGCAGAGCAAGCTTGACGCTTGGTCCAAATCGGCGACGGTGAAGGCGTCATCGACGTCGACGTCGGTGCCAGCCAGATCAAACCGAGACGACGTCCTGGCCATGAGCAAATCGATCGACAGTCCCCTCCTGAAACAGATCGAGGCACGCCAAGCGAAAGCCAAGGCCAAGGTTCCCGACGCGAAGAGCATCTCTGCGCTCAAAGAGAGCCGTCAACGGGAAAAGCTGGCAAAGGCCAAGAGGGATGCTGAGATTATCGCCAACGCTAAGCGGCTTCGCGGCGAAACCGTGCCAGGCGAGGGCTCTGGCATCCATGGCCTCGGTCTGACTGGCAAAGCCCACACGAGAAGCGAAATCATGGTCAACAGCTCTGACGAGGAGCCTGATGATGAGAGCGAGGACTCGGATGCTGACAATCAGCTCGCTGCCCTTAGTGCTGGTGGCCAGAAGCAACTGGATGAGCAACGGAAGATGTTGAAGCACATGCGGGATGGCGTCCGTAGGCCCGTCAAGAAGATCCGCCAACAACGGTCGGTCAAGGAAATGAGAGCACGCCTAATTCCTCCAATGGAGAGGCTGCACAACACCATCCTTGCGTGGGACATCTTTCACGACGGTAGCGACCCGCCAAATGGCCCAGCAGCGACCGAGGTCGCTACTAGATATCCTGATCCAAGGGCTTACCAGCAGACGTTCTTCCCTCTTCTTGCCTCGGAGGCTTGGCGCTCTTTCGTCACGGCCAAGGACGAGATAACATCTCAGTCCTTCGGGATGAAGATTGCCAGTCGCGCAAGCGTTGACAGTTTTCTGGAGGCCACTTTCACGATGCCGGTCCTGCTGAACCGAGATCGGGGGCTTTCAGAGGGCGACATCCTCCTAGTATCGCAGGATGAAAAGCCTCTCGCGAACCCATCTACCAAACATTGCCTGGCACGGGTGCATCGGATCACGTACAAGAAGGATCTCGTCGAAATAACGTATCGCGTAGCCTCTCGTAACAATCCGCTTGCGCCTTTGCTTACCCCAGGTGTCAGCGTCTACGGGATAAAAATCACCAACATGACAACGATCGAGAGAGAATATGCTGCGCTCGAGAGCCTGCAGTATTACGACCTCATGGATGAGATCTTGAAAGCTGAGCCGTCGCCAATCCTGCGATACGGAGATGAACGAGTGTCCAATGCTATGCAAAATTGGTCTCTCAACAGGGGCCAGGCCTTGGCTGTGCTGGGTGCCCACGAAAACGATGGGTTCACTTTGATTCAAGGGTAAGATGACGTCGAATACCAAGCCGATTACCGCGTTGCCGCGCTGACCGAAAGCACAGACCGCCCGGTACTGGTAAGACGAAGACCATCGTCGCAATGGTCGGATCGCTTCTCTCCGAGCAGCTGGCTCAAGCAGCGAGTGGCGTACCCGTTGGCGGTCCGCTACGCCCGACCAATGTCCCAAATGGCAATGGACATGCTCGATCGAAGAAGCTCCTCGTCTGTGCACCCAGCAACGCCGCAGTAGACGAATTGGTATTGCGATTGAAATCCGGGATTACGACGACCAACGGCAAGGCTAGAAAAATCAACGTCTTACGCCTTGGAAGAAGCGAAGCCATTAATGCGGCTGTCAAAGATGTCACGCTCGATGAGCTTGTTCGAGCTAGGCTGGAAGGCGACAACACCAAAGACAAAGCGAAAGCAGATCGAGACAAGCTCCACGAAGACGCTGCGAAGATCAAGGAGGAGCTGGCGCTGATTAGGCCACGGCTGGAGGAGGCTCGCGGCCAAGACGATCGAACCGTATACAACGGCTTGTCAAGGCAGTTCGAGGAACTGAAGCGGCAGCAGATGCATATCGGAAAGAAAATCGATGCCGACAAGGACAGCGGCAACACTGTTGCACGAGAGATGGAGATGCGCCGTCGTCAGATTCAGCAAGAGATCCTCAACTCAGCGCATGTCATCTGTGCCACCCTCAGCGGCAGCGGGCATGAGATGTTTCGAAACTTGGAGGTTGAGTTTGAGACTGTCATCATTGACGAGGCGGCGCAGTGCGTGGAACTGAGCGCGCTGATCCCGTTGAAGTACGGATGCTGCAAGTGCGTCCTGGTCGGTGACCCTAAACAGCTGCCACCAACTGTGTTGTCTCAGTCTGCTGCCAGATTCGGCTACGATCAGAGCTTGTTTGTTCGTATGCAGCAGAACCACCCTACCTCAGTCCACCTTCTTGACATGCAGTACCGAATGCATCCGGAAATTAGCATGTTCCCGAGCAGAGAGTTCTACGAAGGACAGTTGCAAGATGGGCAGAACATGCTGAAGCTTCGTCAGCAGCCCTGGCATAGTAGCGCCCTTCTCGGGGCGTACAGGTTCTTCGACGTCGAGGGTGTTCAGGAAAAGGGCCGCCGTGGTCAATCCCTCGTCAACGTCAAGGAGCTGGAGGTTGCCATGCAGCTCTACGACACCTTCAGCAAGAAGTATCAGGATTGCGATCTAACAAGGAAGATCGGTATCATCACGCCTTACAAGGCCCAGCTTTTCGAGCTCCGGAACCGCTTCAAGTCGAGATACGGCGAAGGCATTACAGAGATCATCGAGTTCAACACAACGGACGCGTTTCAGGGGAGGGAATGCGAGGTCATCATCTTCTCCTGCGTTCGAGCTAGCTCCACGGGCGGTATCGGTTTCATGACAGACATCCGCCGAATGAACGTCGGACTAACGCGAGCTAAATCGTCACTCTGGATCCTGGGAGACTCGCGGGCGCTCGTCCAGGGCGAGTTTTGGCGAAAGCTCATCAATGATGCCCGCGACAGAGACCGATATACCAAGGGTGACATTTTGTCGATGCTTCGCCGACCTCTTGAGCCGGCCAAGCCGGGTGGTATGCTCATGCCAGCCCCGAGGCCCGCTGTTTCCAGAGAGGTGGTCATGTCAGATGCGCCAAGATCCGACATGGGAACGATTCCCCAAAGCGCCGCTGATTCGCCTACCAGTGGCGTTACGACCGCCGACGAGACGCGCACGCCCAGTGTCCCGCGCGTTCCCGGCGACGTGGATCCTCGGCCGACTGCTGGGCCCGTCATACACACATCAGCAGCCAAGCCCCCAAATGCGGATCCGAAGAAACGGCCGTTGGACGTCCCGGCATCGGGTCAGCCCGGGACCAAGAGAGTATGTGAGGCGGTGGGGCAACACAACGAAGAGCGTTCTAACATTTTTGTAGGTGGCCAACGACAAAGCACGCAGCGGACTCATGGCCAAGTTTGGACAGAAATCTAGCCGGCCGGCCGTGAAAGACCCATCAGCAATGTCGGTTCTTGGTCTGACGCCTCCGGAACGACCTCCACCAGTTCCAAGTATAAGACCGCCCACAATCCCGAAAACCGCACCGGGGAATCAGTCGAGTGGATCGAAGCCGCTGGCTCCGTCGGCAAGTTCCATGGAGGCAAGCAAGGTCAGACCCCGACGTGCCCTGCTCCCGAGGGAGAACAAACAAACTGACAAGCCTCTCAGCCCCCGGCAAAGGCCAACCCGCAGGCTCCGCGGAAGAAGGCTAAACCAAGCGTTTTTATGCCGAAGAAGCGCTGATTTTCACAATTTGCTTGAGGGGGAGGGGTTGGGGATTTCTGCCGTTTCCTATCAAACTTGCGCGTTGGAGGTTACTGCATAGAGAGGAGCATTGCAAGGCGTTGACGGGCATGGGTATGCGAGGATTGATAACAGGAATTGCATAACAAGAGGCGCATGGCAGCGATCGGGACGTGCGTAATGATAGAATCGAATGTAAGAGTAGAGAGGGCTGAGGGAAATGGCAGACGAGCACAGAGAGTGTCGTCAAGGCAGACACTATCGAATGATGACGTAGGCCAGGATGCATAAGACAAGCTTGAGGTTCGCGGGCTGGGGCTGTAGGAGGCGGTTCTTGGCCGCAGGCATGGGCTGGCGCAGATGAACTTGGTGCCGCCATCTACTAATTCCTCACATCTGGCCAGAGAACGACGACTGACCTCGTGTTGGACTTTGTTTGGCAGGGTCAGCAAAATACGGGGTCACGTTTTGCCGCGAGCTCAAACTCGATAGCGGATGAGAGGCTTCCGCATCGTAAGAGCTCGTAGTTCTCGTCACCTGGTTCATAGAGAACATGGCTCCACGCGGCGAGGCTCCTTGTTGAGATACGGGCCCATGCTGGTCGGATGTCGCAGGTGTGCATCGAGACAGAAATTTGCGGCCATGATGTGATATTGCGGTCCGGCAATCTGCGGGCCCCCTTGCGTTGATGCTGCGCCGGCGTGGACAAATGACGCACCGCTGGCCCGGTGGTGATGGCTATCTCGACCGCCCCGTGCAGGGAGAGTCGCATGTAACGCTCTAGACCACGACCGTCTCTGAGGGGGCGGTTCGTGGATGCGTGGACAGAGTTCGCAGCCGGGCATGCAGCAAACTGCGGAGTTGCGTCTCTGCCAGATGCCGTGCTTCACACGCAGAAGTAATCAAAACGTACGAGAGCCACCCTGCCGTCTCTCATTTCCAGGGGACGTCTGCCTTCGCTGGGCGCAGCATCGCAGGTAGAAAGAGCCCGCCAACCCGGTTGGGTGGAGAGGTGATGGGTAGGTAGCCGGGGGGGTTCGAGCGGTGGTGGTGGTGGTCGAACCATGTGCGTTGTATCCGTAGGTAAGGTAACCAAGGTAGTCCTGGGTCGATGCCACCTGCTACCACCTCCAGGCCGAACGGCTCCTGACACACCGACGAGTCAGCAGTCCCCTCACCCGCCCAAAACCTCGCGCCGAAAGCTGCCGTCAACATCAACTCGCGCGATGCGCATGCTCGAACCTACGAACCGGTAGACCGTCATCCATCCCCAGCCAGGCCAAGTGGGCTGGTGGGCCTCGGCACCGGCTGGCCTATCCTCTCGTACGAATACGCTTTTCGAACCCCTGCCCGCGCAACCAGGGCGTCCAGGATCGTCACAACGCTAACTCGCAGGGCGTTTTCTTTTTCTCCAGACCACCAAAAAGCAACGCGTCGGAGGCGTCGTGGAAGCCCACAATGGCCGCTGGCGCTTGCGACGCCAGCGGGCATGGACTCGACGCAGCTTCTCGCGGCGTCCCACGAGGGGACCAGAGCTGAGTGAGACCCGACAACGGGGAGCTCGGTCCGCCGGGTCGAAATCTGGCGATGGCCCCTCGGCGAATCGCACCCCGGATGCACGGCAGACGTCCCTCCATCGCCTGGCGACGGGCTATACTTGGGTCTGCTAACACCAACGATGGGTCTCGTCTGGTCCCATCCAAGCCTCTAAGGTGGCGCCCGCGCGGGGATTGCTGAATTGCCCGTTGCTAGCTCCAAAGGCTTTCCAACTTCTTCCCCGACTCGGTCATCGAAGACGCCGATCTCGTGCCGTTGGCCTCCTTTCCTTGCCTCCATTTCCACTCGGTTCCCCAGTGTTCCCCTTTGTCCAAAACCCCTACGCTCCCTTTGCCCTCTCGTCCTGTCGTGCTTGGACCTTGAACCCGCAAGTATCAATATCCAGTCGCGCCAGTGAGCGCCGTTGTGTCTGTCTCTCATTGGGGAGCCGAGTGTCAGCGCGTTCTCGCACCCACGTTGCTGCCTCTCCGCAAAAACGGCACTGTGGCCTGCATCCAACGCGCAACGACCCACAATCTTGTTAATCGCATTGTTCAAGCATTGCATTCACGTCAAGACATACGTTTACGTCGCGGGTCTTTCAAAGAAGGCACACAGGTATGTCTGATTAGTTTCTCGGAACATCGGGCGATCGGACCCTGGCCTGCCGCAGGCTAAGACACTTCCCGCTGCCGATAAAATCATCTCATCCCTCTTGCTTACATGCGTGCTCGTACAGGCGCCAGGTTACACGAGATGCAAGGGCTCTTGATCTGAGAACCGGATGAACAGGCAGCACAAGTAGAAGTAGCCATGGCTTGGTCGGCAGCTGCCAGTCACCCGCCAACGATGCCATCTCGAGGGCGCGCCCAAGCTCCGCCTCCTCTGAGCTCCCGCCCTTTCTTTCATCGCCGAAGCCGCAGCGGCTGGAGCCAGTCGCCTCCTTCAGCTCCGCCGGCGCGCTCCCGGTCAGCATCAAAGTGGCTGGATAGAGGGAGCAACGTCCACACTGACGACCTCCAAAACGACCCGCAGCCTGGGGAGACCTCGGACACCCTTCGAACGGGAGGTGACGTCGCGGCTCTCATTGACTTCTTGAGAAACCATCCGCCACCGCCACACAACTTCATGTCTGCTCCGCACGACGCTGACGGGGAGGAAGAACGGGGTCGGTGGTCAACCATCAAGAAGATGGGCAGGAGGAGCAAGTCAGCGCCCAGGGCTCCCCACACCATCCGGCTACCCGACTCGGCAGTGTCAGGTGTCACCACTGGCGGCCACCGACATATCGCCATCTCGATCCCGTTGGAGGCTTCCCCGTTTGGACAGAATGTGAGGTCTCAATATCCCGTCTGCCCTCAGCGGAACCTTTCCATGGGCATTCCAAGCAAGGAGCCAGTGCAGACATATACAAACGACAAGGGCGTCGTAACCGTCCTACGTCCGGTCGTCGAGTCTTGCGATTCTTCGACCGCTTTGGCCTCTCAGCTTAGGTCTCCCTACTCAGGCGGCCAGTGGCCTCTCGGTCAAGAGCCAAGAGCTCTCCACCATCGCAGCGGCAGCCTGAGTGGGAAACCTCACGACTACATTGGCATCCTGCCCACTCGGTTTGACACCCCTCTGCTTGATGACAGCTCAGCGCCCTGGAACCTCTCACAGTCAAGAGGGGAAGGCCCTGGACGTACTGGACAGTCTATGACCTTTCAGCGGTCAGGCTATCCTTCGCGTGCCTCTAGCATGATGGCCAGTCGAAACATGCGCCAGACTGCCTCTATTGATGGTCTAATTTCGCGGCAGAGAAGCTGTCAGAGCGGAACGTGCGGTGCTCGTTGCGGGCGCAACTCGACGACGACTGCAAATGACCCAGCTCCGGATATCAATGCTCCAAATGAGTGTGCCGCAAAACAGTCGAAACCTGGCAAGCCGACAAAGCCAACACTGGCTGTCACCAGCTCTCAGCCCTCGGGCATCAAACGACATGACAGCACTTACCGGAGTCTTACCGTCATTTCAGACAACCCGATAGTGTCTCGCAAGGCTGATTCGCCGCCGGCACCAGGATCGCCGAAGAGTCGAAGAGATGCTGTGCGGGACAAGAAGAGGAGAGACATGGAGGCGGTTCGAAATGCAAAGCACCAGAAATTGCATGGCCAAGAACCAGGCGCTGCTGACAGTACGACGGCAATATTTGCTGGCCAATCCAACGACAAACGAGGACAAGAAAAGGAGGACAGCAACGACGCATCAGCGCCAAAGTTGACAATGAGCAGCGTCATGGTAGTAATGAATGTGGAGCCTGATCTGTCTGCTGAGGAGCACGCAAGACTTCCAACAGAAAAGATGCCGCCCGCGTCGAAGCCGTCAACTGGTGCACTGCCGGACTGTCCCCGACGAGTTCCATCTGTCAAGGATCTCAGCCTGCCAACTCCGCCAGTCTCTGCCGGCGGAACGCCACCACAAAGTGCTATAGACCGCACTTCTCTGACCCGCCGCCGCGAATGGAAGGCGATCCGTGAACAAGAGCGCAACGCGCGTGAAGGAATGGCGCTGGCCCGCGCCAAGACGCAGCAGCTCGCGTCTGGCAGCATGTCGTACGAGGGTAGCTACGTCTCGCAGGCAGAAAAGGAGGTTCTGAGGCTGTGCGAAGCCTATCGCGAGCACCGGCTCAAGGACATGGAACGGCGCTTGCGCCGCTTGGAACGCAACGGCGACGTATGGATGCAGGCATTGATCCCCGTCCTGGACAACATGAACGAAACCATCGCGGCGGCTGCGGCGGTCGAGGAGCCCATGGACGCCGATCGGGACTGGGCGTCAGATGATGATGCCGCGAGCTTGGTGCGCAGAATCGGCCGCGACGCGGAACGGCGCAAGGTGACGAAGCGGACAAGCATGTCGCCGCGTCGCCTCCTGGAGAAGCTTGCCAAGCACGGTCAGGACGGAGAGGACTCGTGGAACGACCGTGTCAGCAAGGACGGCACGATGAGCAGCGGCGACATGATGAGTCGGAGCGAGGACATGAGCGGTCTCAGCACAATTGAGCCATTGATGAGGGAGCTGGCTGGCGAGGCCAGGCGGAGACAGAGCACGACGACGGCGCGGACGTTGGCCCTTTCCGACGAGGGAGTGTTGCACGCCTTGTAGGATACAGAACAACATATTGGGGAGGAACTTTTAAGCTCCTGGGGGAATGCGCATTGTCGCTTGTACAATAGAATTGCTTCGAGGTTGGCCCTTTTCGTTGCAGACTTAATGCGGGCCCCGGCTAGAATCAGAGCACGTACAGGCCCTTGGGGACTGGCCTGGCTAGGTAGCCCGCCAGATCAAATAATTCAGTTACTAGCTCGCTCGCCTGCTGGCCTTGGAAACTCCAAACGACCTCAATAGGTTGCTGGGTTATGTACATGCTTCGGTGCTATCGTTGTCTCGTATTTATGTGCTGCTTTCGTGGTTTGCTGGCTACCTTAGGAGGTAGAGACGCAATTATTACCTAAGGTATAATAGCTTGTAGTTTGGTTACTGGCTCTAGTGACTGGCTCGTAGTGACTGGCTCGCAGTGACTGGCTCGTAGCGACTGCCCGTGCCGATGAATCGAGCACTGGTACAGGAGTGAACTGTGCAACAAACAGCCACCACAAATACTAAACAAGAAGATAAACCTCAGTCTCAACTTCCCGTCTTCCTCGCTCTGCACACAAACCTGCCCAAAGTCATCATGCTGCGTGCTCCGCTATATAAGGTCGAACAATGTCTCGCCTGGCATGCTCCCGACGCGTTCCATATCCCACGAACGGTACGTGTGAGTTCGCGTGTTCCGCTTCATCTTCGCTGTTAGCCACCGCGCTGCAGCTCCTCAACTCGCCACCGCCGGCACAGTCTTCGGCACTCTTGGCTCTACCGACCGAAATCCTGCTTGAAATCATCAAGCAGGCCGGCCCGCTCGACAAGCTGTTCCTAGCACTGGCGTGCAAGAGGTTGCTTGCCGTGTCCTCCTTGACAGCCATCTCAATCCCCAGTGTCGCAGCACATCGCAACAGACACCCAGTGTGCTATGCAATGCTTGGAATGCTGAGCCTTATGAAACCTCAGGCGCCCGACGGCCTCTCACGGAAGTATTGGAATCTCTGCGCCGAGTGCTACCGGCATCGACCAAAGGCGAAAACGTATTGGAAAGGTCTTGCGAGACGTTATGCACGAGAGCTATGCCCCGAAGAGATGTATATTATGAAAGGCTACGACTTGGCGCTCGACTCATTCAGTGACGAACGGACCTACCTTACCGCATGTCCTGAATGCTGGTGCAAAATCCGACTCGTCCGGTGCAGACTCTACCCCCCAAGCAGAGAAGCTTGGTAGTGGAGAATGCAGGAATGTATGACCGAACGTGCAGTGTGGAATGATGGAAAATTCATTCGAGCCACGCAGCTATGGCTATCCCCTCTCGCCTACCTTCTCCCCTTCTCTCCGCGCCTTGGCGCTTCTGCTTCGGGGGTGACTGGAGACGGCGTGTACAGATATGACTGGCAGTGGGCGGCAATCCTGAGCTGGCCGATGAATGGATGGCTTGGTGGAATGAAGGATAGGTGCTCGGCAAGGTCATGGACGGAGTGGCAGGAATGCGGCTCGGGGGGGAGGCGTTGGACCCTGAAGCCAAGAAATTGCCAAATCGAGAAGCGGGGGGTCGCATCCGTGCGGGTAGATCCCGATTGCGTGGCTGGGGTGGCTGCATGAATGTCGATCCGGCGAGACGTGATAATACTCCGTACGTAGGTAGTAATAAGACTGCATTCTGCAAGTCGACCGATCCGTGCACTGCAAAGGAGCGGCGCGTATTTCTCACCTCGTTTGCATGCAATTGATATTCTCACTGCTGAGTTTACAATTGGTCGTGTTCGAAGCCCAGTGTGTAAGGCCGCCGAGTGTGGGCGGCAGACGGCTACCATGAGATACATATATATGTACCAAGGGGAGCGTACCAAGGGGCCACGTGGTCGTCGGCGATTCTGTACATTTTTGGGAGGCTCTCGGCACGCAAGCTTGAGGTCTCAAACTTTAGTCTTGTCATAATACCAGTGGCACCTTTGCTCCGACCTGAATGCCTACCGATTCAGCGACTACCCGTTACACAAAGGGTGGGGCGACTACGAATTTGGTGAGGTTATACGGTACTTACCCGAGTACCTTACCATGGTCAACCACTGCGATAAGAACAACAATATCAATTTGCAACTCAAGGACTTCTACCGTAACAACATATACTCCATCATAATTACATGTATAACGTTAGCAGGGCTCCGAACCCGTCCACAAAAGGCGTTAGAAGCCAGCTTGGCTCCCTGGTCTTTGTCTTTGTATTTCGTGTCATGATTTCTACTGGTATGAACTCCATTCAGACTCGATTGGCGACGTCATGTAGGGGAACGAAGAGTCTCCCGGCATCTCATACGAGACATCGCCCATATCCGCCATGGCCGCGAAGCTGTGACCGGCGTCGAAGCCAGCCATGCCGATCCAGCTGGGCTCGTCGAGCCAGCTCAGGTCCTCGGAATACTCCTCCAGGTCCGGCCTGTCGAGCGCCGACAGGCCGTCCGATGACGCGCCGTAGCCCTGGCCGTGGATCACGGCCGCGGCGCTGCTGGTTGTGCTGTTGCCGACGCTGCCACCGATGCAGCCATGGCTGCTGTTGTCGTGGTTGCTGTGGTGGTGGCTGCTGATGAAGGTGGTGTTGCTGTTAATGATGATCTTGTTGTGGAACCACTTGCCAGCGCCGCTCTGCGGCCCGGGTCGATTACACTTCTTGATGTTGTACCGCGCGCGGAAGCGAGCCTTCCACCCCTCGCTCCAGTTGGGGCACGGCTGGCCCGAGTAGCAGGGTATGTGGTGCCACAGCTCCGTCGCTTTTTCGCGCAGCATGCTGCCCGACACGCCCGCGCAGCCCGTCGCGGCTTCGTACTCCAGCACCCACTTATACAGCTCCTCCTCGAGGTCTTCCCACTTGGCCCGCCGTTCGCGCTTCCGGCCGTCGCCGCTTTTGCCGGCATGGTCATCGCCCTTCCGCTGCTGGTCGAGCGTCGCGTACCGGGGGCTGAGGATTTCGCTCACGGTGCTCGAGTTGAGGTAGTAGCCGTACGACTCCTTCCACCACGCCGACGCGTCGGCGTACGTTTTCTCGCAGGGGACCGCCCCGGCCGGCTGCGGGCCCGAGGCGTCAAAGAACCAGGCCCGCAGGGCCCGGCGCTGCGCGTTGCTGATGCAGCGCCGCCTCTGCATCCTGGCCTGCTGCTGCTGCTGCTGCTGCCGCCGCTGCTGCCGCTCCATGATCACGTCTGAGGGGGTCCGAGAGGGCGGTGCGAGAGGTGACCGGATGCATCAGCACAGAGGGAACACCCTGGGCTGGCAAGCACAAGAGGACATAGATAAAGGCAGAGTCCTCGCACTTGGCGTGGCGGGATCTGGGGAGGAAAGACGGCAGAGGCCGAGCCGGACCTGACCACAGGGCGGGTAGGGCCGGGGCATGGTATGTAGAGCGAGGAGAGAAGTCGACTGTATCACAGGCTCCCAACGTGAAGTTTCGCGCCGCCCGCGCAGTCTCGCGGTGCAACCTCTCCACCTTGGACCCTTATATCGAGACGTCTAGTTCTTCAGGATCCATAGAGAAGAGGGGTCGAGGACTAACGGCGGCTCCTCGAGGGACAATGGGAGGCGCAATGGGTTTCAGCTCTCAGCCAGAGGAAATGTCCGAGATTCCCTAGAATTGGCCATACTGCAATCGCAGGTCAATCACCGGCCTCCACGCTATACATCCCCCTTGACAAGAACTTTTGGTGCCGCTGCAGCTGCATAGCGAAGGAAGTTAACGTTTCTCATGCAGCAACTTCAAGGTGATGGGGAACTGTCAGATTAGGGCTGCCTAAGTAGGGATAGTGGCCACCACGTTCATGTTGTGATGGAGGCATGTGCTTGGCTCTTTTTACACCGACAGACCGGCTGCTTCAAGATGGCCATAACACAACGGGAATAGCTTTAATTAACCCTAGCAAGTGTGTGGCGATTATCTATATTTATGACAATCTAATAGCCTCAATTTCTGCTCGACAGCTGCAGCAGGTGTGCGCCACAAGCCCATCTGACAGGAACTGACGAGTTCCAGAACATCATGATCCCGCGGTGGCGAAGAAATACACCGATGAGGGGGTGAAAAATACCCCGCATACGAGTAAATTGGCCTGGGCCAATTCCCTGTTGCATGAACATGGGTATGACTTCCACATCTACGGAGTGCATACACCAACGGGGTCTCCGATGATTTGGCGCTGCCCCGTTCGTCGCTCGAAGATGCAGGCTACGCCTTCACCACCAACGCCTTCACGACCACCAACGCCTTCACGACCAACAACACAAGTTCAGGCGCATGGGGCAAAAAAGAGCAGACGGGTATATATATTGTCTTGTTGCGGCCATGACCATCGTCGTCGCCACGCGCTTCGATAGCTGTACCTTGTCCGCTATAACTAGAGGGTGCAGAGCGCGGACGCGGGGTGGCTACGCAAGCGTCCACGCACTCGATGCGCTCCGGGCTGACGCGAACGCAGGGCATGATATAATTGCATACGTACTTGTGTGACACTGCGGCTACAAGACATGCTTCGACACCGCGTGAACCTGGCGCTGGATCAAGAAGTCTAGCTATCCGTCTCCGCACGACGTCCGTACATGTCGTAAAGCTCTTTGAAAACTGATGGCCGCGCCAGAAGCTGCCGTGGAGAGTCCTTCTCGACAACCCTGCCCTTATCAATGACTACGACGGTGTCGAAGTCCAGGATGGTCTCGAGGCGATGGGCGACGACAATGACCGTAGCATTCTTGAAGGCGGTCCTGATAATGTTCTGCACAATCTTATCTGTGTTGACGTCGACGCTATTAAATAGCCCGCGTCAGCATGCAAACCGCTTTATGGTGTAGGTGTATCGGGCGGTCCATTCCGCTTGTGAGGCAACATACCTACTGGTCGCCTCGTCCATGACAACAATCCTGCTTGAATGCAGCATGGCCCTTGCCAAGCAGAACAGCTGTTTCTGTCCGTGTGATAGGAAATCTTGCGTCATCTCGGCGTCGAGGCCACCTTTCGATTCAATGATGTCCATGATTTGCACCGTTTCGAGCGCCTGCGTAATCTCCTCGTCTGAGGATGCAGCTCGAGGGTCGCAGTTTTCCCGCACGGTCCCGCTGAGAATGAAGGGATCCTGAGGGATAGTGTTGAGACGCTCTCTGACAGTCTCGCGCGGCACGCAGGTAATGTCCACGTCGTCAATCGTGATGGACCCCTCTTCGAGCTCAAGCATCCGGAACAGAGACAGGATGAGCGAGCTCTTGCCGCTTCCGCTGCGGCCGCAGATGCCGACCTTTTCACCGGGCCTGACGCGCAGCGACACCCCGTCCAGAGCACGATGCCCGTCAGACCTGAAACCTTTCTGTCAGTCGATTTCTCGTAGAGACTTGCATCGCACGGGGGCCCATGGGCAACTTACTTGTATGATGCCGAGACGCCGTCAAAGGCGAGGGCGCCGTGCTCCGGCCAGTTCTCTGGAGGCTTCTGCGACTCAACGGCAAGATGCTCCGAGGGTGTGGACTCCTCGAAGAGTTTGACTCTCGCCACTGCGCCGATTGACGTCTCGAGGATCGTCCAGACGTTTACGGCCGCCTTCATCGCGCCACTCAGGGTCATGATGTTGAAGAGCGCCACGCCAGCGAACCCAGCACTCGTGTTGTCGCGGGTGGCCACGGCCACGCCGGTCACGATGAGGGCCAGGGCCGCAGCGATGAGGTCCAGGACCAGGTTGAGCCATCTCTGTATGCTGTAAAGCAGGTAGAACGGCTTCTGCGACCTGTCCAGCCGCTCATCGTTCAGGCGAACGAGCTGGTCCTGCCACGAGAAGGCTCGGATCGTGGCCAGCCCGGCGAGCGTCTCCAGGAACTGCGAGTAGAGGGGACTCTTGGCCTCGAGGTCCAGCAGCCGCAGCTGGCGCGAGGTGCGGAGGTAGAACTTTTGCAGGGCGTATAGGGCGCCCACGAGAAAGGGATACGTCAGCGCGAGCCAGTACGAGGCGGGAAGAATCATGATGGCCTGAGCGACGCATACGAAGACGTTGCACGCCACGTTGAGGAAGGCGATCGGCAGCTCCGCATCGATGAGCTGGATGTCCTGGCTGAACCTGTTGACGATGCTGCCCGTGTCGGTGGCCGCGAAGAAGGACAGCGGCGCGTTGACCACGGCACGAAGCAGCACAGAATGCAGCTGCTTCCCAGATGCGACCACAATGACCAGCAGGAGATGTCTGGGCGTCGCATTCATGTTAGTGCCACCAGCAGCGAAGGGGTTTGGGGAAAACGGGAATATCTCACCGTCCATCGAGTCCAAGCGCGGCGAGGCCCACGACCTGGAAGACGGCATACACGCCAAGATACTTCCCATTTTCCGCTCCCGGATGGCGCACATTTGAGTCTCCCCACCACTTGAGCCAGATCTCTATGCATTGGCAAGCGGATGGGTCAGTAAATGTGACTTGCCTTCCCCGGCTAGGCAGGACGAGGGGCCACGACGCTCACTTACCTGGGAACTTGAGCACGACGACCCACACGAGGAGGAGGCCGAAGAAGAGCATCGTGTTAGCAAGACCGATTGTATCGTAGTAGTACCGGTAGACAGAGCGGTCTCCAAGTCGGCGGGCCGTGTCGTCGACAGTCTTGGGCACGCTCGAGGGCGCGACGGGGGCAAGGGTCGCAGCCTTGACAGAGTCGGGGCATGAGGTCTCCGAGGAGTCCTCGTCCGGACTCTTCTCCAGACCAAAGCGAAGCAGATATCCGTCCAGCTGATTCAAGTGCTCAAATGTGCCTTGAGCAGCAATCCGACCTTCTTCGTCCAGGGCGATGATGTTGTCCGCAGAGGGAAGAAGATGCACTAATCACACGCGGATAGTCAGCCACTGTTGTGTTCTGAGGGTGGGGAGGCTGCAGCAAACAAGTCTTGCTCGTACTTACCTGCATGTGTGGCCAGGACGACAGTCGCCTTTTGTGTGCGCAGAAGACCGCGAGGCCCAAAGACATTATCGAAGACGTGCTTCTGGGTTTGTGTATCCAGTCCGCTGAAGACGTCATCAAAGATGGCAATGGGCCGCCTCGAGTACACTGCGCGGGCGATGGCCTAGAAGCAATGGGGACACGGGTTAGCCAGACCATGAGACAGTGTGATCTTGCGATACCACGTCAAGACTTCACGACGTACCACTCGTTGCTTCTGCCCTCCGCTAAGGGTGATACCCTTGCTTCCCACCATTACCTGATCGCGGTCCGGGAGCTGCTCCAGGTCGGCCTCTAGCGCGCAGGCGTGAATGACGGACGCATACCACTCGGCATCGTACTTGGAGAAGCCCGTGATGTTGGATTGCAGGGACTGGTTCGTCAACCACGGCGTCTGGTCGCAGAAGCTCGTTTCGCGGGACGACAGCGTCACACAGCCCCGAGCCACCGACGTCTCTCCGAGGAGAGCTTTGAGCAATGTCGTCTTTCCGCAGCCCACTTTGCCGATGATCATGGTAAGCCTTGATGGCGCGATGCTGAAGCTGATGTCCTTCAAGACCGGCTCCTCCTCGTCGCTCCACCCGAAGGTGCCGTCGACGATGCTGAGTGCTTCCTGGCACTGACTCAGCTTGTGCGCCGGGTCCGCGGCGCTGACGTGTGTGTTTTCCTGCCCGAAAGTATCGGAGCCTGTGGCACTTTCGGAGCCTGTGAAGCAAGCGTACACTGAGGCGAGGGGGGCGTCGACTGCTGAAGACAAATCCCTGTTGTCACCACGAGCGGGGGAGACGAGGAACTTTTGGATGCGGCCGACGCAGGCCACGGCCGCCAAAATCTCCGGCAGGGCCTGGAATAGTTGAGCGAGGGGTTCGGTGATGAGGGAAAGTAGCGACAGCGAAGTGAAGATCCGGGTCGAGTCCAGCACCTGGTGATTCTTCGAGGCGACCGCGGTGAATGCCGCAAACAGGACGACGGGGCTGATGCAGCTCGGTATGTACGCTGCCGAGGAGTATCAGTGCGGTGGTCCAAGACAGCATAGGCAACTTCCGAATACTATTATGGTTCGAGCCGCAGGAGGGAGGCGCACTCACAGATGAGGACAACCCAGATGAGCATGACGCGGTACAGACGAGCTGAGGCGATTTCCAGGAGCCGCAAAGACGTCACTTTGGTCGACAGCTTGCCTGACAAGCCGGAAAGCTTGATAGCCTTCATGGACCCGAGCATGGAAGACGTCGCGCCTGTGTGCGAGAAGTCGGGATTGTCAGCGTCACGATACCACGCAGATGGGATATGTCGATCTGGACCTCAACACTCACCGACTCTCTTCTCGATCGCCTTCATCCAGCCGGCTTGGTTCGCTCCCGCTTGGCCGCCTACGACCCCCACTGCCACGCCGCAGACTAAAGTGGCACAGCTCTTTTAGCCAATGCTTGCAAGACAGGTCAAGATGCCAATTATGCAGCTTGGAGAGGAACCCCTTACCGATGAACATCAGCAGCGGCACGATGAAGACGTAACCGACAATCCGGAACAGAAGGAACAGCGCTATGGCAATCTGCAGGATAGTAGCCCAGGTCTCGTGAATGGTGGCGAAGCCTTGTACGATGCGCTCGACGTCGGTGCTCATGAGCGTCACGGCCGCCGCGTCTTCCAACCCGACAATGCTCAGGTCGAGCGTCTTCCTGTACACGGCTGCCACCAAGGAGCCGCGCACCATACTGACGAAGCGGTACACGGACTGCTGCGCCCAAGCGGTGGTAATCTTTCGTGCGGTCCTCTTTTCTTAGCGGCAGTGTCCACGGGATATCACCGGTAGGGGGGTTGCGCTTGAGGTAAACCGCAACTACGTACCGCTATGCAAATGTAGACCAGTCCATACGCTCCGACGAGCCCATAGCCAACATTCTTCTGGTGCTGCGTGCCGTCGTCGGGGCTACTCAGGAACTCCATGAAGGCGTTGATGAGGAAGGGCTGCGTCAATGTCAGGGCAAGGAGGCAGAGGCGAGGAAGCACTGGGGCGAAAAGAGGCCCCTTGAGCGTCACGAAAAGGGTCAAGAGGAGCGAAGCCCCCGCATTGTCCGGAGCTGCGAAGGGCAGAGATTGGCAAGGTCAGCACATAGTGCTCGACTGTCATTTAGAGAGGGAGGGAGCGCGCCTGAGGACGGGACGGCTATGCACTCACAAGAGTTCCAGCGGGCGCTGAACGCGGTCCACAGGCTGTCGGAAAGGAGTCTGCTGTCGATGGCGGGCAAGTCTTCGACGGTCGAGACGCGGCAGAAGCACGCCCGGAGCAAGTCGTTCAGCCACCAGAACAAGGTGCGGCTGAAGACGCCGGCCGTAACCTCTGGAGCGGCCGGCCGGCCGTGTTCGTCTCCCGGAGCCATGTATCGTCCCTTGCTGCACTCCTCCAGGAGCAGGATCAGGACTTTGAGCCCGAGCGAGATCGCAAAAGGCACGGTGATAGATTGGCTGTACGCCATCATCCACATCGTCCTCGCCCGGACCGCGTCAAAAAGGATGGATAGGGCCAGGTAGGCGTTGAGCAGCAGCGACGGGCTGGGCGACGCGGTGTGCTCCACGTAGGAGAGGGCGGCAAAGACGAGGGCGTCAACTAGGTAGAGTCCGGCAGCGGCGAGCGAGACGCGGGTCTTGTAGGTCGACTGCCGCGCCCAGAGAGTGAGCACAGCAGTTTGCACCGCGACCAAAGCCACAATGGCCGTCTATCGTGTGAGCCCCTGGTCAGCCGACAGGGTCCCTTTGGTTGCTTCAAGCCCGAGAGGAAGCTTTCGGGGGAAACTTACCAGCTTTACGATCCTCGCGGCACGACCACCGACCGAGCGTCTCCTGGTGCGGAGAGACAGCAGGCGAACCGGCGCGAGGAGTAGGAAAAGTACTGATGGCAGGATGGCGAGGATACTCTCCTCGAAAGTCAGCGTGAAGTCGAAGCTGCGCACGCACTCGTCTACGACAGGGCCGAAGGAGTCGTCAGCCCTTGCCGGACAGCCGGTGGCATTCGCCGTATCCATGATGGTTGTCGCTATTCCGATGCACCAGGTGGATCGAGAGGCTCACGGCAGAGGGGTGCTGCAGGAACCCGAATGCGATGAGATCTACGTGCCGGCTTCGTTTCTGACCACGTCTGCGTGGTTCAGGCCGTTTGACCCAGGACGTGTCTTCGCGCACAAAGAGGACTTTCCTAGTATTCGATTGATGGGGTTAATGGCTAGATGCTTTTCACAATGCATCTGCCGTCACCGTCCTGTGTCAGGCAAAAAAGCTTGTGCGTCGATGGATGACAGAAGCGAACAGGCTTCTGTCTGGATATGGAACCGTGAAGATGCCATTTGAGAAGCAGATCTGAGCGACCTGTGTTGATGTTATACAGGCCATCCTCTGCAAGAAGTGTGAGGCGTTGATCCGTTCTAACGGGGGAAACTCCTGGAGCGGCCGAGGCCCGAGCCGTGCGTGCATGTAACGTGGCGCCACCATTCCGCCACGGCTTCAAGCCGCCATATATTAAACAACGTCGCGTAGTATTAGATTAGTATAACTTCAGTAAGTACTTACTCTACTAATTAAAGCCTGTATATATCTAGACTACTATACTTGATATACTATATTTCGTAGATCGGGTCGCTTACTGTATACAAGATATGTACTAATGCTATATTTATGGAAAAATATTTGATGTCAGTACCCTCAACAGCTAACCCCACCCCTGTCAAGAAACACTGGACACTCGGGTACATGTAGACAAGGTATGTACCCGTACAACGTACAACGTACGGAGTACATTGCAAAAGATCCAGCTACCTAGTAAGTCAAATTGGCGAGGGTCCAGGGTGTCCAAAAAGTCACAACCCTGCAGGTCAGCTCCACGAACCACACAGGACGGCGGGACCTGGTCCAGACGCTGCCCGTCTGTGCGGGGGCCAATGAAAACGACCTCTCTCCACGCTAGGCTCATCTTCAATGTTAGTACGGACGCACCGTACGTATAAAGGGCAAAAGGCCCCCGCATACAACTTGCGTAAAATTGAGCTCCACGCATGGAAGCAGGGCGCACGTGAGGTCCCGCGGCCGGTATAGACAAGGCTGCAGGGCTCCGGGTCCCAGATGGGAGCCTCCCCGGGTACCGAGAACGGAAAACATTTGATCTACGACGGCACCGATTGCTCAATGTCAGCTCGTGGGAATACACCGCCGGTTGCCTTCCCCGGAGATCCGGGGACCCCAACAACGCTTTATCGGACCGGCCTTTATGGCTCTGCGGCGCAGGCTAGATGGAGCTATGCAGCTGCTGTAGAAGGCGAGCAGATACGATTCCGCATTACGGAGAAGCGAGCATCGGAACCGAGTCTGTCAGCATTTGGCATCACGGTATAAGAGCTCAAACCCCGTCTTTCCGACGTGGGCCAGCTTGTGACGTGAATTGAGAACATTAGCCACATATTGTGACAAGTTATGCGGAATTCTTCTTTGCCCCCGCAGCAGATCCTTCCACTTGTTGGCATTGCAACTGTTTCTGGAGGCGCAGCTGGACCTGTATTCCTCGAAGCTGGTCGCTCACCTGGTCCAGCGCTTCGAAGTGCGCGCCGAGGTCATCGTCCCCTTTTGCTTCGACAAGTCGGCTTGGGCTACCGTGGCTACATGCATGCTGGCCACGCTCAAGGCCGGCGGCGCCAACGCGCCCTTGAGCCCCGCGTACCCTCTCCCACGTATGCAAGCCATCGTGAAGGATACGGAGGCAAAACTTGTGCTCGTCGGCGCCAGTTTCCGCCCTTCCGTGGCGAAACTGGACGCAAACATCTTCGTGGTCGATCAACAGTCTATGAACAGCCTTGTAGAATCTCGAGCAGACATGCTACCAAACGCATCCACCACGTCGTCCAATGCTGCGCTCGTCATGTTCACATCAGGCAGTACAGGGACTCCGAAGAAGTCCCAGGTGAGCCGCTAGTCTGTCTTTGAGGCCGTTGTATCCGGAGGCTCTCCGTTGTACACGGTTTGGAACATGACATGAGCAGGGCCGCGGTCAACAGCAGCATGGCGCAGTGCATAGCTGTTCCATCTTTTACAGCGGACAGCATGGCGACTTTAAAATGGCAGGATGGGAAGAAGAAATTCTTGTCTGCCTTGTTGCCACAGTGCGGGACATGCATCAGGCAGTACATTTGCGCCGGACATTTCTATGATACTGAATCGTCATCGCCACTCTTCTGACCCAGTAGCTCCCTCTGCGTCGTATTCACCATGGGGTCGCAGTGCGCTTCAGCGTCAAGACTGGCAAGTGGGGTGCGCCGAAGCTGGTCGCGAGTCCTATGCTGGACGTTCACGGTCTTTCACCGGCGTTAAACTACGGTTTATCACACTTGGGGACGAGAACTGGGCGGGAAATCCGACTGACGAGGCTTGCTGCAACGAGCAGGCCAGCAAGCGTACGAAGGCTTAAAAGGTAAACACGCTGTCTTCTATGCCGAGTCCGCTCCGTCTGTCTGATCGAAACCTGACAAAGCCCCCTGCCTCCAGCCTTCCGTGGCCCCGATGACGGCATCCACGCCTTCAGGGTAGCGGATCACGCCCGGCGGTTCGCGCACTCATGCACGTATGTGAGCATCCCGAACCCTCCCACGGACCACTTTGGAGCCTGCGTGCGCGCTGCCGTCGCCGCCAATGCCGAGTTCGTGCCTCCCCACGGCAGCGGCCTTGTCGGCGTCAAGGCCGCGGCGTCTGGTTGTGATGAAGAAATGACGGAGGCAGCATTCCGCCTGGTGATTCCGGACAGCAGCAGCATCGTGCCCAGCATCACCAGTGACAGCTGCGCACAGCTGGCCGTGCGGCGCGGCTGGCACGTCGAAACAAGGAAGGCGGGTGTACCTGGCCAGAGCAAGAGGGCGAGATGTCGAAACTGACAGCCTGACACAGATCCTGTACGACGAACTGCCCACCTTTGCCGAGGTGCTTGCCGTGGGCACCGCGGTCGGCATCTCTGCCGTCGGGTCCATCTTTCGCAAGTCCACCCAGGAGCGCTTCAGCTTCACTTCGGACGGTCGGCCCGGCACGTGCTGCCTGGAGCTCCTGCGCGAGCTCCGCGACATGCAGTCCGGGCGGTCGGCCAATGACTTTGGGTGGCGCGAGCCAAGCGAGGCAGACCTGGTTTGACCAGAAGAGGAGGCACCGGTGAGGACGGTGGCGATGATGTAGATGGCCCCTGTCGTGGACGCTGGAGCCAAGCGCTGCCTTTCGGAAACGCGCTTCGAAGCTGCTGTGGCGATGCAAGTGTGTTGAAGTACGTCGTTGCATGGAATTGCGCGACTGTCCTCTGCCCTGTATCGCGCTGTATTGAGGCCTCCTCAGCAACGAGAAGTTGCCATACGTGTACGGATACGAATGAGAGCAATACAATACTCCGTACATCAACCGTGGTAACGTACCCACGGCAGCCGCTTAGTCAAGGAGCTGTTCCTACATTGCAACACAACTCGGCCGAGTTCTATTCAGTCGCGATTCCTTGACAAGCAAGATGCGGCTTCGATATGACACGGGCCGGCAGCTCAAGTTCATTTCATATAAGCGTTCGATATTGACCTGCGTCCTTCAACAGCGGTAGCACACCCTCCCCAGCCTCTAGAAGATGGGTCTGTCTCTACGTTGCCGTATAACTCGACCAGCGTGTTCTCGGCGTGTATTCCCAAGCCATTCAGGCACAACACATCGTTTTACATTCCTATCACGAGACCATACTAGTCGAACCACTCTGACCTAACGCTACAGGGTAGTATCATACTCATTAATGCCACGCAGCACGATATGTACTTTCTTCAACGATATTTAATCACCCAGGAGTATCACGACGATTTCGAGTCGGACACATCTACATCTTTCATGTATGTTAATTCGACTCGTATATTCGATCTCAGTTCGAGTAGCGAGTGGGTCCGTTACACTTGGGTTGGGAACTCAAACATAGCAATAATAAACATAGCGGGGCTTATTAATGATAATACGAGGGAGGTTACGAGTCGAATCCGTACAGAGTAGAACCACTAAAGGGTCCTAAGGTTTTGCTATCACTTAGCGAGTAAGTCAGGCTGACTCGAGAGGTATATTACAATAAATATAGCGGAGCCTACTAATGCTAATACGAGAGAGGCTACGTAGCCGAAACCGTATATAATGGAACCACGAAAGGGTTAAGGGTTTCCTGTTCCTTAGCGAGTAAGTAAGGCTAACTCGAGTAGTATATCATAAAGAATCCGTTAGAGAGCTTTGAGACTCTCTCGCCTTTGCGTATCTGTAAAAGGGGGACTTTACTCTATGCCTACCTGATTTAACATTAGAATTCCTAGACCTATAGGGCTTACTCCTCTATGAATTGACACCGCATCCTAATACACGAGCTAGCACGCGGGGCAATGTTTGAATGGGTACGAGTCTGGCAAGCGAAAACAGGGGTGGGCAAAATGGTCTTGCCCACCTGCCAAGAAGCCGCCCAATTCTCGTGGCCCCAGCGATTTGACACAAAGACAGGCAACTATGAAGAGGGGCCCTAAAACCGAAGAAACTCGTCAGCTTACGAACGAGAGCTTTAAGAATGTATTTGGTGCATTGTAAACACAGCCCACAACCGGGGTGGCAAATGTCGAAGCCGACCTATCGTTGCTGTAAATCGGTGGTGCTGCTGTACAGTATCGTATCGGTGATGAGTACTGTACGTTGATAATGAGCGTCCGTGTGTTTCAAAGCATTTAAGGCTCAAGATATTGCCTTTGCCTTCAGCGATAGCAGTGCTGAGTTTGAGTTAGCACCTGCGACATCGCTCACTGTGATGTAGCCTGGCGGTATGGAGCTCGCCCCGCTATCACGTCCGGAACATTGCGCCGGCTTTGTATGATGACAGGGATGCGCATTTTCATAATGCCTATCAATGACTAGAAGATCTCTCAGTGCATCAAGGGGCTGTGGCAGCGAAGAAATGTGACGCAGACACCCCCTGCCTAATCTACGAAAGTCTTCGAGACTGTGGAGACAACAGCAGACTTGCAGGTATATAACCTTTCCCATCACCCGTTTCTAGAAGTTTCGTGTGAACATGTCATAGAAACACATAGAACCATCTGACTGCCAACATTGGTCTCGCCTACCCTGTGGGGAATCCTTACGACAATTTGTTAGTATCCCCAGGCCATTCCAGCACATACACATCTTCGATATCATTATAGTCATCACCTAACACAGTTACTATTAGCTTACTCCTGACTCTTCACCATACAATATGCTTCTTACAGTATTCTTTGCCGTTGCCGCAGCAGCGTTGGCTGTGCCGCCAACGCGCTGCAGTGTCGTATATAACACGATTCAAGAATTGGACGACCTACAGGCTGAAGCGGAAAAAGGGTGCACTGGCACATCGAGCTGCGGTAATATTACCGAGTTCTACAGTTACATGGCTAGGCCAAAGTTCTGTGCCATCGAGGAAAACATACGCCTGATCAACGGTGGTGCCGTCCACACGCCCAAATACGACATAGACGGCGTTAACTCGGCGAAGACTGCTGTGATTGACGGTTTCGGAGGGTATTGTGAGAACCCCACCGGAATCGACAAGTGCAGGCAGCTGGTCGGCAACATGTTTGCAGCTATGCGCGATTTCGCACGCGAATCGTACGATGATAAATGTGTCAAGAACCGCGGACCATCAGGGGCCGGGCCAGAGGCTCAGCCCGCGGGCTCCAGACCCTCGCCCAAGGAGTGCTCCATGTTGGAGAAAGTCAATGAGGGTATCTCAGCCACGATCGGCGGCAGACCTAATGACTGTAAGCGCTCAGTCGAAGGTGAAACAAGATATGCACTCTGGTGTCCAGCAAGCTACTATGAACGATTTGACTGAATGTAGCCTGTGGGGGTTTATTGTTATAGGTGAGGGATCGCTAGGGGTTCGCAGTTAGGCAGGAGCGAAGGTATTACTGTATTCTGAGGCGAATTCGACCGGTATCGCGCGAACGGATATAGGTTTTCTTCCCAGTTAGAGGGGTTTTCCTATATTAGTATATGGTACAAGATCTAGGGCTCTTTAAGCTAACTAGCTTAATAAACTTCTTCTTCTACTGTAGTCTTATTAAGACTAAAGCTTTAAGGTCCTAAGCGTACTACCGCTACCCGAGGGTAATAGTAAATCGTGGTCTAACGGCATTTTGGTAGCTATTTAATATCCTGTGATGCTGTTAGAATTGACTACCTGGCGGCTTGGCTAGGTAGCCTGTTGCTGGGTGAGGGAGGCATATTTGCGGTGAACCTGCACTTTATACTACGTATGTAGTCCTTCCAACCTGGTCCTTTTCCTCTTTCCCGCGTTTCCAACCCCAGGCACCCCCAGGGGTAGAGGTAGGTCTCGCTCTGGTCTCGCTTCTGTGCTTTCCGCTCGACCCGCCTGCATTTCTACCCCCAGGGCCAGAGGGGGGTCACCACGATCACGGATGTCTTGTAGAGCACACGTAGTCCTCGGCCTTATCTTGGACCTACTTTCGCCTGTTTCTACTCCTAATCCGACCTCTGTAAAGGCCAACGCCCGCTACAATAGCAATAGAAACACTAACACAATACTAGAGAGGAGCTAATCCTGGCCGAAGCTCATTAAATTGATGCCACAGCGCGAGGCGGGCCCCTTCATGCCCTTAATGTTCTCGCACCACTCGAATTCCCGGCATAGCCCACGGCGCCGATAGTAGTTGAGCAGAGTCCACTGCGTGGAGCACGTGCCCTGCGGCCCAAAGGTGCCGTTCTCAATGCCGTAGCAGAACTCGATGCTCTGGCAAAGCCTCCGCGCCAGGGCATCTGCGTCGGCTTGCGTGGGGGGTACCTTGTCCGAGCCCTGGAAGGAGAGTTGTGATAGTGATGGAGAGTTATGGACAGTATTCAACGCTTCTAGTCGTAGAAAGGCGTCAAGAACCTGGAGCATGATGGTAGAGCAGAAAATCCAAGTAATGGCGTGCCCGATGGATTGAAACTGGAGTGCAAAGGGGAACAATTTGTCCGGATAGCCCTCGTCCGCTGGGTTCTCCAGTCTGGACAGGACCGGCCAGGTGAACGGACCTGGGGATGCCCTTTGCTGATAACACAGCCGCCAGGTCTCGAGCTGGTGAAACTTTTGGACGAGTATTGTGCTGTACTGCCGGGCTCTGGGGTCTTGTGACGCAAATCCCTGTTCGAGCAGTGCGTGTGCGTCTTGCAGGATGGCGGGGAGCTCTACGACATCGTCGAGCAGGCGGGCGAAGGAGGCTGGTGACTGGGCGGGACCGATGAGCTCTCGCCACCGATCCGGCTCGAGGCTGAGGGAATGTCTCCGTGTCAAGGATTGGATGACCTGTTGGCGAATCAGATGTGAAAGTGGTAGTATGAATTGGTATAGTGTACTTACACAAATGACGCACAGCCGCAAACATAGGCTCCTCCAGCTCGGCGTGGGCACCGGCGGCACACCACGATACCGCAACAACTCGGATATGCCTTGCGCATGTGCACTCCAGCTCTGGTCTGTCGAAAACACAAACAGCTACGCCCAAGTTAGCAACCTCCGATCACCAGGCATAGACAAAACCGGGGCATGTTCACACCTCACACGTGGATAGGACAACAATCGCAGCCAGCGTCTCGTCATTGCTCCGGCCAACGTCGCCGATCACCTTGCCGAGGGCGTGGTTGTACAACAGCACCGTGTCGTCGGACGAGATGCTGCCCTCGCCCGACACGCGGACCTGTATGGCGCAAAAGGCCAGCAGCGCGTGGTCCAGCGCGGCGCTCAGCCCAGCCATGCCGCACACGGCCTTGGGCCACGAAAAGGGCGTCGGGTCGCCGCCATCGTCCATGATCTGCGGTTGCGGCAGGTAGATGCCCTGCAGGAGCAGCAGGGCCTGCGCACGGAAGTGCGATGCGTCGTACACTCCGTCGGAGAGCTCGGCGCGGAGTCGACGCAGCAGGTGGAGCCATTTCGATGAGCCGGGGCTGCCTTCGCGTTGCTTCTGCAACCGCGTCTCGGTGATGACGGAGAGGGCGGTGGTGCTGCGATGGGTAGGGGTTTGGTTCACCCAGAGGGTCGGCTTGTGGTAGCCTCGACACGCGATGCCGGCCTTGGCGCATCGGAGGCACAAGGGCGTCGTCAAGTCGCACTACAAAGCGCGCCCGCACGGTCAGATGTCAGCCACAGAGTGAGGATTCGGACTGAGCGGATGATGTCTGAATGTGGTGAGGGCAGGGCGTATAGCGTACCCTGACACGCCGCCGCCTGCAGTCCAGACAGGCCTTTGACCTGCCCACAATGGCGACCATGGTGGTCACAGGGACTGCCAAAGATGCGTGTTGGTTTGTAATGCGCCTGCGAAGTTCATCATTCTTGAGCGCTTCGTCGACGGCATTTATGTGGGAAACGGTTTCGGGGTGGAGACGCGGCGAGATATGCGCCGATGACGCTAAACGCAATGGGGCACCAAGGCGCGAGCGGCTCGACAGGGATAAATGGCGGTAGAGTCGGACCCTGGATGAGGGTTCGTCAGTTGCGCTGTTGTCGCAGGGACTTGTCGAGGAAAAATCCCCTTTGTGTGGCGTCATGTCATCCGGCGTACGGACGGGTCCCAGAGTTGCGGATACTGCCGACGGGCATAGCCCAACTAGGAACCATGGCTCGAGCCGCGGAACGGGGATGATGAAAAGACAGGGTCGTAACGTAGGCTCGCGGCTGAGGTGATTTGCTCGTGCAAGTCAAATTGCTCGTATAAGAAGCGCGGCGGCCGAGCCCTCAGCAACCAGACGTCGAGATGCAGATGCCTCGATACCTCGACACAAGAGACACAGCACATAGCCACATTCCTCGCGGCTTCTGACACCATGGAATCGTCGTCAGAAACCGACGCGAAGCCCACACAGCACGCCAGCTCCTCCTCTTCAAGCGACGGCGAACATGAGCTCCATCACCGACAGGCAGATGAGGAAACGACACCACCAAGTACAAACGCAGATACTAAGCCTGCGGGCCTGGGACCCCCTCCAGATGGCGGCCTCGAGGCTTGGCTGGTGGTTGTGGGTGGCTTCTGCACCGTCTTTGCCAGCTTCGGCTGGATCAACTGTACGCTCGAAACACGCCCATTGACAGGGCAGGGTCTGGTGCTAATGGTGCAACGTAGGCATCGGCATATTCCAAGACTACTACCAACAACACCAGCTCGCGTCGTACTCGACCAGTACCGTGGCCTGGATCTCGTCGACGGAGTCGTTTATGATGTTCTTTTGGGTGCGTATACGTACACACGCCTGCTTGTTCCTCCACACGGATCCTATAGTTCTATGCTGACATGGAGGTGCGTGTAGGGACCGCTGGCGGGCAAGCTGACCGACGAGTTTGGGCCGCGCATCCCGATCCTGCTGGGCTCCGCGCTGCACGTCTTTGGCCTCATGATGACGTCCATCTCCAAGGAGTACTACCAGATATTCCTGTCGCAGAGCGTCTGCAGCGCGCTGGGGTGCTCATTTCTCTTTTACGCATGTACGGCAGCGCCTCTCCGCAATCCCCTCCCCCTTCTTCTCCCTCTCTCCTCATAAACAACACTGACAGAACGGCACCGCAGCCATCGCCGCGCTGGGGACCTGGTTCCTCCGACACCGCGCGCTCGCCTTCGGCATCATCACGGCTGGGTCCAGCATCGGCGGCGTCGTCCTGCCCATCATGGTGGAGCGCCTGGTCGTGCGGGCGGGTTTCGGCTGGGCGATGCGCGCCACGGCGTTTCTCTTCCTCGGCCTGCTCGTCGTGGGCAACCTCACCATCAAGTCCCGCCTGCCCCCGTCGCGGAGGCCGTTCCGCGTCACCGACTTCATCACGCCTTTTTACGAGCCGCCGTTCCTGCTCCTTACCGTCGCGGCGTTTGTCATATACCTTGGCGCCTTCTTGCCGTTCAACTTTATCATCGTCCAGGCCAAGGCAGAGGGTATGTCGACGAGCTTGGCAGGATACATGGTTCCCATTGTGAATGCTGCTAGGTATGTACATGTTATAGACAATAGGGACGTCCTAGAGTCCAAAAGTATCAAGCTGACCGATTTTGCAGCACCTTTGGCCGCATCATCCCGGCACATTTTGGCGACAGGTATGGCGTCTTCAACGTCATGATCCTGCTCACGCTGCTAAGCGGCATCTGCATCCTGGCAGTGTGGCTGCCCGCGCACTCCAACGCGCCACTCATCGTCTTCGCCGTGCTGTACGGTTTCACGTCGGGCTGCACGTTGTCCATCATCCCCGCAATGGTGGCGTCTATCTCCGACATCAGCAAGCTAGGCACGCGCAACGGGTCGCTCTACGGGGTCGCCGCGATAGGCGCCCTCGTGGGGAGTCCCATTGGCGGCGCCATCGTCAACGCGCAGGATGGGAGCTTTTCGGGGCTCATCATCTTTTGCGGCGTGTGCCTGCTCGTCGGAGCGGGGGCCACGATAATGTCCAGGCACGCATTGGTGGGCTTTACATTCATGAAGAAGGTGTAGACGGTCATGGAAAGGGGGTTCGTTCAAAGGAAAATCCGATGATGCTAGAGTGGGATTTTGTGTTAGGCTTCATGTAGTATATACTCGGGGTATAGATGGCTCATGCATCAGATAGCGGCGTTTATAGAACATGACATAGTCATGACTTTGCGGTCTTAATGAGGTCACATTGCATTTTAGTCCGTTTGGAGGGGTCATATAAATTAAAGTACTCGGGAGGGGCCGATCCCTAAGAGTGAAGAAAAGAAGTATATTTGAACAGCCATACTATTCTTCCTATTATATTCGCCGTGCAGCGACTCGAGCACGTGGCAGAAACTTTGGTCGGTCGGCCTGGAAACTCACTTCGAACGACTGTACTACTCACAGCACGGAGGGACAAGGAATGTCTTACGGGGTGGATTTAACTAATAACAAGAGTCTAGTATCTTCGTCTTATTAGACTACTCGAAGTGAAGTTCTAGAAGTAGACTCACCGGCTATTCTAGATTACGATAAAAATAGCTAAAATCTTAAGTTAAAGATGTAACTATACAGCGAAGTAAACATAATTCACATCAAAGACGTGGTTTCGACTTCCATGTGCTCTGCTGGCATAGGGACGAAGGACATGATTTATGGTTGGTGTTCAACTTTTTGCAAGTCGAGGCGCCACAGGCTATGGGATTGTCGGTCTAGAAGCCGACCTTGATGTCCCAACCTGAGGGCACTTGTGTTGCCGAAAAGTCCACTTGTCCGACGCAGTCGCCGTATTCGTAAGGCTCGGGGATATTTCCACCACTCGCACCGTCCGTGTTCGACGTCGGGTAAAGGAATGTGGTCTCCGTCTTCGGAAGCGTGTGGCAGTCGTGTGACGGCTTACCATCATTCCACTCGTAGTACTCGACGAACCCGACCTGTCCATTCTTGATCTTGCCAGCCCCCGCTGGCAGCGTCCACTCCCCGACGACCGTAGAACTGCCTGTCACCGTGTCGACGGCGGTGCCCCTCCAGGTGGTACCGCCCACGTTCTCGACGACCAGGTTGTACGTATGAGAATAGTCGCCCGGGAATTCGACGGCACAACTGACTCCGGGTCCCTCGTCTGCTCCATCATGGCAGTTGGGATGACTCGTGGTCGTACCATTTTCGAACGAAGAGAAGACGGCGTGGATGATGCTCTCCCCGTCGGAATCAGGTCGAGGCTGCACGCCAGTATACGCGCAATCTGTGACGTTGTTGAAGTCGAACTGCTGAGCAAAGTAATACCCGCCCGTATGAGGAGCGTTTGCGATGTTGAACGGGAAGGTTATGTCGTTCAGACCTTCATCCGGCGCATTGTTAAAGCTCCACGAGTTCCCAACCAGAGCGAACACCACCGAAGGCGCGCAGAGTCCAGAGACGAGATAGGCAGCGGTAGACTTCATGTTCGGCGAGAACTTGAGTTTAGAATTGTCTGTGGGTGTCGAGGCCTTGATCAGAGACTTCGAGCATCGGGATCGGACTACATATATATACTCGAGCTGGTACTACAAATTTCCAGTAGCTAACCGATGACATTCCAGTCTCCAAACGGGGGAAAGTGCGAGTTCTGCAACGTTGCAAAGGGTTTAGTCGTGGATTCGACTCCGGAGACCGTTGAAATGGAAAGAAGGTCTCTCCTCCTCAGAATACCTATGCTGCAAATCAGGGGTTGATTTGCGGATGCGAGCCAATGAATCGCCATCGCGAGCAGAGCAAATTCATTGCACAACACGTAATATGGCCGTTCTGTATCAAGGGCGAGGTTAAGCCTCCCCCTCTTATTCGGCCGCTCTCTCTTTTGCCTAAATGACGGGCGTCGTCTCGTACGCCGCCACACAGGTCTATCCCCAAAAGGCTTTAGATCATCCCTTCGCAACGGTGATGCAGGTATGCCACCTGCGGAATCAAGCTTAGAACGGCGTTTGTATCGTTCCCGACACTACGCTGCTAAACAAGAAATTGGTACGGTATGAGGAGAACATCTGCTGGTAGTTGCTTCTCCGCAGAATGATAATGTGGCGCCGGCACTGGTACCAACGGAGCGAATCCCGCCCTATCCACAACTGACTCTGCTACTCAAGGCCCGCCGCCATGCTTTCCACGACCCATAGTGCTGCTGGACGATATACACCTGGCTGGATTTTTGTTAAGCATAACCGGTTGCAGGGGCGTTTGCCGCGAAGGACCCGCTACAGGTAACGGAGATCAACGGAAGAATGCGTGTTAGTCTATGTCGCTACATTCGTCTGGCTTCTAAACTGGGAAATAATAGTTGTAGTTTGCTTCAACGCGCGGAGAGACCTGGCATAGAAACATATCGCAAATTATTTGACATGCATTGCAGGATCCTGCGCCCTTCTTGAAAGCGAAGGACTTCTTCGACATGCCCAACACGCTATTCTCCCGCCCGAACGAGAATATAAATACCCTTTGCTTGCATATAAGAGAAGTGAACCGGTGGAGTTGCGATCAATGGCTGGTCTCACGTGTGGCGTCTCTGTCGTTACGGGGAGAAACGGTTTCCTGACCCAAACCTGTATGCACCCCAGTTTGGAGGCGCAAGAAGGAAGGTGTTGCGGGGTAACCCTACTGCTTCCCTTCCATACTTCAAGCCATCAACATCATCTTCTGTATCGAAAACACACTGTCGGCGTCCCAGAAAGGCCTCTTTCTTTACCATTGGTCCGAGCGCAACGTTTTCGCGGGCCCTGCAACGTTGCAGACACCATGGCATCTAGTAAGTGCAATGATCTTCGTTCATGTTGACGCTGGCGGGCGCGGGCCACCCCGGAGGGCTGCCGATGTTGCAAGATGCTCCACCTCCATGGTCGGCGACTCCTGTATTTGGTTTCTAGCTTTCGTTTGAAGTATTTCCCATTGGACGTCCGAGGCGCGTGGCTTGGGAGCAGGTAGGCAATTTTCAACTCTGCTTCTGGTCTGGCTGCGAAGCCAAGAACATTCAGTGTGAGACTTGGTGGCGGTGGTTGTTCGATCTGCAGCTCACTCCATCCTGGAATCCCGGTTCATTGCAACGGTTTGCGTCACGGGCGGGCAAACCGCAGTACGATGGCAACATGAGTTACCATTATTGGTACGACCCCGCTTCCCATCACCGACATTAAATACTCGGCCAGTCTCTCGCCACTCACTGTCCCAAAGCTCTACGCGTCAGTCAATTCTGCCAAGCCATTGATTAGCTTCTTTCTCAACTTCACTGAAGCCGCTTCACAATGAAGTCGCGAATTGCTCTTGCGAGCGCCATCGGAATCGGAATGGCCGGCGCCGCCCCCGCTGCCTCCGAGCCTCTCCTACCCCTGCCCCCAATGGGCTTCAATAACTGGGCTCGCTTCATGACCAATATCTCCGAGAGCATATTTGTCGACGCTGCCGAGGCCCTCGTCAAAACTGGCCTCCGTGATGTTGGCTACAACCGCCTCAACCTTGACGATGGGTGGTCTACCATGAACCGTGCCGCCAATGGCTCCATGGTCTGGGATTCCAAGAAGTTCCCCAAAGGTTTTCCGTGGCTCACCTCGTACATGAAGTCGAATGGTTTCATCCCTGGCTTATATACCGATGCGGGCAGACTCTCCTGCGGTGGCTACCCCGGTGCCCTCGACCACGAGGATATTGACTGGAACGACTTCAAGGCTTGGGGCTTCGAATATCTAAAGATGGACGGCTGTAACCTACCTGATAGTAGTGAACCCGTCTACCGCGAAGTTTACTCCCGCTGGGGCCAGCTCATTGCCAAGGACCCCGAGCCAATGGTCTTCTCTGACTCGGCGCCCGCCTACTTTTCTAGCGACAATGGCCTCACGAACCTGACTAATTGGTATACCGTCATGGGCTGGGCGCAGAAAATGGGCCATCTTGCTCGTCACTCGGCCGACATCCAGACATATCCCGACGGCAACTCCTGGAAGAGCATGATGTTCAATTACAACGAGCACGTACGTCTCGCGCGCTACCAAACGATTGGCTTTTTCAACGACCCCGACTTCCTTAATGTCGACCACCCGTCTTATAGTCTTGACGAGAAGAAAAGCCACTTTGCTTTGTGGTGCACCTTCAGTGCACCTTTACTTCTTAGCACCGACCTTACGGCTATTACCAACGAGGAAGTCGAGTATCTCTCCAACAAGGACCTCATTGCCATCAATCAAGACAAGTTCATCCAGCAGGCCACTCTCGTTAGCCGCGACGACAACTGGGACGTGCTGTCCAAGGACGTTGAGAACGGCGATCGTATCGTCACGATCCTCAACAAGGGTGCTTCGGCCGGTAGCCTCACCGTCTCCTGGGAGCGTGCGGGCCTGTCCACCGAGGCTCTCCTCGGCGGCCCGGATGTCTCCGTTAAGAACCTCTGGACTGGTCAGACGACTACAACAGCCGTAGCGAGTGGCGGTATCACAGCGAGCGACGTCCCATCTCACGGCACCGCCGTCTTCCGTATCGCCAAGTCTGTCAGCCCAGTCACCCCTACGGGTCTTATATTCAACACCCTCAGCATGAAATGTCTCACGGATGACAAGTCGGGAAAGGTGAGCTTCAAGGCTTGCGACGGCTCTGACGGACAGACTTGGCAGGTCCTCCAGGATGGCCACATTAGCAGCCTGCTTCGCCCTGACAAGTGTATAGTCGATGACCACGGTAACATTCTGTCAAGCAGCTCAGGCGACAGCACCGACGTGTGGAGCTACGGGGTCTCTGGCAACTTGATTAACGGAAACTCTGCCAACTGCCTGACTGAGTCTAGTGATGGTACTGCGACTGCGACGAATTGTGGCAACGAGCTAGGGAGCCAAGTGGTCGCTCTGCCAGTGGGTGTTACTGTTAATGATAATAAGGGCGGACTTCTGTCCGATCTCTGAAGTGCTTGTGCGAATCGGGTCTAGGCCGTGGGAACAGGCTGCGCACCGGGCATCTTTGGGTCCGAGGCTTGACGAATGCGGTGAATGACCTCGTTGCTTAGGTCTCTTATTTTCGAGCGTAGTTGCTGCTGCTACCAATGGAACTTTGCTTGGGGTATCGGATGCGCTCGTCACGTACAAGCTAAGCTCATTGTTGCATTGTAACATATAGTATCATTGCTCCATCCTGATAACCCATAGAGAATTTAACACCAAGGCACATTCGCCTCATGGCATTATCTAACAGCATGCATGCTAGGGACAGTATGGGAGACGTGAAACAGGCATGTTGTCGTGAGCCATTTCCGGATGGGAGTTGCGTTGAGCTTTAAAGGATAATCGGTGCTTAGCCCCATTGCCCTTAGAACTCTAATATCGCTGAGCTTTGTGGCCACTTTGTTGAGGGCAAAAGACCACACCACGAGCCGAACGCAGAGACTGTTACTCCAAACGTCGCAACGACCTTAGAGCCCAGAAAACGCGAGGAAGCATCTAATCATAGATAGACTGAAAAAAAGAACATATACTTACGACAAAGCACTAGCAAGTCTACTTCATCTTTCACAAGACGTATTAACAATACAACGAATTCATCGTCAGAAGATTAGGGCTACGAATTCTCTTATTGAACTACGTGGCCCGTTGTATATATATTATCGACCCTCGTGTACATCTGATCATACGGAAAACAGCTCCCTTTTATGTCCCTGGTCCTTCAATCCACTCCCTTGGATCCCCGTACCTAGACCCGCAATCACGGGTGTGACGGGTTGCCCCGACAAACCACCGAAAGGCATCTTTTATGGAAACTGGATATGTAACAGCTGTATTTTGACTTCAGCAATTTCGTTTCCCGGGGACACTCTACGTGGCTTAGGACTAAGCCCCCTACGCAATTGTGAGGGTATAAGCACGGAACACCTCTGGTTAGGTATCGAAGATGGAGTGTACAAGGTCTTGGCATTTAGTGCTGTCTATCCTGTCCTAGGCTTGAAGACTGAATCTTGTCGGAGTAAGATTCTTCTTTTCTAGTTGAGGGGTAGTCCCTTGTGACTACCCCTCGACTCTCCCTTGATCAGGTAATGAAACGCGCCCGACCTACTGGTACCCCGTACCAGGGGTCCTCTGCCAGCCCGCACCTCCTAGCCGCACTTCTCACAGCAATATCGGCAGTCGCGATAAAGTTGCTTGGCCCTACGCAATCGGATCCGCTGCTTTTTCAGTAAGTTATAAAATCATATTTTAGAATTAGCTCATACTATATTTGTTTCAAGTCCTAGGATACTATGCGATATCTTTAGGAATAGGTCCGCTTTGAAATGGTGATATACTGCCAACCTGAAACTCTAGGGCTCGCAGGATTCTAAAGGGATAAAGACGGCATGTCTAACAAGCACTAAGCCCCCTACGCAATATCGGCAGTCGCGATAAAGTTACTTGGCTCTCCGAAAAGCGGCAATCCCGATAAAGTTACTTAGCTCTCTAAAAGCGCTAATCCCGATAAAGCTACTTTGCCCTTCTAGAAGCGCTAATACCGAGGAAGTTACATATATTTTTACTACCTATAACCCGTAACCCTTATAGGAGCAAAGGGATATTACGCGTTATCTACTCTACTCAATAAGTATAAATTCCTATCAATCCTCATAACTTTTAATACTGCCTTTGTTAGATCTATACACTATTAACTCCTAGAGTATTAAAATTTTCTATACCCCTTATAGCAGCAATACGCAGCCACAATGCGCAACCTCTCGCATATTCCTTTTATCTCGGCTTCTCTCTGTCTCCTTTTATGGCTCAGTCTAGTAGTAGCAGCGCCGGCGGTGCCTCTACGAGGTCCAGCGGTGGCAGCGCCGGCGGTACGTCTACGAGGTCCAGCGGTGGCAGCGCCGGCGGTGCCTCTACGAGGTCCAGCGGTGGCACCTCCGCCGCTGCCTCCACGAGGTCCAGCGGTGGCACCTCCGCCGCCGCCTCCACGAGGTCCAGCGGTGGCACCTCCGCCGCCGCCTCCACG